>CM076573.1:10066273-10666273 GCA_034641835.2 Pinus albicaulis
TTATTTTGATCTGTCTTATCTCCTACGTGTATAGGTGGCTCGACTTCCTTCTGCGCTGGAGGGTTTTATTTGTAATTAATGTCCATGAAACATTGATTAAACTCTGAAATTCGACTCCTCGGCCCCTTTAAACACTGATTCTTTGGCTGTGGGAGACCTATGGATAAATCCACCATTAAACCTGCACACAACAACAAACTGGTTAACAAATCCTATGTTTCGTGGTTTAACTGCAACAGAGGGCTCGAGCGTGGGTAGAGGAGCAGTGTAGAGGAGCGGGATATGCAGGCAGAAGAGGTTTTATGGTTAAAACCGGTGAAAATAGGTTTAAATTTGAATTTGTAACGAAATTATGGAAAGTGGTCTTGCGAAACCACGAATGGTTTTCATGCGGCATTGAGGAGGTAAGCGGTATTGATGCAATTGAACGCGATATCGTTTGTTGATTACCCCGTGTCCAATAGGAAACCACCGGTTTCGCGTGGATTATGCGTGATTGGTATTATTGGGGAAATGAATGCGAAAAGGGTTTGAGACCGTTAGATCTTTGGGTGGAATATCAACGGTCATGGATGAGGGCGAAAAATAGAAAGATGTGCGGTGGAAACACGTGGTGGGGTCGGGGTGATGTCACCTTTTTTGTCGCGTAGCGGGAAGGCTTTTAGGGCAGGCAAACTTTGGTTTTCAATGTTAAAACATAAAAATTCAGTTATGGTAAAATACAAAGGGAGAAAATATTTTTTACAAGGGGTGCGGGGGTAGAAAAAATAAGGAACGGCAGGCTAAGGAATAGCAGTTAAGGAACAGCACAGCTTAGGGAACAGCAGTTTAGGGAACAACAGTTAGGGAACAACAACGAGGGAACAGCAGTTTAGGGAACAGCAGTTAGGGAACAGCAGTTTAGGGAACAACAGTTAGGGAACAACAGTTTAGGGAACAGCAGTTAAGGAACAGCACTGCTAAGGAACAGTTGTTAAGGAACATCACTGCTAAGGAACAGCTGCTGATTGCTTTTTTTAGAAAACACCATAACACTTCAAGAATGAGTAATTTTCTATGAAAATAATCTCTTGAAGGCTCAAGACCTGTTTTGTCCATCATTTTCTATGACAAAAATTTGTTGATGGCTAACAGGATATAATGTGACAGTAAAAATACTTTGAAATAAACTTTCCAATGAAAAAGAAAAATTCTTTAAACAAACATTAAACAAAGTTTCTTTCAAAGAAGGAAGAAATATATAGATTCACTGGTCAATATGAGGTTCAAACTTTTCAAAACATAACAAAAAACAAACTCAATAAACTTGCAAAGAAAAACTCAATGGAATCTAGATGGCTTCAGGATTCAACGCAGTCTCTAAGGGGATACAGTGCTCTGCAACGCAGGCCTGAAAGGGAGACAATGCTATACAAAGCACTATGTCCTGTCCAATAGTGCATTGGGCGTAGTGTATAAGGAAAAACACTACTGTTTAACACACTTCTTTTGGAAATTAATATCTGAAAAAGTTTGATCTTTGTGAATAACAACTACTGGGTGGATAAACAAAGCAAATCAAAGGCTAAGTCACCTAGATCTAAGAGAAACTTTCCCCAGTGGAGTCGCAATTTGTTGGACAGAATTGTGAATTACGAATAAAACACGCTTCCCTAGACAGATGATAGTCTAGAACAACAGATTAAAGACTATACGACTACCTTTCTTAATTCAGAGTAGACACACAGAAATTATTAGAGGCTTACTTGTAATCCAAGCGCTTCTAAATGGCTCCTTCTGTCGCTTCCGTTTGTAGCTTCAAATTCAAGCGGTTTGTAGGCAAAATGCTTCTTGCAAGAAAGAACACTAAAACAGCAGAAGGTATCAATAGTACAGATGACTATTCAAGTTAGTTAGCTAATTCAGTAAAGCATAAACAATATACATCAACTAAGATCTTGCAATATGGAAAATCAAAGCTAATACAGATGCATATAGGGAAAATTAAGTTGTATTCTTTATTGATGATAGAAGGAGAGGTTACAACCCAATGACTGATTTGAAGTGACCCTTCCAGCAACGATCCTCAGCCCCATCACAATATAAATCTATCCAGCAGTTGTTACACAAATCTAACTCTCAATTTACAATCCACTAGCATTTCTCTACTCAAATTATTCCTTATCAAACACTCAGATCTGTGCTCAATTTATAGAGGAGCTGACGGTTTTTTTACAATCAATGACTTTCCAATAATAGGCAAGACATGTTCCCAATCTTGTAGATGTCAAATGGACACTTGGATTCGAAGCTTGACACATGTGAACTCTTCTAGAAGGCACTGTCCAAGTGGAGATTGTGGAACAATGAGAATTTCTCTCCCAATGTGACCAACGCACCCATAGATGTCGGGAAGTGCTTTGCAGAGTAGCCTTGCATGGGGATACCTACATATGCAATGCACTTAGTCCCCTTAGAAGTAGCATTTGTGAGTTTTCATATGCTATATAATAAATTCAAACCTTGGAAACCATTGCTTGATGAAAGTCATGCTTGATTTGTCTTGTTCTTTCCTTAGGGCATGTAGTAACTTGAAATGATAGGGAATGACAAACCCTTAGTCATTGGTCCTGGAGATGATGCCCTAGTTAACCAAGTCTTTGGGAATGATGCCCAAATTGACCTATAACATCTAGAAAGATTATTTTACTTCATTCTACATCAGGCATTGGTGCCATATATCTTTTCCTACTTTCTACAGAACATTCATATTCAGAAATTGTAGGTTTCTGAAGATCAGTTTGGAAGGTAGAGGTTGTCTTCAGTATTTCAGCTGGAGAACTATTGAGGGTTTATTCCTATCACCTTGGGCTTATAGATAAACATTCCCAGGGCTTCATATCAAATCTAGCATTAGGAAAAAACTTATTTACCTCCTAGCAGCAGTAATACCTTTAGGAATTACGCTATCCATTTTGCAGATCCAAAAGGAGGAAGGAAGTTACTAGCATTTTAGCTAGTAATCCTGTCAGGGAGAATTCCCTCATCTTTCCATTAGTATTTCCATCAGCCTAGAGTTTATTGCAGCATATTTCAGCAGGAAGAATGCCTCTCTTTCCCTCACAACGCAGTTTCTATTGGCAGTTGTGTTGTAGCAGCTATAATCATCATTGGAGGATAGAGAAGTTAGATCTAGAGCTTCTAGCTTGTAGGTCTGAAGGAGGGATCAGCCCTTCAAGCTTATATCTGATCTTGTGACATATTTCAACCATATATTTGCCAGATCTAGCTTTAGATCTGTAATTCCCAACAGATCAAGGATCAAATCCTAGGAGGGTGATTTTCCAAAGTTGTAGATCTAGAAAATCCTTTCTAGGTTATCTTGGGAATCCATCACATTGGCCAGATCTTGAATATTGGCATCATCTGAGCTCTAAATTTAAGTAGATCTGCATTTTCCTTTTTAGCCTATAATCATATATTCATATTCTGCTGAAGGAATAGCATAGTATTTTCTTTAGTGGCTCTCCAATTACGCAGTTCCTATTGTGGCATGTTTTCTGGGTGATTCTAGGCCATCTCTTTCGCTAGATCTCCTTACATTTTGTACATTGTGTAACTGAATATTCTCTAATATAATAAAATGGCTCAGCTTATCTATAAAATTTGATGTTTTCTTGAGATTTATTTTTTACTTAGTTGCAGTTCTTATATTGTGTTTAATTATTACTATATTCTCCCTTTTGGGATATTACAGTGGTATTAGATCATGATCTTTGGCTCAGCTTGTGGACACTTCCTCTTTTGCATCAAAAGAAGAATCAGATAGATGAGATCTATCATGAAGGAGGATATTTTTTCCACTCCTCTCTTTAGATCCATGCAATATCTCTCCAAGGAGGTATATCAAATGAAGAAGGAAAGACAAAGGAAGGACCCAAGAAGAATATTTGAAGAGGAAGGTCCAAGCACTTCCTATCAGCAGAAAGGAAAACTGCAAAATCATAGATCTCATAGATCTATTATGCCAACTTTCTTTGAAGAAGGTGAGAGGTATAGAAATGAAGAAAGAAGATAACCTGAGACTCATGAGACTCTTATTTTGTATCTAAAGGAGTGCAAGGAACAGTCTAAAGCCTTCAAGGAAATTCTAACTCTCCAAGAATTCTTCGAACTCAAGGAAGAAAGAAGGTCCTATAGCAGCAATAGAAGGAAGAGGCACAATAAATTCTATTTTCCTACATTTGATGGATCTTCCTCAAGAAATGTTAAGGCTTGGAGAAGAGAGTTGGATACATTTTTCAGGCTATTCTGTGGCTGAAAAAGAGGTTGTCCAAATTGTAGTACTTCATCTTTTAGGTGGAGCCAAGGATTGGTTGTTTAGTCACATGGAGCATGCAAAGGTGACTAAATATTCAGATTTATTTCACAAGTTGAGGAAGAAGTTTCATGTGAAGAAGATAGATATGTGCCACAACGAGTAATTTCCTAAGGAAACAAAGGAGGATGTCATTCTTGTCACTCTAGACAACAAGTCACTACATTCACCACCAGCTGCAGAAGTACTTACATCCGGAGAAAATATACTTGCATATTTGCAAAGTAATCTTGAGCTCTTGACACATAGAGTCCCATGCATGATTCAGGATAGCATAAGGAAGAGGAGGAAAATTCCAGCTTGAGTATTGTTGGGGTCCTGTGATTTGGAAGATTAGCATACCAAATGACAAGGAAACATCAAAACCACTTTGGAATCCTTGGATCTAGCTCTCCTGGATTCAAAGAGGGATATCTCTATATGTGTTTTTTAATGATATGCTTCTAAAGCTTGTGATATGATATTAGGCTAGTTATGAAGTGCAAGGGGTTTGTTTGTTTTTTGGTTGGGGATCATTAAATGAGAAGGTCATATGAAGTGAAGGAGGAAATAAGTGGAAGGATGTTTCAGCATGGAAAGATAGGTCAAAAAATAGTGCTAAACCATTGGGCTATGGAGTCATAAAAGGGTTTACTTGCACAACAACTATTTAAGAGTTTTCATAGGGCAAGTCATCTATGTCAGAAGATATTTTAAGTTGATTTTGTGGTATGAAACATTAAGAAGTGTGGTGAAAGAAGAAAACATGTAAGAAACAAAGGGCAACCTAAGATCAGGTAAGGACTTTTAACATATCTTTCTTTTGGTGTAATCTTAAGAATAGAAACATATAAGAAAACAAAGGGTAGTCTAAGATCAAGTAAGGACTTTTAACCTATCCTGCTTTTAGCATGCACTCAAGGGAAAACATTTAAGATAAACATAAAAAGCAACCTAAGATCAGGTAAGGACTTTTAACCTAGCCTGCTTTTGGCATACTCTTAAGGGAAATCTTCAAAACATTTGTTTAAGACTAAAAAAGGGACAGGGCTAACCATACACTTCCTTTATGTTATCACTCAGTAATTTCTCTAGGTTCAAAAGAAATAGTCCGAGGTAACCACAAACCAAATTTTAGGTACAGAATCTAGCCAATCTGTACCCAGAGAGGGCTCTCTCTGTAAAATTTAGCTTTGTTTTAGAATATATTAGGCTAGTTATAAATTCTAGGGGTTTTGTTTGAATTTGGGTGGTGGAATTCGATTAGTTGAGGGAAAGATTGAGTAGTTCAGGCCATTGGGCTATGGAATCAAAAATATGGCTTCACTGGATTAAGTTTCTAAACAAAAGATGGTTTCACAGGGCAAGACAATCAAACTGGGAACAATTATAGATCTTTAAAGTGAATGAGATGGAATTAAAATGGATGAAAGGCAATTAAGAATATTTCAACACATTTAAAGAGGGAAATTGAGTGATTATCAATAAAGAGCATTTAAGTATTCTTTACTAAATAATCAAAATGCATAAACTAGAGAAACAGGAGCAATTAAGAATTCACTGTTTAAACCAGTTTAGAAGAAAACATTTAGAATAACAATGATTAAAATCATATTACACTTAAGCACTTTCTGATTTATTCCTTTTCATTAATCATTCAGAAATGAAACACAATGTTATAATAAACAGATATAAAGACTTTAAAACACAAGAGAAAGATGACTCATTGATCCGTAGTCTGACACATGAATCCTGTAAAAAGTCTTTCACATCAATTCATCATCCAGCAAGCCACAAAAATTTCTCCAGTGGCACTTTATTCCAAAATAGTCAATGTTACAGCAAATTCTAAGAATCCACACTAAAATACTTCCAAGAGTGAAGTATTTATACAAATTCTAAACTAAAATATCTTGAAAAAATATCAAGATTAGTTCACAAATCTCTCCAACTGTTTTACATAAATAGAACTTAAGTAAAGGACACTCAAACTAATGCATCTATTTGGCACTATTTTTTATGGATAGGTGATGAAAAAGAGGATAATTCTAATTTGATCCAACTCTTAGTTGATGATGAGGCATCCAAGTCACTAATTGCTTCCTTTCTTTGTGCATTCTGCTCCAACAATTCTGCAAATGTGGGGTCCAATGATATATTTTTATTTCTCAATCCCTAATAGATATGTAAAACATGAAAGCGGTTATTGTGTATTAACATGTTGGTGAGATAAACCTCTTTCAATTTCCTAAAATTCCTCTCCAGATGTTCACAATAGGCTCTTCCAAAATATGTGTAAAACAGAGTTTTACAGAATCTGAAAAATAGCCTTTAAAGGTGTGCATGTATCTCTGATTCTGAAATCACTGTGCAAAAGGTGAGATAGGTTTTTGTAGATGTTTCTCTTAGGAACAAAATTTTAATTCATTTTTTTATGATGTATTTCTAATTGGCCACAATATTCTCTGCAAAATGATGACTGAACTGGAATTTTCTGCAAAACGTGCTTTCCAACATTATTTGATATTTCCAAAACCATAATAGCTGTTAGAAAAGTGAGAGAGGTTTTTTTATATGGTCCTCTTAAGAACATAAACCTCATTCAGTTTTGCAAAATTCATCCTGGATTGATCACAATATTTTCTGCAAAACAATGACTGAAACATGCAATTTCTGCAAAAATGTTCTTCTTGTTGTGGTTTTCATCTTTTCACTTTTTTGTTCTTTTGACTGTTTTACTTCACTTTAAACAAACTTAATTGTTGGTGAAATTATTTTTATTTATTTTTACCATTTACTCCCTCTATAATTACTTTTACTGTTTACCTTTGACTACTCTGTAACTTCATTTTAACTTTCACTCTGACTTTTACCTGATACACTTTAACCACTGATACTCTTTAATTGTTATGCTCTCTAACCTTTGATTATCCTTTTATCCTCCTTTATCATGATTTACTATAGTACATAATCAAAAATTCATGTAAGTATAGTTTTACAAAATTTCAAACACTTATTTCCACAATTTAGCTTCTGGTATTATGGTTCTTTACAGCGGAAAAAAGTTCGAAGAGGATTTTCACTGAGAACAAGGTTTTTAATTTGGAAATCCCTATCTAATAGAGGCATATAGTCTAAATATCTGTGAGGGGCATTTAGGGGTGAGACATTCAGAGCCACGGGAACCTCCATTTTTTTTTCTTGTGGATTCAGAAATGAATTCGGGGTTTTTATGAAAAACGGGCACACTCACCAATTTGGGAATGCAAATTTCAGTTTTGGGAATTGAGGAATGAACTAAAGAGCAATTATAAACCCAGTTTTAGTTTCTCATGTGGAATTTAAAACAAAAACCAGGATTTTACAGAGTTTTGACAGGAATTAAGGTAAATACATGTTTTACGGTAAATGAACAGTAATTAAACGGGTGCTGGCTATGGTGGATAAACTCTGGATTACTTGACCGCAATTTTCTTCAGCGAGGTAGTAGTTGGCAAACTTTGACAGTTAAATTCGAAATTCGTTTCCCGGGACACTAGTTACTGCATGGGATACTGAAAATGACACGGGTCTGTTTGTTTTATTAGCAAAATCAAAAGGTTGGCGGTTTTTTAATTTTTTAATGGATGACGTCAGAAGGTACAGAGGTTTCGTCAAAGGAGATAGGCGGTAAGCGATTTCCATTGCACCTCTTTTGGGGAAGAGTGGTTTTGAATGGATGGGCAGCGATTCCATACGATGAACGATGCGTGGCACTGTATGATCCAGAAAACCGCTTGGCCATCGCGCGTTATCGTTCGGACGTGGATGGCTAGCGATATGGATAATAACCATTGATCCTGGACTGGCTGATCGAACAGTCTTCAGGAAAGGGAGATGACAAGGATTTAATAGAGCGGGCCCAATGCAATTAATTATGAAATAATCGTATTGGGAGTGATTTGATTGGCGGATTAAGTTATTAATTAACCTAGAGGGTTAATTAATATTTTTATAAAACACGGAAAAGAGATCGGGAAAGGTTTTAAACTGGGATTTAACCAAGGTTAAGACTTACAGTTAAGGGATGTGTATCGGGAATTTTAACAAAGGGTATAGTTTTAACCTTGGGTAAAGGGATTCGAGGAAGAAAAATACACAAGGGAAGGGTTACTTTGAATTTTGGTTTAAACAAAACTTTGTTATTTTAAAACATATAATAAAACATATTTTAACTTTTTTTTCTTCAATGTATTTCTATTATATGGTAATTAAATCAAAGTAATTTAATTACCATAAGGGGCGGAATTAATATAAAGATAAATTTTAGCCAAGGGAAGTATAATGAGGTTGTTTTATTTAAACGTGTGGGGATTAAATACTTTGACTAAAATTATAATAAATGGGTTTTTGGGTATTTTATAAAAAAGGAGTTATATATAATAGGAGAAGGTCATTTATAGGGATTTGTTACACAGCAATTTGTCACCGTCCCTGCAATTCCCCATCCCACACAATTGGAGGGCTCATTTCGTGACCTGTGAGCAGTGACATGACTTGAAACCACTTTCATGACATCCCTTTGAACATGAGCTTTCATTGCCCTGAAGACAACTCCTTGTGAAAAACCCTAAAAACAGATCTTTTTGCATTGGCACGGGTACACAGTTCAGCCCTCGCGCCAAGGGGGCAAATCCTCCAAAGAGGGTGCGCCAATAGGTGCTCTATCTCAAAGTCGCACTCACGCCAGCCATTTTAAGGAGTGTTTTTTAAAAATAAATGGTGGAATTTTCGTCCTAACCAATCCATAAACTTGTATCTAATTTGAGTTGGGAGGTTTGGCTCCGGATCTCCATGTAGAGGGAGTGGTTTGCCACCTCTCATGGAAGATTCCTTGAAGATAGGGCCAATCCCATAATTGTAGGGATCCCAACTCCCCTTCCTCCATCTATAAAAGCTTGCCATTCTCCTTTGCAAGCTAGTCTCCAAGTTCCCAAGAGCCATCAGAGCCTTATGCTGCAAGAGCCTTGATTCATTCCCTTAAGGCCAAATCCAAGCAAGGAGATTATTGTCCAGACATCTGAAGAGAGAAGCTTGTCCCGTCCCCAACAAGATTTTTCGAGACGTGTTTCGTTGGCGACCCTCCGAAGGAGAATTCAGCGTCAGGGCTATGGTTGTATTCTTCTTTGATTGATTAATGATAAGCGACTATTGGTTATGGTTCCACTCCTATTGTTGATTATGATGATGAGTTATGTCTTCTCTGATTGACATATAGTTGCATATACTGGATTTTACACTTGCGTTTTTTTTGTTTCTTGCGTGTGCAGGTGTCCGATCACGGAGATCGTGAGGATTGTGATCTGCTGGAGCTAAGGAACGGGAACGCTACTTTCTCTAGGAGCGACAGCGTTGGATTCCAAGTAAGCCTTCATTGCTAGTTGGTTTATTTGCAATTAGGAACCTGCACTATAGCGTGAACGATTGTTGCTAGGCCCGATCTGGGCTAGAGGGATCGCCTCTGTCCGTAGAGGGGATTTACCTCCACAAAAAATTGGCGACTCCACTGGGGAGATGTTCTAGCTTGTTTTTGTTCTGCTTCGTAAGCTACAGATGGAGCCTGAAGTTAGCCAGATAGCCTTCGAAACGCTATTTCTCTGCATTAGCAAATTAGATCAAAGCTACTTCAGTCAATCTCCGGTTTATTTTATGAACTAAACACTTGGAGTATTGTCTTGTCTTTTCGGTTGTTTCTCGATTCTACTTTCTTGATCAGCTCTTTTGGCTGGCTCTTTTTTGAGTGTTTGGCTTTTGGTTCAGCCCCAGAGGATCAGATCTGACCTTTGCTTTTCTGAATTTTCATCCTTTCATGGTTGGCTTGATTGGCGCGGTTTCCACCCTGACAGTCGTGCCAATTGGTGCAGGTTGCTAGTTCATCACTCACGCCATCCCCTGTCTGGCATGGATTACAGCCATACAGTCGCGCCATCTCCTGTAGGTGCTAGGGTTTTCCCTTGTTCGAAAGTTTCTTTTGGTCAGTACTTTGCTTCTGGGTTTGTTTTAGATCCTGCTTGAAGTGGTGAGTCTGGTCTTGGTTGGGATAAATTCTTTGTTTTTTCATTTTCAGGCGTTGGCACTTGTTGTCAGTTAGCAACCCGCACCAATTGGGCATTGGTGCTAGTTGTTAGTGAGAAATTCGTGCCAGTTGGCACTAGTTTTCAATGACAAAGTCATGTCAATTTCAGGGTGTATGAAAATTGAGACTTTTTCTCTAAATCCTTCACCAGTATGTCTTTCCCTTCCAGTCTTTTCACTGTATGAGCATAGATTACATTGCTCATTGTTTGAAATGTCTTATTTCCATGATTGTTTGATGTAAAAGGGAATGAATGCCTTGTTTTGATATCTTGCTTTGGAAGTCCTCTTTGTGTTTGACCTCATATGTCTTGTTGCCTTTTGAGAGATTTCGTGACAAAGTGTTTGAAAAAACGATTGCATTCTTAGTGTTTGTTTACATCTCTTTTTCATTCATCCTTCATTAAGGATATTTGCGTTCTTTTAGTTTTCGTCTCATAGTTGGCTTTTCGTTAAAATGCATTAGATCACATTGCATTGAAAAGTCTTTTTGAGATTTATCATTGAACTTAGATCACATTGTTTAATGATTGAAAGCTAAAAGTTGCTTTGAGTGCATTCTCTTTCATTACAAGCATGCATTAAGTAGATTCTCATTTCATCAAAAAATGCATTGAGTGCATTCTTATCATTTGAAAAGAAAAAGGAAATTGTGCATAGATTACAATTGCATAGTTTTCGAAAAAAGAGGATTTTGCATAGATTACATTGCATTATTCACATTGTTGAATTTTTGAAATTACTTTTGGATAGTGAAAGTCATCTAGTTTGGAAAAAGTTTCATTTTCAGTATTGTTGTTTGTTGCATCATTGTTTGGAACTCTTCCCTTAACTAGATAGCATTCATCGAATTGAAAAGTTTTCTTTTCTCATATAGCTGCATATGGGAGATTTTTATATGACATGCGGTAGGGCCTTGAAACCGAAACATAATTGAAGATAAACATTAAAATTTATTCAATATACACTAAGGCAGCATTGAAACATTAACGCAACATTTAGTGGTCTAGGCTAGAGACGTGTTTCGGCGTCTTTAAACCTAGTAGCTGTCGTTCGCCTCTTGGCTTTAGACAGCACTAGTACGGACTTGTGCTCCCTGTACCGTCAAGTATATAAAGGGAGACCCCACTAGGTTTCTATCCTTTATCCATAGGAAGCCGAGTCTGCCGCCTTATACCCGTGATACACCGGACACAGCATTCAGGGAGATTGCATGCACGTACGTCAAGTCCTTGGTTGATTTCTCTTTCATTTTGAAACCAAGGTGTATATTGTAGTTCATGGTTATTTGGTACACCCTTTGCCTAGCATTCCTGAGCAATCATTTTGGTCTTTTCTGACTCCTTAAATTTGAAAATATCATCAAGCGCTTGTCCTTTCACGCTTGTTTCCAATCTGAAAGCGATAGAGTCACCTTTTTCCTGTTTCTCAACTCTTAAAAGATGAAACGGTAGAGTTTTGTTTCAATGTTTTAAAAATTAACTGCCCACGAAATATTCCTGGTTAAAGTTAGTTTCCTTAGGGTGTTGTGTTGAGCTATTTCTAATGGAAACTTTTCTGGAGTTCACCAACCAAGGAATCCCCTCCGAAGGGAATCCTAGTCCTTTTCCTCCTTTTGGAAATGTTTGCGCTCCTTATATGGAAACGTTGTCCCTTCCTGGGTTAACTGTTGGGTTGCCTGTTTGGTTGTTTTCAACCTCTGTGGTCCCAAATGTCTCGGCCACTGTTCAATCAGTTCCTCCACCTGAACAACATCATGTTGATTCTAAGGTGGACCTCTCCCCTTCTTCGCCTGTTTCTGCGTCCTCCTCTTCTACTTTGCCTGGTGAAAGTATGGATTCTAGTAACCAGGTGGCTAAGAAGAAGAAGAAGAAGAAGACAAAGAAGAAGAAGTTCGATAAAAGAGAGGCTAGCTCTGCGGCTATTGCACCTAAGAAGCCTTCCATTGATAAACCTTCCAACCCTCTGTGGAAAGTCAAGTTTCCTTTCATGTTGTGCACGGGAGACCATCTTCTTCCATACTACCCTGGCATTCCCAAGGTGCTCGAAGCATGGTCCAACGGTTGTCCACCGTTGCCTTTGGCTTTCGGGAGTCAGGTTGGGGGCACGTCTTCAGCTAGTGTTGGTAAAGCTCCTAAGAAGCAGGGTAAAATTACAAATCCCTGTAAGTTGTGTGAAGGGCACCATGCCATTCACCTTTGTCCATATATGGATGAAGCCAAGCAATTTTTGGACAACTCAGCTGTTTCTGTGCCATGCCTTCCAGCTGGTTACAAACAGCTTTCTTTGATTCCTCCACCAGCTGATCCTATGATTGGTCAAGAGTCATCCTTGGTCGATCCTGCTCCCTCGGAAATTCAAATTCAAGAATCCATCCCCGACCAACCATTGGTTGTGGGATCGGTTGAACTGGCCCCGTCTATGGTGCACCAGGTCTTTTATGTCGAGAGTGGACCTCACACCCCCCATGTCCTTCTGGTTTCTTTAGATTCTTCAGACGTGGAGAAATATTCTTCAGACGTGGAGAAAGATTCTCCCGTCCCTACACCTCAAGAAGTTGTTCCTCCGCCTCCCGTGATGGAGGTCCCAGAGGATTCCCCTCCCACCTTCGAGATGGAGGTCATGGAGGATGCTCCTTCTTCTTCTGTAACACCAGGGGAAGACCATCTCGGTTCGATGGTAGCTCCTCCGAGTATTTTAGTCGCTTCCTTTGATTGGAATCGATTTGCAGGATACCACCTTTCGTCTTATGTGCCTTTTGAGATCACAGTACAAGCCTTTGGTCTGGTTGTACCCAGCACCATTATAGACGAAGGTGAATCTGTTAGTGTTCTATCCTCAACTACTTGGCAAGATTTTGGTTCGCCGCTGCTTGCGCTTGTTACACAGAATCTGTTGGCATTTAACAGAAGAACGAGTCAACCGTTAGGGATCCTTCCAAGGTTACCTGTTACTTTGGGAGATAAAACCGTCCATATGGACGTGATGGTTGTTCCAGGCCCCTTGGATTTTAATCTCCTCTTGGGGCGCGATTACACCTATGCCATGGGAGCACTTGTCTCCTCCCTTTTTCGTGTGGTTTGTTTTCTGCATGAAGGATGATTCGTGACCATTGATCAGCTTTCGTTCTTTGGTCCTGATATGGCAGCTGGCCCACCATCATCCCTTCCTATTTTTTATCCACCCATTGTATCTGCCCCACCACAGGTCAACTATGTGGCTACATACCTCATGCCTATACTCAGTGATATTGTCGTTGTGCACCAAGTGTTGGGGGCATTGGGTCCTAACTTCTAGGATGTTTTCCTTCCATCGGGAGTGGAACTCTTGGAAGCGATGACTTCTTGTTCATTATAATGAGGTCGGTCAGAGCATGGTTCTTTTCCTGTGTCAAGCTCCTTAAAAAATGAAACCGGTTCTGGTCGGAGCATGGTTCCTTGTCTTGTGTCAAGCTCATTAAAAAATGAAACAAGGTCTGTCGGAGCACAGTTCGTTTTCTTGTGTCAAGCTCCTTAAAAAATGAAACAAGTTGGTCGATGCATGGTTCCTTATCTTGTGTCAAGCTCCTTAAAAAATGAAACAAGGTCTGTTGGAGCATAGTTTATTTTCTTGTGTCAAGCTCCTTAAAAAATGAAACAAGCTCTTCGGAGCAGAGTTCCTTGTCTTATGTCAAGCTCCTTAAAAAATAAAACAAGGGTGTTCGAGGATAGTTCTTTTAATGTGTCAAACAATGAAACACGTTCCCGTTCAATTCGAGTCTTTGATAAGATCTCGTAAAATCCCAGTCGAGTCTTCCTCTTGATCTCGTAACTTGAACCTTCACTCCATCTGCCTTTCATATGGACTAAAGCTTGGGGGAATGTACCTCGAATTGAGTCACCATGCTGGGGGCATGCTTACTTTTTCAAGCATAGTTTGTTTCCGTTTCAAGCTTGTGTAAAAATGAAACCGGTCTCAAGCATAGTTTATCTTTGTTTCAAGCTTGTGTAAAAATGAAACCAAATTCAAGCAGAGTTTCCTGATTTAAAGCTTGTGTAAAAATGAAACCATTCCCATTTTACCTCTTGTGATTGCCATTTTATCAGCCTGTTTTTCCAGATGAGCCTTGGTTTTCTCATTCCATCATCGCTATCTGCTTGGCCGATCATATGCCTTCACTTGGTTGTTTTACCCATTCCTGAGGAACCGCTACGATGAGTGGTCTTGTTAGCCAGCCTCTTAACCTTTACTTGTTCTAAGCAGTTCTGCCATTACCGAAACCAGTTGCTACCCTTTATACCACTCGTTCCTCCAAGAGGAGTCATCTTTCAGCTCTTTTCTAACTCTCTAAACATGAAAAGATTGCCGAGGCCCTTGTCGTTTCGATCTCATTAAAGTGGCCACGAAATGACATCTACCCAGTATACGTTTACCCATTTTTTGGGATGGGATAGATTATTTACGAAAAAGGAATACCCTAGCCTATTACGACTAGGAGGTTTTCTCACATATTGTTTTCTACCTTTTCGGATCTGAGGAACTATTTACGAAAAGGGACCTCAGGAGTTTACTTTTCCGTTGTCTTTTAAAACACTCTAAACATGAAAAGACGTCAAGTTCCTCCTTTGTCAGACTCGTTAAACCCTGATGACATCGGATTCAGTTGTAATGATGTTATTTGAGTTTCTCCTTCCTAGGACTCGTCAAATGCGCTAGGATGGATTCGTCCGAAGGACGAGCTTATATTATAAGCATATGCTATCCCCCTCAAGCTTGTTATCAAAAATAATCGAGGTACTCACCAGAAATGGTGGGGAAAAATGCAGCCAGAATCGTTGTCGTGTCGGCAGTATGTCACTCTTGAACATGGCACTTGTCTACATTCGTGTCGGGTTGGGGACATCTCATCTCATTTTTCCACTTGCCTCTGTGGGTTTGGGTGATCCCTTTTGACCTCTCATCTTCTCTTTGCCCTGTCATCATGACCTTTTATCTTTTGATGTCAAATACTGTCGAATCTACTATCGTGCCGCTGATATGCTCAAGAGAAGTTGACCTCTGCAAAATTTCAACCTTCCTCTGTTTCTCATCTGATCATGATTCACCAAGACATTATGTTCCTCTGTCTCGCGTCGATGATGTGGGAAACACTATGGCCCACCTTCGACCAAGGTCACTTCCTGTCGACTTTAGTTCATCATCTAGGAAGCTGATCTAGGGACTCCCTTCCGGTACCTTGGAACCTACGTGCCTCAATGGCAGGTTTTTTGCATTCGACGTGAGGTTTTCATCATTAACCTCTGATCGAGTGATTCTACGAGTGTTCAACGCCAGCTCATTGATTCACATGTTGTAGATTGTGCCTATATAACCTTGAGGTCCATTGTCATCATTGGTGGTACCTCTCGCATCTGTTAACAGCTTTCATCATTGGCTAGTAATAAGGCGACGTTCTTGCATGTTTGACTTCAGCTCACATATTCGCAAGCTTGAACTTGTACTTTGTTCGGGTCGAGATGGAGCGCAAGACCCTGGATTTTGTCTGTTGAAATCCAGGCTGCGATTTTGTGGATTCTTATGATTAGTTACATGACTCACTGATTGGATGGCTGCGACCATACCTGAGTCTATTTATCGATCCTCTCTGGATGGCTGCGCCCATGCCTTGGATCTGCATTATTGTATACTTGGTTATGGATGGCTGCGTCCATACCACATATATATCATGTATTTGAGATATCAGTTGTATTTCTCTACGCAGGTTTTCTGACGGTGGTGTTTTCAGTTGGACACGTTCTCGTAAAGAATTTCACCCCTCTCTCTCTTTTGGGCCTCATGCTTTAGGGGGCATCTATTACATACCAATTTGTCACCGTCCCTGCAATTCCCCATCCCTCACAATTGGAGGGCTCATTCCGTGACCTGTGAGCAGTGACATGACTTGAAACCACTTTCATGACATCCCTCTGAACATGAGCTTTCATTGCCCTGAAGACAACTCCTTGTGAAAAACCCTAAAAACAGCTCTTTTTGCATTGGCATGGGTACACAGTTCAGCCCTCGTGCCAAGGGGGAAAATCCTCCAAAGAGGGCGTGCCAATTGGCGCTCTGTCTCAAAGTCGCACTCACGCCATCCATTTTAAGGAGTGTTTTTTAAAAATAAATGGCAGAAGTTTTGTCCTAACCAATCCATAAACTGGTATCTAATTTGAGTTGGGAGGTTTGGCTCCGGATCTCCATGTAGAGGGAGTGGTTTGCCACCTCTCATGGAAGCTTCCTTGAAGATAGGGCCAATCCCATAATTTTAGGGATCCCAACTCCCCTTCCTCCATCTATAAAATCTTGTCATTCTCCTTTGCAAGCTAGTCTCCAAGTTCTCAAGAGCCATCAGAGCCTTATGCTGCAAGAGCCTTGATTCATTCCCTTAAGGCCAAATCCAAGCAAGGAGATTATTGCCGAGACATCCGAAGAGAGAAGCTTGTCCCCTCCCTGACAGGCTTTTTCAAGACGTGTTCCGCTGGCGACCCTCCGAAGGAGAATTCAGCATCATGGCTATGGTTGTATTCTTCTTTGATTGATTAATGATAAGCAACTATTGGTTATGGTTCCACTCTTGTTGTTGATTATGATGATGATTTATGTCTTCTCTGACTGACATATAGTTGCATATATTGGATTTTACGCTTGCGTTTGTTTTGTTTATTGCATGTGCAGGTGTCCGATCACGGAGATCGTGAGGATTGTGATTTGCCGGAGCTAAGAAACGGGAGCACTACTTTCTCTACGAGCAACAGCGTTGGATTCCAGGTAAGCCTTCATCGCTAGTTGGTTTATTTTCAATTAGGAACCTGCACTATAGCGTGAAAAATTATTGCTAGACCCGGTCTGGGCTAGTAAGGATCGCCTCTGTCCGCAGAGGGGATTTACCTCCACAACAGGATTTAAATAATAAATTAGAAATTAATATGGAAAATGAAATGAAGCGCTAAGTGTAAAGCATTAGGCTAATGTCTTTAACTTATGCTTTTATGAAATAGGGTTTTTATGAAATATTGCATGATTTTCCTAAGTAAAATGGGATTTTACTTAGGAAAAGATTTTGTATAAATGAGTGAATGTCATGATGAATGGTTTTAAGTACTTAGGCTTTTCCAATTACTGGGCTGAGGGTTCGGTCCCTCCAAAAGTCAAGGAAATGCCTTGAGCCCCTCTAATTTTCAAATACCTTAGTACTTAGGGGAAATTAATGAAGTTTTTTAGGGAAAAATGGAGAAGGTAAGTTAATAATTTGACTTTGCCTTACTTGAAATTCTTCCAGTGTATTGTCTGCCTTTGCACTTGTGATGAAAGTAAAATATTTAACACATCTAAAACCATTATTCATCAAATGTAATTCTGCAACATCATCTACCTACCCTACCTACTTTACCCTACCATTTTCTCTTCTTAATTAGGGTGCACTTAGACTGGCAAACCCTTTTCACACTTTTTCTTTTACATATGAAAATCTATCTAATTCTAACCTTGTTACATCCAAGGGCTCATATTAAACTATTGAGCTCCTTTTATTCGCTCTAACTATCTACTTATCTACCAAGATTAAACAATTTGGTCAGATTTTATTCTCTATCTCTAAAACATAAAATTTAAAGATGAACTAGCCAAGCTTAAACTGTCTGACTATTCATGAATCGTGGCATAAGATACAAGTTGCACACAATTTGATTATTGCATCAGAGAAAAAAGTAGTGGCATTTAGACTTGCACACTTTCCTTGGCCTTTCTTTTGGTGGGGTTCATTTTCTTTCATTTTTTGGCCATTTTTATTTTTTCACCCTTTGATTTTTCTTTTAGGGTATACCCTCTTTACATTTTTTAAATTTTTTGATTTTTGAAAATATGGAAAACCTTTGCAACAAGAAAAGGTATGAACATATTACATAGCCCATCAAGTCAATCATGAAATATGACACCTATTGGTATAGGAGTCTAACAGGACTCTACTTAGCATGCAGTGAAAATATCATTCAAGAACAACATCTCAAGTTCTACTCAGCAAGACATGGGCTCACCAACATTTCTTGACTAGTTATACTCTATTGAAATCATTCCCAAACACACATTTAGAAGAAAACATAAAGATAAAGCTTATCAATCAGAATTAGGGTACTTTTAGAAGTAAATCCTAATCTATATTTTTTGTTCTTTATCATAGAATATGAACACAGTGGAAACATAAGGAGAAATAACAATTACAGTGAGAATAACATCACCAATGATTTAGATCAGGAACCATATTAATGTGCAAGACTAATTACATACTTTGAGTCCAATAGCTTTTACAGTTTGATACTTATCTTCCCAACCTACTATATTACAACTACTCAACAACTTTTACTTAATAACAGTTCAACTATTAACAATTTCCCAACCCTTTACAATGAATTTTCTATGAATACATATAGGTGCAAAGAGGAAGAGTGCTACAGAAATGGTAATAAATATTAATTAAGACGGAGTGGGAGAGGTATTCGAATGCCCATTCTGCTTAATAATCATAGCATTAACTGTTTGTACCACTTCAGCTGCTTTTAGTTGAATCCGAAACCAACTACCAGGCTGGTAATAACTCTTTGGTTTGTCCTTTGAAGCTAACTTGGTTTGAAGTACCCTGTTTGACCTCTAGGACAAGCAAACTGTCATTTTTGGGTTTTGTAGCCCCATGTCTGCTTAATAATTGTTCTCACAGTTTTAAAGAGGGTTTCTCAATAGGATGGATGTCAAGGTGTCTTTGAAAAGTAAAGCAGACTACAGGTGTCCTTTTGTTCCTTAGGTGGAGTAATAGCTTCTGTAGATGTGGCATTTAAGAACTTTCTTCTGCTGATCTGTCTTGTTTTAGCACTTTAAACACTGATATTTAGCTTTTAATTGTGTTTTCTAATACTTTATTAGACCTTCTTAGACAATCTTCTGTCTTTAAACTATGTTTTGTCTTTATCCTTTGTTTCTTCACTTTTCCATTAATCTTCTATGTCTTCGTGTTTTCAGGGTTTTCTTGTTGCACTGGAGGGTTTCATTATTCAATTAATGATCATGAGGTATTGATAGAAACCCCGATTTAACCTTCTGAATCCATTTCTCTATCCTTTCTGATATTTAAGGACCGTCATCCTGAGACCAAGCCACTTGTATGGTTGTGGAATCGCATGTTCATTATAAGCTTCCATTAAAACCTGCAAATAGAGAAAAAAGCATTAATAAAACCTCCATTTTAATGTTTAAACTACTTCAGAGGCTCGATATGGTGGCAGAGGAGTGTTGCAAAGAGGCGGAATGCAGGCGGAGGAGGTTCTATATGCGAAACCGTGAAAATATGGGGCCGGGTGCTGACGCAAGCAAACTTGTCATGGCGTGGATGTGCTGGGAGCAGGGTGTGAAGCCTCAGGGTTTACGTGGGTCGTTAGATCTAAAGGGCCTACAGTTGAGATTTGCTCGTGGGGTGAATGAATAATTTTTTATGGTTGGGAGGATGGTTTAAAGGGAGGAGGGAAAGATCACCGTTGGATCGATGGGATCAACGGTTGAGATTGATCGGAGGGAGAAGTAATGGAGGGGGTAGAAATTTGAAAATAAAATGGGAAGGGGACATAAAAGGCAGAGAATGTGGTCTAGTGGAGGAGTAAGAGACCGGGAGCGGAAATGAAGAAAATCCAAGGGCTTTAGCACCTGGTCACGTGTGCAGGGTCATATGAAAAAAGGGTGGAGGGTTTAAGCCCTCAGGGGCTTAGGCCTATATCTAAAAAAAAAGGTTGGAAAGGTCTGAAAAGTGGGTTTTTAGAATTTTTTAAAGGTTCCGATAGGGTAAAAATGATAGATTAAACCATAAAAAGGGGTTTTTATAGGTTTGAATGGTTTTTATGGAAAAATGAGGGTAAATGAGGGAGGAAAGGGGCATTTTTAGAAAAAAAATGATGATTAGGATAGGTAAACATGGATGAAAAATGGGTGAAAATGAATTTATGGAATGATGGAAAATGGCTTTATAGTAGTTTTCTTTGGATATGAGCACGACTTTTTTGAGGGATTTTTGTGGAAACAGTAGTGAAGATTACTCTTAAGTCAGAAAACACCAAAAGGCTTCGAGAATGAGTAGTTTACTATGAAAATAATCTCTTGAAGGCTCACACAACAAATTTAGCCATCATCTACTGCAGCAAAGTTTACTGATGGCTAACAGTGGCTCCACTTGGCGATGACAGCTCCTTCGAGGTGTCAAGAATCTCATAAATTTATCTCTTGAATGAAGATCAATGTCTTGTACTTTGACCATCCTCATCTTTGATCATGTTGCTTTAAAAAGATGATCAGTATTACATCAAACAGAATAATCCATTCCCTAAACAACTACCTACACAACCTACTTTCCTAACATTTTTTCTTCATAAGGTGCACTTGGACTTGCAAACCTTTTGACATCAAAATTTTATTCTTTTATTGAAAGAAGGAAACTAATCTAAACCTACCCTTATAAATTCCATGAGTCCAGATTAAACAGTTGGACTAAAAAATTCTCTACCTAATCTACAATCTTCCAGGATTAAACTGTCTGACAGATCTGCATTCCCTACATTCTAAAAAAGAAGTTGAAAACACAGTCAAACCAGGATTAAGCTATTTGATTTGTTGTGATGGCTATTACATCCAAAACCAACTACACATAGACCTTTATTTGCAGAAAATTAAAACAAAACTTGGAAGGCTTAAGATCTGAAAACCATGAGAGTCCTTCCTTCTTCTTATGACTCAGATTTTTATCTGTTTAGAGTCATTCTTCTTTCTTTCTTTCAACTCTGTTTTTTTCCTTTTAGAGTTTTCTTTCTCTTCTTTACCTGGTTCAAGTTTTCAGCATGTTAGAACTAGTCTTCTTTGTATCTTTGGCTCAGGTTTTGATCTGATTAGATCCATTCTTTTCTATCCTAATCTAATCTACTGATAAGACAAGATTATACTGTTTGGAAAATATGATTCAGTATCCTGTCAGCAATAAATTGAAATATATCTAGTCATGATTAGTTTGTATGACTAAATAGTAGTGCTCTTTCAAGTGGTGGAATTTAGGCTTGCACACCTTCAGATTTTTCTTTTCTTTTCGGTATGGGGTTGTACCTTTCCTGTTTTTCTAATCGGCCCTCTTTTTCTCTTTTCTATTTTTTTTTTCTCTTTTCAAAACACAACAAGCAATGATATTTATAATGAAGAATGAAATCTTTAAACAGAGGTTTCAGCAAAAATAATGTTTGAGCATCCTACCATTGACAAGACCCCCAAACAGGTCTGTACCATCCATATCTTGTAGAAAAAATGCATTATGACCAATGGCAGATTGAATGATGTAAGGGCCTTGCCATAAATTGTCAAACTTGACATGTTTGCCCTTATCTTCCCTCCTGGAATTCCATTTGAGTAATTTATCACCAATTTTGAAATCACTTGCCTTTGACCTCTTATCAAACATGTTTTTGATATTCTCTTATACTTTTTGTGCTCTGTTATAAACTTCTTCCCTAGTTTGCTGAAGATGTATGGTCTGATTTATCCTTCTCACCATGCTATCTTCTTCTGATTGTATTTCTTGGACCAAATTCATCACTGGCACTCCTAAACTGGTAGGAAAAACTGCATCTGCTCCATAAACTAGCTGATAGGGATACATTCCAATTTATTTCTTTATTGTCAATCTATCTGCCATAAAGCATGTACCATCTTGTTGTGCCATGATCTCTGATTTTCTTCCAGCAGCTCCTTTATTATGTTTATCAAGCTCTTATTTGAAGACTCTGCCAACCCATTCCCTTGAGGGTAATAAGTTGTGGAATGACCAAGCACAATCTGAAATATGTGATAGAAATCCACCATCTTTTTAGAACCGAATTCAGTAGCATTGTTAGTGATGATTTTCCTAGGACAGCCAAATCTAGACAGGATATGGTCTTCAAGGAATTTTATGATAACTGAGTCTGTGGCATTCTTAGAAGGGATGGCTTCTATATATTTGGTGAAATAGTCAATGGCTGTGAGTATCCATCTATGTTGGGCAAATGAGGCAGGACAGATTTCCCCAATGAAGTCTAAGCCTCACTGTTGAAAAGGAGCTTCAAAAGTGATTGGTTGCAAGGGTAAGGAAAGAATTTTTCTCTTGCCTTCAAAGATTTGGCATTTGTGGCAGGAAAATATCATTTTGTGGACATCTTGAAAGAGGGTGGGCTAGTAATAACCAGCTCTAAGGATTTTATTAGCAGTGGTTTTCCAATTGAGGTGGCCTCCACATTCTCCTTCATGAAACTCATGCTTGATCCTATCTGCATCATTCTCAGGCAAACATTTAAGCAATAATCCACTAGCATTTTTCCAATATAAAAATTTATCTAAAATGCAGTAGTTAACAGCTTTCAACTTTAAAAATCTTACCTTTTTTTTAGACATACCAGGAGGGGCATTAAGATTTGTAAGCACATACAAAATATCAGCATACCAAGATGAATTGAGGAAATGATCTTCAATAAGAGGAGTTTCCAACTCTTCTTGTTCATCTAATGCATCTATCATGTTTATATCAAGTGCTTTCAAGTTAGATTCAGCCATTAATTGTGCTAGGCCTTGACCCTTGATGATTTTAGTGGGTTTAATTTCCAAATAATATTCCAGTATCACAGCAATCCAATTTCCTCTTTTTCCATCAGGGTCTTGTGACAAAATGTCTTTTACCACTATATGAGGCACAAACACAATAATGTGAGAGTGTAAAATATAAACTCTGAAATCCTTCAAGGCTTTGACCAAAGCATAGGCCTATTTTTCCATGATATTGTATTTCAGAGGTGCATCTCTTAATGCCTTGCTGAAAAATGCAATTGGTTGCTCTTGTCCTTCTAGATTTCTTTGTAATAGGACAACATCGACAGTATGTTCTGATGCAAATGAAAATATGAGGAATTCCTTAGTGAAATCAGGAATGATACGGATTGGTGCTTGGGTGAGTTCATGTTTGACCAGTTCAAAGGATTTCTTTGCTTCTAAGGTCCATTTAACTCCTATCTCTTAATTTAACATGTTTTTCATGTTCCTAAGGAGTTTTGTTAGGTTGGGTATGAACCTTCTTAAGAAATTAATCTTTCCAATGAAAGATTGAAGTTATTTGATGTTTCTGGGGTGACTAATCTACAGTATACCTTCAACCTTTTTTGAGTCTATTTTGATCCCTTTTTTCAGATATGATATGACCAAGAAGTTTACCTTCTTGGAGACCAAACAATGTCTTCTTGGGATTCAAGGATAGCCCATACTTTCTGCATTTCTCAAAGACCTTTCTTAGGTGTACTAGGTGTTATTCATCTATTTTGGAATATATTGTAATGTCATCTAAATAAATGACAATGAAGTGGCCTATTTCTTCTGAGAAAGCAATATCCATGGCTCTTTGAAAGGTGGCACCTGCATTCATTAATCCAAAAGGCATTTCACATACATGAAAGTGCCCCAAGGAGTAGTGAAAGTTATTTTCAATTGATTATCAGGAAGTACCAATATCTGATTATATCCTAAAAATCCATCTAGCAAAGAAATACTCTTGGAACCAACTACCCTTTGTAAGATGTGCTCCATTTTAGGCAGGGGATAGTTGTCCTTTAAGGAAGCTCTGTTCAAATTCCTAAAGTCAATACAGAGCCTTATTTCTCCTGTTTTCTTTCTTATAGCTACAAGATTAGATACCCACTCTGAGTATCTCACAGGGACAATAATTCCAGTATCATACATTTTCCTAATTTCTTTCTCAACCAGAGGTAACTGCACAGGGTTTATTCTATGTAATTTTTGCCTAAATGGTTTCTGGTTTTCTTTAAGTGGTATCTTGTGCTGAATGGTCTCTGTGTCAAATTCCCTTAAATCTTCATAGCTCCAAGAAAATACATCAGAAAACTCTTTAAACAACTCAATATATTTCAGTTTCATGTGAGCTAGCAATGTTTTAGATAACTTGATCATTTTAGGCTTGTCTTTACTACCTATATTGCATTCCTCAATATCATATTCAATGGGTTCTATTGTTGGTTTCTTGGAAACATCATTAAAAACAAACAAGTATTCTAGAGGTGCTAATCCTTTGGGTAAGCCATTGTCTTTAGACTATAGTACCTCTATGTCTTCTTTTCCTGATTTTATGTACTCTTCTGTTTGATTTTCAAACTCTTTGGTTAGCAGATTTATTTCTGTAATGGGAGGAGGTTCTTTTTCAACAATTTGTTCCTCATCAAAACATCCTTTATCATACTTTGAGTCTGGATTTGGCAATTCAAACTCATTTTTGAACTGCAGGAAATCCTCTATCTGTTTATCTCCCTCAAAGACCTGCCAATACTTTTCATTGTCTGGGACAGCTGGTCTAAATTTTACTTGGATTGTGAACTTTTTGTTGTCATAGGGTCTTTGGCATGAACTAGCAACACAAGCTAGACCAGGCAAGGATGTTTTGGTCTCTAGGGACGAAAACAAGCTCATGTTCCTAAAAAGTTTTCAAAAGGTCCATGGCATCATTTCTATAGGCTCTTAGTCTTGGATGTTTGGCAGTGTACTCTCAATTTATTTTTCTAATGATCAGTTCAGAATATCCATGAATAGCTATCCTCCTGGCTCCTAATTTCTTCAGTAAATGTAGTCCTAAGAGGAGTGATTCATACTCTGCTATGTTATTTGTGCATTGGAAGTTTAACTTGCATGAATGGCTTTCTGCATAATTGTTCTCTATGTTGTGAAGCCACACACTTGCTCCTGCACTAGTTCTATTACAAGACCCATCAAAACTCATACTCCAAAGAGGGCTAGTTTCAAACTTGTTGTTGTTTTCATTCCTGTCCTCTTTGTCCTGTGTGTTTTGACTATCATTATGCAGTTTTATGGGTTCTACAGCATGTTTATGTTGGTCTTTTTCCTTAAATTTTTCATGGAGTTGAGGCCTTTCTTCTTGACTCTCATTCCTTGCACTAAGATGGTGGACAGTGGCCTGTTCATATTCTCTGTTTTTTTTGCTGTAATTTTCAGATTTAGCAAACTGTTTGAGAGCCTTTCCCTTCCTATCCTCTTCTCCTATGTTTTATGTTATGTTGGGTGATTGCTCACTTTCCAACTCTAGCTCACCAAGCTTTCATCATTGTAAAGAATGAATGAGTCTAGGTCTGTATGGACAGATCAAAGAGGGGAATTTTTTGAGTTTTCTTGACTACTCACCATAAATTTCATGTCTGATTCCCTATAAAGTCTTCTAAGTTGACTGAAGACAGGGATGGTGGCATATGTCATGTCCATTTGCATGGTACCTTGAAGCTTAGCGCCCCATGATATTGAAAGAAGCATGCCATATTTTGGGGGCACATCAGCCACTACCACATCCATCACTATGCATTTGGCTGGGATTTGGGTCAAGTTTACACAAAGATCCTTGATCAGGCCTAAGCATTTTACTCTACTGGAGTCAAAAGAATACAAATATTTATAGGGCTTGGTTATCTCAAGGCCTAATCTCTCCATGATTACTTTGGGCATGAGGTTATGTGAAGCCCCTGAATCATACATAGCATTGTGAAAAATTTTATCATGGATATTCAAACTGACATAGAAAGGAGGGACCACTCCTTCTTGGAAATTTCCTTCAATTTTAGGACCAAATAAAAGGGCTGGCTGATCATCATTTAGGTTGGTAGAATCATTATTTTCTTCTATGTTTAAAGCCTTTAACACCTGACATTTATATACATCTTGAGTGACTAACTCAGTGAGGGGGACAGAGATCTTGATTTTAGCAATTTCACTTTCCAAATTTAAAGGGAACTGATTCTTTGAAAGGCTCAAATTTGTCTTGTTACTCACTAACTTATCAGCAAAAACAGCTTGCTGGTTTTCGCTATGTACATCAATTAAAACTATTTTTACAGGGGTGCTAGCTGAAGTGCTAGTGCTGTTAGGGTCAACACTCTATTTATCAGTGGTTTGAGTGCCTTTGCCCTTGCTTTTACCAGAACTTTCAGTTGTTGTTTGTTGTTTTCAGCAGCCTTTCTAACCACTTTTTTAGATTTGTTTTTAGCAGTAGTTTCAGAGGCCTTTTTTTGGGGATTTTCTTGGTTCTGTTGGGGTTCCCATGTTTTGGCCAGATTGGAAAGACAAAAAGATGAGACAACATCAGAACCACTTTGGGGCCCTAGGATCTAGCCCTCCTGGACCCGGAGAGGGATCCCTCCAAATAGAGCAAAGAATGATGTATCTTTGAAGCTCAAAAATAAGATGTTAGGCTAGTTATGAAGCACAGAGGGGGGTTTTAAATAATCTGGTTGAAGGGTTGCTGGGTTGGTGACGAGATCATGGACTGAGAAAACAGTGGGAGGAAAGGAACAAAACAGCAGGATATTTCAGCAGAGAAGATGGGCCAAGACCGTGCCATCCATTGGGCTAGGGAGTCATGAGAGGGAATTACTTGCATCCACTAGCCAAGGCTTTCAAAGGGCATGTCATCTAATACTAAAGGATCTTTAGATTAGAGAGTGGGGTGGAACATTAAGGAAGGAAAGTGAAAGAAGGAGAACAACCAGAATTTTGTCTATAGATCAATTCAGAGGTCATTTAACTCCAGACCTGCTTGGACATACTCAAAGGCAGCTCTCAAAGAGACAATGGGGCTGCTTATAGATCAGACCAGAGGTCATTTAACTCCAGATCTGCTTTAGCAACTCCAAGGGAGAAAAAAGAGATAGATTTGCCAAAGAAGCATCCAAGTGGCAAACCCCCAAGTTCATACATCAGCCAGCAGGCAATAACATCCGCTGCACTGGTTAAACCCATAAATTTACTCTTGGATAACACATTTTAGCAGAAAACATTGATGGCAAGGAGAGCAGACAGCATAGGGCACCTAACAAGGGTGAATCCTATACCATTATTCTGATGCAAGCCCAGAAGAACATGAAACAATATGAAAGTGTAATAACAGAGTAAGAAACACATCACCAATAGTAATAGACCAGGATCCTGTGAAATGTGATTTGATTAATTGATGCAAACCCATTCATGTACAATAAGGCTCAATGGTTGTTACAGTCCAGACTTCTCCTCCCAGCCTATTACATACAACTACTCTGCTACTCTCTCCCAAGGCTGTTCTAACAGTCAAATTGAATCCCTCTAACAGCAGATGCCCAGCAAGGCAACAACAACAACCTTTACATTATGTTCTCGGGGATCTTTATAGGAGAAGAGGAAGAAACAGAAGTAGATAAACAAATAAATGAGACTCATTAAGACAGCAGGGCGGAAGGTGTTCACACCCATGCTGCTTAATGGCAATTTTCAGCGTTGTGTGTACTCTGAAGACTATTCGGAGGCTCTGTCAGTCCGGAAATTGACCTCGGATATTTCTTTGGAGTCCTTTCTGGAGCTTGGAGCTCTGTGCTGCCATTCTGGAATAAATGAACTGGTTCAAAGTTTCGTCTGTCCATCCATGCTTCATTACTGCGGCCTGACAATCTTAGCTGAGCTTCAGTCAGTGTATTTAATTGTCTCAGGGCTCGAGAAGGCATGGAGGATGATGTGGGAAGGTTTACCTCTGGAGGAAACAGTCCTGCTGTTAGGTGGCGCAGTTATGGCGTTGCTGGTGCGCTCTTAATCTTCAATCGGTGCCTTAATTCTTTGATCACGGGATTAGCGCTTCAAATATTCAATTACAGGCTCAAATCCCTTCTAATCCGGTCTCTGCTACTTTTCTAGCCGCTGAATCGGCCTCTCTATACTATCTGCACACTGAAATAACTCTCTTTAAAACCCGGGTAGTGGCGGCGGAGAAATGCTATGGAGGCGGAGGAGTGGTGGCGGAAGAGCGGAGAAACGACGGAAAGAGGTGGCGAAGCAGTGGGGAATGGTGGAAAGAAGATAGAGCGGTGGAGAAATGATTAATATTGTGTGAAACTCAAATGCCACCACTGGAGCGATTTACATAGGACAACATGGAAAAACAATGGAGTGAAGCGGTGGAGGTGGGACCCGGCGGAGGCGGAGGGCGAATAAACCAGAACTGTTCGATCTTGGAGGAAACGAACGGTCACGATCCAATCGCACCATCGCAATCGAAGGTCGGAGCGAAAGACAATCGCAACGCTCATTCAAAAATTTCCGATTGCGATTGGGAGAGATAGAGCGATTAAGCGATGCCCGTCGATCTGGGGGAGGAACGGACGGACAGGATTGAATCGGGAGATGGAGGAAAGGGGATGCGATTAGCACCAGGCCGTTGATCTGCGAAAGGATGAACGGTCAGGATTAAATCGGAGGACGGAGGGAAGAGCATGCGATTAGTGCTGAGCCATAAGATCAGCAGGGAGATGGACGGCTGCGATTTAATCGGGGCGGAGACAGAAAGACTTGCGATCAGCGATCGGGTGGAGGGTGCGATTAGCGGAGGACCGTCGGATCAGGCGGGGAGATCAACGGTGGGGACAACAATCGGAGGGGCGGGAGCGATTAAGCGCTGGTCGTTAGATCGGCGGGACAGATCAACGGTGGAGAACACAATCAGAGGGGACCTGCGATAGGAGGAGGATCGTCGGATCGCGGGAGGACGGACGGTCAGGATTCAATCGGAGCACGGTGGAAAGGGCTTACGGTCAGCGATCGGGCGGGGGTTTCGATTGAGCGCTGGCCGTTGGATCAGCTGGGAGATGGACGACCAGGATTGAATCGGGAGGGGGACGGAAGGACTAGCGATTAATGCTGGACCGTTGATCCGTGGGGGGAATCAACGGCGGGGAACGCGATCGGGGGATCGCAATCGGAGGTTGTCACATGAATGTTGCGATTGCGATTGAACTGGGCCTTGCGATTAGCGCTCAGCCGTTAGATCTCTGCGGAAGATCAACGGTGCGGAACACCCTGCGGGACTTATGTGTTAAACAAATCGCATCGGGAGTTTTACGTTGTTACAAAGGATTTACACCCGCCCGATGCTCCGATTGCGATAAGCGCTGGGGACTTAAGTACTTGGTCCTGGCGCCTGGGCACATGTGGGGAAGTGGTTAAGGGGAAGGGGCTAGGCCTTAGAATAAGGTCGGAGAGTGGGTTTTTAGCCCCTTTTAATGGATTTTGAAGGTGAAGGAGGGGAACAATAGAGGGGAAAAGGGGGAAGAAAGCTAAACAAAGGGTAGGGGAAGAAATTAAATGGGATTTTGGGAGGATTTGGGGGGTAAATGGGGAAGTAGAAGGGGAGAAAAGGGGGGAATAAAAAGAGGTTAAATGAGGGAAAAATAAAGGGGAGAGGAGGCCTTTGGGCATTTCTTCACATAACAGAGAGGCTTTAAAAGGGGAACCAGCAGAGGGGATTTGATCAAAGGATAAAAGACACAAAGAGGCTTCAAGGAGACTGTGTTTTTAGAGGAAATGCATTCCTTGAAGACTCAAAAATAATTTAGCCCCCTATTTGCTTGTCAAAAAATTTATAGGGGGGCTAACAGTGGCTCCACATGGGGATGGCTTCTTCTTGAAGGAGTCAAGAATTCAGAAATTGATCTCTTGGTGTAGGCCAGATGCCTGCTGCTTGAACCATCCTTTCTTCTTTGATCAGCTGCCACAAACTATGAAGACAAGATATCAGCAATAAAATTCTCCCACACAACTACCTACCCACACTATAGTCCTAACATTTTTTCTTCTTGGGTGCATTTGGACTTGCAGACCCTTTACATCATTAACTTTTACAAACAGGAAAAATAAACCTAATCTACTTCTACCCTTATTACTCCATGAGACTAGATTAGACTGTTGGTCTCATATGTTTCTCTACCTACACTACTACCTGCTAGGATTAGACTGTCTAGCAGGTTTCTTCTCTACCTTCTAAGACAGAAATTTAAAGAACTAATCTACTTGCTCATAGACTGAGCTTTATTGAGCTTCCTACCTACCCTACTCTAACTGGAATATTTACAATCTAGCTTACAAACATGGTCTTCCAATGCAACCAGTCCACCAAATGATCCCATGGCTGGTCCTTCTTGCTCAACTCCTTGAGCGTGCTAGATAGGCAGGGCAGCTCCCACTCTTTTTGTTCAATAACAGCAGCTTTGAAAAATTTGCTTCCTGTCTGCAACATGCTGCTCAAAAATACCTTTGATCCTTCTTCAAATGTTTGCAGGAAAAATGCATAAGGATCATGATAAGATACCTGGTTGTGAATGTCTGGAAGCTTGGCTTCGACCAGGATCCCTTCTTCTTCCACTGGATCAAGAAGAAGACTCTCTTGAGAGAGAGAATCTCCCTCATCTTCTGAACTGGAGGACTCATCGTATATTGCAGCTGAGTCCTCTTGGAGCTCCGATATGTTCTGCTCTAAGGTGCAGGGCTCCATGAAAAGATCCAAATGTTCTCGGGCAGGGGTGTATTCCTTTGCTTCTTCTTTTTCAAGAGCAAGCTCCTTGCTCTCATTCTGCTCGAGAACCTCTTCTTTGCTTTCCTCCTCATCTTCTGAAAGGAAAGGCTGCTGGTGTCCGATCTCATGACACTCATCACTGATGCTTTCATAACTTTCCCCATCAGTTTCATAGATAGGCGGACCTGACCAAGTCCACCATTCTGGGCACACAACAAATCTTTCTTCACTCTGATCCACAGAGGAGTCTTCTGAAACTGAATCATTAAACTCAACTAATGAATGAGCAGGAGCTTGTGTTCTATAGAATATGTCTGGGGTGGACTGCTGGTTTAATATCCGATCTATCAAAAGAGGGATTTCCCTTTCATCATGGACAGAAGAGCAGCAATCCTCTTCCTCTTGTGTAGGCTGATTTGGAGGCTGGATGTTTCTTTGAGCCTCTTCTTCCACATTAGGCTCTGCCTCTTCTATGTAAACTTCTGTTTCCTCAAGGCAGCTTCCCTTATCAGCCTTTGCTAATAGGTCCTGATATTCTTTGGTCAGCGTAACACAAGGCGCAGGTATGCAATCAGGCAGTTCCTGATCACTTTCCTCTTCATCTTCTACAGATTCTTGAGCATCATATAGGTCCTGCTCATCTTCTAGATCTTGAGTTTGTTCTTGTTCTGAAGGAGACATGGGCTGTTCAAAATAATCATCATCTGCATTCATATTAGCCATGTACGTCTCCAGCATTTCACCAAGCACTTCTGTTATTCTGCATACTTTGTTATACAAAGCATTATACTTTGCATCCCTGTCCATGCTTGGATTCACGCTTATGCAAAGAAGGCTACTGCCTCTTCTCAACCAGTTCAGTGTCCTTCACCAGTGGAGTCATTTGGTCTTTGGATCATAGGGAGTGTGGAGTCGCCAGGTGGATGATTATGAATGTTTGAAGCAAGATGCTGTCCACCATCAGCAATGAAAAGCCAATCTAGAGACAAAGCAGTTCTGTCCCCAGCGGAGTCACCATTATGTTGGGGTTCCCATGTTTTGGCCAGATTGGCAAGACCAAAAGATGAGACAACATCAGAACCACTTTGGGGCCCTAGGATCTAGCCCTCCTGGACCCGGAGAGGGATCTCTCCAAATAGAGCAAAGAATGATGTATATTTGAAGCTAAAAAATAAGATGTTAGGCTATTTATGAAGCACAGAGGGGGGTTTTAAATAATCTGGTTGAAGGGTTGCTGGGTTGGTGACGAGATCATGGACTGAGAAAACAGTGGGAGGAAAAGAACAAAACAGCAGGATATTTCAGCAGAGAGGATGGGCCAAGACCGTGCCATCCATTGGGCTATGGAGTCATGAGAGGGAATTACTTGCATCCACTAGCCAAGGCTTTCAAAGGGCATGTCATCTAATACTAAAGGATATTTAGATTAGAGAGTGGGGTGGAACATTAAGGAAGGAAAGTGAAAGAAGGAGAACAACCAGATTTCTGTCTATAGATCAGGTCAGAGGTCATTTAACTCCAGACCTGCTTGGACATACTCAAAGGCAGCTCTCAAAGAAACAAAGGGGCTGCTTATAGATCAGACCAGAGGTCATTTAACTCCAGATCTGCTTTAGCAACTCCAAGGGAAAAAACAGAGATAGATTTGACAAAGAAGCATCCAAGTGGCAAACCCCCAAGTTCATACATCAGCCAGCAGGAAATAACATCCGCTGCACTGGTTAAACCCATGAATTTACTCTTGGATAACACATTTTAGCAGAAAACATTGATGGCAAGGAGAGCAGACATCATAGGGCACCTAACAAGGGTGAATCCTATACCATTATTCTGATGCAAGCCCAGAAGAACATGAAACAATATGAAAGTGTAATGACAGAGTAAGAAACACATCACCAATAGTAATAGACCAGGATCCTGTGAAATGTGCTTTGATTAATTGATGCAAAACCAATCATGTACAATAAGGCTCAATGGCTGTTATAGTCCAGACTTCTCCTCCCAGCCTATTACATACAACTACTCTGCTACTCTCTCCTAAGACTGTTCTAACAGTCGGAATGAATCCCTCTAACAGTAGATGCCCAGCAAGGCAACAACAACCTTTACATTATGTTCTCGGGGATTTTTATAGGAGAAGAGGAAGAGACAGAGGCAGATAGACAATTAAATGAGATTCATTAAGATAGCAGGACGGAAGTGTTCACACCCATGCTGCTTAATGGCTCTGCGGCTCTGTATGTACTCTGTAATCTGGTTCAGAGATCTCTGTCAGGCCGGAAATTGACCTTGGATATTTCTTTGGAGTCCTTTCTGGAGCTTGGAGCTCTGTGCTGCCATTCTGAATAAATGAACTGGGTGAAAGTCTGCAAGGCCGCTCCATACCTCTGTAACTGCTGCCTGACTGTCTTAAATGGGTCTCAGACAGTGCAATTAATCTTTTCAGGGCTCGAGGAGGCATGGAGATTGCTGTAGGTAGATGTCTGTCCTGGAGAAAACGCTCTACTGGAATACACACAGATAAGACTTGTTGTGTGTGCATTAGTCTTCAACTGCGCCCTGGTCCTTTGAATACGGGGTTAACGTTTGATTTCATTAATAACAGGCACCAACCCCCTTTGAATTCCTTCTGCTGGTCGCTGGCAATGCTGAACTGGCCATCTCTGTACTATCTGCACACTGAAATAACTCTGTTTAAAACCCGGGCAGTGGCTGCGGAGAAATGCTGTGGAGGCGGAGGAGTGGTGGCGGAAGAGCGGAGAAACGATGGAAAGAGGTGGCGAAGTAGTGGGGAATGGTTGAAAGAAGACAGAGCGGTGGAGAAATGATTAATATTGCGTGAAACTCAAATGCCACCACTGGAGCGATTTACATAGGACAACATGGAAAAACAATGGAGTGAAGCGGTGGAGGTGGGACCCGGCGGAGGCGGAGGGCGAATAAACCAGAACCGTTCGATCTTGGAGGAAACGAACGGTCACAATCCAATCGCACCATCGCAATCGGAGGTCGAAGCGAAAGACAATCGCAACGCTCGTTCAAAAAGTTCCGATTGCGATTGGGAGAGATAGAGCGATTAAGCGATGGCCGTCGATCTGGGGGAGGAACGGACGGACAGGATTGAATCGGGAGATGGAGGAAAGGGGATGTGATTAGCGCCAGGCCATTGATCTGCGAAAGGATGAATGGTCAGGATTAAATCGGAGGACGGAGGGAAGAGCATGCGATTAGTGCTGAGCCATAGGATCAGCAGGGAGATGGACGGCTGCGATTTAATCAGGGCAGAGACAGAAAGACTTGCGATCAGCGATCGGGTGGAGGGTGCGATTAGCGGAGGACCGTCGGATCAGGCAGGGAGATCAACGGTGGGGACAAAAATTGGATGTGCGGGAGCGATTAAGCGCTGGCCGTTAGATCGGCGGGACAGATCAACGATGGAGAACACAATCGGAGGGGACCTGCGATTGGCGGAGGACCGTCAGATCGCGGGAGGACGGACGGTCAGGATTCAATCGGAGCACGGTGGAAAGGGCTTGCGATCAGCAATCGGGCGGGGGTTGCGATTGAGCGCTGGCCATTGGATCGGCTGGGAGATGGACGGCGGTTAGTCCCGGGAGGGGACGCGCGGAAGGTTGCGGTGTCTTTGGACGCGTTGATCGGGATAGAGAGGAATCGATGGCGGGGAACGCGATCGGGGGGATCCCTTGATCGGAGGTTGTCACATGAATGTTGCGGGTGCGGTGGCTCGGGCCTTGCGATTAGCGCTCGGCGGGTGGATGCTCGCGGAAGATCAGCAGTCTTGAGCATACTGCGGGACTTATGTGTTAAACAAATCGCATCGGGAGTTTTCTGTTGTTACAAAAGGATTTACACCGCTAGATGCTCGATGATTGTGATAAGCGGGACTTAAGCACTTGGTCCTGGCGCCTGGGCACATGTGGGGAAGTGGTTAAGGGGAAGGGGCTAGGCCTTAGAATAAGGTCGGAAAGTGGGTTTTAGCCCCTTTTAATGGATTTTGAAGGTGAAGGAGGGGAACGATAGAGGGGAAAAGGGGGAAGAAAGATAAACAAAGGGTAGGGGAAGAAATTAAATGAGACTTTGGGAGGATTTGAGGGGTAGATGGGGAAATAGAAGGGGAGAAAAGGGGGGAATAAAAAGAGGTTAAATGAGGGAAAAATAAAGGGGAGAGGAGGCCTTTGGGCATTTCTTCACATAACAGAGAGGCTTTAAAAGGGGAACCAGCAGAGGGGATTTGATCAAAGGATAAAAGGCACATAGAGGCTTCAAGGAGACTGTGTTTTCAGAGGAAATGCATTCCTTGAAGGCTCAAAAACAATTTAGCCCCCTATTTGCTTGTCAAAAAATTTATAGGGGGGCTAACAGTGGCTCCACATGGGGATGGCTTCTTCTTGAAGGAGTCAAGAATTCAGAAATTGATCTCTTGGTGTAGGCCAGATGCCTGCTGCTTCAACCATCCTTTTCTTTCCTTGATCAGCTGCCACAAACTATGAAGACAACATATCAGCAATAAAATTCTCCCACACAACTACCTACCCACACTATAGTCCTAACATTTTTTCTTCTTGGGTGCATTTGGACTTGCATACCCTTTACATCATTAACTTTTACAAACAAGAAAAATAAACCTAATCTACTTCTACTCTTATTACTCCATGAGACCAGATTAGGTTGTTGGTATCATATGTTTCTCTACCTACACTACTACCTGCTAGGATTAGACTGTCTAGTAGGTTTCTTCTCTACATTCTAAAACAGAAAAAGAAACAACTAATCTACTTGCTCATGTACTGACCTTTATTGAGCTTCATACCTACCCTACCCTAACTGAAATATTTACAATCTAGCTTACAAACATGGTCTTCCAATGCAACCAGTCCACCAAATGATCCCATGGCTGGTCCTTCTTGCTCAACTCCTTGAGCGTGCTGGATAGGCAGGGCAGCTCCCACTCTTTTTGTTCAATAACAGCAGCTTTGAAAAATTTGCTTCCTATCTGCATCATGCTACTCAAAAAGACCTTTGATCCTTCTTCATATGTTTGCAGGAAAAATGCATAAGGATCATGATAAGATACCTGGTTGTGAATGTCTGATAGGCTGGCTTCGACCAGGATCTCTTCTTCTTCCACTGGATCAAGAATGAGACTCTCTTGGAGTAGAGTGTCTCCTTCATCTTCTAAACTGGAGGAATCATCGTATATTGCAGCTGAGTCCTCTTGGAGCTCTGATATGTTCTGCTCTGAGGTGCAGGGCTCCGTGAAAAGATCCATGTGTTCTTGAGCAGGGGCGTATTCCTTTGCTTCCTCTTCTTCAAGAGTAAGCTCCTTGCTTTCATCGTGCTCAAGAACCTCTTCTTTGCTTTCCTCCTCATCTTCTGAAAGGAAATACTGCTGGAGTCCGATCTCATGACACTCATAACTGATGCTTTCATAACTTTCCCCATCAGTGTCATAGATAGGCGGACCTGACCAAGTCCACCATTCTGGGCGCACAGCAAATCTTTCTTCATTCTGATCCACAGAGGAGTCTTCTGAAACTGAATCATCAAACTCAACTAATGACTGAGCAGGAGCTTGTGTTCTATAGAAGATGTATGGGGTGGACTGCTGGTTTAATATCCAGTCAATCTCTTCTTCTGTCAAAAGAGGGATTTCCCTTTCATTAGGGACAGAAGAACAGTAGTCCTCTCTCTCTTGCATTAGCTGACTAGGAGGCGGGATGTCTTCTTGAACCTCTTCTTCTTCATCAGGTTCTGCCTCTTCCACGTAGTCGTCTACTTCCTCAAGGCAACGTTCCCTATCAGCCTTTGCTAATAGGTCCTGATACTCTTTGGTCAGCGTAACACAAGGCATAGGTAAGCAATCGGGCAATTCCTGATCACTTTCCTCTTCATCTTCTACAGATTCTTGAGCATCATATAGGTCCTGCTCATCTTCTAGATCTTGAGTTTGTTCTTGTTCTGAAGGAGACATGGGCTGTTCAAAATAATCATCATCTGCATTCATATTGGCCATGTGCGTCTCCAGCATTTTTCCAAGCACTTCTGTTATTTTGCATAATTTTTTATACAAAGCATTATACTTTGCATCCTTGTCCATGCTTGGATTCACACTTATGCAAAGAAGGCTACTGCCTCTTCTCAACCAGTTTAGTGTCCTTCACCAGTGGAGTCATTTGGTCTTTGGATCATAGGGAGTGTGGAGTCGCCAGGTGGATGATTATGAATGTTTGAAGCAAGATGTTGTCCACCATCAGCAATTAGAAGCCAATCTAGAGGCAAAGCGTTCCTTGACTCTCAGATTTTCCCCAGCGGAGTCGCCATTATGTTGGTGTTCCCATGTTTTTGCCAGATTGGCAAGACAAAAAGATGAGACAACATCAGAATCACTTTGGGGCCCTAGGATCTAGCCCTCCTGGACCCGGAGAGGGATCTCCCCAAATAGAGCAAATAATGATGTATATTTGAAGCTCAAAAATAAGATGTTAGGCTAGTTATGAAGCACAGAGGGGGGTTTTAAATAATCTGGTTGAAGGGTTGCTGGGTTGGTGACGAGATCATGGACTGAGAAAACAGTGGGAGGAAAGGAACAAAACAGCAAGATATTTCAGCAGAGAGGATGGGCCAAGACCGTGCCATCCATTGGGCTATGGAGTCATGAGAGGGAATTACTTGCATCCACTAGCCAAGGATTTCAAAGGGCATGTCATCTAATACTAAAGGATCTTTAGATTAGAGAGTGGGGTGGAACATTAAGGAAGGAAAGTGAAAGAAGGAGAACAACTAGATTTCTGTCTATAGATCAGGTCAAAGGTCATTTAACTCCAGACCTGCTTGGACATACTCAAAGGCAGCTCTCAAAGAGAAAATGGAGCTACTTATAGATCAGACCAGAGGTCATTTAACTCCAGATCTGCTTTAGCAACTCCAAGGGAGAAAACAGAGATAGATTTGACAAAGAAGCATCCAAGTGGCAAACCCCCAAGTTCATACATCAGCCAGCAGGCAATAACATCCGCTGCACTGGTTAAACCCATGAATTTACTCTTGGATAACACATTTTAGCAGAAAACATTGATGGCAAGGAGAGCAGACATTATAGGGCACCTAACAAGGGTGAATCCTATACCATTATTCTGATGCAAGCCCAGAAGAACATGAAACAATATGAAAGTGTAATAACAGAGTAAGAAACACATCACCAATAGTAATAGACCAGGATCCTGTGAAATGTGCTTTGACTAATTGATGCAAAACCATTCATGTACAATAAGGCTCAATGGCTGTTATAGTCCAGACTTCTCCTCCCAGCCTATTACATAAAACTACTCTGCTACTCTCTCCCAAGGCTGTTCTAACAGTCAAATTGAATCCCTCTAACAGTAGATGCCTAGCAAGGCAACAACAACAACCTTTACATTATGTTCTCGGGGATCTTTATAGGAGAAGAGGAAGAAACAGAAGTAGATAAACAAATAAATGAGACTCATTAAGATAGCAGGGCGGAAGTGTTCACACCCATGCTGCTTAATGGAAATTTTCAGCGTTGTGTGTACTCTGAAGACTGTTTGGAGGCTCTGTCAGGGCGGAAATTGACCTCGGATATTTCTTTGGAGTCCTTTCTGGAGCTTGGAGCTCTGTGCTGCCATTCTGGAATAAATGAACTGGTTCAAAGGTTCGTCTGTCCATCCATGCTTCATTACTGCGGCCTGACAATCTTAGCTGAGCTTCAGTCAGTGTATTTAATTGTCTCAGGGCTCGAGAAGGCATGGAGGACGTTGTGGGAAGGTGTACCTCTGGAGGAAAAAGTCCTGCTATTAGGTGGCGCAGTTATGGCATTGCTGGTGCGCTCTTAATCTTCAATCAGTGCCTTAATTCTTTGATCACGGGATTAGCGCTTCAAATATTCAATTACAGGCTCAAATCCCTTCTAATCCGGTCTCTGCTACTTTGTTGGCCGCTGAATCGGCCTCTCTGTACTATCTGCACACTGAAATAACTCTCTTTAAAACCCGGGCAGTGGCGGCGGAGAAATGCTATGGAGGCAGAGGAGTGGTGGCGGAAGAGCGGAGAAACGACGGAAAAAGGTGGCGAAGCAGTGGGGAATGGTGGAAAGAAGACAGAGTGGTGGAGAAATGATTAATATTGCGTGAAACTCAAATGCCACCACTGGAGCGATTTACATAGGAAAACATGGAAAAACAATGGAGTGAAGTGTTGGAGGTGGGACCCGACGGAGGCGGAGGGCGAATAAACCAGAACCGTCCGATCTTGGAGGAAACGAACGGTCACAATCCAATCGCACCATCGCAATTGGAGGTCGGAGCTAAAGACAATCGCAACGCTCGTTCAAAAAGTTCCGATTGCGATTGGGAGAGATAGAGCGATTAAGCGATGGTCGTCGATCTAGGGGAGGAACGGACGGACAGGATTGAATCGGGAGATGGAGGAAAGGGGATGCGATTAGCGCCAGGCCATTGATCTGCGAAAGGATGAACGGTCAGGATTAAATCGGAGGACGGAGGGAAGAGCATGCGATTAGTGCTGAGCCATAGGATCAGCAGGGAGATGGACGGCTGCGATTTAATCGGGGTGGAGACAGAAAGACTTGCGATCAGCGATCGGGTGGAGGGTGCGATTAGCGGAGGACCGTTGGATCAGGTGGGGAGATCAATGGTGGGGACAACAATCGGAGGGGCGGGAGAAATTAAGCGCTGGCCGTTAGATCGGCGGGACAGATCAACGGTGGAGAACACAATCGAAGGGGACCTGCGATTGGCGGAGGACCGTCGGATCACAGGAGGACGGACGGTCAGGATTCAATCGGAGCACGGTGAAAAGGGCTTACGATCAGCGATCGGGCAGGGGTTGCGATTGAGCACTGGCCGTTGGATCAGCTGGGAGATGGACGGCCAGGATTGAATCGGGAGGGGGACGGAAGGACTAGCGATTAATGTTGGACCGTTGATCCGTGGGGGGAATCAACAGCGGGGAACGCGATCGAGGGATCGTAATCGGAGGTTGTCACATGAATGTTGCGATTGCGATTGAGCCAGGCCTTACGATTAGCGCTCAGCCGTTAGATCTCCGCGAAAGATCAACGGTGCGGAACGCCCTGCGGGACTTATGTGTTAAACAAATCGCATCGGGAGTTTTACGCTGACTAGAAAGGTTGCACCCATGATGCTCTGGGTTGCGATAAGCGTCGAGACTTAAGCACTTGGTCTGTAGCCTGGGCACATGTAGGGGAAGTGGACCAAGGGGAAGGAGCTGACACAGCAAGATAAGGTGGGAGGGGAGTGGGTTTTTAGCCCCTTTTAATGGATTTTGAAGGTGAAGGAGGGGAACAATAGAGGGGAAAAGGGGGAAGAAAGCTAAACAAAGGGTAGGGGAAGAAATTAAATGGGATTTTGGGAGGATTTGGGGGGTAAATGGGGAAATAGAAGGGGAGAAAAAGGGGGGAATAAAAAGAGGTTAAATGAGGGAAAAATAAAGGGGAGAGGAGGCCTTTGGGCATTTCTTCACATAACAGAGAGGCTTTAAAAGGGGAACTAGCAGAGGGGATTTGATCAAAGGATAAAAGACACAAAGAGGCTTCAAGGAGACTGTGTTTTGAGAGGAAATGCATTCCTTGAAGACTCAAAAATAATTTAGCCCCCTATTTGCTTGTCAAAAAATTTATAGGGGGGCTAACAGGTTCGTTTTGCTCCTGAGGTCATATTGTTTATGGGCTTCCATGATAGCATTCTCAAAGCCCTGCCTATAGTCCTCAGATTCTAAGCCTTCATTATCATAATATGTATATGTGGCCTGGTCATCCTCTGTGAAAAAGGCAGAGTCTTCATTACTTACTCCCAACATGTTTATAATAGTTCCCTCTGGCTCTTCTATCATTCCCTCCTCTTCATCAACGTAATTTTCTTGGAATGGAGGTCTAATTTGTTGATTAGTATCTCTTTGTCTAATCTGAGGGGGGTTTCTCCTAAAGTTCTTGTTCTAATTTTGAGGCTGGCTCCTATTCTGAGCATTTGTTTGGACAGCCAACCTCTCCATCATTCTTTCCAACCTATCCATGTTCATGGCTAGATGGTCTAGTTTTGATTCAGATGTGTAAGGTGTAGTGTCTTCCTAATTTCCCATTTGTTTATGAATGTTTGATGTAAAGAAGGGATATCATTAATACTATTAGGAGTTAAACCTTTAAACCATTTATTGGCTTATCCTCCTAAACTTTGGGCAAATATTCTCATCTTAATGGTCTCATCTTCTATTTCCATATAATCAAAGGCATCATTCATATTTTCTACGTGCTGTTGAGCAGTAGTGGGTTCATTTCCAGTGAAATGGGGAATTTTGGACTGATATTCATTGGGTAAAGGAACCAAAGGTTGTGGTAACACTAGTGGAGCATACCATGCTGCCATGATAGGATTTTGTGGGAGGAATGGAGTGGTTTGAACAGTGGGTATATGGATGAAAAAAGTGCGTGTACCAGCAAGAGACTGTTGAGCAGATTTGGGGTGAGAGAAACCAAATTTGTGAATGAAATGAAGATCAGGAGGTGTGGATGGAGGGGTTTCTCTGCTGCTAATATGTTGGCCACTATGCTGTGGTGAACTTGGAGGCTCAAATTCTGTCTGATCTATACCACTAAGTGACTTAGTTCTTGGTAAATTACTTGGAAAATCTAAGTCAACTTGGATCTCTTGAAGAGCTGAAAGGTTTTCAGGGACAAAATTAGCTCTGTGAATTGAACTAATAATAGTTGGATCTCTAGATGCAGGAGACTTCCTAAGAATGATTTCTGGATTATCAACTATTTCAAGAGGATTTGGGTCAGGATAGGCTCTGGTATGAATTCTTTTTTAAGCATGTATGTTAAGATTTAGACCCAAAAAAAAGAAAGTTAGCCAGATATGACAGTCTTTTAGAGGCAAACTAGTCTTTAACAAAGAAAACTTAATCCTCGAAGTTTCCTAATCATGGGTGTGCACGATGTTTAATGGTAGTGTGGGCTACCTCAGTGGAGTCTTTGTGAAAACAAGAGTAATCAGAAGGCCTACTGATTACCAGTGGAGTCTTTTGATTTTTTAGGAGTTGTGGAGTCGCCAGGTGGATAATTTCAAATGTTTTAAGATGATTTTTTGTCCACCATCAGTAATTAACTACCAATCTAAGGCTGTTGTGGGTCTTCTGAGGTCTTAAGGATGTCTAAGATTGCAATTTACTCAGAATTTCCCCAGTCGAGTCGCCATTATGGCAAGGTCCTATGATTTGGCAGATTGGCATACCAAATGAAAAATCAACATCAGAACCACTTTGGAATCCTAGGATCTATCCCTCCTGGATTCAGAGAGGGATCTCTCTATATGTGTTTTTGAATGATATGCTTCTAAAGCTTGTGATATGATATTAGGCTAGTTATGAAGTACAAGGGGTTTGTTTGTTTTTTGGTTTTGGATCATTAAATGAGAAGGTCATGTGAAGTGAAGGAGGAAATAAGTGGAAGGATTTTTTAGCATGGGAAGATAGGTCAAAAAACAGTGCTAAACCATTGGGCTATGGAGTCATAAAAGGGTTTACTTGCACAACAACTATTCAAGGGTTTTCATAGGGCAAGTTGTCTATGTCAGAAGATCTTTTAAGTTGATTTTGTGGTATGAAACATTAAGAAGTGTGGTGAAAGAAGAAAACATGTAAGAAACAAAGGGCAGCCTAAGATCAGGTAAGGAATTTTAACCTATCCTTATTTTGGCATACTCTTAAGAATAGAAACATATAAGAAAACAAAGGGCAGTATAAGATTAGGTAAGGACTTTTAAGCTATCCTGCTTTTGGCATGCACTCAAGGGAAACATTTAAGATAAACATAAAAGCAACCTAAGATCAGGTAAGGACTTTTAACTTAGCCTATTTTTGGCATACTCTTACGGAAATATTCAAAACAATTTTTTAAGACTAAACAAGGGACGGGGCTAACCATACACTTCCTTGATTAGGACTCTACTTAGCATGTAGTGAAAATATGATTCAAGAACAACAACTCAAGTTCTACTCAGCAAGACATGGGCTCACCAACATTTCTTGACTGTTTATACTCTATTGAAATCATTCCCAAACACACATTTAGAAGAAAACATAAAGATAAAGCTTATCCGTCAGAATTAGGGTACTTTAAGAAGTAAATCCTAATCTATATTTGTTGTTTTTTGTTTGAAAATTATATATTATGGAGCAATGCAACACATAAAATATGCGGAAAATACAAGCACACAAAACACATAAAACCAGAGAGAAACAGATATATGTGTTTCACCCAGTTTGGGCTACGTCCACCCCGAACTGCCATTCCTTCCTTTCTATTATCCAGCAAAATGAAGAGACAAAACCTACAGCAGATCCGCTGTAATATCCTCTGTTCTCTCTCACAGTCTCCACAATCTATTTCTCGCTCAGAAAATACACATGTAATACATAGTCGCAATACAATACCCTCATACAAAGAGAGGGGTTGCCTTCTAGGGAAAAAAACCCTAAGCTAAACATAACTTCTACCGTCAGATCATCCGCCTAATGAACAACCCAGATTGACTAGAAATTACTATACTTTTACAAGGCAATTTTACATCTATTTTTAGCTTCGTGTGCCAAAACCCATTGGGGGCCCCGCAGCCCGGACCCCCGTAGAAGTCAGCACCCCCCCGTTTTGGGGGGGGACCGTCCCCTGCTGTGGTGTACATTTTTCACACGGGATATATCAAAACAAAACGGATGTCTAAGTAGGGATGAAAGTAATCCATATGATCGAACGGAGATTGATTGTAGCAACTCCACCGCTACTTCATTTGCTGGACAATGACTCCTCTTTGGACCTGGTTGTTTCTCATCTTCATAGTCATCCTTGAAGACCAATTGAAATTGAGCACATTCTCAGTTTCTCCCTGGTTACAACTTTTGTTAGCATATCTACAGGATTCTGACTAGTGTGTATCTTTCCCAGCTTCAACTCTCCATCTTCCAATACTAACTGTATGAAATGGTACTTAAGATGTATGTGTTTAGTCCTGGAATGAAATTTTTAGTTCTTTGCAAGATGAATGGCACTTTGGCTATCACGGCATAACGTGCCCATATCATGCTTCTTACCCAATTCATCCATAAACCTTTGTAACCAAATCATTTCTTTACTAGCCTCTGTAGCAGCAACATACTCTACTTCTGTTGTTGAAATTGCAACAACACTTTGGATTTTTGAAACCCAACTGAGAGTTGTTCCACCTATAGTAAATACATATCCTATAGTGCTCCTCTTGTTATCTCTACCACCTGCCATATCTGCATCAACATATCCCTGTAGAGCAATGTTTGAACCACCAAAGCATAATGCTTGATTTGTGGTACCTCTCAAATATCTGAGAATCCATTTTACTTCCATCCAATGTTCTTTTCCTGGATTTTTCATGTACCTGCTTACAACTCCCACTACATGTGCAATATCAGGCCTTGTGCATACCATTGCATACATTAAGCTTCCAACTGCTGATGCATATGGAACTTTAGACATATAATCCATGTCTTCTTGGGTCTTTGGGCACATCTCCTTACTAAGTTTGAAATGGATAGCAAAAGGTGTACTAACTAGTTTTGCATTGTGCATATTAAATATTTTCAACACCTTTTGTATGTACTCATTCTGAGACAGTGTTAATTTTTTTTTTTCCTATCTCTGGTTATTCTCATACCAAGGATCTGTTTTGCAGCTCCCAAATCCTTCATTGCAAATGAATTTTCCAAATTTTTTTTTAGCACATTTATTTCCTGCATGTTAGACCCTGCAACAACCATGTCATCTACATACAATAACAATATAACATAGCTTCCATCATTTTGCTTTTTCAGATAAACACAATGATCAGAGTGACATTTAGTATAACCTTGTTCAGACATAAACTTGTCAAATTTTAGATACCACTGCCTTGGAGCCTGTTTTAAGCCATACAAGCTCTTCTTTAACCTGCACACCAATTTTTTTTTCCCTTTGACCTCATATCCTTCTGGTTGCTGCATGTATATCTCTTCCTCCAAATCTCCATGGAGAAATGTTGTCTTTACATCTAACTGTTCAAGATGTAAATCTTCCGCTGCTACAAGACTTAAAATAGTTCTGATTGAATTCATTTTAACAACAGGAGAAAATATTTCATCAAAATCAATACCTTTATTCTGTGCAAACCCCTTCACCACAAGTCTAGCTTTGTACCTTTGTTTTCCTCCATCTTCTTCCTTCAGCCTGTAAACCCATTTATTCTGCAATGTACTTTTACCTGCAGGCAACCTGACTAAGTCCCAAGTCTGGTTATGCATTAAGGAGTCCATCTCTTCATCCATGGATAGCTCACACTTCTTCCTGCTTTCAACCTGCATTGCTTCTTCATAACATTCGGGTTCACCATAATCAGTCAACACTAAATAATATAATGAAGGAGAGTTTCATTCAGGGGGTCTACTTATCCTGGTAGATCTTCTAACACCACTTTCAGGTGTTTGAGGTACCTGTTGCTATTGTGGTGGTTGTTGATACTGTGGTTTTTTATTATTATTATTTTCAGGCACCTTTACTTTTTCAGTTATCTCATCAAGAACCGTGTATTCCTTGCTTTCTTTTTCCTATTTCTTTTCCTGCAATTGATTCTTATACAAGACCTTTTCATTGAATATTACATCTCTTCTCCTAATGATTTTGTGATTTTCATAATCATATAAGCGATAACCAAAATCATTAGCACCATATCCAATAAAGGTACATTTCTTTGATTTTTCCTCAAGCTTTGTTCTATTTTCTTTATTTATATGGACAAAGGCCTCACAACCAAAAGGCTTTAAAAAAGAGTAGTTTACCTTTTTACCTGTCCATGCTTCCTCTGGAATACCACCATCCAAGGAACTTGAAGGCCCTCTGTTTATTAGATAAACAACAATATCTACAACATCTGCCCAAAATTGTAAAGGCAATCCTACATGCAATCTCATGCACCTTGCACACTCCATGATTGTTTTGTTCATCCTTTCTGACACACCATTTTCTTGTGGTGTTCTTGGAACTGTCTTCTCTCTACGAATTCCATGCTCTGAACAGTACCTATCAAACTCTTTGCTGCAATATTCACCTCCATTGTCTGATCTGAGACACTTCAAATTCTTTCCTGTTTCAATATCAACCAAAGCTTTCCATTTCTTGAAAATATCAAATACATCAGATTTATTTTGAATACAATAAATCCAAGTTTTTCTAGTTGCATCATCAATAAACGTAACATAATAGTGAGAGCCACCGAGAGATGATACCTGAGCAGGTCCCCATACATCTGTATGCACAAGCTCCAATTTTTCACTCTTCTTTTCTTTCCCAACTCTGAGAAATATGACTCTCTTTTGTTTTCCATAAATGCAATTTTCACATAAATCCAAATCAACATTCTTCAAACCTGGCAACAAATTTCTTGAGTGAAGAATCTTCATTCCCTTCTCACTCATGTGTCCGAGCCTATGATGCCATAATGCTGCATCTGCTCCTTTGGAATTTAAAGCATTAACAGAGTTAGAAATACCATTGCATAAATACAATGTACCAACCTTTTCGCCTTTTGCTATTAACAGGGCTCCTTTGGTGACCTTCCAAGTTTTATCTGTGAAAGTTGTCACACAACCTTCACCGCCTAACTGCCCTGTTGAAATCAGATTTTTCTTCAGATCTGGAACATGCCTTACCTCCTTTAGTAGCCATTGGTTTCCATTTTGTTGTTTTACAAGAACTTTACCCATTCCAACAATTTTATAGGGTTTATCATCACCCAAATGAACTTGTCCAAAATCTCCTTGAACATAGTCATGAAAATATTTCTTATCAGGTGTGGCATGGAATGAAGCCCCTAAATCTACAACCCAAGAATCATTAACATTTTCTAAAGAAAGAATCAAATCATCTTGTAACACATCACCTATCACATTTGCTTCATGATTGTTTTCTTGTTGTGTGTCTCCTTCTTTTCCCTTCCGAGATCTACAGTCTTTCTTTAGGTGTCCTTTCTTTCCGCATTTCCAGCACACTATCCCCGATATGGACTTGGATCTGCCTTTCCTTGATTTACTACAATATCCCGAGCTATTTCCTCTTTCCATTCTTCTTCCCCTAGACTCTGCACTCAAAGCATTACCCGATGTCTCACCGGAGCTTTTCCATCGCATTTCCTCACTAAGGATAGCACCAACAACATAATCAAACTTTAAAGTACTAGATCCAAAAACAGAGTTACTAATGGCCATTACTAAACCATTCCAACTCTCTGGAAATGAGCACAATAATAACAAATCTCTAACTTCATCATCAAATTTTACCCCTACAAAACTTAACTGACTGGTAACTGTATTAAAATCATTTAAATGGTCTGCAACAGATCCACCTTCTGACATCTTCATATTAAATAATCGTTTCATAAGAAATACCTTTTTTGAGGCCGAGGGTTTTTCATATAGTTTTGCCAATGTCTACATCAAACCCTCTATTTTTGTTTCCTTTGAAATATTGACGATGACTGACGCCGCAAGGCACAACCGTACTGTTCCAATTGCCTTTCTATCGAGAATGTTCCATTCTGTTTGTCATGGCCGCCGACTTCTTTGTTTTTCCGCTCAATGGTAGGTACAGATCTTTCTGATATAGATAATCTTCCATCTACATCTTCCACAGCGGGAATTTTTGGCCATTAAATTTATTAACCCTAAACTTACCATCTTCCGCCATTGCTCCCACTCGAACCAGGAACCCTTCTTTCCTGCGAGTTTATCAGCCAAATATACCTTTGACTCTGATACCAGTTGTTAGAAAATTATATATTATGGAGGAATTCAACACATAAAATATGTGTAAAATACAAGCACACAAAACAAATAAAACCATAGAGACACAGATATACATGGTTCACCCTGTTTGGGCTACGTCCACCCCGAACAACCAGTCCTTCCTTTCTATTATCCAGCAAAATGAAGAGACAAAACCTATAGCAGATCTTCTATAATATCCTTTTATCTCTCTCACAGTCTCCACAATATATTTCCTGCTCAGAGAATACACATGTAATAAACAGCCGTAATACAATACCCTCATACAAAGAGAGGGGTTGCCTTCTAGGGCAAAAAACCCTAAACTAAACATAACTTCTACCGTCAGATCATCCGCCTAATGAATGGCCCAGATTGACTAGAAATTACTATACTTTTACAAGGAAATTTTACATCTATTTTTAGCTTCGGGGGCGCTGCCCCCGAAACCCCCGCCGGGGGACCACTGGCCCCTGGACCCCCCAGTTGAGGGGTCAACCCCCCCGAACCCCACGGGGGGGACAAGTCCCCCCCGCACCCCCCCACTGCAAGGGTGCACAATTTTCCTAGGGTATACTTCTAGCTAAAACAAGGATCTCTAAATCAGGATGAAAATCAGGCTCCACACCCAACATTTTTTTATCAAAGAATATGAACATAGTGGAAACATAAGGAGAAATAACAATTACAGTGAGAATAACATCACCAATGATTTAGATCAAGATCCAGTGAATCTGCTTGTCTATTGATGTGCAAGACCAGTTACATACTTTGAGTCCAATAGATTTTATAGTCTGATACTTCTCTTCCCAGCCTACTATATTACAACTACTCAGCAAATTTTACTCAATAAAAGTTCAACTATTAACAATTTCCCAACCCTTTACAATGAATTTTCTATGAATTCATATAGGTGCAAAGAGGAAGAGTGCTACATAAATGGTAATAAATATTAATTAAGAGAGAGTGGGAGAGGTATTCGAATGCCCATTCTGCTTAATAATTATAGCATTAACTGTTTGTACCACTTCAGCTGCTTTTATTTGAATCCAAAACCAACTAGTAGGTTGGTAATAACTATATGGCTTGTCCTTTGAAGCTAACTTGGTTTGAAGTACCCTGTTTGACCCCTCAGACATGAAAACTATCATTTTTGGGTTTTGTAGCCCCATGTCTACTTAATAATTGTTCTCACAGTTTTAAATAAGGTTTGTCAGTAGGATGGATGTCAAGGTGTCTTTGAAAAGTAAAGCAGACTACAAGTGCCCTTTTGGTCCTTAGGTGGAGTTATAGCTTCTATAGATGTGGCATTCGAGACCTTTCTTCTGTTGATCTGTCTTGTTTTAGCACTTCAAACACTGATATTTAGCTTTTAATTTTGTTTTCTAAGGCTTTATTAGACCTTCTTAGACCATCTTCTATCTTTAAACTATGTTTTGTCTTTATCCTTTGTTTCTTCACTTTTCCATTAATCTCTCTATCTTCGTGTTTGCAGGGTTTTCTTATTGCGCTAGAGGGTTTCATGATTCAATTAATGATCATGAGGTATTGATAGAAACCTAGATTTAACCTTCTGAATCCCTTTCTCTATCCTTTTTTATCTTTAAGGACCATCATCCTGAGACCAAGCCACTTGGATGGCTGTGGAATGGCATGTTCATTATAAGTTTCCATTAAAACCTGCAAACAGACCAAAAAACATTAATAAAACCTTCATTTTAATGGTTAAACTACTTCGAAGGCTCAATATGGTGGCAAAGAAGTGTTGCAGAGAGGCGGAATGCAGGCGGAGGAGGTTCTATATGCAGAAATGTGAAAATAGAGTTTAAATTTGAATATTGGCGCGAAATAGTGGAGGCAGTTTTGGAAAACCACGAATGGTTTTCGCACAATGTTTAGGAAATTAGTGGTATTTGCCTGAATGAACGTGATACCATACATTGAATGACACATTTCCAAGGAAAAATTTCCCATTTCATGCGGAATTTGCACGTTGGGGAGTTTTGTTAGATCGGGCGTGAAACGGTGTGTAGGCCGTTGGATCTGGGGCTGTAGGCAATGGCGGAGGATCAGTGTGATGGCGGGGAGTTGAGCGGCGGAAAAATGAGGTGGGGCTAGGTGCTGATGCAAGAAAACCTGTCGTGGAGCAGATGTGCTGGGAGCAGGGTGTGAAGCCTCAGGTTTTACGTGGGTCGTTAGATCTAAAGGGCCTACGGTCCAAATTTGCTCGCAGGGTGAATGAATAATTTTTGATGGTCGGGAGGATGGTTTAAAGGGAGGAGGTAAATATCATCATTGGATCGATGGGATCGACAGTTGAGATTGATCGAAGGGGGAAGTGATGGAGGGGGCGGAAATTTGAAAATAAAAAGGGAAGGGGACTTAAAAGGCAGAGAATGTGGTCTGGTGGAGGAGTAAGGGACCGGGAGCAGAAATGAAGAAAATCCAAGGGCTTTAGCACCTGGTCATGAGCATAGGTTCATATGAAAAAAGGGCATAGGTTTTAATCCCTCAAGGGCTTAGGCCTATATATATATATAAAGGTCAAAAAAGATCTGAAAAGTGGGTTTTTAGACTTTTTTAAAGGTTCTCATAAGGTAAAAAGGATAGATTAAACCATAAAAATGGGTTTTTATAGGTTTAAAGGGTTTTTATGGGAAAATGAGGGTAAATGAGGGAGGAAAGGGGCCTTTTTAGAGGAAAAATGAGTGATTAGGATAGGTAAACATGGATGAAAAATGGGTGAAAATGAATTTATGGAATGATGGAAAATGGCTCTATAATAGTTTTATTTGGATATGAGCAGGACTTCTTTGAGGGATTTTTGTGGAAACAGCAGTGAAGATTACTCTTAAGTCAAAAAACACGAAAAGGCTTAAAGAATGAGTAGTTTTCTATGAAAATAATCTCTTGAAGGCTCACACAACAAATTTAGCCATCATCTGCTGCAGCAAAGTTTACTGATGGCTAACAGGTACATTGGTAGAAGCGTAGCCATGTCTCTTACCAGTAGTTGGAGACACCATTTTCCCGGTTCGAGGAACTCTTGTGTTATTTCAAGTTTTTTGGCTTGAGGGGTCCTGACCCAGGTTTGGTGTGCAAGGTTTGCCAACAAACCCCTATACTACTGGCCCTTTCGGCAGTGACCTGCTTACGTAAGTCACAGTCTCACCCAAAGTAGTATGGGTGTGTGTTGGAACCAGGTTTCCACACCCTGAGAAAGGAAGGGTAAGGCAAGCAGAGCTACATTCTATTCAAATTACCTCATCTCTGCGCAGGGTCAAATATTTATCCAATTGCATCCACATGCACTAGATCTACAATTATATGATTTTCATAACATCAACACAACATTACATAACCCGAACAGAACAGATCTAGATTTACTTCAATACATAGACTTTCGCAGCATGATATAACCAAAGTAGAATAGATCCCATCATTCAATATAAAGACCTTTGTAGTGCACAGATATAAAATTCATAACACAGTAATTATCAACAATCCATTCAATAGTACTCACAGATTCTTATCTAGTAATCCTTCATATTCTTTCATTCGTCACCCTTACAATTCCCTTCCCAACCTGTGCACACAGCAGCAGGGTCCATACACAGCTGGACTAGGATCTCCGTGCACATATCCAGCAGGAGTCCATTCCCCCAAAAACCCCAACAGATTTCTTACACAACAGCTTGCTCAATAGCTCATCAAATCCTACTTCTTACAATCCGAAATGCCTCTCTATTTATAACAATCTAGCTTTAACATTCCTATGGTCCACAACCCATGGTTTTCGGACCCCTAGTTTATCCTTTAACCCTATTACAATGCTTTCGGGGCTTTGACTCACCCAAAAACCCCTACACTATACTAAATATAACAAGAATAACCAAAATGGACCGGTTTTATAGCTTGTTAGGAGACCTCGTTCCAACAGTCCCCCAACACAATCTTGTGACTCGTCCTGAGTCATGACACTGCTGCAACTTCATGATTCGTAGCCCGGTATGGTTTGAGTCGACCTCCATTGACAAAACCAGGGAGTATATCAATGCGCAGGGTAGCTAACTAGACTACTCCACCATTCGTAACCTTCTGAACTATGTAGGGACCAAGCCAGTGCTACTGGAATTTGAGGGGATGTTTCGAAAATTGGCTGTCGTATAACAAGATGATATCACCTACGACAAATGTCTTCTGGCGAATATGTCGATCATGCCATGCTTTATCTCTAGCATTTTGTACCTATTGTTGAAACTAAGCAATAAACTGATCTTCTTCCAATAATACCAGTTGCGCCAGGTGTTCTTCTATGATATCAGAGTCTGCCATATTTGTAAATGTTGCAATGCATAGGCTAGGAACAATGTATTCTATGGGCATGATGGCCTCCTTGCCATATACCATTCGGAAAGGTGTCCTACTGGTCAGCTTTTTGCAGGTCATCTGGTAAGCCCATAGGACTGAGGGGATGTGAATATCAGAGTCACTACAATCGGCATTACAAACCTTTGTTAGTGCCTGCTCTAAAATTTTGTTGAAATCTTCCACCGTCGCATTAGCTTGGGGATGGTATGGTGTACTCTTGGCATGGTGGATCTAGAATTCATTATTCAAAGCTTGAATCATTTGGTTAACAAAATGTGTACCTCGGTCGCTCATTATGATTTTCGGGCAGCCAAACCTAGTCAGAATCTACTCAAAGATGAAGTGCGTAGCAGTATCGGCGGTACAATCCTTCACAGCCTGTGCCTTAGCCCATCGTGTGACATAATCAGTGGCAGTGATAATGTAGCGCACGCCGGTTTTCTTGCCTGGTGGATTAATGGGTCCTATAAAGTCGATGGTCCATTTATCGAAAGCCTGTAGGGCCATTTGGGGTTGTAACGGCATATCATCACGTTGTGGGGGGCGGCCGGTTCGTTGGTAGGTATCACACGTTCTACAATAGGTGTAAGAATCCTGATGCAAGGTAGGCCACCACAAGCCAACCCTTAGAATCTTTTGTGCCATAGCCCTGCCTGCGTAGTGGCTTCCAGCGACTCCCTCATGGGCCTCTACGAGGATGGTAGGTCGTTTATGTTCTAATACGTATCTGCGGAGTATTTAATCTGCACCTAGATTGTATATCTGTCCTGCGATGATAGTAAAGTCTACCACTAGAGTGACCAACTCCTTGTTTTGTTGCACCGAATATGCAGCAGGGGCCATACCCGTAGTAAAAAACTCAAGGATATCAGCAAAGTGGTCATCCACCATTTTAATGGTAAACAATTGCGCATCAGGTAAACCTTCATCCAAGTTAGTGGGTTCTTCCCCTGTCTCAATACGAGATAGATGATCTGGGCCTGCATTCAACCTTCCAAGCTTCAGGATGATCTCAAAATCATATTCTTGAAACAGCAACAAACAGTGGCAAATCTCCCCCCCCCCCCCCCAACACAGGCTTGTTGACCAGGTATTTCAAAGACGAATGGTCTGTAAACATCTTAAAGTGTCCCCCCAGTAGATAGTGTCGATATTTTTGTAGCGCATACACCATATCCAGTCCTTCGCATTCATTGGTAGAGTAATTCCATTCAGCACCTGAGAGTTTTCAACTAGAAAAGGCAACCAGATGATCAATATCCCCTTCGCCAATTTATGTAAGGACCGCACCCAAGGCAATGCCTGACGCATCAAGATGTACACGGAATTCTTTTAACCAGTCAAGGAATATCAGTATGGGCGCAGAAATCATCTTCTCCTTGAGCATTTCAAGGCTGTTCTAACATTTATCATTCCAAAAAAAAAAGACGTCTTTCTTTAGCAGTTGTTCCATGGGTGTTGTGATCAGGGCGTATCCTTGAATGAATTTCCTTTAATAGCCGGTGTGATCGAGAATGGAGCACAGCTGTTTCTTCATTGTATGGGCTGCCAGGTTGATAATTACAGCTATCTTCGTAGGATCAACCATTAGACCCTGCCGACAGACTATATGACCCAGCAAGATTCCGAACGGCACGCAGAAGATGCACTTCTTGACATTCAGGGAGATCTTGTGCTTTCAACACGCATCCAACATTAATCGCAGGTTTGAGACATGATCTTTTACTAAGCCAAATACCATCCAGTCATCGAATTAAACCTCCAGAAACTTATGGATAAATTCTTTGAACACGACCACTACAACCCTTGAAAAGATAGCAAGTGCGTTCTTAAGACCGAAGGGCATGACCGTGTACTGGAAGGAGCCCCATTCAGTGGCAAAGGTGGTCTTACTATGATCCTTTGGTGAAATTCTGATCTGATGGTATCCCAAGAATCCATCTGTGAAGGAATAGGCCTCCTAGCCACCCACACTATCCAATATTTCATCGGAGAAGGGAGTAGGGAAGGGGTAGTGAATGCAGGCATCGTTTAGTTTTCAGAGGTCCACATAGATAAGTATTTATCCTTTTGTTTTATTCTCCTAAATGACCATCGGGCTAATCCAATCTAACTGTTCAATTGTTTCAATGATACCAGCGGTCAGCGTTTTGTCCAGCTCTTCTTTGACCTTTTTTTTATACTTAGGATTCAACCGGTAGGGCCGCTGCTTGATGGTTCATGCCCCCGGCTTTAGAGTGATGTGCATAATGCCGAGGTCCCCTGTGATTCCCTTGAGCTCAGAAAACTTTGTAAAGAATAAGTCTTGGTACTCTGTGAATAGCTCGATGACTTTGCCCATAATGCCTTCATCCCAATAGTCCCCAATTTTCGTTAGTTTAGGGTGTTCATCTGTCCCAATATTAACCTCACGTAGCTGGAGAGGTTGCGTCACATCAACATTTAAGAGCGATGGTCTGATAACGGCACGTTCCCCTTCAGATTTTAAAACAGAGAGATTCTGTGGGCTATCTTCCTCTTCATTAATCGCCAAGCTCCGACAGTTGACTATGTCTTGCATCTGGGCCTTCCATGTCAGAACTGTTGGTGGGGTGTGAGGGTGAGGCTTCTTAAAGATGAACGCATCAATGTCTTGCAGGGCTTCATCAAGCATTTATGTTCCCCCAATGAGTCCGAATGTTCCGAGGAAGTCCTATTTTAATATTTCCCAATGGCAGGTCCGCTGATTTAATTCGGCATCTAAGTACCAAGTAGTGGGGATGGGGCTCAGGGCATGTATAAATAGATGGATCCACTCGTCTAGGGTTCCGTTGGCCCACTTTGTTGTCCATATACACAGTTGTGCCCGGGGATCTCCAGGCCCCAGGAATATCTTTGTGCGCATATCAGTAGGGGGTATAATTGCAGCACCATCCTAACCCGAAACATCTCCCATGTTGAAAATGCAGCAAGATGATGGAGCTTAGTGAAATGAAGTCGCCTTCACTAAGTGGGCCCGCAGGCAAATTCTGGCGCAAAGTCTATTTTTAGACTATATCTATTTTTAGACATATGGAGCATGGTCCAGGGGTTGCAGTATGTTATTCTTGGAGTATTGGTCATGTTGGTAAAAATATATGGACCTCTATTTTTCGACCTATAGGTCGAAGTCTATATTTAGACTGCCTATCCTAAAAATAGGGAAGTCAAATATTATTTACCCTTAATAATATTTGGACTATAAACTTCAGTTTACTCTCTTGGAGCACTTCAGTTCGAGCCTTGGAAGTGGATCATGCATCTGACAGAGGAATTACGCTATTCCCAAGGGTTTGGTGAGCACATGCATGGTTGACTTCAGTTAGGACTTCAGTGGCAGAAGTTTGGTGGAGTTAATGAGACGGCTAGTGGAGTTGTGTTCGGTTTAATTTAGTTGAACTGGTTGAGATTAGTTTAACTAGCTAATCAACTAGTTATGAGTGGAGTGAATTAAATATTATTTAATTCATTAATTAGTAACTCATTATTCAACTCAAGAACACACCAGTTCACTACAGTGCATGATCAGTTCAGTGGAGACCAGTGAAAGAGGTAGATGAAAGGGTGGAGTTAGCTATCAGTGGCGACATCAGTTGTGCATGATATTTGCACCACACTTGGAGGAATTTCCCATGATGATTGTGCTGTCAAGCCAAGGAGATTCGAACCTTGGATCTCTATTGAGACAGGCCATGATTGCGCAATAGAGGCAAGGCAATTAGTGGTGAGTTTTGAACCAGTAACCTGTTCAAAACCAAGCTAGTTTGTGTGTAACTTTATGAGAAAGTACTAAGTACTTGTGAGGAGTATTGTACTGATTTTGTTACATGATTTCTCCATTATAATATACACAATAGCTGCGGGGTTTTCAGCTATAAGCTTTCCCCATACATACTGTGTTAATGTGTATGATGAATTGATGTGCTATCGCTTGTTTTATTTCCGCATGTGTGATGATCTAAGTGGAAGAGATTATGTGTTGCATATAAATTTGAATTGTATGTGATCAGGATAGTCTCGGTGGATAATTGATCATTATTCAGCAAATTTCTACATGGTATCGGAGCTATTGAAGCAGAGATTGATCATCACAGTGATTACAAACTTATTTCGGTAGACAGAGTCTGCATGCGGGCTAGGTAGCCTTTGGATCCATCCTTTCTTTGAAAGGTGATATATCCAGTAAACGCCCCTTGCAGTCAATCTCTGTGCTAGAAATAATTTGTTCTCATAGATCTAGAGTGGTTGAGCTTTGAGGTAGAATTTGAATTTTGCAGCAGTTTTTTTTTCTTGGTGCCAGTGTTGAAAATGTCTTTCAACGGTTTGCGACTCGAATATTCTCTTGAAGGCAGTTCGAATTATGTTGCATGGAAGGATCGCATGAAGGCAGTATTAGAAGATAATAGTCTGAAGGAGTTCGTAGATATGGATTTCCAAAAGCCCACTGATCCTGCGGAAGTCGAAGCATGGCAAAAGAAGATGGCGAAATGTCGAAGGATCCTGTTGGAGGGCGTCAAGGATCATATTGTATCCAGCCTGCATGGAAAGGCTTCTCCATATTTAATGTGGAAAGCTTTGACGGATCTATTCCAGAGTAAGAGCGACCAAAAGAAGCTGGCGCTCAAAGATAAGCTCAGGAACATCAAGATGGAGAAAGGCGACAGTATCGCCAAATACCTCACGAAGTTCACTCAATGCAGAGATGAGCTGGGAAGTGTGGGGGTGACTGTCGAAGATGAGGACATGGTCGACCTGGCTCTCCTTGGTCTTTCGAAGGCTTGGCACTCATATCAAGATAGTGTCAATGGTCGGGAGAAGCTGTCGGGATGGGAGCGCCTTTGGGAAAATCTCATGCAGGAGGAGATAAGGAGGAATACTCGAGATGGATCTTCATCAAAGGGAGCTGATGAAGAAAACTGCGCTTTGGTGGCCAAAGCAAAGAAGGGGAAGGGTAAGAAAACCTCTCATTCTGGTGCAAAGGGCAAGAAGCAGGATATGGCGAAAGTGAAGTGTTTTCACTGCCATGATCACGGACATTATGCTGCCAATTGTCCAAAGAAGAAGAAGAACAAGCAAGCGGGAAGATCTGCAGATGGAGAAGCTTTGGCTTCACAGTTCGAGCTTGACTTTTCACTGATCGCATGCTTGGTTTCAAGTGTGTTGGGATCGGTATGGTTCTTGGACAGCGGTGCATCATTTCATATGACGGGAGATCGGGATTTGTTCTCAGATCTGGAGGACAAAGATTTGGGTGTGCACATCGAGATGGGCGATGATGGTAGATACAGTGCGGCTGGTATCGGTACCATATCCTTTCAGAGGGAGTTTGGTAAACCCTTTGTATTCCCCTGAGTCATGCATGTACAGGATTGTCTTTGAACTTGATCTACGCATGGCAATGTTGGAGGAGGGTATGGTGTGGTCTATGGCGGAAAGCCTTCACAACGTAGTAAGACTGCGGGGCAGATAGGGGTTCGAACCAAAAACCTTTATCAGTTGCAAGTAGATGGCTGCGCAGCAATGGCATGCAAAGCAGGAGAAGTGGTGAGCCGGGATGATGAGGGCGAACTGTGGCACCGGAGATTGGGCCACCTTCACCATGGAGCTTTGAAGATACTGCAGCAGATTTCTACTGGGCTTCCTAAGGGCACTCTTGCGCAGTTAGATCAATGCAAGGGGTGTACTTTAGGGAAGTATGTGAAAGCCACCTTTCACGAGAAGGATAGTCGCACCACGACGATCCTTGAGCGAGTTCACACAGACGTGTGTGGTCCTTTCTTAGTTGCTTCGACAGCAAAGCACAAGTACTACGTGATCTTTGTTGATGATTTCTCTCGAAAGTGTTGGATCTTCTTCAGGCATAAGAAGAGTGATACATTCGCGAAGTTCGGTGAGTTTAAGGCACTGTTCGAGAAGGAGTCGGGGAAGAAGTTGATTGCTCTAAGGAGAGACAATGGTGGTGAATTCATCTCAGCTGAATTCAAGGAGTTCTGCAGCGCAGAAGGGATTCGGAGAGAGCTCATCGCACCCCATAACCCACGACGAACGGGGTGCTGAGCGGAAGAACGAACGATCGTGGGTGTTCCACTTGCAGGCGATGTTGCATGATCGAGGCCTACCCCCTTCACTTGTGGGTGAGGCATGCAATACGGCGGTGTATGTGCGAGCTAGTTGTCCTCACAAGGTTCTTGGCATGAGTACAGGAGGAGGCTTATTCGCTGAAATTTTGATATTTCCCATTTGCGGATGCTTTGGTTCTCACATGCACATGCATGGCAGCGAAGGATGCGAGAAGGAAGCTCGATCCAATCTCGTCGAGGTTGGAATATTTGTGGAGTGCAACGATACACCTCACAACTATCGGGTGTATTTGTCGGTCATGTGTAGGAAATTTGTTGTGCGACGGGATATAAAATTTCGGGAGGAGAAATCCATGCGGTGTTCGCTTGAGAGGGCACACTTGCATGCGGATGAGGAGGGCGGTAGTTCTGGGAGGGAGCTTGGGATGTGGATCAGCTACAAGAGGAAGTTCAGGAGGTGGAATAAACCACCCAGGAAGCGCCAACCATCAGAGGGCACATGCGCACTAGAAAAGCTGAGCGACTGGCTCGGGATGCAGAGAAGGTTGTAGGACCACCTACAGCACAGCACAGACAGAGACGGTCACCGGATCAGTACACTGGATACATGGCTCTTGTGAGGCAATGTGTTGTGACGGAGCTATCCTCTTTTGAGAAAGCTGTGGAGGAACCTGCATGAGTTGATGCCATGATCGAAGAATATGATTCGATCGTCAGGAACAGTGCATGGGAGATTGTCCCAAGACCAGAGGGGAAATCAGTGGTGGGTTCGCGATGGATCTACAAAGTGAAGCAGGCGGCTGACGGGAGTGTGGAGAAATACAAGGTGAGATTTGTCGCCCGTGGCTTCTCACAGATCGAGGGGATCGATTATGAGGATACTTTTGCACCTGTCACAAGGTACTCTTCCATACGGACGATCCTTGCTCTCTCAGCGCAGATGGGGTGGCACATCCATCAGATGGATGTGAAGACTACGGTCCTCAACGGAGTCATTGAGGAGGAGGTGTACATAGAGCAGCCTGAAGGTTTCGAGATCTTCAGCAGTGAGTCGCATGTGTGCCGACTCAAGAGAGCACTGTACGGGCTGAAGCAAGCACCTCGTGCTTGGTACACTCGGATAGACAGATACTTCACTGGGCTTGGATTCTCCAAGAGTGAGGCGGATCCTAACATGTACCAGATTGTGGTGGAGGGGAAGCTGTTGATCATCGTACTGTATGTAGATGATCTGATTTTGACTGGCGATGAGCAGTTGATACTTTCATGCAAGGAGGATCTTGCACGAGAGTTTGATATGAAGGACTTGGGCATCCTTCATTATTTCCTGGGATTGGAGATTTGGCAGCGCAGCGGAGGACTGTTTGTTTCTCAGGGCAAGTATGCCCGGGAGATTCTGGAGAGGTTCAGCATGCAAGGCTGCAAGCCTGTTGACACTCCTCTTCCTGGTGGTTGGAGGAAGGAGGATGCTACTTCAGCGGAGGTAGTGGATGCCACTGTCTATCGACAGTTGGTGGGGTCGCTTATGTATCTGGTCAATACACGACCCGATATATGCTATGCAGTTAACCAGCTTTCGCAAGCTATGGTTAAGCCTACCAAACTCTTTTGGAAGGCAGGCAAGCATGTATTGCGCTATATCAGAGGCACATCGGGATATGGTTCATGGTACAGACAGGAGGATCAGTTGAGGCAGCATGGCTTCACATATTGGTATCATCATATCAGAGATTGTGTTCAGCGGAGAATCATGATGCTTTCATATGTTCCCACAGAGGATCAGGATGCCGACATCCTGACGAAGGCGCTCACCAGGAGCAAGTTCGAATTCCACAGAGGCAGGATAGGGGTTGCAGATAATCCATATCTTGCTGAGAGGGAGTGTTGAAAATGCAGCAAGATGATGGAGCTTAGTGAAATGAAGTTGCCTTCACTAAGTGGGCCCGCAGGCAAATTCTGGCGCAAAATCTATTTTTAGACTATGTCTATTTTTAGACATATGGAGCATGGTCCAGGGGTTGTAGTATGTTATTCTTGGAGTATTGGTCATGTTGGTAAAAATAGATGGACCTATATTTTTGGACCTATAGGTCGAAGTCTATTTTTAGACTGCCTATCCTAAAAATAGGGAAGTCAAATATTATTTACCCTTAATAATATTTGGACTCTAAACTTCAGGTTACTCTCTTGGAGCACTTCAGTTCGAGCTACAGAAGTGGCTCATGCATACGACAGAGGAATTATGCTATTCCTAAGGGTTTGGTGAGCTCATGCATGGTTGACTTCGGTTAGGACTTCAGTGGCAGAAGTTTGGTGGAGTTGATGAGACAGTTGGTGGAGTTGTGTTCGGTTTAACTTAGTTGAACTAGTTGAGATTAGTTTAACTAGCTAATCAAATAGTAATGAGTGGAGTGAATTAAATATTATTTAATTCATTAATTAGTAACTCATTATTCAACTCAAGAACACATCAGTTCACTACAGTGCATGGACAGTTCAGTGGAGACCGGTGAAAGAGGTAGATGAAAGGGTGGAGTTAGCTATCAGTGGCGACATCAGTTGTGCATGAGATTTGCACCACACTTGGAGGAATTTCCCATGATGATTGCGTTGTCAAGCCAAGGAGATTCGAACCTTGGATCTCTATTTAGATAGGCCATGATTGCGCAATAGAGGCAAGGCAATTAGTGGTGAGTTTTGAACCAGTGACTTGTTCAAAACCAAGCTAGTTTGTGTGTAACTTTATGAGAAAGTACTGAGTACTTGTGAGGAGTATTGTACTGATTTTGTTACATGATTTCTCCATTTTAATATACACAATAGCTGCGGGGTTTTCAGCTATAAGCTTTCCCCATACATACTGTTTTAATGTGTATGATGAATTGATGTGCTATCGCTTGTTTTATTTCCGCATGTGTGATGATCTGAGTGGAAGAGATTATGTGTTGCATATGAATTCGAATTGATATGTGATCAGGATAGTCTCGGTGGATAATTGATCATTATTCAGTAAATTTCTACATCCCAGTCCGGGAATGTTTTCTTGTGGGTATCCCACCATCGGGTAGGTGTGCTGCGTAGCGCCAGGTTGAGTGCCTAGAGTCATTAATCCTTGGGCACCCTAGCTTCTAATGTTCTTATGAAGTCCTGGACAGTACTAGACCCATAAAAGTGGGGAAGGTCCCTTACCTTTGAAGTGATGCAGTAGAGAGTCCTTGGAATCTGAGGGCATCGTAGGGTTGAAACATCGTGTAGTCGGGTCTGCCACTTCTCAAGTTCTTCATCTGGATCAGAAAAGTACTCCATGTTCTTCTCCAAGTTGAATACTCCGCCTGTTGTAGGATTATCCTAGTCCTCATCATGTGCTGTCATCCTGTAGATGTGATCGAGCTCCTCGTCTTCATATGCTGGTTTGGTATACCGTGTGCCCTCAGTGGGATCCAATGGTACTATTACATGTGTCCCATTCTTCTCAAACACCATGATGCGTTTTTTTAGATTAATGACACCTCCTACATCGATAGCCTAGTCTATCCCCAGGAGCGCAGGATAAGGGTCTGTATCTTCCACAATTTCTATGACCTCAAAGTCAGCCAAGACCTTTACTCCTGTGACATCAACCATAACCCTTGGCAACTGTCCCATAGGGATGATCTTTTTTTTATTTCGCCATTCGCAGCTGGATGGTGGACCAGTCTATTTTAGGTTCTCCCATTTGTTTCCAGGTTTGTTTTGGTAAGACATTCGCATCAGATCCAAGATCAAGAATAACCTGATCTATCTCATAGTCACCAATCTGTGCAGTCAAGCGCATCTCTCTCCCGGTGCACCTTTTATAGCTGTGTAATTTGTGTACTTCCTTAACCTCAGTCGTCATGCTGGGCTGAGCTGTGCAATCCTGCAGTAATACTTGAATACATTCTCCCGCTTGCGGGCTATGTAGGAGCTTCAAGCATGCCCTCAAAAAGGTTTCAACTTCTTCCTCTGGCAGCTGCACAGGGGCTCCCAGTGATTCCTGCTTCCTGGGAGCTTGTTCCTTCCGAACAGCAAGCTCCTCTCTTGCTTTCTGGGTGACCATGCTACACGTTATGCTCCTTAGCTCCGTTTTGACTCTCTGTATATTTTGTGTGGGAGTATACTGTTTGTCCTTCATCTTTGTTAGCAAAATTGGGCAGTATTCAATTTCATGGTCCAACTGTCGGCAGTATTTATAGGTCTTCCTAGTGGGATTTAAGCAGTCCCGGGTGAAGTGCCCTACTTCTCCGCATTTGTAGTAGATCAGTTGGCCCCGTCCTCGTCCAGCGCTTCCTCCCCGTCCCCCTACCCCGTGCAGGGGAACCACCAAAGCTCGTGGGGAATCTCGGAGAGGCAGGATTGGATTGTACACTATAGAGGGTTCCCCGATCTACCAGTAAGTCATATGTGTGGAAATTCTTCTCATCGTGTCCTATATATTGGCAGAACCTGCACCATTGTTGCTTCAATTCACCTCTATTGACCAGCGGACACTAAGTTGTATCATGCAGTCCCGCCACCCGGCGATCCTCGCACCAAAGGTCCGTGGTTACCCTCTTCCCTCATTCCATACATAAGCTCTGTATTTCCATGTGCATGGCTCCGAGCTACTCCTGAATTTGTTGTACGCCTTCCCTTGTGTCATCCTTAGGTGCCACTTCAAGTTTCATGGCAACTTCCAAGGCTTTTTCTTGTGATTCAAAAGTCTGATGGCCCATGGGCGTACGCAAGTGAGGTAGGAGCATAGTGATAAACCATTCTGTGTGTTGTTTGTCATCGTACTTGAACTCGCCTTCGTAGATTTCTTTCTTTAACCACTGATCAGCCTCCCAGACTGACTCAGATACTCCCTACTTGAAGTCTTTTGCTTCCAATACCAGTTGGGAATAGGATTTCGGTTTCCGAAATTGTTGTTTTATGGCATCCTTAATATTTTGAAGTGTTGCACTCCCATTTTGAGATATGTACTGCATATACCAATCCAGCGCCCTTTCCTCAAAATCCAAGGATAGTTGCGCTCTTTTTACAGTATCACTTACCACCCCTTGCGCCATCCATACCGAATCGGCCACGAACCAGAATCGTTCGAGGTCTTCATCGACTACTCCTTTAAAGGTGGGTAATTTTAAGTGTGCCACCATTGGCTCCTCTAGTTTACCTTCTTGAGGCCCTAGCGTCAGGGTGGCTGATGAATTTCATTTAGGTCTCGACGGACTATGGGCAGGGCGATCTTCCTCTCACTTGTTCTGATAGTTCTCACTGTTCCACGTTGTACCTTGGCTCATTCATCCCTACGCTAGATCTCTGGTGCCACTACCCGATCATGTTCTCAGATCTCTTCAGGTCCCGGCAATGGAACCATTTTTTAGCTTGAGGGGTCCTGACCTAGGTTCAGTGTGCAAGGTTTTCCAACAAACCCCTATACTACTGGCCCTTTCGGCAGTGACCTGCTTGCGCAGGTCACAGTCTCACCCGAAGTAGTATGGGTGGGTGCTGGATCCAGGTTTACGCACCCTGAGAAAGGAAGGGTAAGGCAAGCAGGGTTGCGTTCTGTTCAGATTACCTCGTCTTTGTGCAGGGTCAAATATGTATCCAATTGCATCCACGTGCACTAGATCTACAATTATATGATTTTCATAACATCAACACAACATTACATAACCCAAACAGAACAGATATAGATTTACTTTAATACACAGAATTTCGCAGCATGATATAACCAGAGAAGAATGGATCCAATCATTCAATATACAGACCTTCGCAGTGCACAGACAGAAAATTCATAACATAGTAATTATCAACAATCCATTCAATAGTACTCACAGATTCAGATCTAATAATCCTACATATTCATTCATTCGTCACATTCCCTTCCCAACCTGCACATACAGCAGCAGGGTCCGCACACAGCTGGACTAGGATCTCCGCGCACACAGCCAGCGAGAGTCCATTCCCCTAAAAACCCCAATAGATTTCTTACATAATAGCTTTCTCAATAGCTCATCAAATCCTACTTCTTACAATCCCAAATGCCTCTCTATTTATAACAATCTAGCTTTAACATTCCTATGGTCTGCAACCCATGGTTTTCAGACCCCTAGTTTACCCTTTAACCCTATTACAATGCTTTTGTGGCTTTGACCCACCCCAAAACCCCTGCGCTATACTAAATATAACAAAAATTACCAAAATGGACCGGTTTCGTAGCTTGTTAGGAGACCCCGTTCCAACAAAGAGGTTCCCACTTATCAGTTGATCCAAGGTATGCAGACACATTCATCACCTATTGTTAAAGTAGATCTTATTGAAACTTATGGGAACATGCCATCAGGGCCAATGCATGACCAAGGGTTAGATCCAAATGCTGATTTGAAGCAGAAAACTATCACAGCGCAAAGGACCCTTGATCTAATCAAGGAGGAGATGAAAATCTATCCCAGTTTTTCATGGATGGACTACATTCAACCTTTTGAGTTGAAGTGTATAGTTTCAGAAGAAGGTATGAGCATGATCCTATGTACAATGACTGGTTATGAGATCAGTATTGTACCTTTCTTTGAGACAGTAGATGTATTATCTTGCAGATCTACAGCGTTGTCACTTAGTAGCAGTGATAATGATGAGGCCCCATTATTCTTGGAGCATTCTCAATGTAGCTTCACTCATGAAGCAATGGAGGTTAAGATGATGAATGGTAGACATCTTGAGGTGAGAAATATTTTTCTCCTTTCTTGATGACACTTTCTCAATGAGCATCTCACAGCTCAAAGAGAGACTTCTACCTGCAGCAGATCCAGGACCTCGTTGGTTTTGGAAGGCCATGGATGAGAAAAAGGTCTCATTAAGAGATCTCATGGGAGGTGCACTTAAACATTTCATGAGGTGAAAAGTTCTTCATTAGTTTGAGAAGGTTGGTGTCTTACAATGGGAGGATACCAAGTATTTGCAGAATGAGATCCATCATCCACATTGGGATGAATGGCTGATAGTATGGAGTAAGGGGTTGCCAAACCACTTGCAGATCTATGAAATAGACCAGCAAGAAGCATGGTTGCGCTGGTTTCTCTTGGGTGAGTATGGTTACTACCCAAAGATTCATATTTTCTTGTCTCATGCCTTATGTCTCAATAATAGAATGCATAAGAAGAAGGCATGGTTACTATGGTTGTTGAGAAGAGAGTTTGGACATCACATGTTATATCTTATGTCCATATATTCACTCTTGTTTGGGATATGTCTCATATATTTCCATGTATTTCTATTTGGGATGTATCTCATGTTCATGTTTGTAGTTGGGGTTGGGAGAAGGTATCACTCTCACATGATGTGGCATAGAGGATCTTGTTTGTATTATGTTGATGATACATCTCACATGTCCATTTCTCTATTGTTGCTCCATGACTTGAATCATGTTAATGCAAGAAGGCAGCAGGAGTCCTTGATGCTTTGGTTACTATTGGGAGAGTATGGGTTGAATTCCTCCCATACATTGCATGAATTGGTTGGAGGATGGAAACAAGAGGCCTTACAAAGTTGGATTCCGTTGAGAGATTTTGGTCATTGTACTTGGTATTATGATGATGTGATGGGGCAGCAAGATGCCTTGTTAAGGTGGCTTCTCTTGAGAGAATATGGTCACTACAATTGGTACAATGATGATGTGGTATGGCAGCAAGAGGCATTGCTAAGATGGCTAATTTTGTGAGAGTATGGCTCTCATATTCTCATTAATTATTTGGCATGGCAACAAGAAGCATTGTTGAGGTGGCTTCTTTGGAGAGAGTATGGCTCTCTTACTTGTTTTCATGATAATCTAGCATGGCAACATAAGGCTTTGTTGTGTTGGTTGTTATTAGAAGAATATGGTTTGACATTGTTCATTTTTTCCATATGTCTCTACTTCTTGTTTTTCACTATGATCATGTGATGTTTGATTCCTACATGGCCAACATGGAAAATGATGAGGGCATTGATGTATGTAATCTACTCTATGTATCGTGGGTTGGAGAGATAGTTCATGAGTTGGGACTTTCCACTTTGGAATGAACCACTTTATCTTATGTATCTCATGTATAGAGGAGAAATTTGATCATCATATGGTTGCCACATGGAGATTCATTGATGAGTATGGGTATCTAACTTTTCAGTAGGGAGCCATTCTAGACATTCTAGAGAGGCAGCTTTGGAGCTGGACATACATGCCACATTGTGACAGATGGGAAGGCCTTCCACATGAGGATGCCATTTGGAGGGAGGATGTTTGTTGTAGCATCCACTTTTGCAGTTTCTTGAGGACAAGCAACAATGTGCCGGGGAGGACTGTAATATTCCCAAATTTTCACTTGATATTTGGAATATTAGAGTTCTTAACTTTCTTAATGAATTAAGTAAATAAAAGGGTGGAGGGACCCATAATCCTCAATATGAATAAATACCCACTTTTTGTGTGTGAATGTGGATTAATTAATCCTATATCTACATAATGAGGTAGTTGAGAAAATACTAATGTGAATGAAATTGGAGATCATGTCTCATTAATGAGATAGATCATGGAGGTTGACACAGTCAACTAAGATCTTGAAGAGATCAAACAGAAGATCATGGAGGTTGATACAGTCAACTAATATTTTGAAGATGTAAAACAGAAGATCATGAAGCATTCATGATAAGATGATGGAGGAAGTTGGGAAATTAATGCACACATGATGGAGAGGGTGTACTTTGCACCTAGACATGATGGTGACTTGGTCAAACAGCGAAGTCAAAAATGGAGGATCTTGTCCACATGCACAGCGTAATCTAGATGGGGGCCAAGGCATGGGAAGGCTCAAACATTATATAAAGAATATGAAGGCAAGGATGAGTACATTCTTGGATTATTGATGTTGAGGATATTTTTATATCTGGAATTGTCATGTGACATTCCACTGTTTTCTTGGGCTATTTAGCAGAGATTGCAAGTGTTGTTCATAACAGGGTGTTCCTAGTTGGGAATCCCACCTCTTTCTTAGAGTAGCTCTAGAAAGATTATTTTACTTAATTATACATCAGGCATTGGTGCCACATATATTTTCCTACTTTCTGCAGAACATTCATATTCAGAAATTGCAGATTTCTGAAGATCAGTTTGGAAGGTGGAGGTTGTCTTTAGTATTTCAGTTGGATCACTGGTGAGGGTTTATTCCTATCACCTTGGGCTTATAGATCAGCATTCCCAGAGCTTCATATCAGATCTGGAATCAGGCCAAAACTTATTGACCTTCTAGCAGCAGTAATACCTTTAGGAATTATGCTGTCCATTTTGCATATCCAAAAGGAGGAAGGAAGTTACTAGCATTTCAACTAGTAATCTTGTGAGGGAGAATTCCCTCAGCTTGCAATCAGTATTTCCATCAGCCTGGAGTTTATTGCAGAATATTTCAGCAATAATTATGCCTCTCTTTCCCTCACAGTGCAGTTTCTATTGGCAGTTGTGTTGCTGTAATATCCCAAATCTGGAACAGCTAGCACGACATGACTGGAAAATGAATTTTCCAATAATTTCTGCTACAAGAATTGAAACCAAGACCTATATCCCTTAGAAAAAGGTGTCTAAGTTCTAAATCCAAGAGTAGGCTCCAAAGAAATCCTTCTAAGTGGGTTAAACAGATCTCCCACACTTAGGTGTCCTCAGAAAGTGCCCGATGAGGGACTGCAACAAATGCAAGCACATATGATGGAATGATGGCGTTATTCTTATAGCTGTGAGTGTTAGCTCTCTGTAATTTATTAGAAAGATTGGGAGAGTCCAATCACAGATTTAACATCGTTTCAACCAAACTTTGGGATTCTAGGATCTAGCCCTCCTGAATCCGGAGAGGGATCTTTCCAATATGTGCAAAGATGGATATTGTCTTTGAAAAGCTTAAGGTAATGATATTAGGCTAGTTATGAAGGCCAAGGGTTTTGTTTTGTTTTGGATGGTTGAGCATGAAATGTTACTTGAGGGGAAAATCCTAAGTGCAATGTTTCAAAAGTGAGAAGTTGCAAGCAAATAGAACAGTTTTGGCAGATAGATAGATATAACGCTGGTTTTTAGTCCATTGGGCTATGGAGTCATATCTGGGCTTTAATTGAACAACAACATCAAGTGTGATCCAAGGGGCTAGTCATCTGTGTCTAAGGATCTCTTTAAATTTTGATTTATGGAATGGAGTGATACATCAAGAAGGGGAATTAAACAGATGCAGAACGAAGAGCAGCCTAGGATCTGATAAGTACTTTTAAACCAGTCAGCCTTTGAAAAACACGTTAAGAAGGACGTGAAAGCAGACTAGGATCTGGTAAGTACTTTTAAACCAACCAGCCTTTGACACACTTCCAATAGAAAACATACAAAACAAGGGGAAACACAACGATAACACAGAATGGTCTAAGATCTAGCAAGTGCTTCTAAACTAGCCAACTTTTAACACATTCCAAGGGAAACAATCTGTTAGTTATGCGGACAAGTCTGGGACCAGGGCTAACCATATCTTCCTTCAGTTCATCATCACATAACATATACTGAAAGTAACGTTCAGAAATAATATTCAGCTAGGACGATAAAATGAGGGAACGCCGGCATTCTCATGCCTAAACTGAATTAAGTCATTCCTGAATAACACAGATTGGAAGAAAACATTCAAATAAAGATTTCTCAGCCAGAGAAGGTTACTGATATACAGCAGGTCCTAACCCTGTTTAAACTGTTCTTTATAGTGGAGAATGGAACAACATGAAAACAGAAATAAAACAACAAGTTACAAATGAGAATAACATCACCGTCAATATAGATCAGGATCCCATGAAACAGCTTTTATATTGATGTCAAACCAGCTACAAACTTCAAGTCCAATGTTTCAGTTCAGCAACCATCTTCACTATTCAACCTAACTACTCTAGCACAAACAGAGCTTCAAGGGCCAGTGAATACTATGTACAAAAAGAAGTCTCAAGCTCAAGTGTATTTCAAAGTTATGCAACCAACAACTCCTCATCTTATGTAGAAGTACTTATAGGAAGATGAGGAGGTGAGATTTTAACAAAATATCTCAAGGACAGTAAATGCAGAGTGAAGACTTCTCGGCCCTTTGAGAGGCTCGAGGGAAAAATTTACAGGTGGATCACTACATTAACTGTTTCACAATAAATATCAAAGCTCGGGGGAAGCTTTGTTTGACTTTGAGGCTCTGTGTCTGTTTTGGAATAACTCTGCAGATATTTATTCATTGGTTTCCTTGCAAAAATAACCTCTTGGCAATGCTGGAGGTAGATATTTCTTCGAGCAATAACTTCGGCCTCTGTTCTAAATGGTTCGAGGCAACAGGTGGCTCGGTGGTAGCTGAGGAATCAATTTGCCTCAGATGTGGTGGTGGAGGCTTTTTTTCTGATAAAACACTTTAGGTTTTTCCTTTAAACTGTGTTTTAGATTGGGGATTAGGCTTTTGATAACTGTCTTAGCCGTAATCCCCATAAAAACTGTCTTCAATCTTCATCTTCTGTGCTTTATTCTCAAAACTGATATTCTTTAACTGTGTTTGATTTAAAACAGTGTCTTGTCGATGTGCAGACCCGCACTGGGCTTTACGGCATCAATACTCATAGAGTACTGACGAGACATGGAATAAAACCCCGTGAATGGCCTCCTTAAGATAGCCCGAAGGCACAGGAAACTTCTTTCCCATCCCTCGGTTTTCCTTCATTCTATAATGGAAAACCATTAAAACGCCTGCAAAACACAACAACAGTTAAGAAATGCTGCAGAAATAGGTTTAAACTGCTTCGGATGGCGGGGGAGGAGCGTAGCCGTCGGATGAGGGCCACCAACGGTGGAGATCTGCATAGAAAGGAAAAAAGGATAGTGGGAGAAGAATAAGGAGGAGCAGTTTTGGAACGTCCGATCTGGACACGTGGACGGTCCAGATCTAATCGGAGGGTCTCAATCGGGGGTGGCAAAAAAGGGGATGTGATTGTACTTCCAGCACGATTAAGTGTCGGTCGTTGATCTGAGGACCAGATTGACGGTGGGGAATGAATCGGAGGTAATCGCAAGGGGGTGAAACATTGCGATGCGTTTTTGCGCGGACCGTTGGATCAAGGATTAGATCAACGGTCAAGAATAAATCGGAGGGAGAGCAGGATCGGAAGATCGGAGGTATGGACTGCGATTGGTCGGAGGGCATATTTGAAGCATTGCGATTGCGATCGGGCGGGGGGCTGCGATTAGCGCTCCACCATCAGATCTCCGCGGAAGATCAACGGTGCGGAACGCATCACCAGACTTATTGTTATAAATAAATCGCATCGGAGTTTTGACTATTTACAAAGGATTTGTGCACCCGCCCGACTTCCGACTACGATTAGCGCTTGGGAATTAAGCGCTTGGTCCCAGCGCCGGGGCATGTGTGGGGAAGTGGTTTGAAAGGGGCTAGCGGGAGGGGGCTTATGCCTATATTAAGGTCGGAAAGTGCGTTTTGGCCTTTTAAATGGAATTTGAAGGCCGAGGAAAGGAACGATAGAGGGGTAAGGGAGGAAAATGGCCAACAGAGGTTAGGGGAAATATTTTAAAGGGGATTCTGGGGGTTCGGCACAGCTCAACCAGAAGTTTTAAACCATGTCAGGAGGATTTTCACGAATGGAGGGAGAAACTTATGAAAAGTAGGGAAATAATACGGAGAAAAGGGGGAGCAAATGAAAGTTAGTTATGAGTGGGAGAAAGGGGAAAAAGGATGGTTTCTTCAGCAGTTTCTTACAGGAAAATCAGCAGAATTAATAGGAAAAGTAATGAAGATTTTGGACAGAGGCATGAGGCCTACAAGGAGTCTTCAAGAGCCAACAAATTTTTAGTAATGAAAAATTGTTCCTTGAAGGCTCAAAACAGATTTAGCCACCTTTTGGTATAACAAAATATTATAGGTGGCTAACAGTGAGCACATGAAGATATATATAGCAAAAATATATATGATATAGCAGAAAATTTATACAATACTTGGAGGAATCAATCTCTCCGGCTAGGCAATGGAAGCCCCAATAGACATGTGCATGACAATAGATAAACATTGCTATGCAAGAATGTCATATGGCCAAAACAATGCATTTTATTGGAGACACTGCAACATACAAAATGGAAATATAATGATATGACAATATCAGCTCAAATAAATGAGGGGGATCAAGCTCTAAATCCCTAGAAACACTAATACAACAATAATACACAATCCTTAGAAGGATTGGCTACAATACATGTACAAATGGAAAATCTACAGAAATGCCAGAGTTGCTAGGTAGCAGCTGCAAATATGAAAATGGAAATGGATGAATATGGATGAAGATGCTGAAAATAATGGATATATCTCATCCAATGGATCTCTCAAGAGAAAATCTGATCCAATCCTTGAAGATCTCACCCTCCAACTAGTGGTACAATCCCCTACTGCAGGTGCACTCTAAAATAACGCAGTCAAGGAGATGGACTATGCTGTAGGAGATAGGAGAATCTTAGCCTAGTTCCAAACATATGCAAATCATCTTTGAATCTTCATAACTGGTCTCCTAGAGGAATAGAAGCTATCTCCTCTGACAGATGAGCCAAGGAATGAAGTTGTGGAACCCTCCACTGCAACACCTAGCAATACTGCATTATACTTCAACAAAAATAATGCAGTGACTGAAAGAGTGGCTTTGGCCTTAAGCCAAGATGTGGAGAAAATGAAGAGAAATCCTTCAAGAGGCCTCTCAAGAAGGAGAGGAAATCCTAAGCAGGAATCCCTCGTGCCAAGCAGCACTGCAACTCAGTTAAACATTCGGAGATTGAAAATAGTCTGAATAGACAAATATCAATATACTCAAAGATGTCCCTCTATGGTTGCCTCTTCCTCCTTTTATACAAGTGAATGTATCTTTTCCCTGAACCCCACACATTAGGGTTTCTTCCACAAATAATATTCCTCCCTCTCAAACTGCATTGTCTTCTCATGCAAGCTACACCTCTTAGGCAGCGTTGTTGACTTGGTCAAACTTGACCTTGCCCTCATGCAATTTCCCCTTTTCACACTGGAAGGTGAAAAATAAAGCTGCTCCATTGATCATTTTCACACTATGAAGGATATTATTCCTACTCATGGGCCTTTTACCCATTTTATTCACCTCCTAGATGAAATAAACAAAAATTAATATTTCAATTTGCTGCTTGCAAATTCTGGAATATTATAGTCCTCCCCTCTCAAAGATTTCTTGTCCTCAAGCAAGTACAAGGATAGACTGGATTCTTTTCTCCTCCTCTCCCTGTATCATCCCTGTATGATGATCTCCTCCAATTTAAGTGATGCTATCTCATCAATCAAGCCTCCACATTGTTCCTCCTCAGCATGCAAGTCATCTATTAAGTCGTCATCATGTAAAGGTGAGTTACTCAAGAGGATAACAAAGTGATGTCTAGAGGTCCCTCTGAAGAATGGAATCTGAAATATTATGGGAAATATATTTCCCATACGGACCCTCCATCTCCAAGCTATAAGCCATGCAAAATGAGTCGCCTCCCAACTAGGCAACTCCTGAAATCTGCCATCCACCTTTGGCTCTGGCAAAGTAGGTGGGCTGAAATTCTGCACATGGTAGACAATGTAGCCTACCCCACGCTTTCCATCTCTCCACTTAAAATAAGTGTAGAGTGTTTGCTGATCCTGGGCTGCAAAAATATTGCCCTCGAGTGGCAAGATTAGGACTAGAGCTCCAAAGATCTCTCCCCATCACTGCAAATCAAGTTGGCCCAAATATCCCCATATATGATGAGTTGGAGGTCATCAACATATGGCATCTCCTCCATAATATGGCTTACCTCATAAAGTGACAAATGTGTTGTTAAGGTAACCATATCATGTCCCATGCTCCCATTAGAACATGTAGTGAAAAAAGTGTGGGAGGATTCGCCCTCAAAGGACACATTCTCCCAATGTGTCTCTCTCCCGAGCATGCTCCTTATAAAGACAGAAATGGTAGAGCCATAGGGAGCAAAGATGAGAATCATGCTTGCTTCCATATGCAAAAAATGAGAAGCACAATTGTCCCTCAAGTGCAACCAATGCAGCTTGACCCTCAACTGCCATAGAGACTGATAAAATGAGTGGCTTCTCAACCACTTTCTTGCTACTCCAATCTCCTCATAAGTATGGAGGAAGTGAATAATGTAAGGTGTATAATGAGGATGTCCTCCATAATATCTCTCTCCCCCAAGTCCTCCTAGGGGATGGCCATCAATCATGCTTATGGCCTCAACTAGACAATGTGGTCTAGAAAAAAGAATGCTCCTCCTTGGAGCATCATCCTACACATATATGGTTAAGGGACATACATCATATAAAAAATCATGTAAATAATAATCACCCTTACCATATGTCCTTCTCATACAAATGGAGTGGCTCATAGATGAGCCTCCTCCCATCCTCAATAAGAAAAGAGGTGGCTGTGCTAACTCTCTCAAAGATTCATGTCTCTCCCCCATCTCCATCTGGTCTATGCATCTGCTCATATGTTGATATATCTCCTCCTCAAAGCCCATCCAAAAATACCCCTCCATGATGGTGTGGTATGCTCTCATAGAACAAGTGGGGCTGAAAAGGAAATCCTCATAAGCTGCTTGTAGCAACTTCTCCTTGAGCTTGGAATATCTAGGAAAGAATATCCTACCATGATAATAGATGACCCCATCTCTAACTGAATATCCATCCTCGTGCAACTGGTCATCCAAGATCATTCAAGTAAAGAGATCCTTGGAATACTTCACCAACAATTGGGAGCTCCAATGTGGATCTAACCTCCATAGTGATAGCGTTGATGATCTCTCATGAAGAGTATATGTCATATGGTCATCCTCCTCTTTGACATCTCCCATGCCAAAGATGCAAGTTGGAAGGTTGTTATCCTTCCCCTACTGCTTCTGCCACAGCGCAGAATCTGAAATGGAAGTGGGTATTGATGATGTTGAGAGAATTCTCTCTCCCTCCTTGAGCCTACCCCAGACTCCCAGTGTTGTATCAAGCTCTCCCAAGGTTCCCACACCTCTGAAATCATTGAGTGGTGCCTCAACTAATGAAGCATCCATCCTCCTCTATTGATCCAGTGGTCTCCCTGGCAAAATGTCTCCATGCAATGAGACGACATCATCAAGAGATGACTGAATATATGAATGGAGGAAACTCTCCATTCTTCCACTACGCAATCAAATCACCTTCTTAGGTGCATCAACCTCCAGAAATGAATAGGGATGTGTACTCCTCATCTCATGATGCTGGGTCTTCGCCCTACCTCCTCCTTGTGTCTACATGGTTCCACACCTCCTCAACAATGTCACATGTAAAACATGAGTTGTGTCTTGATCTCCACACATGAGATCCTGGCGACTTCCTTGCAAATATGCAAGAATCCCTCTAGTTGGAGCAAGATCTCTTCCTTTCTCTGCATGAGGTGCTAGATCAAATCCAGATCTAATAGCGTTGTTTCCATCAATATTTGCAACATGAGTGGGAAACCCTCCAATGATTATATCCCTTTCTGAAAAAGAGATCTCTTTTCTCCTTTGCTCAAAGGGGTGAGATGGAAGTTTCTCCTCCAGAAAAGTATGGTGCAAGTTCTCAGCCTTCCCCATGGTCCTCTGAAATGATACTGCATTGTTATGCAAGGGTTTTATTTGAGTTCTTTTGTTTTGCTCCACCATGTGTGTTTCATGAATCCTTATATCAAATATTTTCACTAATGCCTTAGTGAAAATAGCATAGGATACAGTGTTTACATTTCTCAAATAAAAGGATTCAAAAATCCACCAGGCATAAGCCTTACCTCTCAAATGCAGCGCTACAACTTTGATGGCTTCATCTTCAAGAATTTGGTGTTGATGCAAAAAGGTATCTAACTCCTCCACCCAAGCTTTGGCTGAACGTGTAGGTGAACCCTCAAAGGTAGATAGATGAAATATATCTTGTTGGTCTCTTCCTTTCACCTTCATCTTGAAAAACTCTAAAAAACTAAGATGATCTTAGAATTTCTGAGTTTGAAACTCATACTCTTTCAAGAAATCACTAAGGGTTTCCCTCCTATCAACCTCTTCTTCTCTTTCCATCTCTCTTCCGGAAATCCTGGGCATGTGACTGTGCTGAGTATTAGGATGTGTAGATGCTTGCTCACACTCCTCAAATATAGAGTTTGCTTTAGATTCAAACTCTCTTGGAGATTCTTCATACATCTCCCTCCAGATCTTATTGAAATCCTCATGAATGTTATGTACAGATTTAGGAAGAAGCTTTGTAAGCTTATCCCCTTTTTCTTTTTCTCCTCCAAAATATGGAGTCTTTTTCCTACTTATTTCTTTGTCTCCTTCTCGATGAGAATAGGAAGTGCAGGGTTCTTCCTCTTCTTTCTATTTATCCTCCTTGGGGAGGTTCTTCTTCATGGTTCTAAAATATGATGAGATAAAACCCATCCTCTTCAATCTCCTGATCTCTTGGGCTTAGGCTCACAGGCTGAGCCAAGACTATGCTTTGATACCACTGTAATATCCCAAATCTAGAATAGCTAGCAAGGCATGACTGGAAAACACATTTTCCAGTAACGGCTAATACAGGAATTTAAACCAAGACCTGGATCCCTTAGAAAAAGGTTTCTAAGTGCTAAATCCAAGAGGAGGCTCCAAATAAATCCTTCTAAGTGGGTTAAACAGATCTCCCACACTTAGATTTCCTTATAAAGTGCTCGATGAGGGACTACAACAAATGTAAGCACATATGATGGAATGACAGTGTTATTCTTATAGCTGTGAGCACATGAAGATATATATAGCCAAAAAAAATATGATATAGCAAAAAATGTATACAATAATTAGAGGAATCAATCTCTCCAGCTAGGCAATGGAAGCCTCAATAGACATGTACATGACAATAGATAAACACTGTTATGCAAGAATGTCATATGGCCAAAATAACGCAGTTTATTAGAGACACTGCAACATACAAAATGGAAATATAATGATATGACAATATCAACTCAAAGAAATGATGGGGAGTAAGCTCTAAATCCCTAGAAACACTAATACAACAATAATACACAATCCTTAGAAGGATTGGCTGCAATACATATACAAATGGAAAATATACAGAAATGTCGGAGTTGCTAGGTAGCAGTTGCAACTCTGAAAATGGAAATGGATGAAGATGGCTAAAGATGCTACAAATAATGGATAGATCTCATCCAATGGATCTCTCAGGATAAATTCTGATCCAATCCCTGAAGATCTCACCCTCCAACTAGTGGTACAATCCCCCACTGCAGATGCACTCTAAAATAACGCAGTCAAGGAGCTAGACCGCACTGTAGGATATAGGAGAAGCTTAGCCATGTGCCAAAGATGTGAAAATTAGCTTTGAATCTTCCTAACTGATCTCCCAGAGGAATAGAAGCCCTCTCCTCTGAAATATGAGCCAAGGAACGAAGTTGTGGAACCATCCACTGCAACACCTTGCAATACTGCGTTATACTTCAGCAAAAATAATGCAGTGACTGAAACAGTGGCTTTGGCCTTGAGCCAAGATGTGGAGAAAATGAAGAGAAATCCTTCAAGAGGCCTCTCAAGAAGGAGAGGAAATCCTAAGCAGGAATCCCTCGTGCCAAGCAGCACTGCAACTCAGTTGAACAGTCGAAGACTATAAATAGTCTGAACAGACAAATATCAATATACTCAAAGATGTCCCTCTATGGCTGCCTCTTCCTCCTTTTATACAAGTGAATGTCTCTTTACCTCAGACCCCACACATTAGGGTTTCTTCCACAAAGAATATTCCTCCCTCTCAAACTGCATTGTCTTCTCATGCAAGCTACACCTCTTACGTAGCGTTGTTGACTTGGTCAAACTTGACCTTGTCCTCATGCAATTGCCCCTTTTCACACTGGAAGGTGCAAAATAAAGCTGCTCCATTGATCCTTTTCACACTATGAAGGATATTATTCCTACTCATGGGCCTTTTACCCATTTTATTCACCTCCTAGATGAAATAAACAAAAATTAATATTCCAATTTGCTGCTTGCAAATTCTGGAATATTACATTTGCAGCAGTTGTAATCATCATTGGAGGATTGAGAAGCTAGATCTAGAGCTTCTAGCTTGTAGATATGAAGGAGGGATCAGATCTTCAAGCTTAGATATGATCTTGTGAAATATTTCAGCCATCTATTTGTCAGATCTAGCTTCAGATCTGTAATTCCCAACATATCAAGGATCAAATCCTAGGAGGGTGATTTTCTAAAGTTGTAGATCTGGAAAATCCTTTCTGGGTTATCTTGGGAATCCATCACATTGGCCAGATCTTGAATATTAGCATCATCTGAGCTCTAGATTTGAGTAGATATTCATTTTCCTTTTCAGCCCGCAATCATATATTCATATTCTGCTGAAGGAACAGTGCAGTATTTGCTTCAGTGGCTCTCCAGTTACGCAGTTCCTATTGTGGCATGTTTTCTGGGTGATTCTAGGCCATCTCTTTGGCTAGATCTCCTCACATTTTGTACATTGTGTAACTGAATCTTATCCAATATAATAAAATGGCTCAGCTTCTCTATAAATTCTAATGTTGTCTTGATATTTATTGTTTACTTAGTTGCAGTTCTTATATTGTGTTTAAGTATTATTGCATTCTCCCTTTTGGTATATTACACAAGAAAAGCAGTTGCACCGAGAGATCATGTTGAGAAAAGGGATGTTATCATAAAAGAGGTAGATAAAACTATACCTTTCAATATAGAGTCGGAAATTTCTAAGTTAAAGGTATCTATTCCTCTTACTGAATTAGTCAAAATTGATAAATACAAAACTCATGTAGTAAAAACTTTGAAAGTTGACCCCTTATCCGACGTCGTTAATATAGAGGATGATCAACCTGAGTTAATATTTGGTCCTGCCATTGATGGTCAGTCTGAAGATAGTGAGGTCCCACCATTTTACCTGAGTCTTAAAGTCCATCAATGCATCCTTCACAACACTATGTTAGACTCTGGGGCCTCCCACAACCTCATGCCTAAACCTATCATGGTGAATCTTGGCCTTGACATAACCCGCCCATATCATGATCTATATTCTTTTGATTTTGGTCGTGTCCATTGTTTGGGTCTAATCAAATATCTAGTTTTCTCCTTGGAGCAGATCCCAGCCAAAAATTGTCCTTATGGAAGTGGTAGTTGCTGATATTCCACCACGTTTCAGTATGTTGTTGTCAAGATCCTGGTGGGCCAAATTGAGAGGTACACTGCAGTTGGAATTTTCTTATGCCACTATTCCTATCTTCGGTCAAATTAGAAAACTATACCGTGAGACTAAAATTAAATACATTATCACAAATAAGGAAAGGCCTAATAATCATCCTATCAATGTTGTACATACAGACTTAGAGTTCGTCATGTTGTACAATGATTCTGGATTAAATGATGTTGATTGTCAATTATTAGAAATAGAGGATGTTCCTAAAGTTTCAGATTGCATTAGAATAGTGTTATAAAAAGAGAAAGAGAATCTTCCTACTATATCCGAACAGCCATTAGAGAAGGAAGATGAAAGTTCAGAACAACACAAAGAATTAGATCAGAAAGTTGTGTTAAATTAGAATAAAGATTTTCAACATGTTAAAGAAGAAGATGGTATTTGGAGCATGGACTTTGATGGTTTCATTGGTAAAGATGGGGTTGGAATTCGTTTATGGATCCACAACCCATTTCAACAGAAAAATAAGGTCCCAAATAATGTAAGGTTGTGTTCCTACAAACTAGCATTTGATTTTACGAATAATGAGGCTGAATAAGAAGCGCTCATCACCGGTTTGAAAATTCTGAAGAAAAAAAAAATGGGAGCTAGGAGAATTGCAATCTATGGTGAGTCAGAGCTAGTGATTAAACTAATCAAAGGTGAGTATCAATTTAATCACCCAAGGATGAGGCAATATAGGAATGCAGCACTTGACATTTTAAGAATGTTTTCAGAATAGACACTTAAGGTAGTGGCAAGATTGCAAAACTTGATGGTTGATTCATTAGCTACTGCTGCAAGTAATTTCAGATCTACAATGTTTTCAAATAGAAAGTTTGAAATTCATATAAAGCAGAGGCCCGCCATTCCGGATAAATTTAAATTTTGGCAAGTTTTCTAGGTCGATAAGCAAGTGAATAATTCCCTTCAAAGTGAAGGTGATTTTGAGAACTGTTCTATGGATGAAGTTTACAACAAGGATGACAAAGTTATTGAGGCAGATCAGATTGACATACTTCAGCTTAAGGACAATAACATTCCAAAAGGTCTCATACCTTTGGAAGATTTATTTGGTCAAGATGAGAAAACCTACTTTAGTCTCCACAGAAAAAGGAGTAGAAGATGTTAATAGTGGAACAGCGGAGCAACCAAAGTTCATCAAGCTTTCAAAGTCTTTGCCATTAGAGGTAAAGTATAAATATGTTGATTTGTTTACTTAGTTTTCTAACATGTTTTCTTGGTATTACTCAGATCTAAAGGTGTACAATCAATATATCATTCAACACACAATCTTGATCAAGCCAAATCAAAATCCTTTTAGAGAGAAGCTCGGGAGAATAAACCCAAAGTTGTTGTCGTCCATTGAGAAGGAGGTAAAAAATATCTCTAAGGCAGGCATCAATGTTTCATTCAGATTTTCATATTGGATCTCCAATTTGGTTCAAGTGTGGAAAAAGACCGGTGAATTCGACTATGTATATATTTCAGAAATATGAACAAAGTGTCTTTGAAAGACAATTACCCGCTGCCCAAGATGGACCACATACCTCAGCGAGTTGTAGGAGCTAGCAGGATGTAATTATTGCATGGTTACTCAAGCTACAATCAGATCCTTATACATGAAGATGATCAAGATAAGACAACATTCACTACACCATGGGGTAATTTTAAATATGGCAAGATGTCGTTCGGTTTGAAGAATGTCGGGGCCACTTTCCAACCTGCCATGGAAATAGATTTTGGTAATGAAAAATGTGTCTTCCTTGTTGTTTATTTAGATGATCTGACTATTTATTCAAATTCAGATGATGAGCATTTACACCATTTGAGAGTTGCGTTCCAGCGATGTAGAAATTTTTTGATTTCCCTAAATCCTAAGAAGTGCCTATTTTCTATGGAAGAAGGTCATTTTTTGGGTCACATCATCTCAAAAGCTAGGATCTGGATATATACTGCTAGATTTGAAGCGATACAACAAATTTATTTCCCTAGAAACAAGAAGGAAATTCAAGCGTTCAATGGTAGGATGAATTTCCAAGCGTTCAATGGTAGGATGAATTTCCTACGTAGGTTCATTCCCAACTTAGCAGAACATCTTAGAGAGTTAACTAACATGTTGAAAAAGGAGAATGATGTTAGATTGTCTGAAAATTCTCGTAAGTCATTATCCTCAATGAAATTTTCTTTGACCACTGCTCCAGTGTTGACAAATCATGATTTTTCACTATATTTCATTATATTTTCTTTTGCTTCTGAGCACACTTTGGTAGCAGTTCTTATGTAGAAAAAATATGGGACAAAGATGCCAATAGCATTCTTTAGTTGCACAATAAGGGATGCAGCCCTCCAATACAAAATAATCGAGAAACAGGCCTTGACCTTGGTCAAAGCACTCAAGGACTTCCGTGTTTATAATTGCACTCACATATTTTGGCATATGTTCCAAATGCAGCAGTTAAAGAAGTACTTATGCAAAAATATCTAGAAGGAATAAGAGCTAGGTGGATAGAAAAACTTTTAGAGTATCACCTTGAGATCAAGCCGACCAAGATGATCAAAGGGAAAGGCTTAGCCAAGATCATGGTTGAGTCCAATCTACATTCACTTAACATCAATCTCATATCAGCATTGTCCAATGACAAAGAAAGTGTAAGTCTTGTTTAGGTATCAGATCTCTTTTCATCATCTCCACGGTATGTTGATATCATTTATGTTTTACAACATTTGAATCCTCCTTCAGGAATTTCACAGAGTAAGAGCATTTCTTTGAAGCTTAAGGCTTCGAAATACTTCATACTAGATAGTGCACTCTACTGGAAGGATCCTAGAGGAGTATTACTCAAATTCTTGGTAGAAGATGAATCCAAAGAAGTGATGAAGGATTTCCACAAGGGAGATTGTGGAGGTCATTTGTACTAGAAGACTACGGCCGAAAAAATACTGAGAGCGGGTTACTATTAGCCTACATTGTTTGTAGATTTGTACAAGACAGTCATGAGTTGCCATGAATGGCAACTTTTCCAAGGTAAACATAAGCTCCTTCCTTTACCATTACAACCCATTTCAATTGAAGCTCCCTTCCAATAGTGGGGTTTAGATTTTATCGGTGAGATACATCCACCCTCATCTTCTCAACACAAATGAATACTTACCACCACAGGTTATTTCAGAAAGTGGATCGAAGTGATCCCAACCAAGCAAGCTATTGACTCAGTCATAATTCAATTTCTAGGAGCTAACATCTTGTCTCGGTTTGGTTGTCCTACAAACATCATCACGAATAACGTTGCAACCTTCAAATCAAAGAATATGACAGAATTCTATGATAAGTACAACATTAAATTGGGTCATTATACAACATATTATCCATAGGGAAATGAATTGGCAGAGTCCTCCAACAAGTCTTTGATCAACATAATCAAAAAGATGTTCGAGGCTAACAAAAAGAATTGGAAAAGAAGCTAATAAATTCATTGTGGGAAGATTGAGTAAGCAGCAAGAGATCAATTGGCATGTCTCCATTTCAGGTAGTTTATAGGGTAAATATAGTTTTCCCTACTTCATTGGCTTTCCCTGTTATGAAACTTATACAAGAGGCCAGAAGTGAAGAAAATGATATTTAGCACAGAATAAACCAAATGATTTACTTGCTGCAAACAAGGGAAGAAGTGTTTTAGAACACTTCCAAGCTCTATGATAATATCAAGAAAATTTATGACAGGAAAACCAAGCAAGATGATTTCAAGATCGATGATGTGGTACTCCACTGGGATGCCAGGAATGAAGACAAAGGTAAGCACGGGAAGTTTGATAATTTATGGAAAGGGCATTTTAAGGTTGCATATTCTCATGGACAAAATGCATATCTCTTGGAGGAAATGGATGGGAAAACTTGTTTAGGAGGGTCAGTTAATGGTAGGCTCCTTAAGCAGCATCTCTTTTGATATGAAAATTATGAAAAAAATTCATCCTCATTGTATATATTAGTTTTATATTCCTACAAGTACCAAGTGGAAAAGCATTGGAGTTCGAAGCCCAAAGTGAAGGCCATGGAGCTGCATTGAGTTTCTACTATTTCAATTTAATTTTTCCCAAAGAGTAAGTTCAGTTTTGAGTCATTTTTTCAATCAAGTTTAGTCAAATTTGAGTCAGTTTCATTCATTTTGTGTCATTGAGTTGTCAATAGTTAGTCCTTCATTTCAGTTTCAATTATTTTTTTGACCGTATTGGCCCAATGGAAGAGGCACTGATCTACAAAATTCAGAGATCTGTGGTTCTTGACACCTATTTTAGAGCTGCCATCCCAAATAAGGCAAATGTTAGTGTCAGAATATGAATTTTTCCATCAGTGATCAAAATCTCTCTTTTCATTCTCATTTTAGGTGTCCCACTTTGAATTTTTTATATCATTCCATTAGGTCATGCTAAAAAATTGTTTCACTTATGGTAGCCCTACTCAATAAAACTTCACTCTCCCTCAAAAACTCACATTTGTTGGCTCACCTTCATGTCTAGCTAAGCATAATAACACTTTTGAAAAACCCATTTCACCATGTCTTATCTCAGTCAAAGTCAATCATGGAATTTAGGTCATTAGGTTTTGTTTTTCAAGGTCAAAAAATGCACCATTTCATCTAAATAAAGTCAACAAAATGTGTCAGAGTGACTCAATAAACATTTTATTTTCTCCTGCATAAGATAATCAGCATGTAAATATCATATTTTTAAATTTGTAACTTTGATTTTTTATGATTTTCATATCAAAATGTCATTTTGATATGAAAACAGAGATGTAATTTATTTTTAATTTCCTATGTAATTTTATGTATTCTATATGTAATATTTTCAATCCCTAGCTGCCAACTCAAAACACTCATGCCAAAATGAAGGAGAGAAATAAGAAACTCCAACAACATCATCATGCAAGAGAGAAAAGTCGCATGAAAAGGGTAATCAGCAAATAGTTCATAAAAGTGAAAAAAGACATTACAAAATTGGGTTCTTAAATTTAAATTCAAATTCACTTTCCTATTTATGACAAAAGACATAAATTCATATTCATTTGCCTCTTTAAAAGATCGAGCTAGCACTCCAACAGTAAAAAAAATCGAAATTTTGAGCACAATTGGCCAAAGAAGCAAAAGTGAGGGCAAAAATATCCTAAAACGAGGGCGCAAATCAATGTTGGAGGGTGAAAATATCCTGAAAAACAGGGCACAAATACATTGTTGATGGCGCAAATGCATTGTTGATGGCGCAAATGACCAGCAAGCTTGCCAAACCATCCAAATGATCAGAAATGCTTCCACAACTTTTCAAGTCAGCCATTCACTTCTAGCAATCCACTAAGAAGCATTTTCCATCAAAATCATCTTCTCAAAGTTCTATGTGTTCAAGTTTATAATTGAAGTGGTAATTTGGTGTTTTCTAGAAGCAAAACCCTATTTTTTCTCCCTTACACCCATAATTTTAATAACATCACTTCCCTTACTCTCCATACCATCCCTGCAGTCTTAAAATTCATTCCCTAAATCCTATTATCATAAACCCCTCCCTAAGGGTTCAACCAGCTCGAGCCCTAACTCCTTATACCCTGACCGCGTTGGGGACATGCAAAGAAAAACAGAGAAAGAGCAGACGCTCTGATACCACTGACCCGGATTTATGCAGGAACACAATAAAATATAGAAATAGACATAAACACAGAGATGTGATGGAAATAATACTTCATTTCATTAATATCAAATAATAGAAACATGGTTATAGACATAATGGAATTAAACTAATTAGGGTGTTGATAGCTTATCTCTGAGAAGAGATGTGGCGGCTACAGGCCTCTGAACTGTGTTAAAATGAGGCTCTAGAGCCTATTTATTATTTAGAAACAATGGAAAACTCTAAACATCCAAAAAACTAACCCTAGGAGATGAAGCGCCAAAACTATGGGCCTTGTTTAGGTAAATTGGTGTTTCAACTTCCCGGGGACGTAACTTTGGCATACGATATTCATTTGATGCGCACCATATATTCGAGGAGTACAAATTTTGGTGTGAGAAACATTGGTCTATAGACCCATGTTGCTTCCGGTTTTCCCTAAAAACGTTTTTTAGGGTCTCAAACAGGCTCCGGAAGTTCAGGACCCAAAAAACTGCTAAAAATAGTAAGTTGTGCTGAAACTGAAAAACTAAAAGAATTGATGGTGGCATTTCAAATGGAATAGGTGGGTGGCCACCAATATCAACCTAGATCATTAGGCCCCAAAAATGGCTCCGAAATTTTAGGACCCAAAAACATGCTAAAAATAGTAAGCTGTGCTGAAAGTGAAAAACTCAAAGAACCGATGGTGGGGGTTGAAATGGAATAGGTGGGTGGCCAACAATATCCCCTAGATAAATGTTGCATTACCAAGGCCTACCTATGAATTTTTGGGTTGAGGCATGCAACAGAACAATCTATTTACAGAACTAAAGTCCTATCATATTCTGGTCATGATTACACTGGAGGAGGCTTTCTCAAGGAGGAAGTCAGATGTGTCGCACTTTAGGATTTTTGGATCCTCTATTTACTGCCATGTCTCCAAATAATCAAGGAATAAGCTAGAATCGACAACATAATTGGAGTTGTTTCTAGGATACACAGAAACTCCCCACAATTATTGTGTGTACTTTCCATCCATCATAATGAAAGTTGTGCGAAGGGATGTAAAATTTGATGAGGAGAAAGTGATGCGGTGCTCTCTTGAGAGGGAGTTTCAAATCTGACCAAAGGAGTATCTTTTACCTCCAATGGAAGAACCTCAAGAAGTTGTGGAGCAGCCACAAATTGAGGAGCAGACTATAGAGATCACCACTCAAGAATAACCATCCAGAGAAGGTAGAAAAAGGACTAGGGAAGTTGAGAGACTTGTGTAGGATGCAAGGTAGAATGTGGGTGCTACTTCAAATGTGCATAGGAAGAGACATTCACTGGATTGATACACTGGCTACATGACTATAATGATTGAGCTTGTAGAGACTGAGCCATCCTCTTTCGAGGAAGCAGTAGAAAAACCTATATGGGTTGATGAAATAGTGAAAGAATGAAAATCCATTGTAAAGAACAATATTTGGGAAGTGGTCCCAATACCAGTAGATAAATCAGTTGTGGGTTCGTGATGTATCTTCAAGGTAAAGCAAGCAATAGACGGAAGCATAGAGAAGTATAAGGCTATATTTTTGGCCAAGGGACACTCTCAATTTGAAGGGATTAACTATGAGGAGACCTTTGCTCATGTAGCAAGGTACTCATCCATTAGATCGATTATTTCTCTGAATGTGTAGATGGGGTGGAAGATTCACCATATGGATCTAAAAACAACATTCCTTAATGGATTTATTGAGGAGGAGGTGTACATAGAGCAACCATAAGGCTTTGAGACTTTTGATCAGGAGTCTCATGTGTGCAGACTCAAGCGAGGGTTGTATAGTCTCAAGCAATAACCTTGTGCTTGGTACACCAAGAGGAATATCTATCTCACCAATTTTTGCTTCACCAAAATTAAAGTGGATGAAAACCTCTATCATATTTTGGTAGAAGGTAAATTTTTTATTATTGTCTTATATGTTGATGACTTTATTTTAATTGGTTATGAACAACTGATCATATCTTGCAAGGAAAACCTTGCAAGAGAATTTGAAATGAAGGACATGGGTCTCATGCACTACTTCCTTAGATTGGAATTATGGAAAGGTGATGGAGAACTATTTTTCTCTCAAGGCAAGTATGTAGATGAGATACTATAGAGATTCTGCATGGATATTTGCAAACCCAAGGAGAAATCTCTAGCAACCAACTGGAGGAAAGAGGATGCCACTTCAGGTGAGGAAGTGGATACTACCATTTATTAGCAGTTAGTGGGTTCATTGATGTAACTTGTGAATGCATGACTATATATGTTCTATGCAGTCAACCAGCTGAGCCAAGCTATGGTTAAGAAAACCAAACTATTTGGGAGGGGAGTTAAGTATATTCTACGGTACCTTAAACACACTACCCAATTTGGACTATGGTATAGATGGACAGAGGGAGTGAAGTGTTGCTTCACAGATGAAAATTGTGTGGGGCATCCATTGGACTGAAAGAGTACATCGGGTAGATTTTTTAGTGTTGAGTCCACAATGGTTTCTTAGTACAACAGGAAGAAAATATTTATGGCACTCATCTCTGCAGAAGTAGAATACATGGCTACAAGTCAAGCAACATGTGAGGCGATCTGGATGAGAAATATACTTGTTGGATTGTTTGGTCTGATTATGGATCAAATTTTGATCTACTGTGATAATCAAATTTGCATCAAGCTCTCTGAGAATCCTATTTTTCACGATCGATCCAAGAATATATATATCTAGTATCACCATTTGTGTGAAAATGTGCATAGACGAATAATGTTGTTGCAGTACATTCTGACAGAGGAACAAGATGTTGACATTTTGATGAAGGCCTTTTCAACAGGGAAGTTTGAGTTCCACAGGAGCAAGATAGGGGTGGTTGATAAATATCTTCTTGCTGAGAGGGAGTGTTGAAAAATGCAGCAAGAAATTATCAATTTTATTTTCCCTTGATTAAATTGAGAAAAAAACAAATTTCCACATTAGCAGACAACTTGGATTATGTTAACTTGTGTGACATGGCTTGTATCACCCAGTTTACTCAGTAAATTCGAGTTTGAGTAGTTAGAGTTCAGTTAAACATTTGTGATTTCTAATTTGTAGCAATCAAGGTCAGTTATCTAATGTTGTTTTCAGTTAAACTAGTTCCAAATTTTGGAGGAACTAGTGGAAGGTCAAGTTGTGCAGTGGGACTTCAATCAAACTCAATGATCATCTAGTTAACTGATAAATCAACCCAAAATAGCTATTGCATGCATAGAATTTGAGTTCCCCAGGATTGGTGGAAATTCCAAGGCAGTGTAACATCAGTTGTAGACTAGTATTTAGTGTACATTTGTTGCATGCAATCATAGGATTAGCCTAAAGGAATTGTGCAATCAATTTGAGTGTAATATCCAAAAATGGAAATAGCAGCAATAAAAAACATAATAATGTAAAACACAGCAAATATGAACATATCATAAGAGGGATCAATATGCAGCCATCATTTTATTCAGAGATTAGCAACAATATGCAAAAATATCTTGAGGGTTAAGTCACTCAGCAATAAGAACAAGTCTCCCATGATCATATCAATAATCACATGGGTTGTTGCTACTGTATAGAATGTCAGAAAGCAATGACAGCGTTGTCTGTATCAGTGTAGCCACTTCTATAAACATACATAGATGTAATATGGATGATAGATACAAAAGGAATTCCCAGAAAGAAAGATATGGGCTCTAATACATGATTTCTAGCCAACCCAGGAAAGATTGCTAGAAATACCAAACAAAATATACAATGTGACAAATAACCCTAGGGTTGATATTTCACTATAAACTGGAATTGAATAGAATGAGGCTATGACAGATCTGAAATGATAATGTACTCCTCCAATGGTATTTCTCAATAGAAGGTTGATCCCTCTATTTAGACATAGACCCTTCTGATGAGCTCAATGAACCCTCTCAGCAACTTCTACTAAAAATAACGCATATATGGACTGAAACTGCATTGTGAGGGATGGTAGATGGTTGGAATGATGCAAAAAATGTATAAATATGCCCATGAGCCCTCCTTTCTGATCCTCCAATGGATAGGCTACCTCTCCACTGAAAAACAAGCCCAGAATTGGCTCTATGTGATCCTCCCTTGCTGCACCCTACAACACAACCCAGCTTTAAACAGAAACTGCATTGTAGCTGAAGGAGGTAGCTTGGCTAGAATGTCAGAATGAGGAAATGCAGCCCAATGAACCTCTCCTTCCTTGAGGATGAGGTAGGGATTCCTGATTAGGAACACCCTTGTGCTAAACATCACAGTAAACCCTAATAAACAGCTAAAGGATGCAAAGTCTAAACAGGCCAATATCAAATAATAATATCAAACATGAAAAACAATGGTTGCCATCCCCTCCATATATAGTGTGTGAGCCTTCTCACATTGGGTCCCATCCATAAATGCCTCTAAGATCATGCAAGTTGTCCTCCACTAGAACTGTGTTGTCTTATCATAAATGCCACTCCTCCATGACAACGTTGTTGATTTGGTCAAAGTTGACCTATTAAACATCTATCCCCTCCAATTCACACTCAAAGGTGCTTAATCCAGCTAATTAGTCTTCCTCCTTTCACATTAGGAGTGTTATTATTCCTTCTAAGGAGATTTATGGGCCTCCTTACCTACTTATTCACCTACCTAGTGATAAAACAAACTATAATATTCCATTTAGCTAAAGGCTAAATTTTTGGAATATTACATTGAGGAATTTCCTAAATAATATATTATGAAACTAGCTCACAAAAATAGAAGAAAATATAGATCAACGACTTATAAATCAGCCTCTTCGAGGGGTAAACCTCCTTTACATTACATAAATGGAAAAATTCCTGGATGATACAAATGAAAAAACCTCCTTTCTATATATAGGAGTCCAATGGGTCACAATATAATCCTAGCCGACATAAAAATAACAATGTAAGGGCACAACAATAACAATAGTGTGCTTCTATGGGGCACAATAATAACAATATAGGGACTACATGGGCACAACAATAATAATAATGGGGCTATACTAACAATAACAATAAGGGGATACACTAGTATTATAGGGACCTAACATAATAGGATCCCAATTCCTCGAGGAACAACGCAAGGAAATAGGAGCTCAAGAAAAGAAATAAATTGACTAAGTATGGGCTAGAGACTTTCAGTGAGCAGAGAGATAGGTTGTGCAATTTCAATTTGTGCTCAGTTGAGAAAATAAATTGTAATACAACTATATTCCTCTGATTTAATGCAAGCAGGAATTGGGTTTTTTAGCAGTTTTCTTTCCTTGGGAAAAATACTTGTTGCATGTGTGTGACTTCTTATTGCATATCTAAAATTTTTGTTATAGATTGTGAATTAATTTCTACAGAGCAGTAGAGTAGGTTTGTGCCTTGTGATTGTGATTAAAACTTCATGAGCTTCAAATCGACATTGCAATTTCCACATTTGGGTGGTTGGAAATTTCAATATTTGATTGTGTGCCCTAGCGACAAGATCAACAAAGCCAAGATAATTTTTGATGCACATATGTAATGTTCCCAAAATTGGCATGAAGCTAGTTGGAACACTAATTTTTCTTGTATCATCTAGGAGGTGAATAAAATGGGTGAGGCCCATGAGCAAAAATAAAATCCCTCATAGTGTGAAAGGAATCATCAAAGTAGCTACATTTTGCACCCTCAAGTGTGAAAAGGGGCAAATGCATGAGGACAAGGTCAAGTTTGACCAAATCAACAGTGCTACCATAGTGGGAGTGGATCACCTTGAAAGACAGCGCAGTGTGAAAGGGGAAGAGATCATTTGGTGGAAGGAACCCTAATGTCTGGGGGGCAAGGCAAGGAGGTTTTCATTTGTATAAAGGGAGGACAAGGCAGCCATAGAAGGATATGTTATTGATTATAGAATTTGTTCTGCATGACTATTTGTTGTCTTCAGTTGTTTAACTGAGATTGATGTGCTGCTTAGCACAAGGTATTTCCTGTTTAGGAATCCTTATCCCTTCTTGAGATGCCTCTTGAGGGATCGTACTTCATTTCTCCACATTCAAGCTCAAGGCCAAGCCACCTCCTTCAGCTACAGCGTTATTCCTGTAGCAGGTAACTTTGTGTTGCAGGGTGTTGTAGTGGAGGGTTCCACAACACCATTTCCTTGGCTCATCTTTCAGAGGAGGGAGCTTATATTCCTCTGGGAGGTTAGTGAGGGAGATTCAAGAGCTGATTGCACATCTTTGGCATCAGGCCAAGCACTTCCCATCTCCTACAGTGCAGTCCATCTCCTTGACTGCGTTATTTCTGAGCACATTTTCAGTGTGGTTTTGCATTTCTAATTTGGAGGGTGATATCTTCAGTGATTGGATCAACCTTTCACCTGAAGGATCCTTTGGATGAGATTCATGTATCATTTGCAGCATCATCAACTATCTACATCCATTTCCAATTGTTGAGTTGCAGTTGCTACCCTGCAACTCCGACATTTTTGTAGTTTTTCATATTTCAGCCAATCCTTCCAAGATTGTCTAGAAATTTCCTTTGGGAGTCCATATATTTGCTCCCCATATTGTATGAGATTTTTATTGATATATTCATGTATTGACATCAATTTGCAGTATTTATCCTTCATATACTGTGTAGTCATAGCCATGGATTTCTTCATGTAGCAGTGTTTTTCATTTATCATGTATATGTTCTATTGAGGGTTGTATTGCCCCACTTGAGTGATTGTTTCCTCAAGGATTTGTATACATTGTTGCTACTATAATCTAATATTATGGTTATGTGGATCTTCTGGCATTCCATGTGTTAATGTATCACTGCTACTCCATTGGTGTGTTTACAATTATTGTTGCTCCACATTTGGAATATCTTAAGATATTCCCAATAGTGTAGAAATTCCCTATTTTGGGATATTACAGTGGTATCGAAGCATCTTTCTTGGCTCAGCCTATGAGTTCTAGCCATTAGAGGCAGAAATATCAGAATGATGAAGAGGATGAGCTTTCTCTCATCACTTTTCAGATCCAGAAAGGACCTCCCCAAGGAGGTCAAGAAGATGGAAGAAGGAGGAGAGGAAGGACCATGCACTTCCTATTCTCAAAGAGAAGAAGGCATGAAGCATTAAGAACACTTGGAATTCGAAATTCTAAGTGATTACCTTGCTGAATACAAAGCTAAACCTAGAGCCTTCAAGAAGACTCTAGCTTTACCACAATTTATTCAGTTGGAAGAAGAAAGAACACCCCACAACTATGGGATGATGAGAGGAAATAGATTTCTATTGTCCACCTTTGATGCATCACTCACATGTGTAGCAGAGGTTTGGGTGAAGAAGCTATAGGCTTTCTTCCTGCTACATCCAGTAGTAGACAGAAAGCCTGTAGAAATTGCAATGCTGCACCTTGAAGGTGAAGCAAATACTTGGTAGTTCAACCATTGGAGCCATGCAAGGGTATCCATTCTTGCTGAATTTTACCAAAGGATGATCAGAAGATTTGGCCAAAGGATGGAAGAGCCCTCACCACTAGTGGAAGAGGCATGTACCAATGCTATTGAGACCATGGAGGAGCAGCCTTCATCTTCAACAGTTTGGGAAGCCAACACATATGAGGAGGAAAATCTTGCAGCCCTGCAAGGAGCTTCCAAATTTCACCAAGGTATGCTTAAATGTCAATATCTTATCATTTCAGGAAGCATTATGGATGGGTCCACATCATTTCATACTGTTTATTTAGAGCAGCAGAATTTAACTGCACTGTACAAGAGCAATGATATAGAAAAGAGGAACCATTCCTCATGGGAGCATTCAAATGACAGCTTCATTCAGGAAGCCATGAAGAAAGAAGTAATAAGGAGTAGACATATGGAGATAATAAACTATTTCTCCTCTCTATATGACACTCTCTTAATGAGCATGCCACAACTCAAAGGGATACTTCTACTTGCAGCAAATCAAAGGCCTCTTTGGTTTTGGAAGGCCATGCATGAGGAGGAGATCTCATGGAGAGATTTCATTGGAGGTGCACTTAAACATATCATGAAGTGTAAGGTTCTTCAACATTTTGAGGAGGTTCTTCCCTTCTCACACTTGGATCTTCATGGCTTCAAGGAGGAACAGATAGATGATAGAGGACATCTTCGGATGGATAACATCTCTCATGATTGTGTTGGACATTTCTTGAGCCATACACATCATGATGGGAGGATTTTCCATACCACCTATTTAGGTCCTTATGGGATCAAATTGATCTTTGGGAAGATTTCATTTCAAAATCCCATGAAATGCAAAGACAGAAATCTGATTTGGGATGATGGTAACCCTCATGGGAGGAGTACCAAGATGAAGGATGGAGAAGAAATCCACAAATGATTGAGTGGATGTGGAAGGTGAGCAAGAAGCTGATGAGCTACTTGCAAATTTATGATACCGGGCAGCAGGAGGCTTGGCTACGCTAGTTACTCTTGAAGGATTTTGGCCATCCCTTGGCATATACTCTTTCCAAGGGTATGGGGATGGAGGAGATGTGGCAGGATGTTGGCATCATTGAGCAGCAAAGAGTATGGATGCATGGTGTTGATGTGACATTCGTATCATTCATTATGTCTTCACCACATGTCTTGTATGATGATAGCATGAGGAAGCAGCAAACACTTTTGTTGCTCAGGTGGTACTTGAGAGAGCAAGGGCATATTTGCTCTCACATGTTGTATGATGTTGCAGGAGTAGGAGATGGAACTGTCATGGTGCAAAGGGGCTACTTCTTGGCCTTTGATGATCAATAATTACTTCCATCTTGGGAGGAATTCCATATTTGCAGCAACATTATTGGAGGAGTCTTTGACAATAATCACGTCAAAGAATTGAGCTATGGGTTGGCAGGAGCCTATTTGCATAGGCCAACATCATTGTTCTTTTGGAGCATGGACTTATTTCTATAATCATGCATCACTTTACTTTTATCACATGGCAAGAATGTTTTTGCATCTATTGATTATGTAACACATCATTTTCATCTTCTTACCATTATCATACAGTGCATTGTTCCACAAGAGGGAAAGTTTATTGTTGAGCCCCATAAACAAAATTTTCCCAACTATTATGATGGAGACAGCCATCCTTTGTATAACCTTGGGCAAGTGTTTGGTTATTTCTTTTATGCTCAATGGTTACATGCACTCATTTACTATTCACTAGTATATGTGATGATTCACACAACTAACCATTGGTCAAAACATCTCTTGCCATATTATTTTCTGAAGTTGCAGTGGGAGAGACTGCACTATGTCTACTTGAGACATTGCTTGTATCATGTAGCATCATGTAAGACCTTCATAAAACTTCTCATTTGGATACCCTATGATGATCATGTCTTATTCATCATGGATGAGATGCTTTGGGCCAGCTTGTTCTTCAATGTTGGAGAGGAGGTCCTTGGAGGATTGTTCTTCATTTTTCCATTTGAGGGAAATACTTTTGCAGCCCAGGATCAGCACATACTCTACCCTAATCATGAGTGGAGAGAAGGACAGTGTGGGGTAGAGTACCTTGTCTACCATGATCAGATTTTCAGCCCACCTACTTTGCATGAGCCAAAGGTGGAGGAAGACTTTCAGGAGTTGCCATGTTGGAGGGTAGCTCATTTTGTATGGATGATTTCTTGGGGATGGGAGATTCATATGGGGATGGAATATCCCAATTCATTTCAGCCCACATGCCTCAAGAAGTACCTTCAGTTCTATCCTTGCAATTGCTTGAGGACAAGCAACATTTGGGAGGGGAGGACTGTAATGTTCCCAAAATTGGCATGAAGCTAATTGGAACATTAATTTTGCTTGTATCATCTAGGAGGTGAATAAAATGGGTAAGGAGGCCCATGAGCAGAAATAAAATCCCTCATAGTGCGAAAGGGATCATTAGAGTAGCTACATTTTTCACCCTCAAGTGTGAAAAGGGGAAAATGCATGAGGACAAGGTCAAGTTTGACCAAGTCAACAGCGCTGCCATAGTGGGAGTGGATCACCTTGAAAGACAGCGCAATGTGAAAGGGGAAGAGATCATTTGGTGGAGGAAACCCTAATGTGTGGGGCCAAGGAAAGGAGGCTTTCATTTGTATAAAGGGAGGACAAGGCAGCCATAGAAGGATATGTTATTGATTATAGAATTTGGTATGCATGACTATTTGTTGTCTTCAGTTGTTTAACTGAGATTGTTGTGCTGCTTAGCACAAGGGATTTCCTGTTTAGGAATCCTTCTCCCTTCTTGAGAGGCCTCTTGAGGGATTGTACTTCATTTCTCCACATTCAAGCTCAAGGCCAAGCTACCTCCTTCAGCTACAGCGTTATTTCTATAGCAGGTAACGTTGTGTTGTAGGGTGTTGCAGTGGAGGGTTCCACAACACCATTTCCTTGGCTCATATTTCAGAGGAGGGAGCTTCTATTCCACTGGGAGGTTAGTGAGGGAGATTCAAGAGCTGATTGCACATCTTTGGCATCAGGCCAAGCACTTCCCATCTCCTACAGCGCAGTCCATCTCCTTGACTTCGTTATTTATGAGCACATTTGTAGTGGGGTTTTGCATTGCTAGTTTGGAGGGTGAGATCTTCAGTGATTGGATCAGCATTTCATCTGAAGGATCCTTTGGATGATATTCATGTATCATTTGCAGCATCATCAGCTATCTACATCCATTTCCAGTTCTTGAGTTGTAGCTGCTACCCTGCAACTCTGACATTTTGGCAGTTTTGTATATTTCAGCCAATCCTTCTAGGATTGCCTAGAAATTGCCTTTGGGAGTCTATATCTTTGCTCCCCATATTTTATGAGATTTTTATTGATATATTCATGTATTGACATCATTTTTCAGCAGTTATCCTTCATAGACTGCGCAGTCATAGCCATGGCTTTCTTCATGTAGCAGTGTTTTTTCATTTATCATGTATATGTTCTATTGAGGGTTGTATTGCCCCACTTGAGTGATTGTTTCCTCAAGGATTTGTATACATTGTTGCTGCTATAATCTAATATGATGGTTATGTGTATCTTCTGGCATTTCATGTGTTAATGTATCACTGCTACTCCATTGGTGTGTTTACATATTACTGTTGCTCCACATTTGGAATATCTTAATATATTCCCAATAGTGTAGAAATTCCCTATTTTGGGATATTACAACATATTTACTCATACCTCATTGATTGTTATAATTTCATATGCAACTTTCCAGCTTACCTTGTTCTGAGCAAAAGATACAAAATCCCTAAATTGAAGATCCCCTGCATAACGTGTCAAATTGAAAGATCTATCTCCAAAACAAACAATGCCATGCAAATATAATTCACAGAGAAAATTTTGTTCTGAGAAATTATCACTCTGAAAATTTTCCAATAAATCTTGAAGTTTCTTTGTATTATATGGCTATTTCTCCTTAAGGAATTTCAATTAAAAGAGAAAACATTTTTCCTGCAAATATAAAGGATAAGATGGAGAAAGCAGTCTGGAGCTTAGTAAACCATCAATAATATCATACATAAATTCCTTCCCTTGTTGTAGCAGTTGCACCTCTCTTGCAATTCCTTCACTTGTATTATTTTCTGCTTTCTCTCTCTTTTAACCCTCACAAAATATTAAACTATTAACTTTTCATCTCATTCCTTATTAATACTGTTGACTATCTCCTCATGTTGTTTCAGAAAAAAAATAACTCTGTCTTTAGGGAAAACTGCTAACTTCTTCCAATTTTCTACTTCTCTAAGCAAAGATGTTGTTCTCAATATTTCTTCAAATTTTAGTTGTGTTTTTTCTAATGTTCTTACAACCTCAGACTCGTCAATCTCTTATTTATCTCCTTTTCCTTGTTGTTTTTCTATCTCAACTTTTGATTCTTGTGTAACAACAACATCATTGATAGGTTCTTGTGGAGAAACATTCAAATTAATTTTATTCTGATTTGCTTTAGTTGTTGGTTCATGTGTAAAAACAGCGTCATAAACATGTTCTTGTGGAGAAACAAACTATTTTTCTTCTCCATGCTCTGCTTCAGCTTTTGTTTCTTGTGTAGCAACAGTGTCATCAACAAGTTCTTGTGGAGCAGCAAGTTCAAGTTCTTCGTTTTTTCCTCCCACTTGAGCTCCTACTGAGACAATAATTGATTCTATAAATCCAACTTCCTTAAAAGTTTGTTGACACCCCTCACATACTTTCATGGTTTTTTGTGGATGATGTTATTCCCACTTCTTCTGATAACGTGTCTAACCCATTCTTCTTCTTAAATTGTAATTGTTCCTTAACCATGATGATTTTTTTCTTAAATATTCATTTTATTTTTTCAAATTTTCAATTTGATGGACAAGGGGAGAGTTCTCAGTCTTACCTGATACAAGAGAAACCTCTTGTTCTTTCATAGATTTTTCTGCTACTGGTTCTCCTTCTGTATGGTGGTCATCATAATCTTCCTTAAATTTTGGTGTAGCAGCAGAGGCTTAAGGCATGGAGGCACCTTCCTATACAAGCTATTCATGTTTTCTCTTATCATGTTGTTTCTTAGACTTCCCTGGTTAAGCTATAATAGTATATTTTTCGAGTGTTGAAGTATTCTCTTGTTTAACAGTCACTTGTACCCTTCTTAGGGTTCCTTCCACCAATGAGCTCCTCTAGTCTTCTCTTCTTTACCTTCACATTTCCTGAGACATCCTTGGTTTTCTTATAAACCTATCTTTCTTTATTTGTTGGCTTAGGTACTATTGTCTCAGCAGTTTCTTCTTCTGGTTTTTCTTCTTCTATAGGACACCCATCATAACTATTTTTTTATGATCCATTAGACACCTTCACAGGCTCCTTTGTTCACGCCCCTTCCTTTTGAATATGTGCCAACATTAGTCTTTATATATCTCCATATATTAGGGTTTCAACGACCAGTTCTAGAAAAAACATCCTCCCTACTTTCCCTAGGGGTTACGGTTGTTCTACTCCTGGGGGGTGTCACAACCCCGATTTTAGGAGGTGTGGCCACTTTACTTACATATGTTGTTTCAACACTCTCTGTGTGCTCCTCACTTTCATCATCCTCTGCATCCACATGTGGTATTTCTAATAGATCATCCCATGAAATACCCTGCTCCTATAGTGAGTGAATTATGACCAATTTGATAATTACATGACTGGTCAAACAATTTTTTGGGTGTTTTTCCCTTCACATTTCCTCTGCCATGTGCTATATCGAATTCAGAAAATGTAAGGGAGATATATCAACTTCCCTATCCTAAGGTGTGCCAAAGACTGAAAGTGATAGTTGAATACAATCCCAAAGCGACCCTTAAAGGTGATAAATTTCTGAATGAAGAGAGGCACATCCTCTCAAGGGTGGGGAAGGGCATTCTGTCAAAACCCCTACCCTCAATTTTCAATTCCTCTCCTTCTTGCAGAAACTCTTCCTTAGCTGATGGAATCGCCACCTCCCTTGAAAACCACTGAGCCCCTCTCCCTATTACTATTGCAATTACCTCTTATGTAACAAAAATTATTAATCCCATGACTTTAGAGTAATTTTTAGTTAGGGTCTGTGCAAACTCTAGAGCAACCAACTCATTAAATCCTTGCAATTTCTCAAAATAACCCAACCACCCTGCATTTCAAAAAATTCGCAGAGCTTCTAGGTACTAATATAGAAACATGTCAACAAAATCAGGTTCATGTATTATTGTTGCTCCTCCCATGCCTTCCTAGAACTATAACTGCTCAACATTGCTAAAGACCTGTTATAGATCTTCCTTGGCACACATAGACGCTTTCTATAGAATGTCGAGACGCAAAAATTACTCCCTTTTTACCAAATTTGTTCTTTTTGTTCACATGAGAAAATACTTCGCATAGTCGCATCAATTTCAAAAAATGACAGTAAAGATAATAATGTAAAATTAATGATGGTAATGGTAATGATATTAAAAACGAGGATGATTGACATAATGGTAAAATTAATAAGTAATGATGGTAATGGTAATGATATTAAAAACGAGGATGATTGACATAAAGGTAAAATTAATGACGGTTGTAAGCTCTAATTATACATTGTTATTGTAAAGTGAAGTGATTTTTCATCAATCCATGTCAAATTAATTACAAAATTCATCCTCGACATGTATAACATAAAAAATTCATACCCAATTCCATAATTAGGATAAAAATAAGACATTACAGAGGAAGCTACAAAGGAAGATAACATGGACACTAAAAACAATGCCATAACAAGGAGAAAAATAGCATGTTACATAGGAAGTTATACATGAAGCTACATAAAGAGCTAAACTCTTTCAGCTTCCAAATTTTCACAAATTCTATTCTTTTTCTTCTAGCTATAACTCATAACTTCTTTCATATTTTTTGTCTCTTTTAGTTGAAGGTTTAGGTTTATAATTTTCTTCTCTACTTCTTCAAGGTTTTGTGACATTTTTTTCTTTTGCATCATGATCCTTCTCTTCATATTTCTATAGTTGCTCCTTTTGTTTCAATTTTTTTTCTTAAGCCCCTTATTTCACTTAAGGAACAAATGATTTCTACTTCAAGATCTACCTCCCTTTCTATTTCAGTATTTTCCAAGACATATATATTTGTTTTGATTTCCATGGGGTTTTTCTTTGTAGAGAAACCTTATTGTTTATCTATGTGTGCTTTTAAGATCTGCCTTTTAGTGGTCAAATTTTTTTTTAAGGAACTTGCTCTTATATAATTTTTTAGAACATATTTACATTGAGAGTAGGGGTTGAATTAGTATAAGACAATTTGTACTAATTTAAACATTCATGAACCATAAGAAAACAATCACATATGAGATATATCAACTCTAGAACGTGGAACACAATATTTACATGGAAACCCTTTCAAGTGAAAACCACAAAAATTATTTTTATAATTATTTGTAGGAATCAACCTGTTGTTACAAATATTTGTAGGCACTAATCTACTAAAGACAACAATCCCCACTAGTAGAAACCATGGTAGGCACCTGCCACCAGCCTACCCTTACATATATCTATAGACACCAATCCTCGCTGCTACAAATATTTATAGGAACCAACCTACTAGAGACACCAATCTCCACCATTGAAAATATTCATAGGCACCAACCTACTGGAAACACCAATCCCAAACACTAAGAACCAACTTAGTAAGAGACTCCAATCCCCTTTTTTTAGTAGAAAACCTCAATTACAACTCTTCTTTAGTGCATATAACCACTTCAAAATATTATAGCATTCACATTACCTTCACCAATTCTACTTGCTACTTTTCCCTAACTGTGTCTACATGTTGCTTCGACCTTCATCGGATTTACTTATTTCTTCTTCCTTCACCATGTTTGTTCACTAGTTTTTCCTTCATTGGGTCCTGACCAAAATTTGAGCAAACATAGTGAAGGAAGAATCAACAAAGGTCTGACCTGAATTTGAGTCTCCGACTAAATTTTATGTTAACTCTGCCAATGTTGTTTGTTTTTTTCCTCTTCCAAAGAACAAACTTGTACATCATGCCATGTATCCAATTTTTCAAATCTAATTCTAAAATTATTACCTGGTTCTCTTAGGTATGTCTCCTCGAAATCTAATAATTTCATGCTTTGAAAAGTCTCATAAAAAAAGTTACAGTAAAAAATTCAAGTTGATATGTTTGAAACTAAGGACCATTTGGAAACTCTAACTTCCATAGGGTATCCAAAAGTCTAGTGAAACAAAGTATAAAACTTATCCCTGATGCACTGCTATGTCTTTGCATATTTATGAATTTTTTGCAATCTAAGACATCCTAGAAAATAAGTTATAGCGAAAATTCCAAATTAACCTATTTAAATTTTTTTCAGGAGCATTTAGGAACCCTAACTTCCAAAGGGTATATCTTAGAAATTATAATGATCCAATGTCTAAAATTTTGACCACGTATAACTAGAGATGTTACTTCAATCTCCTCAAAATAACTCAATCTAAAACATCCCAAAAAGTGTGTTATAAGAAAATGTCAATCTAACCTATTTGAAACTAACTTCAAGAGCATTCAGAAACTCTAATATCCACTAGGCATATATTAAAAAGTATAATGAACCAATGTTTGAAATATTGAAAATGAGTACCGAGAGACCTCCCCTCTATCTCCTAAAAATTTCACAGTCTGAATGTCATAAAAAACAAGTTATAACAAAAGTTTTGGGATGACTTCATTGAAGCAAATTTCAGAACTAATAAAAAACCGTAAATTCCATAGCATATATCTCCAAAAGTATAGCAAAAATAAGACCTAAAATTTTAACTATATGTTCTCCTAGATCTCTCCTCAATATGCTCAAACAACCCAAATTAAAATTTATAGTAAAAAATCCTAGATGAACCATTCACTCCACAAATTACATTTTTTCTCTCACACAGTTTCCTTCCAATGCTTTCTCCTTTTACCCATTATCATAACACTTCATGAAAATATATGTTAATTCAAAATGTCAAGTTAATTCATTAATTAAATAATTAAATCTCTTTTTATTTTATTTTGCTAAATACCGTGAGGCAAATCCCATGGGAAAATATCATGGGTTTGAAACCACCATTTCCCTTTATGGCGTTTTTTTGTTTTCAGGAGAACCCCCTTTTTAAGATATTTGAATACTTGTATATAATACCAATGATATAAGCCCCTTGACATCGATGACAAAAAAATTTCAACACGCACAAAGTTACAATATGTACAACAAAACACCTCAAAAAAATCATATTATTTGAAAAAAAAACACCTCAAACCAAGTACTCCATCACAAAATGTCAAAACAAAATCACATCTATGTGAAAAAGTCCTCGAAAAAGAGCATATTACAAAATAACTAGAGTTGGAAAGTGACGGTTAATAGTTACTTATTTATGAACCCATGATGTGTAAACTAGTTGATTTGTGTAGGGTTTAGTCCCCATCATATCATTGGTTCAAACCTCATGGAGAAGGAGGGGTTGAGAGTGGGATCCACCTATGGGGAATAAAAATGGTGCCACAAGGCATCCAATATTATCCAAACTTCACACAATCCTGGTCTACATCCCACAAGTGGGTAAATCATCCTTCCATACAACACTAGGGCTAGGGTTAACCTAGTTGAGAAAGAAAAAAAAAATCCAACATACCCGACTTAAAATATGTGAACATTTTCTATCTCCTCTAGTGCCTGATGTGGACTACAATGGAAAATTAGTTAAGGCACCACAAAATAACTTAAAAAAATTATAGCCACATAAGAAGGGTGGAAAATCAAGTATAACCATGAGAAGAATAAGACTGTGTTGATAGCTTTCTTCAACAAGGGTTAACAAAAAAAATTACACTTTGGGTTGCACATAGTCCACCAAGTAATGAAATGAGATAGATCTAAATGTATATTGATTATTCATTTATCAGAGTAAATCTTGAAAAACTAGTTATAAGTAATGAAAGAACACAATTAACGCCCCAAATACTCAATGAAATACCCAAATACTCAATAAAATAGCTTTTATTAAATATTACTTGTGGAGAAGCCCCAAAGAAAAATGGTTCCAAGCCTTCTCTATTGGAGGATTCATTGAGAATCCTTGCTTTGCAAGGAAGCATTATCTCTCCCTAAAATGGGTAGCAAGGGCTACCCAAAAAACTCACAATGCTAGAGCTCTAGGGGAAAATTGACTATAATGATGATGATGAGAATGATGATGATGAAATGAGAAAAACCTCTCTGATTTATAACAAAATAATTGCTAGATTTAATGAGGTAAAATAATAAAAAAATATTTGTTAGGTCAAATCAAGATCTAAGTGCTTTTGGTATTTTATTATTTTTATGAGAGAGAAAAAAAAAAAGTAAAATAAAAGTAGTTAATGACCTTTATTATGGGTAACCAACTTAAATATTATGATTTATTGAGTTTATTAATGAAAACAATTCATAAATAAATGATGTAATAGATTATTTCCAATTGAATGGGTAAAATAGTGGACAATAATGTATACGTAAATGCTTTAATAAATTATTTCCTTGTTTCCCTGATGCGGGTGATTGTTGAGTTTAATGCAGGATGCCATTTGCAGCGCCTCCAAATCTGGCACCACCTCCATAATTGTCGGAGCTAACTGGAGTTTCTCCATATTTAGAGGCAAAATCTAGGGGAAAATTAAATGAAGCCTATCTTGAGAAATTTTCGACCAATTTTGGCTCAGAAATAGTCATTCCTAGTAGATTGGCATGCTTTGAAACCATTGGAACAGCTTGCAGAGGTAGAGGAGAAAATCTACAAGTGTTTTTGGTCACTTGAATAATTTTGAAGCCTAGGGCCACAAAGAAGGAAGGTCGTGCCCAAATCAACTGAAGGCCAAATGGAGTCAATGAACAGTGATTTTTAGATGCATTTGATGTTCTAAATACAATGTTATAGTTTTCAGAGATGTTGGATCACATCTGAAGGTGATTTTTTCAGTTTCGATATTAAACAAGCCCATGGCCACTAGGATGGGGAGGTCAAGCCTAGATCAGCTGTAAACCAAATTCAAAGATTGAATAGTCATTTTTGAGGTATTTCAATGTTCTGAAGCTAATGGAATAGATCACAAATCCATTGGAGCAATACAAGTGTTTGTAATCAAACATTTGACTCATAATCCCAAGAGGGCCTAGCTAGTTGAAGTAGGTCCATGGAGATGTAGCCCAGGTGGGGTGAACTCCATTATCATCCATTGTGTTATGTGATTGTTGTGAGTTATTTTTCAGAATCTTAGTTGTTTTATATGAGTTTTTAAAAACTAATTAACTCATAATTTGATCATCAAAAACACATGAAACTACACACATAAACCCTTTCACAAGTGGTTAACATGAGACGATCATAATCAACCATTTTTAATATTGATGAGGGAGCTAGCATAGCAATAACTAGTTTTCCCATATTCAAAAAAGAGATGCGGAGGCAAACAACGCAACTCACTCAACGTTGGCCAAGCAAACCGATATGGTCTCCACTTCAACTCCAGAGACGGCCCCCCAACTCTCAAAGAAGGATATCGAGACCATGTCTGATTATGGTTGTTTCATAATTGAGGAAAATCCTCAATAGGAGAACAATGACACTCATAACCGGTAGTTGCAGCTCCTTGGCGCTCCTTTCTTTCAGTTTATATATGCTCCTTTATGGTTTTTTTATCTAACTGTATCTCTTCCTGCAAACTATGTCACTCATGTTTATGCTAATGGTTGGTTTGCATAATTTAGAAGAAGAAAAATATATATATATATATCCTTGTTAGAAATAATTCATAAATAAATAAATTATTAAATTATTTCCATTCAATAAGTCAAATGAGTGGAAATAATTATATTTATCTTCAAATAAATGAGTAAAATTATAAAATAAAATTAGTGAATTTATGTGTTATTTTCATATAAATGGGCAAAGTTATTACAAATAATTTAGGTTATTTGGAAGATTATTTTTATATGTAAAATCCCTCCTAATATGATGTACTTCCAAATATTTTGAATTAGTTAATCATTTTTTTGTGTAATAACAATATCATAAGTAAAATATCTACATGATTCAATTCATAAACTATAGTAATAAAAATGAGGTAAGTTAACAAAGTACAATATATGTTGAAGTGTAACTATGTTATTATTTTTTAAATTTGGCTTATGTGATTCATAAGTTGGCTTATGTGATCCATAATTTGTGTAGAGATACCTTTCGTGATAATCACATATAAACAAATTTTGTCTACCCATTTCGAACCAACCATTATGGTTCATCTTCAAAAAGAATTGTACTGATATTTTTAATAATACTAATAAAGATATATTTCAACATTTATCATGCATTGAGGGATCAAATCCACTAAAGTGAAAACTTTTTTTTTAATTGAAAAAAAAAAAAAAAAAAAAAAAGCCTTGTACCTAGGGATTTGTTCCCTCTTAATACACGATAAGTCATGAATTAAAATAAAACTATAATAGTTTTACTCTTATGCAATTTTAAAAACTTAACACTTAATTTAATTTAATAATATATCTTATTATGTAATTTCATTTAGTAATATGTGCTAATCCTATATATATATATATATATATATATATATATATATATATATATATTATTTTTCAAATTTTGGCTTTTGTGATCTTCTTAAAATTGTATAGAATTCTTTCGGCAATAATCATGTTCAAATGAACTTTGTGATCATCTTAAAATTGTATAGAATTTTTTCGGTAATAATCACATTCAAATGAACTTTGTCGACCCATTTCAAACCAATTAGTGTTAGTGTGGTTCATCATCAGGACTAGGTGAGAGATTAGCAAAAAAGGCTAATTTGACTTTAAAAAAAAAAAATCAAATAGATTAATAAAGACTAGTTTTATTTAATTAGTAAATTATTAATTATTTAATAACATATATAGATCTTTTAATTTAATTTAATTTAATTAATTACTTATTATTATTATTATTTTATTCTTTATTACCTATTTTATTTTATTATATTTATTTAATTATTAATATTAATTTCCTCTCTTTTTAAGAAATAATAATAAATAATTAAATTTAAAAAAAAAAATTTAAGGAAACCACCAGACCACTAAGAATATAGAGCATCTCTATTGGGTCTTTTTTCAATTTCTAAGGCCTCTCTTAACTTACCATGATGGAAATGATCAATCCTACCTATGACCCTCGCTTCTTCAATGCAAATATGGTGGTTAGAAATTGAAAAAAGACCCATAAATCTCAACCGCTGGAATATAAGCAGGTGTTGGAGAGAGGAAATTAATATTAACAATTAAATAAATATAATATAATAGAATAGGTAATAAAGAATAAAATAATAATAATAATAACTAATTAATTAGATTAAATTAAATAAAAAGATCTATATATGTTATTAAATAAATAATAATTTACTAATTATTAACTTATTTGAAATATATATATAAGTCAAACTAGCCGTTATCCTAACGGTTAGTTTAGCTTTTTCTGCATCTATTTAAACTCAACGTTCAGATCTGATCTCTCACCTAGTCATGATGATGAACCACATTGATTGATTCTACAAAGTTCATTTGAATGTGATTATTACCAAAAGAATTCTATACAATATATTTATTATATTAATATTTTAATTATTTTTTAGTATATATATAATAATTTATTATTTCTTAACATATATGTTTATTATTTTATTATTTTTTAGTATATATATAATAATTTATTATTTATTAATATATATATATATATGTTTATATTAATATTTTAATCATATTCTTTTTCTAAATTATTTCATGTTATGTTATTTGATTTCAATGTGTAATATAATTCATTCCCATCTTAACATTCTATATTATACTTTCACTAAACATTTATCTTTTATTTAAATAAATAAAACTTGTTCACTAAACTTTTATTTTAATAAATGCATTTTGTTCATTTTGAAATATATTATTATGAACATCTTGCATTATATCATTAAAAAATTAACTATAAAAATTAATAATATAGTGCAAAACATTCTATTTATGACATATGACATACATCGGTTTCTTCTATTCTCTATTATGTGTATAGCTATGTATCACGATTCACATGCTATCTGGGTATATCTATGTATCACATGCCATCTCTATATTTTACAACATTAACCTATCATTTTGATTATCATTATAAACATAATAAATAAAATAAAATCATTTTGATTATCATCAAAATTAAAATAAAAAATCCACCTGAGTTCGTTGAAATTGCACTGTGCACTAAACTAATAATTGGTCAATACTTTTTCTTTATCATATTATTCACTATATAACAAATATCTTATTATTTACCATCTAACAAACAAGATGAAAATGGCACATTACCCATCAATAATATAACAAATATCTTATTATTTACCATCTAACAAACAAGATGAAAATGGCACATTACCCATCATTGACTTAATGCATGGAGTATATTACTTATCCATATAAAATTTGTATCAAAATAAAAAGAGACGTTATCAATCATTGACTTAATGTATGGTGTATATTATTTATTTTACAAATTTAGATCTATAGTGTATATCATTTATTTTATAAATTTAAATTTTAAATATAATTGAAAAAATGTTGTATTCAAATTAAATAATTAATAATAAAATATTTAATCAATTATTAAAAATATAGTATTAATTCATAAAAATTATGGTTTTGAGTATGACCTGTATGACCTAAAACTGTTTTTGCTTGGCTAAGGTAAGAAAATAGGTTAACGGCCCAAGAGTCAAGAAGAGAGTGAAAGTCTGCACCAAATTTTGGTTGGTTTTCCTTGAATAATCATGATGAGTCAACCTGCATTGGCAGATAGCAACCAGAGATGATTGTCCTCATTACTAGTTTGACAACTAAGTTATGATAAATTTTCCCACCACTTAAAAAATCAATTCATAAAAATTTAAATTTATTTAAAATATATTAAAATATATTCAAAATTAATAATATAATATCGATTTATAAAAATGTAGGTATGATATTCAAATTTATGTAAAATAATGAAGCTTATACACTCAATAATTTGGATTCATAACTATGATGGCAATGACAAACTCCTCCTCTGGCAATATACAGAGATTTAAGTTCAAAACGAGCTGGTAGTAAATTAATTATAATTATTTGTATTAGGTTAGAATAATTTAAGGAAAATAGTTGCTTTCGAACGCAATTCGAGAACCTTAGATTCATTATCAGTTATGGCCGACCATGTAACAACAAACGAGACATATAAAGAGACTTAACACCAAACCACCTGTGAGTTGATAAAAACTATGACATAAAAGAAAAAATAATATGTTAGAAATGAGTGATATTATATAATCAATTAATAAAAAATATAAAATATTATATAAATGATAGAAACGACTGATGCTTTATTTTATTTCAATTTTCATATGATCGAGCATTATAAAATATTAAATAAATTTATAATAAAAATGATAAAAATATAGTTTGACCCAGGTGTTTTTGAAGTAGGCATATGTAAAATGTACAATGTAGGTTCTATAGTTTAATAGTTAAGAGCATGTGTTTTCTTTTAAGAGGTTTCAGGTTTAAAACCAGAAAAGTAAAGAAAGTATGTCGTTAAACTTAACAGTCAAATAACTAGACGAACATAAGTTCTTGCTAAGCGAAAGTGAGTTCCCTATTCCACAAACAAAATGATCATATTAAAAAAAAATATAAAATTGAGTGATGTTATACTACAATTCTCATCTGATTAAAAAAACCAATGGAAATATCGTTCATCTTGTCCATGGAACCCACGCTTTGTACGTCTTATATATGCCTGCTGTGCTTCAGAGAGCCCACATGGCATAAAATTAGCATGCTACGTAGATCCATAACCTGCTCTGACATGATTCCAATGCCACATGGCTAGCGTTGTTCTACTACTAGTTATGGTACAAATGCTAACACAACACGCTGTGTTATTTTGCTTAGAATGCGAGTGCCGAGGAACCACATTTAGCTACATCCAAAATTCCCCTATCCCAACAGAGGTCCCTACCTAAATCCTTCATCTAAAAAATGAAAATAAGAGGAACCTACCTTACAACGCTAAATCCACCTATTTTCTAGCTGTCCCTACCTTGAAGAGCTAATCCACCCAGTTTCTAGTTAGGGATTAAAGATAATTCCTAAACTTGAAAAGACAGTTTTGTAGAAGAGTACACTTACTTTTACTTCTTTAAAGAATTTAAAGGTTGATGTGTCATGTACTTAGTAGAACACAAAGCGTTTTGATTTGATTTAAAAAAAATATTATATTCAATAGTTGAAACGAACTGAATGACAAGATGACAACTAAAAACCACAGTTGGTTTTGAATTGATTTGATTCAATGATTTCAAACTTTTAGGGAAGGGAAAAGTTGGAAGGAGATGTGGTGGGTGTTATAATGATTTCAAACTTTTAAGGAAATGTGTGGTGGGTGTTATAAAGAGACAAAATATATGGAATAATTTCAAAGAAAAAGGGGATCAAAGCTGTGCTGTCTTAACCTTCAAACAGAACACTATCAAAACACACTGAGAATTTATTCAAAATTGTACCACATGTACTTTATGCTTTGGTTGTTGAAAGCTAATAACCATGATTCATATTCATTCCATCATCCTAAACAATGTCCTGTCAAGTTAGGTGTGTGTTTGGCTCCACTGGCATTAAGACAATTTTCCCATTGATTATTTCTGTTAGAGAATGTTGTACATTGCAATGATGTATAATGCAAGCAAGTACATTAGGCAGGGGCCTTGTAATCCACCTACCAACAATACCAACAATCAAATTATTCTGTAATTCACTGTTATGACACAAGATTTTGAAATTCAAAGACTAATGCAGAAAGAAAAAGATCCACACAGGTTTGAAATTTAATCTTTCTCTATAATATCTCAGAGAGGGCAATACATCATAATAAACCACTGTACATGAGAATCTCATCTCATCTTTCATGATGATGGGCAACAGAGAAACAAATAAGACCAACAATGCAGACTCTCCCTGATGGGCATCAATGATCAGAACATGCCAGTAGTAGAAAACCCAGGAGATCATAAAGTATTGTTAGTTGCAGAATTATATAAAGTTGTATAAGGATACCTAGATAAAGTATGGTTAGTGGCTAGTATACAACTCTCTGCAAATTATGGGATGGGATGAGGGAGGGAGACCAGCTACATTGTTATCTGATGATTGTTTGCAGTGTGCAAAAGAACGGCTTTAATCTCCTCCAGTGCAATATCCCCTCCCACTCTGGACTGCTGCAGCACAGAAAGAGACAACTACAGTTAATACTTAACAAGTGAAGCGACCAATTCCAGAAAAGTTGAATTGTTCTAGGAATTCATTGCTTCCATAGTTTTTTTTTTATTCTGTCTGTTGTTCACCCAGAAGTGTCAGAATTTAAAAAAAGAATGTATTCCCAAAACGAATTCAAAGAAACTAAGGAATTTGCTGAAGCCCAAATAACTTCATTCAAGCGCGGAGAGATTCAAGACATGACAGGAAGAGTGAATGAGTGATGAGAATTTCTTGTCCCTTTTTTCTCACCTCTGCTCGGAAAACGTCCAAAGCAAATCCATTAAAGCAGCTAATAACAGCCTGTTGGACATCAAGGCCAAGCTCATCCAATGCCCTCATTGTGGAGAGCAACAATCCGGGCCTTCTTGCACAAAACATGTGAATGTTGAGAGACCTTCCATCTCTGGTCTTTACCTCTACCTGTACCGAAAAACAAGCAAGCATTACAACATATAAACATTCATCATTGAGAAATTGAGAACTCATAAATATAAGTAGCTTCTTATCATAAGTACCCTTGCAGGCTGAGAATCTGATGCCTCTGAGTGCGCAGGCAGTGTAATGGGAGGGCATTCTTCCTTGATACGGCAAGGGATAAGCGGTGGCGTGGAAGGAGTCAAGGGATAATGGAAGGCAGAAGGAACGGGCAGATTCAGAGGTAGAGGCAGGGCAGTAGCTGACAGTGGCCTCTCTGAAGTCCCTTCCAGCTCTGTATGGAGATCATTTATACGCTGCAGAAGTTCCTTCAAGTACTCGATAGCATCGCCCAGAATCGATGCCCTGTCCATCTGCAACCAGCCATGGAAACAATTTCAAGATTCAAAGATGTTAGATGAATCCATGAAGAAGATGAAACGAAAAAGAATGAAAACTACGCAAAGAATTTATTAAAAAGCTAGGGAAGGAATCTGCTGAAGACCTTTGAAATCTTGGGAACGACCGAGCGAAGCATGTAGAGGCGATCGTTAAGCTTCTTTCTGCGTCTACGCTCTGCCATGAGATTCTTTGCAGGCAGGCCCTTCTTTTTCCCTTTATCTCCTGGGGGGCCAGGGCCGGGGCCGGGGCCATCTTGACCTGACATGGCTTGTTCCGGTTTGGCGTCGTCGGTTTCATAAAGCAGCCCTGACCCACCGCCCCCGCTCTCGTCGTCCATGTTGTCTTCTCCTCCCAATGGCTCTTCCCCTTCCTCCTCGGGATTCGAAATCTGGACCTGGACCCCGTCTCCTTTGGGAGACTTGGGCAATGCCCTGTTATTGGGGCTCTCTTCGTCAGGCAATGGAGCTGGCGAAGAATGCCTGGCCATGGCTCGCTTCTGAAACAACGTGGCCTGGCCACGCTCAGCTTTAGACCTATTGCCTAACGATGATGACCTGGGATCGTGACCACCTCTGACGAGAAGACCACTCAGGCCACTGTCTACTCCGCCACCATTGACGAGCAGACCATTATAGTCATTTCCTGCAAATTGCAGGCAAGGATTCAGACTCCCAACCTGAGTTGAGGAGGGCATGGAGGAACCGAGCAGCTGAATCCCACTGGGGTTAAAAAGAAGCGAGGGTGCATTAAACCCAGAAACCATGGCTCCCCCAATCCCAAAATTGACGGGAGCAGGCAACGAGGGACCCCCCATCAATCCCACATTGCCATCAAAATTGCTCGTACTGGAAGCTCCCGCACCAGCGTCTAGAAGAGAAGACATGCTTGTATTTGGAAGCGTTTTCTTTCTGGGGACAAAAGACATGAATGACTGTACACGGGAAGGATCCAAACTGAACGCACTTGATGTTTCAGGGGCAGAAACGAAAGAAGATGAATAAGCCAGTTCATCCATGAGAGAGTTATTATCCTGACCCCCTGGGATGTACCATTCATCTTCCAGCATGGCTTTAAAGGACTCCATCAGCTATATTCAAAAACAAAGAAAAAGAGCTTAAAGGTTCAGTTCAAAACCCCATGAAACCAAAATGCATAGAGCTTATACTCCACCCTGGGACGCTGGCATGTCCAAAGTTTTTCTCCAGACAAATCGATGCATTCACCTCTTTCCAGTGCCTATCAGTGGTCGCAGGTTCCAGTCTCACTGCGGTCTATAGTAGCTAGCCCAGTGGGATTGACAGAGCATATTATGGCACAATACTCGAAAAAAACAGCAGCAGCAGCCACATGGAGATGCTTGAGCGCGTTTTCCTCCTCGAACCTCTCGCGGGACCAATACTGGGCATCCAACGTAGTCTACTAATTTCCAGAGAAGGGGCGTTACCTACATAAATAATGCCAGTTCAATGAATTTTAAAACGGAGAAGCAGCACAGTTGCCCAGATGTCGATATGAGAGGAAAATATTAGACGGGCGGTCGCGGCTCTGAGTATGAGCAGAGATTTCTTTCAGAAAAAAACGCACCGATTGGAATAAAATGATGAGCAATTTCCACTTCTTCAATAAAACGCCTTTCCCAACACGCCATTGCCCGTCCTGCCTTGCCCTGCTTGCTTTCTCACGCACCCACCCACCCATTTCTATCGCCTCCTCTGCCCCCTTCCTTCATCCATCCCTTTTGCTTCGCTGGCTTTTGACATCCATAAATTGCGGTAACGTTTCTCATCCTTGTCCACTCTCACGGGGTTAAGTCTCCTAATTACCAAAGGCTAAGGCTAAGGCTAAGGCTAAGTCTAAGTCTAGTTTGAGGGTGAGGATAGTGATTGTCGAATACGGTTTGAATTTGCAAAGGTCTCTTCAATAATTCAATATTTCTCTTCAAAGTTGCCAAAAATTTGGTCAAAGTTTTATTCTATTATTTTATTTTAAATTATTTGCTGGTCACCAATTGCATGATCGTACTTATTGAGCGAGTTCATGGCCCTCATTATCCTCCAAAATTGAGGCACAAAGAATGTGTTTGAACCCCAAGAGAGTTGGGTGGGTTTAACCTTGTCACCTCCTAAAGCTACAAAGGAGGCAATACCCATGGAGTGAGTTTAACCCTTTTCATAGGGTGATGAGAGGAGTGTGTGGGTGGGTTTAACCTTGTGACCTCCTAAAGCTACAAAGGAGGCAATACCCATGGAGTGAGTTTAGGATCCTCATTATTCCCTTTTCATATGGTGATAAGAGGAGTGTGTGAACATAAAGAGTAGTTGGATTTGACCAGAAGTGGATAGATTTGACCTTTGACATTTGAGAGATGGAAAGTATTGAGAGGAGGTTGGATGATTGATCTATAGAGTGAGTTTAACCCTTTTCATATGGTGATAAGAGGAGTGTGTGGGTGGGTTTAACCTTGTGACCTCCTGAAGCGACAAAGGAGGCAATACCCATGGAGTGAGTTTAGGATCCTCATTATTCCCTTTTCATATGGTGATAAGAGGAGTGTGTGAACATAAAGAGTAGTTGGATTTGATCAAAAGTGGATGGATTTGACCTTTGACATTTGAGAGATGGAAAGTATTGAGAGGTTGGATGATTGATCTATAGATTGTCATAGATATTTTATTAGAATGGTTTATCACAATATAACGTTTTATAATATTTTTACTAGGTAGCATTATAATGAAGATTGCAGACTTAATATTTCTAACTTTAACACAAAAATTATTGAAATAAACTAAAAAATAAAATGAAAGAGACAAGTAATGGTACACCATCCATACAACAAACATAAGATGTACCTTGTGAAAACCAATACTAGAAAAACCTAGCTAGAAGGTGAGGCCCATGCTTTCCTCTTGTCTTCTCAGTTATCCTAGTACAAAGAAATGGACACTCACTATGGAAATGACATGGACACTATGGTAAATATTGCTACTATAAGAACTCCTTCCTTTTATGATTTCTCTCAATGTCCCATACTCAATAATTTTCTCTCCTATGGAAAAATACTCAATACCATAAGAATGAAACCCCTACCTTCCCTAGTAGCCTAGTATTTAACATAGTCTGATAGTTGTATAGGGTTGGGGTTAGCATTTTTGCATGCCTCAACCTCCAATTATTGTTAGGGTTTTGAACCCTCCAGAATAATCTTGAAATTCCACACATGACTAGCTTGACATGTGTTAGTAATGGACACTAATGTGGCATCCACTCCATACCCTAGTGGTCAACAAGATAGTTCAACTTGCAAGAGGCATAACTTTCACATACAAACTTGGATTGAGGTGATTTTCACATTGTTGGAAAGCTCTTGAAGTGTAGAATAGTGTTCAAAAAGTTATGATCTATGATTGCAAAGTTTTGACCCCAAAAATGGCTATTTAAGGCCTCAAACAAGCCCAAGAAAGACAAGATTTATGTTGGTTTGAAAGGGCTAATTTGCACAAATACTATGGATATACACTGAGAATCAAAGCATTTGTGCAAGATATTGCTTAGCTAATCAGTGTCCAAGCTACAAAAGGGTCAAAATCAAGGTTATAGGTTATGCATCAAGGTCAACAATTCAAAAGCTTTTGAAACTGACTCAATATTGGTAAAATAGGTTGATAACAGATGCTCCATAATGCATGAGGTTAGAAGAGAAACTAATGGCCAAAATGCATTACAACAAAACTCAAAGCTCAAAATGGGCGGAAGGAGTTAGGATTGCAAAGTTGAATCGACGGAACTCAAATGTTGAAGTCTCAACCTTGCTGATAACACCCCTGAGTCGGGTAAACCCATGCTTAGTCATATAAATAAAGTGAACATGGTCGCCAAATATACACTACGAATCCATGACATGAAATACTAGAACACGGCCACAAACAATGCACAATGGATCTATGTGACAAATCAAAAAGATCATAGTGACCAACAAATACAATATGGATCTATGCCACAATATACATAAATAGGACTATGGACACATAGAAAAGAGGTGCCCTAGAGTAGTCCTTAAAATAAAGGAATGATACATAACCCCAACACAGCCTAGGAAGGGTGTCGTATAAGAGTGAAATGTCCCTAACCCAGGGTCTTCTACCTAATCCTAATGGTACAAATGTACAACATGCAAATAGATGTGTTAATATCAAGCATGGTAGAAGTTGTCTGATTACTGGTCAATGAGGTGTATCGTTAACAAACACCAGGGAACCCACCAATGATTAAAATGGACCCTAAGGTACGTAGCACAACATGCTAAGTATGAATCAATGAGCTAACGTCAAACAATCACAAACACAACCAATCAAGAGTCAATGAGGTAAACCCATTGTTGATCGCGAGGAAGCCTGCCGCTGAGGTATGTAAGCTCCAAGGTACTATTAGTCCTTAGATCAAGCTCCTGGATATATAATGAGCTGAAGTTGACAGGAGAATATTCATCGAAGGAGGGCATGTTGAGATTTTGGGGTGTTGGGGTAGCATCGAATGTGCTCTAGCTCCCAAACTTTATGGAGGGACTAGATTACATGAGATCTCCAAGACCCAGAACACGATTTGAGAAATTCCATCATATTTAAGAGATATTTAATTAATTAAGGAACCTAAGTCTAACTTAGGAAAATTAAAAGATTAAAGTTAATTAAATTAAACATGTGATGAAAATGACTTAGCTCACACCAATCAAGCATCTTCTAATATTAGTCATTGATTCAAGATTAGATCATGGTTGTTGATGTTTCAACGAGAAAAGTATAAGAAGAGGGCTTGGGGTCAGTTGGAGAACACACACAGTGGCAGAGCACTAAGACTAAGTTGAAATTCTAGGGCATGGTTTGCTAAGAATTTCAAAAGTGTTTCAGTTGCAGTGAGGGGTAGTATTGGTGAAAGGGATAGTTTGATCCCAGGCCAAGAGTGCAACAAGAGGCAGAGAAGCAGTAGACTAAGTAGCACAGAGGGAGCAACAACTATGCAATAGCTACACAGAGTAGCCACATCCCAGCAGAGGCAGCACAGAGGCTTCAGGGGCTACGCAGGGCTTACGCAGGCCCAGAAAGAGCAGCGTAGAGGCAGCAGGAGGCCAACAGGGCTTATGCAAGCCCAGCCAACGTAGCGTAGGGGCAACGTAACCCAGTCTGGGGTGACGCAGACCCTTCCTAAGCAAAGCAGGGGCTGATGTAGGCTAGCAGAGCTTACGCAAAGGGCTTCAGAGCAGCGTTGGGGTTTCTAAAGACTGAAAAGGGCTGAGTTCTGTAAATCTCATTTGAGGGTGTGAATCAATCTATTTTTCTATCTCCATAACAGAGGTATTGATGCAAATTGTTTATTTCTCTGTCTGGTTAACCAGTTTGGTGCCCAGATTTGTTGTACTTAGATTCTACTTAATAATAAAACCCTCCGGCAGCCAGAAGAATAGTTTTCCCGCATGGGGTTTTTCTGAGTTCTGAGTGCAGGTATCGAATTGCATGTACATTTTCCTCATTATTTTTGGCATGCATGGTGTATGCATGTGAACTTACCTAGCCTTGCCATTTCCTGGATAGTCATGGTTTTGTAGGTTTATTTCCATTTATTGTTTTCTGGTTGGTTCTCATGATTCCTTTAGTTGTGGGTTGAGTTATTAGTTCCTGGAGCCTTGGTTTTAAAAACACTCTGGAGCCTGGCGGACAACTGTGGGTTGAGTTACTAATCCTGGAAGCCTTGGTTGGACAAACTCTCTGGAGAACGATAGATAGCTGTTGGGTTGAGTTAATTATCTTGGAGCCTTGGTTGGACAAATGCTCTGGAGCCCTGGGTGGGTTGAGTTACTAGTCCTGGAGCCTTGGTTGGACAAACGATCTGGAGCCCGGAAACAATTGGGGTTGAGTTACTAGTTCTGGAAGCCCTGGTTGGAACAAACACTCTGGAGCCCTGGGACAACTTAGATAGATACCAATCCGTGATGGTTGTGATGTTCAACCGTGAGTTGGAATCATTGGTTGAGAGTTGAGGTGGTTTGGCCTTTGGAAGCCTTGGATTGGTTGTGATTGATGTGTTTGGTGAGATCCAACATTCATGCTTGGAATATGGCATGGGAGTGATTGGCTGAAGTAAGATTTGGCTCAACCAATCTATGGTTTTTAGTAAATTTAATTGTTTTAAATTACTATCATAAATTATCGACCGGAGTTGGTAATCTTGTGAAGTGCAAGTGCACTATATATGTTAGAAGCCTTTCTTACTTAGTTTATTGTGATGAATTTATTTGTGAGGGTTGTTTTCAAAAGTGTTTTTATTTTGTATGTCTTTGCTATGTTCAATTTCAACTAAACTAAATTATAATTTAACTAATTTTCAAAATCTACAACAATCTCTTAAAGAAAAAGTCCTAACTGATTATTAGTATCTAAAAAAATTATGAGAATTTAATATAAGAAAATCAAACTCTAAAAAAAAGAAATCTTAGATTTTTATGTTTGTAGAAATGAAATGTTATGTAACTGAGATTGAGCAAAGAAAGGAATAAATCACTTATTGCTATGGCCAAAAATAACTATAAACTAGAGAGCCTTCTCATCCGTGTACCAAAAAGTAAATCATCAAATCACTACTGCTTGAAAGGAACTCACTGAAACTGGAAATAAAATCTTTCAATGTTCTTGAAATAGATCACACAGGGAAAAAAAATAATCTACCATAAACTATTACTGTAAGGAAAGAAAACTAAGACTACTTCTGCAATTTAACCATTCAAAAAGAAAGATGAATCTACATCAAATGACAAAAACAATTCTATTCTAACAAGATGAAATTGTGAAAATGACTACAACAGAGTAAAGACATAAATTGAAACTACAGCAAATGATAAAAACAACTTATGCATCTATTTTAAGTAACACTACGAAATTATGGAAATAAAAATAATGAAAGCATAAACTTGAGGCTGTATCAAATGATAAGAATGAAGTTATGGAAAATATCTAAGTGCCAAAACATAAACGAAATAGAACATTTTATGTTGTAGGGGCCCTCCACAATAGATGGTTTCGAATATACTCCTACACTAGCTGAGCATTAAAGCTTCAAAATACTTCTTCATTCAAACCAGGAATGAAATATAGTTTTATTAAGTTTACAATCACGTCAAAATTCACACTGCTAATACATTTGATGGCCCCGTACTTGTAAAAGCCTGTCATTAATTGTATTGAGGCTTTTACACCTATTTGGACTAAAAAATTCTATCTTAAACTCTAAATATAAATTATAATTCCTTTGCTTCTTGATTTGCTACGTGGCAGAGCAAATCGTGAAGCATGATGGCTTTGGAATCCTCGCTCGCTTGTTTCAGCACTTGGTTTATCGTCCCTTTGACCGCATATCTAGGTGATTTCTTGCTTGATTTGGGTCAGATGGATAGAATGAAATCCATGATAGGAGCATTCTTCACCTGTATGCATACTTCATCGCTCCATTGACACCTCAAAACACATCGAACCATGGTGGTGGCTATAGAAATGTGGATCAGCTGCAGAATTACGTTAATTTTGTAGCTACATATAAATTTTAATCTGATAATAAGGAACATTTTGAAATATGAAAAATAAGTCATAAATATATCTTACCAAGTCAAAATTTTCAGTTTGATACTTATTTGAGCTGAGGGTGATGACAAAAGAAGGAAAGTTAAGCGATAGGAAATGTCAAAAATGAGGCAATCATGAGGCTCTACATTCCCCCACGAGGAGTTCATTGCATGTCCTCATACAAAAAAAAAATGATGATCCTTGTCATGCTACTGCATTTGCCTTGAAACTTTTGCTAAAACATCCATATTTAACTTCTTTTCCTTCTTTCTTGACACAACCACAACCATCCTTGGCTTTCTCATCAGGATCTTGTATTTCAAATTTGTGGCTTGTCTTTTAAGATCTTTATTCTTTTTCTTCAATTATTTGTTTTTCTTGTACCATAAGCCCATATGTAAAAGGATATTGTCACCTTTAGTTTTCTCAATCTTGTTCAGAAACTTTAAGGCTTCATGTTTCTGTTTTATATGCCTGTTTAGTATCTCCAGCTCAAAATCTCCTATCTTAATGTGTTCAAAATTGGAGGTTCTTGTGGACTACTAGGCTGAGCTTCCTCCCTTTGATCTATGACTGGTGTTTTCCCTGTATCTCTTTTCTTGAAAGATTCAATGTAGTCATAAATTTTTTGCTTTATAGGATCAATTTCTAGGGTCCTTCGGCCTGGACTATGTGTAGGTGAAATAACAGTGGGTGATGGAACCCTAGGTTCCTCCTCTAAATCAACAAATTATGTTTCTTTTGGAGATGGTTCTTTTACTATTTGGTTGAGTTTAGCACGTCTTCTTACTGATGGAAGAGGGTTTTGAATTATTTTCCTATTCTTCCTTATCTTGGACTCCTCTCTTTTTGTGGATGTATCCTTTCCTTTTGTGCTATCTTCCCTCTTCTTAAGAGTTTGCTTCTTAAGTTTACCCAAAAGTTCTGCAATGGGAACTTCATCTTCTGATTGTTCCTGAGACGGTTGTTCACTTTCAACAAGGTTTTCAATTTTTCTTTTCCTCCCCATTTATGCTTTGCTACAACTAGGGTGTTCTTGGTTTCCCTCTTTGAAATGATTATGAATTAGGAAATGTTCCCAAGTATCCCCTATACTTTTAAGGTGGAATTCAATAAGAATTTTAATGAACCCATGATGATACATTTGTAGAAATTTGAATAACTGATATATTATTCACCGAGATTCTCCTGATCACACACTATTTTAGCTTCATGCATAATACAGAATCTCTTCTAGCATTGATCATCACATGCGGAAATAAAATCAATTGCATGCACACATTAAAACCACGAACAATCACACATATGAACACAGTATTTAATGGGAAAGCTTAAAGCTGAAAACCCCAACTATCTGTATATTATATGTCATGGAGATCATGTAAAAATCATAGTACAAAATCTCCTCACAAGCTCTCATGCACACCCTCAATTTCTACACACTATCAAGCTAGATCTAGCAAAACACATGCTCCAATATTTTGCCACTTGATAGCCAGCCTCTATTGCGTAATCAATGCTATGGGATGGCTTCATTAAATAGATAAACCACCTGGCTTGTACTGCGCAATACTCATGGGATTCTCCACCTATCTGTGTGTTGCAAATAGCAACTGTATAGTCACAACTAATAGTTAACCTACTCTTTCACCTATCTCTGCACTGGTCTCCACTGAAACTGTCCATGCACTAAAGTTAACTGATGCATTCTTTTAGTTGATTAATGAGTTTATAATTAGTGAATTAATTAATAATTAATTCACACCACTCTCACTAATTGTATCAATCAGTTAAACTGAATACAAATAGCTCAACTATGTTTAGATTAGTTAAACTGAATACAACACTCCTAACTTCCTCAATCAACTCCACCAAACTCTGTCACATGAGTTCTAACTGAAGTATCCATGCAATAGCTCCACTTAACCCTCGTGAATAGCGTAATTCCTTCTGTCAGCTCCTGTGCCACATCTGTGCACTTAACTGAAGTGCTCCAAGAGAATAAGATAATGTTTAGAGTCTAAATATTATTAAGAGCTAATAATATTCAACATATCTATTTTTAGACTGGAAATCTAAAAATAGATTCTGCCCAGTATGTCTAAAAATAGAAGTCCATCTATTTTTTTCGACTTGACCAACCATCCACAAATAGCATCCTGCAACTCATAGAACATGATCCATATGTATAAAAATAGACATAGTCTAAAAATAGACTTTGCACCAAAAATAGCCTGCGGGCCCACTTAGTGAAGGCGACTTCTTTCCACTAAGCTCATCATCTTGTTGCAATCTCAACACTCCCTCTCAAAAAGATAAGGATTATCTACAACCCCTATCCTGTCCCTATGGTATTCGAATTTGCTCCTGGTGAGCACCTTCGTCAAGATATCAACATCCTAATCCTCTGTGGGAATGTATGAAAGTAACATGATCTTCTGTTGCACACAATCTCTGATATGATGATACTGGATGTCAATGTGTTTAGATCTATCATGAAATACTGGATTAACCGAGAGTTTGATGCAACTCTGATTATCATAATAAATCACAGTAGGATCCAAGTGTGAACCGAACAACCCAACCAGGATCTTCCTCATCCATATAGCCTCACATGCAGCCAAACTCGCTGCCATATACTCGGCCTCTACTGAACTGAGTGCCACGGATCTCTGCTTCCTGCTGTACCAAGAAACTGCTGTCGACCCAATGCTGGAAACTCCTCCAGATGTGCTCTTCCGGTCCGTTGGACTCCCTGCCCAATCTGCATCAGTGAAGCCAGAAAGCTTCGCTCCATCCTCCTGTCTGTACCATAGACCATATCCCGATGTGCCTCTAATATAGCGCAATACATGCTTGCTTGCCTTCCAAAAGAGCTTGGTAGGCTTAACCATAGCTTGCGAAAGCTGGTTAACTGCATAGCATATATCGGGTCGTGTATTGACCAGATACATAAGCGACCCCACCAATCGTCAATAGACAGTGGCATCCACTACCTCTGCTAAAGTAGCATCCTCCTTCCTCCAACCACCAGGAAGAGGAGTGTCAACAAGCTTGCAGCCTTGCAAGTTGAACTTCTCCGCATCTCCCTGTGCATAGCAATTCCTCAAGAAACAAATGTACCATCATCACACACAAATTTACAATCCTAGGAAATAATGAAGGAGGCTCAAGTCCTTCATCTCAAACTCCTTTGTAAGATCAGCCTTGCATGAGTGTATCAACAATTCATCACCCGTCAAAATCAAATCATATACATAAATTAAAATGATCAGCAACTTACCCTCCACCACAATCTAGTATAGGTTCAGATCCACCTCACTCTTGGAGAATCCAAGTCCTGTGAAATAACTATCTATCCATGTGTACCAAGCACGAGGTGCTTATTTCAACCCATACAACGCTCTTTTGAGCCTGCACACATGCGAATCGCTGCTGAAGATCTTGAAACCTTCGGGTTGCTCTATGTACACCTCCTCCTCAATATATCTGTTGAGGAACACAGTCTTCACATCCATCTGATGAATGTGCCACCCCATCTGCGCTGAGAGAGCAAGAATCGTCCGTATGGAAGAATACCTTGCGACAGTTGCAAAGGTTTCCTCATAATCGATCCCCTCAATCCGTGAAAAGCCTCGGGCAACAAATCTTGCCTTGTACTTCTCCACACTCCCATCATCTCCATTTCATTTCACTTGTAGATCCAAACCCATCTCGAACACACCATTGATTTCCCCACCAAATTTCTGGGACAATCTTGTTATTCTTTCGCATTGTTTCGACAATCGAATCATACTCTTCCACCATGGCATTCACCATGCAGCCCTCTCCACGCTCGAAAGAGGATGGCTCTCCACATGATACACTTGCTCATAAGAGCCATGTATCCAAGATACCGGTTAGGTGACCGTCTCTCGTTCAAGGCCGTGATGTAGGTGCTCCTACAACCTTCTCTACATCTTGAGCCAGTCGCTCAGCTTCTGTAGTGCGCTTGCGCCCTCTGATGGTTGGCGCTGCATGAGTGGTCTCTTCCACTCCATGAACTTCCTCTTGTGGCTGATCCACATCCTGAAGCTCATCCTTAGGAACTAATAGCTCCTCATCCGCATGCAAGTGTGGCTCCCTCTCAAGCGAACACTGCAAGGCTTTCTCCTCCTGAAATTTGATATCCCGTCGCACAACAGTCTTGCGACTGTCTGGAAAATACACACGATAGTTGTGGGGTGTATCAGTGTACCCCAAAAATATACCAACCTCTGCGGTTGGCTCCAGCTTCTTCCTGGCATCCTTCGTCACATGAATGTAAACAGGTGAACCAAAATCCTCAAATGGGAAATATCAGGCCTCTTACCAGAAAATGCCTCCTCGGGTGTACTCATGCCAAGTATCCTCTGAGGACAACGGTTCTACACATATACTGCAGTATTGCATGCCATCGCCCACAAGTGAATGGGTAGGCCCTGATCATGCAACATCGCCCGTGCAACACCCATGATCATTCTGTTCTTCTGCTCAGCAACCCCATTCTACTATGGGTTATGAGGTGCTATGACCTCTCTTCGAATTCCTTCGATACGTTGTTTTGAATTTGGCTGAAAGATGAATTCACCAAATATCACGTCTCTCCTAAGAGCTACCACCTACTTCGATTATTTCAACCAGTGCCTTGAACTCACATAACTTTGAGTATGTCTCGCTCTTCTTCTGCATGAAGAAGATCTAGCACTTATGGGAAAATTCATCAAAAAATATCACATAATACCTGTTCTTTGCTGTCGAAGCTACTGAGAAAGGTACACACACGTCTATGTGAATTCTCTCAAGGATCATCGTGGCATGACTATCCTTCTCATGAAAGGTGGCTTTCACAAATTTTCCCAAGGTACATCCCTTGCACCGATCCGACCGCACAAGAGTACCCTTTAGGAAGCCTAAGAGAAATTTGTCGTGGCAAAGATTCTAAAGCTCCATGGTGAAGGTGGCCCAATCTCCGGTGCCACAACTCGCCATCATCCCGGCTCACCACTCCTTCTGCCTTGCCTGCCATTGCTGCGCAGCCATCTACCTGCAATTGATAAAGGTTCTTAACTCGAACCCCTATCCTCCGGGTCTCACCAGTTGCCTTATTGCGCAGGAAAGCCTTTCCCTCGCTAAAGACAACATCATATCCCTTGTCTTCTAACATCGCCACAGAGATAAGATTCTTCTTCAATCCTGGAACATGCATCACTTCCTTCAATACAAAGGGTTTACCAGACTCCCTCTCAAAGGAAATGGTATCGATACCAATCGCACTGTATCTACCATCATCGCCCATCTCGATGTGCACTCCAACATCTTTCTCATCCAGATCAGTAAACAAATCTCGATCTCCTGTCATGTGAAAAGAAGCACCACTGTCAAGAAACCACACTGAACTAGTCACACTTGAAACCAAGCATGCGTTCAGCAAAAAATCCAGCTCAAACTGTGAGGCTAAGGCCTCTCTAGCTGCAGTCCCAGCAACCTGCTTATTTTTCTTCTTCTATGGACAATTAGTGGCGTAATGTCCGTGTTGATGACAGTGAAAGCACTTCACCTTGGACATGTCTTGCTTCTTGCCTTTCGCACCGGAATGAGAAGCTTTATTGCTCTTCCCTGTTGAGAATGCAACAAGATGATGAGCTTAATGGAAAGAAGTCGCCTTCACTAAGTGGGCCCGCAGGCTATTTTTGGTGCAAAGTCTATTTTTAGACTATGTCTATTTTTAGACATATGGATCATGTTCTATGAGTTGTAGGATGTTATTTGTGGATGGTTGGTCAAGTTGGAAAAAATATATGGACTTCTATTTTTAGACATATTGGGCGGAATCTATTTTTAGATTGCCAGTCTAAAAATAGATATGTCGAATATTATTAGCTCTTAATAATATTTGGACTCTAAACATTATTTTATTCTCTTGGAGCACTTCAGTTAAGTGCACAGATGTGGCACAGGAGCTGACAGAAGGAATTACGCTATTCCCGAGGGTTAAGTGGAGCTATTGCATGGATACTTTAGTTAGAACTCATGTGAGAGAGTTTGGTGGAGTTGATTGAGGAAGTTAATGGAGTTGTGTTCAGTTTAACTAATCTAAACATAGTTGAGCTAGTTGTATCTAGTCTAACTGATTGATACACTAGTGTGAGTGGTGTGAATTAATTATTAATTAATTCACTAATTATAAACTCATTAATCAACTAAAGAATACATCAGTTAACTTCAGTGCATGGACAGTTTCAGTGGAGACCAGTGGAGAGGCAGGTGAAAGAGCAAGTGTGACTATCAGTTGTGACCATACTGGTGCATGAGTTTGCACCACACATTGATGGAGATGCCAATGAGGATTGCGTAGTGCATACCAGAGGGATTCGAACTCAGATTGGGCCATTATTCATCTAGGATTGCGTAGTAGAGGCAGGCTAACAGGTGGAGCAGATTGGAGCATGTGTTTTGCTAGATCTGAGCTTGTGTAGTGTGTAACAATTGGAGATTGTACTGAGAGCTTGTGAGGAGTTTGTACAATTATTGTTACATGATCTCTATCATTATAATATTTTCAGCTTTAAACTTTCCCATAAATACTGTGTTTATATGTGTGATTGTTTACGGTTTTAATGTGCGCATGCGATTGTTTATATTTCCGCAATTAATGATCGATAGTAGAAGAGGTTATGTATTATGCATGAAGCTCAAATAGTGTGTGATCAGGATAATATCGGTGAATAATTTAATATTTATTCAAATTTCTACATGGTATCAGAGCGATATTGATCATTGGAGCAATTGCAAAACATTGAAGCGGTTGATTTTTGTGCTAGTGGAATTCGAATTTGCAGCAGTGTTTTCTTGGTGTCGAAGTTGAGATGTCTTTCAACGGATTGCGATTGGAGTATGACCTTGAGGGCAGCTCGAATTATATTTCATGGAAGGACAGGATGGAGGCGGTGCTGGATGACAATGGGTTGAAGGAGTTCATAGATGCTGAAGTTCCAAAGCCTACTTCTAGCGATGCTGCCGTACTTGAGGCATGGCAAAAGAAGACAGCAAAGTGTCGAAGGATTCTGTTGGAGGGTGTGAAGGATCACATAGTGTCCAGCCTGCATGGTAAGGCTTCTCCATTCTTGATGTGGAAAGTGTTGAGAATGCAGCAAGATGATGAGCTAGGTGAAATAAGCTCGCCTTCACTGCGTCCACAGTACCGCGCAAAGTCTATTTTTAGACTATGTCTGTCTTAGACATACTTGTTAATACCTGTAAACACTATCTTGAAGTATGCTACATGTCGGTAAAAATAGATGAGACCCTATTTTTTAGGACCCAGACTATTTTTAGACTGATCTCCTAAAAATATGGAAGTCAAATATTATTTACCCTTAATAATATTTTGACTATAAACAACAGTTTACTCTCTTGGCGCACTTCAGTTTGAGTCATGGAGGTGACTCATGCAACTGACACAAGGAATCACGTGGTTCCTAGGGTTTGATGGCATCTTGCATGGTTGGCTTCAGTTAGACTTCAGTGGCAGGATTTTTGGAGGAGTTAACGGGACAAGTAGTGGAGTTGTGTTTTGTTTGTTTTAGTTGAACTAGTTGGGATTAGTTAACTAACTAATCAACTAGATATGAGTGGAGTAAATTAAATAATATTTAATTTACTAAATATTAACTCATTAGTCAACTCAAGAACACTTCAGCTCACTACAGTGCATGATCAGTTCAGTGAAGACCAGTGAAAGAGATAGATGAAAGGGTAGAGTTAGCTATCAGTTGTAACTATACTGTTGCTATTTGCAACACATAGATAGGTGGAGTAAGCTATGAGTATTGCAAAGTCAAGGCTGGTGGTTTATCTATATAAGAAGGCCATCACCTAGCATTAAAATACGCAATCAAGGTTGGCTATCAAGTGGCTAAGGATTGGAGCAAGTGATTTGCTAGATCTAGCTTGATAGTGTGTAGCATGGGAGGTAGTGCATGAGAGCTTGTAAAGAGTTTTGGTACTATGATTGTTACATGATTTCTCCATTATAATATACACAATAGCTGGGGGGTTTTCAGCTATAGGCTTTCCCCATACATACTGAGTTAATGTGTGATTGATTTGATGTGCGATTGCTTCTATATTATTTCCGCATGTGACAATTAATTGTAGAAGAGGGTTATGTGTTATGCATGCAATTCGAAATTGATGTATGATCGGGTTAATCTTCATTGAATAAGTGATTTATTCCGCCAATTTCTACATGGTATCTGAGCTGCTAATTGTCGAAGTCTATTACTATGATTGCAACCATTTCTGCTGCACCGTATGCGGGAGCTAGTAGGCCTCCTAATATTCATCCTTCTTTTGTAAGGTGAAAGATCCGGTGAATGCCCTTTGCAGACCGATTTGGAAATAATTTGTTTTCAAGGTAGATCGGAAGCGATAGAGCTGAGTTTGGAATTCGAATTTTGTGCAGGTTGATTTTCTTGAGGTGCCGGTGTTGAAAGATGTCTTCTTTCAATGGTTTGCGACTCGAATATGCTCTTGAAGGCAGCTCGAACTATGTTGCATGGAAGGATCGAATGGAAGCAGTGTTAGAAGATAATGGTCTGAAGGAGTTCGTGGATGCGGATGTCCCAAAGCCCACTGATGCAGCTTTGGTCGATGCATGGCAAAAGAAGATCGCCAAATGTCGAAGGATCCTGTTGGAGGGCGTCAAGGATCATATTGTATCCAGCCTGCATGGAAAGGCTACTCCATATTTAATGTGGAAAGCTTTGACGGATCTATTCCAGAGTAAGAGTGACCAAAGGAAGCTGGCGCTCAAAGATAAGCTCATGAACATCAAGATGGAGAAGGGCGACAGTATCGCCAAATACCTCACGAAGTTCACTCAATGCAGAGATGAACTGGGAAGTGTGGGGGTTACTGTCGATGAAGAGGACATGGTCGACCCGGCTCTCCTTGGTCTTCCGAAGGCTTGGCACTCATATCAAGACAGCGTCAATGGTCGGGAGAAGCTGCCGGGATGGGAGCGCCTTTGGGCGGATCTCATGCAGGAGGAGATAAGGAGGACTACTCGAGATGGATCTTCATCAAAGGAAGCTGATGAAGAAAACTGCGCTTTGGTTGCCAAAGCAAAGAAGGGGAAGGGTAAGAAAACCTCTCATTCTGGTGCAAAGGGAAAGAAGCAGGATATGGCGAAAGTGAAGTGTTTTCACTGCCATGATCACGGACATTATGCTACCAATTGTCCAAAGAAGAAGAAGAACAAGCAAGCGGAAAGATCTGCAGATGGAGAAGCTTTGGCTTCACAGTTCGAGCTTGACTTTTCACTGATTGCATGCTTGGTTTCAAGTGTGATGGGATCGGTGTGGTTCTTGGACAGCGGTGCGTCATTTCATATGACGGGAGATCGGGAGTTGTTCTCAGATCCGGAGGACAAGGATTTGGGTATGCACATCGAGATGGGCGATGACGGTAGATACAGTGCGACTGGTATCGGTACCGTATCCTTTCAGAGGGAGTCTGGTAAACCCTTTGTCTTAAAGGATGTCATGCATGTACCTGGATTGAAGAAGAACCCGATTTCAGTAGCGATGTTGGAGGATAAGGGGTATGATGTGGTCTTCAGCGAAGGAAAAGCCTTCCTGCGCAGTAAGACTACTGGAGAGACCCGGAAGATAGGGGTTCGAACTCAGAACCTTTATCAGTTGCAGGTAGATGACTGCGCAGCTATGGCATGCAAGGCGGGAGATGTGGTGAGTCGGGATGATGAGGGCGAACTATGGCACAGGAGATTGGGCCATCTTCACCATGGAGCTTTGAAGATTCTGCAGCAGATTTCTACTGGACTTCCTAAGGGCACCCTTGCGCAGTCAGATCAGTGCAAGGGGTGTACTTTAGGGAAGCATGTGAAAGCCACCTTTCACGAGAAGGATAGTCGCGCCACGACGATCCTTGAGAGAGTTCACACAGACGTGTGTGGTCCTTTCTCAGTTGCTTCGACAGCAAAGCACAGGCATTATGTGATCTTTGTTGATGATTTCTCTCGAAAGTGCTGGATCTTCTTCATGCAGAAGAAGAGCGATACATTCGCGAAGTTCTGTGAGTTTAAAGCACCGGTCGAGAAGGAGTCGGGGAAGAAGGTGATTGCTCTAAGGAGTGATAACGGTGGTGAATTCATCTCGGCTGAATTCAAGGAGTTCTGCAGCGCAGAAGGGATTCGGAGAGAGCTCATCGCACCCCATAACCCATAGCAGAACGGGGTGGCTGAGTGGAAGAACAGAACGATCGTGGGTGCTGCACGGGCGATGTTGCATGATCAGGGCCTACCCCTTCACTTGTGGGCTGAGGCATGCAATACAGCAGTGTATGTGCAGAACCGTGGTCCTCACAAGGTTCTTGGCATGAGTACACCAGAGGAGGCTTATTCTGGCAAGAGGCCTGATATTTCCCATTTGCGGATTTTCGGATCTCCTGTCTACATGCATGTGACGAAGGATGCAAGAAGGAAGCTGGATCCAACTGCTGAAGTTGGAATATTTGTGGGGTACACCGATACACCTCACAACTATCGGGTGTATGTGCCAGACAGTCGCAAGACTGTTGTGCGACGGGATATAAAATTTCAGGAGGAGAAAGCCATGCAGTGTTCGCCTGAGAGGGAGCTACACTTGCATGCAGATGAGGAGCTGTTAGTTCCTAAGGAGGAGCTTCCGGATGTGGATCAGCCACAAGAGGAGGTTCAGGAGGTGGAAGAAACCACCTAGGCAGCGCCAACCATCAGAGGGCGCATGCGCACTACAGAAGCTGAGCGACTGGCTCGGGATGCAGAGAAGGTTGTAGGACCACCCACAGCACAGCGCAGACAGAGGCAGTCACCGGATCGGTACACTGGATACATGGCTCTTGTGAGTCAATGTGTTGTGACAGAGCCATCCTCTTTTGAGGAAGCTGTGGAGGAACCCGCATGGGCTGATGCCATGATCGAAGCACACATTCCGATCATCGTGAACAAGCATGGGAGATTGTCCCAAGACCGTGGAAAATCGCTGGTGGGTTCGCGATGCGGATCTACAAGGTGAAGCGGGGTGCGGTCACCTGAGTGTGAGGAAGTACAAGGCGAGATTTGTCGCCCGTGGCTTCGTCGAATGGAGGGGATCGATCGATGAGGGTGGGTTGCACTGTCAAAAAAGGTACCTTCCATACCTGACGATCTCGCTCTCTCGCCGCGTATGGGGTGGCACATTCATCGATGGATGTGAAGACTGCCTCCTCAATGGAGTTATTGAGGAAGAAGTGTATATAGAGCAAATTCTCAAGGTTTCGAGATCTTCAGCAGTGAGTCGCATGTGTGCCGACTCAAGAGAGCACTGTACGGGCTGAAGCAAGCACCTCGTGCTTGGTACACTCGGATAGACAGCTACTTCACCGGGCTGGGATTCTCCAAGAGTGAGGCGGATCCAAACCTGTACCAGATTGTGGTGGAGGGGAAGCTGTTGATCATCGTACTGTATGTAGATGATCTGATTTTGACTGGCGACGAGCAGTTGATACTTTCATGCAAGGATGATCTCGCACGAGAGTTTGAGATGAAGGACCTGGGCATCCTTCATTATTTCCTGGGATTGGAGATTTGGCAGCGCAGTGGAGGACTGTTTGTTTCTCAGGGCAAGTATGCCCGGGAGATTCTAGAGAGGTTCAACATGCAAGGTTGCAAGCCTGTTGATACCCCTCTTCCTGGAGGTTGGAGGAAGGGAGATGCTACTTCGGAGGAGGTAGTGGATGCCACTGTCTATCGACAGTTGGTGGGGTCGTTGATGTATTTCGTCAATACTCGACCCGATATATGCTATGCAGTTAACCAGCTTTCGCAAGCTATGGTTAAGCCTACCAAGCTCTTTTGGAAGGCGGGCAAGCATGTATTGCGCTATACCAGAGGCACATCGGGATATGGTCTATGGTACAGACAGGAGGATGGAGTGAAACTTTCTGGTTTCACTGATGCAGATTGGGCAGAGTCCAAATCGCACCTAAGAGCACTTCCGGGAGGAGTTTTCAAGATGGGTCGACAGTAGCTTCGGCACAAGCAGAAGTAGTAGATCCGTGGCACTCGCCTGCCAGGTTTGTGCACATGGCAAAGAATCTGCCGCATGCGATAATATTTGGATGAGGAAGATCCTTGCAGGTTTGTTCAGGTTGCATTTGGAGCCTACAGTGATCTACTGTGATAACCAGAGCTGCATCAAGCTCTCGGCTAATCCAGTTTTTCATGATAGGTCTAAACATATCGACATCAGGTACCATCACATCAGAGATTGTGTTCAGCGGAGGATCATGATGCTTTCATATGTTCCCACGGAGGATCAGGATGCCGACATCCCGACGAAGGCGCTCACCAGGAGCAAGTTCGAATTCCACAGAGGCAGGATAGGGATTGCAGATAATCCATATCTTGCTGAGAGGGAGTGTTGAGAATGCGGCAAGATGATGGAGCTTAGTGAAATGAAGTCGCCTTCACTAAGTGGGCTCGCAGGCAAATTCTGGCGCAAAGTCTATTTTTAGACTATGTCTATTTTTAGACATACGGAGCATAATTTGGGAATTTTACTTGGAGATTCTTGGAGTATGCGACATGTCGGTAAAAATAGATGAGACCCTAATTTTTAGGACCCAGGCTATTTTTAGACTGATCTCCTAAAAATATGGAAGTCAAATATTATTTACCCCTAATAATATTTTGACTATAAACAGCAGTTTACTCTCTTGGCGCACTTCAGTTTGAGTCATGGAGGTGGCTCATGCAACTGACACAAGGAATCACGTGGTTCCTAGGGTTTGATGGCATCTTGCATGGTTTACTTCAGTTAGACTTCAGTGGCATAAGTTTTGGAGGAGTTAACGGGACAAATAGTGGAGTTGTGTTCTATTTATTTCAGTTGAACTAGTTGAGATTAGTTAACTAGCTAATCAATTAGATATGAGTTGAGTAAATTAAATAATATTTAATTTACTAAATATTAACTCATTAGTCAACTCAAGAACACTTCAGTTCACTACAGTGCATGATCAGTTCAGTGAAGACCAGGGAAAGAGATAGATGAAAGGGTAGAGTTAGCTATCAGTTGTAACTATACTGTTGCTATTTGCAACACATAGATAGGTGGAGTAAGCTATGAGTATTGCAAAGTCAAGGCTGGTGGTTTATCTATATAAGGAGGCCATCACCTAGCATTAAATACGCAATCAAGGTTGGCTATCAAGTGGCTAAGGATTGGAGCAAGTGATTTGCTAGATCTAGCTTGATAGTGTGTAGCATGGGAGGTAGTGCATGAGAGCTTGTAAAGAGTTTTTGTACTATGATTGTTACATGATTTCTCCATTATAATATACACAATAGCTGCGGGGTTTTCAGCTATAGGCTTTCCCATACATACTGAGTTAATGTGTGATTGAATTGATGTGAGATTGCTTCTATATTATTTCCGCATGTGACAATTAATTGTAGAAGAAGGTTATGTATTATGCATGCAATTCGAAATTGATGTATGATCGGGTTAATCTTCATTGAATAAGTGATTTATTCAGCTAATTTCTACAAAGCCTTGACAGATTTATTCCAAATCAAGAGCGACCAGAGGAAGTTGGCACTCAAGGATAAACTCAGAAACATAAAGATGGAGAAAGGCGACAGTATGCTCAAGTACCTCACAAAGTTCATCCAATGCAGGGATGAGCTGGGAAGTGTGGGGGTGAATGTAGATGATGAGGACTTGGTGAGCTTGGCTCTCCTTGGGCTTCTGAAGAGTTGGCATTCCTATCAGGACTCTGTCAATGGTCAGGAGAAATTGCCAGGATGGGAGCGACTTTGGTCAGATCTTGTGCAAGAGGAGATAAGGCGGAGTACCAGGGACAGATCTTCATCAAAGAACTCTAATGAAGAGAATTTCGCTTTGGCTGCCAAAGCAAAGAAGGGGAAGAGCAAGAAATCTTCTCATTCCGGTGTGAAAGGCAAGAAGCAGGACATGTCTAAGGTGAAGTGCTTTCACTGTCACCAACACGGACATTATGCCACAAATTGTCCGCAGAAGAAGAAAAATAAGTAGGCTGCTGGATCTGCAGCTGGAGTGGCCTTAGCCTCACAGTTTGAGCTGGATTTTTCGCTGATCGCATGCTTGGTCTCAAGTGTGATGGGTTCAGTGTGGTTTCTGGACAGTGGTGCGTCTTTTCACATGAAAGGAGATCGAGATTTGTTTACTAATCTGGATGAGAAAGATCTTGGAGTGAACATCGAGATGGGTGATGATGGTAGATACAGTGTGACCAGTATCGGTACCATTTCCTTTGAGAGGGAGTCTGGTAAACCCTTCGTATTGAAGGAAGTGATGCATGTTCCAGGATTGAAGAAGAATATTATCTCTGTGGTGATGTTAGAAGACAAGGGATATGATGTTGTCTTTAGCGAGGGAAAGGCTTTGCTGCGCAGTAAGGCAACTGGTGAGACCCAGAGGATAGGGGTTCAAGTTAATAACCTTTATCAATTGCAGGTAGATGGCTGCACAGCAATGGCAGGCAAGGCAGAAGGAGTGGTGAGCCGGGATGATGGCGAGTTGTGGCACCGGAGATTGGGCCACCTTCACCATGGAGCTTTGAAGATACTGCAGCAAATTTCTACTGGGCTTCCTAAAGGCACTCTTGCGCAGTCAGATCAGTATAAGGGGTGTACCTTGGGAAAATTTGTGAAAGCCACCTTTCACGAGAAGGATAGTCGCGCCACGACGATCCTTGAGAGAATTCACACAGACGTGTGTGGACCTTTCTCAGTAGCTTCTACAGCAAAGAACATGTACTATGTGATCTTTGTTGATGATTTTTCTCGTAAGTGCTGGATCTTCTTCATGCATAAGAAGAGCGAGACATACTCAAAGTTCTGTGAGTTCAAGGCACCGGTTGAGAAAGAATCAGGGAAGCGGGTGAAGGCTCTTAGGAGCGACAATGGTGGTGAATTCATCTCTGGCGAATTCAAGGACTTTTGCAGCGCAGAAAGAATTCGAAGAGAGCTCATAGCACCTCATAACTCCATGCCAGAATGGGTTTGGGTTGTTTTAAGAACAACACCGTGGTGCCGCACAGCGATGTTGCATGATCAGGGCCTACCCATTCACTTGTGGGCTGAGGCATGCAATACTGCAGTATATGTGCAGAACCGTTGTCCTCACAAGATACTTGGCATGAGTACACCAGAGGAGGCGTTTTCTGGTAAGAGGCCTGATATTTCCCATTTGAGGATTTTTGGTTCACCTGTCTACATGCATGTGACGAAGGATGCCAGAAAGAAGCTGGATCCGACCGCAGAGGTTGGGATATTTGTGGGGTACACTGATACGCCCCACAAATATCGTGTGTATTTGCCAGACAGTCGCAAGACTGTTGTGCGACGGGATATCAAATTTCAGGAGGAGAAATCCATGAAGTGTTCGCTTGAGAGGGAGCCACACTTGCATGCAGATGAGGAGCTATTAGTTCCTAAGGATGAGTCTCAAGATGTGGATCAGCCACAAGATGAGGTTCATGGAGTGGAAGAGACCACTCATGTAGCGCCAACCATCAGAGGGTGGAAGCGCACTACAGAAGCTGAGCGACTGGCTCAAGATGCAGAGAAGGTTGTAGGAGCACCTACATCACATCACAGACAGAGACAGTCACCTGATCGGTACACTGGATACATGGCTCTTGTGAGCAAGTGTATCATGACAGAGCCATCCTCTTTCGAGGAAGCTGTGGAGGATCCTGCATGGGTAGATGCCATGGTGGAAGAGTATGATTCGATTGTCAGAAACAGTGCATGGGAGATTGTCCCGAGACCGAAATGGAAATCAGTGGTGGGTTCGAGATGGATCTACAAAGTGAAGCAGGCAGTTGATGGGAGTGTGGAGAAGTAAAAGGCAAGATTTGTTGCCCGAGGCTTTTCACAAATTGAGGGGATCGATTATGAGGAGACCTTTGCACCTGTCGCAAGGTATTCTTCCATACGGACGATTCTTGCTCTCTCAGCGCAGATGGGGTGGCACATTCATCAGATGGATGTGAAGACTGTGTTCCTCAAAGGAGTCATTGAGGAGGAGGTGTACATAGAGCAGCTCAAAGGTTTCGAGATCTTCAACAGCGAGTCGCATGTGTGCAGGCTCAAGAGAGCGTTGTATGGGTTGAAACAAGCACCTCGTGCTTGGTACACACGGATAGACAGTTATTTCACCGGACTTCGATTCTCCAAGAGTGAGGCGGATCTGAACCTATACCAGATTTTGGTGGAGGGTAAGTTGCTGATCATTGTAATTTATGTAGATGATTTGAGTTTGACAGGTGATGAACTGTTGATACTCTCATGCAAGTAGGATCTTGCAAAAGAGTTTGAGGTGAAGGACTTGGGCCTCCTTCATTATTTCCTGGGATTGGAAATTTGGCAGCGCAGTGGTGGACTGTTTGTTTCTTAGGGTAAGTATGCCCGGGAGATACTGGAGAAGTTCAACATGCATGGTCAAGTAAGCTCCTCGCTGATACTCCTCTTCCTGGTGGTTGGAGGAAAGAGGATGCTACATCGGCAAAGGTAGTGGATGCCACTGTTTATCGACATTTGGTTGGTTCGCTCATGTATTTAGTCAATACACGACCGGACATATGCTATGCTATGAACCAGCTTTCACAAGCGATGGTTAAGCCTACCAAGCTCTTTTGGAAGGCAGGCAAGCATGTCCTGAGGTATCTCAGGGGCACATCTGGGTATGGATTGTGGTACAAATAGTCGGATGAGGTGAAGCTACATGGCTTCACGGATGCAGATTGGGTAGGAAGCCCAACAGATAGAAAGAGCACATCCTGAGGGATTTTCGCATTCGGTCGACAACACTTGGTACAAAGAAGTGGAGATCCGTGGCACTCCGCTCAGCAGCCGAGATTGCGTGAGTCTCAACTGCAGATCTTCTTTATACACCTTTCTAGACCTTTTTCATTCACCTGGACCTTCTAAGTCATCAATATCATTGCATATTAATTGTAAAAGAGCATCTAAAATGGTTTTTAACTATGTTTTGTGTCTGCTGTTTGATTTAGATTTTTGCTCATTTAGTTGCAGAATCTTGTCACTTTCCGCAGCTGCTGCAACTTTCCGCAACCATTTTGTTAAATTCTATGTTGCAGGTATCTTCAGGAAAATCGAGCCACATGGGCAAGTTAGAAATGACGTGGACATGGATCGTGTCCTATTGGCTCAGCCGAATTCACCTAAGAAGGCTGTGGTCAAAGGTGGCCAAGTGGTGGTCAATCGTAGAGTCCCACGGTGACAGAAATCTGTTTCTCATGACGTGGAGATTTACGTGGCCATTTCTAGATCACGGGAGACACATCAACACCTGTAAACGGCTCCATAAGCCGAATCCAACAACCACTCTCCATAGATTTAATCCTCACGGCGGCCATAACGCTAGATCTCTGGACGTGATGGTTCACATGTCTTCTAGCATCGCAGACTTTAGGGAATTAGTTATATCTCCCTCTGTTATAAATAATGCGTTCTCATACGCATAATAGTTAGATCTTCTTAAGCTCTGTAATGTAATTGCATCGCCATTGTGCTGTGACATTGTTTCTCTGTTATGACCGCATTTTAATATATGAGAAGACTTTGTTCAAAAGCGTAATTCGTATTTGAAAGCTGCTTCCCGAGGTCTGTGCAGAGGGCCCCTGCACACGCTGAGGTTTTGTGTATTACTGTATAGTTTCATGCTTCATTTCTTTATGTTCATTGTGCTATAGTCATTCACGTGTATATAGATTACATCTTTCATGGTATTTACATTTCATCTTTGTCCATAATCTTTCATGTTTTATATTTTACTTCTGTCCATAATCTTTTATGTATTATGTTGTTGTTAACTGATCAGTGTTCTTGTTTCAGATTACAATAGACAACCCGGGCATTTGCACATCTTTTTATAATGACTAATGACATGGAATCAATATTGTCCTTCTGCTGATTTCTTTTTCTTAGTTTTTGCTTAATTCCAGCACTGTTTTGTTTATTTCAGTCTTGCACATTTGCTTTAGTAGTTAGATTAGATATTAAACTGTTCATGTCATTTTCAGTTACCTCCGAAAGCCATAACGAGACTAATGGTGAGGGATTGAAGTATGAGTGTATAGTTTGATATTAGTTTACTTTTCCGCAAGTTAGATATTAAACTGTTCATGTCATTTTCAGTTACCTCCGAAAGCCATAGCAAGACTAATGGTGAGGGATTGAAGTATGAGTGTATAGTTTGATATTAGTTTACTTTTCTGCAAGATAGATATTAAATTGCTCATGTCATTATCAGTTACCTCCGAAAGCCATAGCGAGACTAATGGTGAGGGATTGAAGTATGAGTGTGTAATTTGATATTAGTTTATTTTTTCTGCAAATTAGATATCAGATTGCTCAAGTTGTTTATGATTACCTCCGAAAGCCATATCGAGACTAATGGTGAGGGGTCAGAATATGAGTTGATGTAATTTGATTTTAGTTTTACTTTACTTGCAATATTTTCTTTGAGTACAGTTTCTTTTTTGTTTAGACAGCAGCAAGGGTAATGGTTTTCATGATCAATAGTTCACTGTTTGTTTAACTAGAATAGTAGCACATTTTCATTTCCTTTTTAGGAACTAATTTTCTCATTGTATGTTTCAAAATCCTTTTGAAGTTTGAAGTTTGGTAAATCATTATAAAGGACATCATTACCTTGAACAATCATAACCATACTTGCCTTTTAGAATTTTCATTAGGAAACCAACCAAGATAAAAAGAAAAAAACCAAAAACGACAAAAAAGTAAGAGATAGGTTATCTTGCACATATAGTGCGCCACACTTCGTCAGCTTACGAATCCCGGATTGAAAAATTAATGTAGCAATTTAGGACACACTAAATTGACCAAACATTTTGGTGCCATTGCCGGGGAAGTGTAACTAGGTAGCCAATTTCTTAAAAAAAAAAAAAACAATAAAAAGAAGGGAAAACTTGATAACTTCTTGAAGTATGCTCTCCTCTTGCACCTAGTGTGATCTGGAGGATCAGAAAAGAGAGTTATTGGTTCAATGATTTCTTAAGTATGCTCTCTTCTTGCACCTAGTGTGACCTGGAAGATCAGAAAGAGAATTATTAGCCCAACTTAAAAAAAATAAAAAATAAAAATAAAAAATGACATGCATAGAGCAAGAGATTCTAGGGGAAGGTTTATAGCTAAAGCCAAGAGTTCGATTTTCACAACTCCATCTTCTTCAAGGCATAGACAAGATTCACCACCATCTACCCCTAGCCTTAAGATTTTTGGAATTCAAGGAGCAGCTGAATTAGAGGATTCTCCTACACCACCTACCAAATCTCATTTAGAAAAGGATCCTTTCTTTACTTCTACAGGAGAGTATATTGTAATCAAAGAAGTAGAATCACCCGAAGAAGAAAAGGAAAAGACTCCCTCTCATCCTCCCTTGATAGAAGAACCAGAGGAATTTGGGGACTCTAAAGAAAATATCATGGCAGAGGAAATAATAGATGGATTCAGAGGTAGAGGTAGAGGTAGAGGAGGAGGAAACAATGGAGACAACAATGGTGAAGGTAATAATGGAAGAAATAGGGAAGGAGACAACTTGTTTGGATTCCCTATAATTGATGAGGAAACTCATACAACGATGAAAAACATCTCACCATCTGTCCTTCCCAACTTTTATGGATTGCGAAGTGAGGATCCTGAAACATTTTTGTTTGAGTTTGAAGTTGTGTGCCGAACCTATGACTATATGGAAGACTCTAAAAAACTCAAACTGTTTCCTTCAACATTGAGGGGAGCCGCTTTGAAATGGTTCATGGGATTAGCCACCCAATCTATTAGGACTTGGAATGATATGAAACAAAATTTTTTGGATAGATATTTGGACTATTGTATGCCCACCAATCACAAGGATGAGGTATTCAAAATGATGCAAAAAGAAGATGAAAATTTGGAAGATTTACTTGAAAGATTTCAATACAACTTAAAAAGAGCAAAGATGAGCAACTTAGATGATGAAACTTTGAAATCCCTCATATTAAAAGCCATTAGAGATGAATGGATAGATATTTTAAACATGATGGGGAAAGGAGACATTTCTCAACTTCCACTTCGTGACATAACAGAACTATGTGTCCATCTCTCAAGAGGAAAATCTAAAACAGGAAAAGGGCCTAGGGATCCTTCTCTTATCGGGGCTAAAAAATCTGCAACTGGATCAGTAAGTAGGGCAGAGATTGGCAATATGCTTGATGAATTCAAAACTGATATCTTAGGGAGCCTTAGTGAACAACTAGACACCCTTAAGATCCAAAACAAGCAGAAAGCAGAAACAGATGCTCTAGCCATCTTTTGTCCGAAATGTAGGAAGAAACATGCTTTAAGGGAATGTCCCTTGGATGCAAAAGTTGTAGAAACATGCATGATTTGCTCAGAGAATCATGAGACCAAGGATTTTCCTTCAATTCCTGGACTCAAAGCTGTCTTTCAAGAAGATCCAAATTCAGTAGAATCTCTCTATTTTGTTGCAAGAAGACCTTGGCAGGGACAACAAACTCAAGGGTTTAACAATCCTATGAATTTTCAAACCCCACCAAATTGGAATCCTTGGCAACAACCTTGGCCCCAACATCAAAATCCATATCAGCCATGGGTACAAGGGATGCAAAATCCTTATGGGAGATTTGCTCAATTTTATCAATATCCTCCATCTTTTCAAAATCAACAAGCTCCACAACTTCCAAACTCAAATCCACAACTTTCATTGCCATTTCCACAACAACCTTCTTAGCAGAACCCAAATCCTCAACTCATGCTCCCATACCAACAAAATACAAATCAACTTCCAGCTCAGCCATTGCCAAATCCTAACAATAAAAATCCTCAGAATACTTACATGATAGAAGGACAACAATTTCCTACCTAAATGATTGTTCCTCTCAACGATGTACAACTCAGGTCTGGTAGAGTTTTAGAAAAACCTTCTATAGATGTCCAAGAGCAAGATACCTCTGAGGAGGACTCTCTTAAAGCCAATAAGGGTTCTGAGGAAGCATCTCTTCAAAACTCACCCACAACTCCTATATTTGAGCAACCTGCATCTTCATCCACACCGCCTTTCCCTGAAAGATTACAAATTGATAAAGGGGTGGAAAAACAAATCTTGTTGCCTAACTATGACTTTCTAGATGAATTAAAGAATGTTTGTATCAAGATTCCCTTGCTACAAGCCATTCGAGAGATTCCTATTCTAGCAAAAACAATAAAGGAGTTGAGTTTCAAAAGACCAGGAAGGAAACTAAAAGATACAAGAAGAATCCACCTGGTAGGAAAGATTGCAGATATTATGATGGGAAAAATTACCATGCAGAAGTATGTAGATCCAGGAAGTCCAATTGTCAAGACATATATAAATGGGATAGAAATTCCAAACACATTGATTGACTTAGGGGCTGCTATCAACATTATGAGTAGACAGACTATGGACCAGCTAAAACTTCCTAACCTTCTTTTTACACCTAATTTACTGCAACTTGCAGATCGATCAATTATTAAACCAGATGGTGTATTGGAAGATATTTCAGTCTCCTCAGATTCTTGGGAATATCCAGTAGATTTTATGATTTTGACTCCCAAGAGTAATCTAGGAGGGCATCCACTTATCTTAGGAAGACCTTGGCTAGCCACAGCTGATGCTTTTATTAGTTGTAGATCTGGGGACATGTACATTTCTAATGGTAATTCAACAAAGAAATTCAATTTGTATCCTCCAGCAAGAGCAATCACAGAAGTAGGAGACAATGAATGGGTTGATGATGAGGACACTATACAACCTGTCTTTACCATTTCTGAAATCAGTGAGGATAGTCAAATTCTGAACACATTAGAAAATTCTGAGACATCTTCAGAATATGACCCCACACAATTTCAGTTGGAATCTGACATAGAATATTTATCATCAAGACAAATGTCTCTTTACTCTATGGAAGAATTTGGTAGTTCTACTATTGAGATTTTTCCAGGAAAAACATTGAATATCAACAAACATTTGGAGAAGTCACAACAAGAAGAACTAACCAGAATCTTGCAAAAACATTCTACCGCATTTGCATGGGAGTATACTGACATGAAGGGTATTGATCCGAAGACTTGCATCCATCATATCTATATTAAGGAAAACAGTAGACCAATCAGACAACCTCAAAGAAGGACGAATCCAAATCTTAGGGAGATAGTGAAAGAAGAGCTCCAAAAATTACTCAATGTAAACTTCATTTATCCAATTTCAGATAGCCGATGGGTTTCTCCTTTGGTTATAGTACCTAAAAAGAATGGTAAATGGAGGGTATGCATTGATTACATGGAATTGAACAAAGTAACTTTGAAGGATCACTTTCCTTTGCCTTTTATTGATCAGGTATTAGATACATTAGCAGGTAAAAAGTACTTTTCATTTTTGGATGGTTTTAGTGGTTATAATCAAATTCAGGTAGCACCTGAAGATCAAGATAAGACCACATTTACTTTTCCATGGGGAACTTTTGCCTATCGAGTGCTTCCTTTTGGGTTATGTAATGCACTTGCAACATTCCAAAGAGCAGTACTAGGAATTTTTTCTGATCTAATCCATGATTGTGTAGAGGTTTATATGGATGATTTTACATTTTATGGTAATTCATTTGAAGAGGCATTAGAAAATTTGGAAAAAGTTCTTATAAGATGTAAAGAAACAAACCTTTCATTAAGCCATAAAAAATGCTTTATGATGTTTACTGAAGGGATTGTTTTAGGACATCATATTTCAGGAGATGGAATTAAGGTTGATAGATCAAAAGTTGAAGTCATCTCCAAGTTTCCTATTCCAAATTGTCAAAGAGATGTTAGAAGTTTTCTAGGATTTACTGGTTACTATAGAACATTTATAGAAAACTTCACTAAAATAGCATCTCCACTCTTCAAATTGCTTACAAAAGACTGTGAATTTAAATGGGATCCTGATTGTCAATCAGCCTTTGAAACTTTGAAAACAAGAATATCTGAAGCACCTATCTTGAGAGGACCAAATTGGAAACTCCTTTTCCATATTTCTACAGATGCTTCAGATACAGCTCTGGGAGCTGTGTTGGGTCAAAAATATTTAGTCCCTTATGCCATTTACTATACCAGTAAAAATTTGACTCCCACAGAGTTGAACTATACTGTGACTGAAAAAGAGTTTTTAGCTGTTGTTCATGCAATCAATAATTTTAGACATTATATAACAGGCTATGAAACTTTTATTCATACTGACCATTCTGCAATTAGATATTTAATGAACAAACCTGTTACTAATGGCAGAGTGACAAGATGGCTCTTACTTTTGCAAGAATTCAATATTACCGTGTTGGATAGACCAGGAAAACAAAATACAGTAGCTGATTTCTTGTCTAGGATTCAGAATACTAAAGAAGATTCTCCTGTAGAGGATAAGTTTCCTGATGAATACTTGTTTGCAGTAACTATTAAGACTCCTTGGTATGCAGATATTGCTAACTATTTGGTTACAGGGAAACTACCTTCACATTTGTTTCCAAGTGAAAAAAGAAAAATTATTCAGGAGAGTTCAAAATATTCATGGATTTCTAACGAATTGTTTAAAACAGGGCCAGATCTTGTGATCAGAAGATGTGTCAGGGAAGATGAAATGTCTGATATCCTTAAGGCATGTCATGATGAACCATGCGGCGGACATTTTGCAGACAAAAGGATAGCCTATAAAATCCTCTCTTTAGGATATTATTGGCCTTCCCTCTTCAAAGATGCAAAACAATATGTCAAAAGGTGTGACAGCTGCCAAAGAGTAGGGAAACCTACCCTTTCAAATGAAATGCCATTGCAAACACAGGTACTCATTGAACCCTTTGAAAAATGGGCTTTAGATTTCATTGGACCTATTAATCCACCATCTAAGCAAAAGAAGTATATATTGGTTTGTACTAATTATGTTACTAAATGGGTAGAAGCTAAAGCATTAGTATCTGCTACTGAAAATTCAGTTGTTCATTTTCTTTATGAGGATATTTTTACTCGCTTTGGTGTTCCAAGAGAAATTGTAACAGATCAGGGGAGCCAATTCACATCAAATTTGGTGGAGAAGTCGATGGAAGAATACAAAATCAAGCACAGAAAATCTACTCCTTACCATCCACAAGCAAATGGTCAAGTGGAGTCCACAAACAAAGTTCTTGAAAGTATCATCACCAAAACTGTTTATCTACATAGAAGAGATTGGGCAGAAAGGCTTCCAGAAGCCTTGTGGGCCTATAGAACTACATGGAGGAATACAACAGGACATTCTCCCTATGAACTTGTTTATGGGAAAGAAGTCTTGTTTCCCATTGAGTTCCAAGTCAAGACCTTCAAGATAGTAGTTCAGTTGGGAATGGACTTATCAGAAGCCCAAAAGCATAGAATGGAGCAATTGAATGAGCTAGATGAGATCAGACAAGAAGCAATTCTAAGAACTGATCTAGTTCAATATCAAAGAGCTAAATGGCATGACAAATATATCAAAGAGAAGAAGTTTCAAGAAGGATATTGGGCATTGTTATTTGATTCCAAGTTTAAATATTTTCAAGGAAAATTTCAGACTCATTGGCTTGGGCCATATGAGATTGACAAGATCTTTAGCAATGGAGCAGTAAGAATCAAGACCATTGATGAATTTCAAACTCCTCTTATTGTGAATGGCCACAGATTAAAAGTCTATCATAAGCCACTCTCAAAAGAGAAATTTTTCAAAATGTTTCAAGAAAATTCTGCAATCAGGCTGGTACAGAAGAATCCTTCTTCTCTACCAGCCTAGCTTTTGTTCTTTTCAGTAAAAAAAAAAATAAATAATTTTTTTTTTTTTTTTTTTTTTTTGTATATGCCTGAAAACCAATCATTGATTGGCAGTCTTATACAGAAAATGTAGGGTGAAAATCAGGGACACCTGACACCCTATATTTTCCAAAAAAATCTCTCTTTTTCATTTTACAAGTTTTGTGACCACCCACTCCATTTCATTCCACTTCATTTCACTCCACTTCATTCCATTTCACTTCATTTCATCTGTTTCATTTCATTTGACCAATAAAATTTTCTTTCATGACCATTTTCATTCAGTCAGTTATCATCCATCTATTTCCATTTCACCCAAATAATAGCTGTGTCAGTTTCCGCAGCTGACACCAGTTTCCGCAGCCGGAAGCAGATTCTGCAGCTACCACTCTGTTTTTCAAAAGAATGTACAGTCAGATGTATTTCCATAATCATGAAATCAAATACAGGTATGAAGACATATTATGAAGACATGGGGCATTCAAGACATCAATGAGGAGCAACTAATTAAAGACCAAGAAAAAATGGCAAGAATTCCAAGGTATGAGTAAAAATTTATTTCAAATGGCATTTAAGCACATTTTTACATAGTTATAAACCATAGCTCCATTATATGCAATGATTGTGTTCACAAACTCCGTAACCATTCAACGATCTCTATATGATCCTCCCACAACCCTTGCATTCATTTTCAAACGGTCCCATAATCAAGCCTCTGATCTTCACTCATACTCCGATACTCCACGTGTAATGATGAAACGTGGTTGATTTGACTACGGCTTCTTTCAGCCGCATAAAATCTATAGCCGTTTCATAAACGTGCTTACATTTACTCTGCAGCCACCCAATTTTAAATACTGCCGGATGCGTTATACTCCTCCTACTGTTCTATTGATCTCACAGCCGCATTTCCACCGTGCTCACGTAACCCTTCTCTGTTCCGCTTCATCCCATTTTGTTCTCTGTTACGCTACATTCCGTATACCCATTCTTTGGTATCCGCCTACAGTCACTGGTCTCCTCCATAAATCGTGCTCATTTCTGCTCATTCAGCCGTCTTACCTCCGTTGAACCCTCCTCACACAGACAAATTTTAAAGAGCAGAAAGAAGGATGGGTCAGTTGTTGAGAACAGAACCAGAAGGACCTAAATTCATGGAAGGATACTCGCAAGTCAGGGATATATTGAAAAAGGAAAAGTGGCTCGGTTTATCCAAAAGTTTAGAGGCTACCATAAAGAGGTGACAAAAGCTTTTTCAAGGTCTTTCAATGGCCTGGAGGTAGAAATTGGGGACCTTAATTTTACGGTGAATGAGGCATCCATAGCAGCTGTTACAGAACTTCCTAAAGAAGGTGAACGTTGGTTCAAGAACAAGAGTATTAGTGATGAAGCCTGGAGAGTGATCCTACGTAACCCAGTTATGGATGTAACTATTTTTAAAAAGGGAATTCCTGTTCATGCTTTGAAAGAAGAGTGGGCTACTTTACTGTTAGTTATCCAAAAATTTATCACCTGTGAGGGCCGTTTTGGATCCATGTATATGTATCATACCCGATTGCTGATGAATTTTCTAGACAACCAGACCCTCAATCTGCCATACTTTTTATTAAATAGTTTGAAGAAGATGTCTGTGACCATTCAGAAGCATTTAGGGGACGTAGAACCACATTTATATCACCATGGTCTTGTGAAAATTTTGATTGAAAAACAGCTAAAAGAGAAAAAGGACACATGGGAACAATTTTTGATTAGAAATTTCTTTGAAGAACCCCAAGAAATTCTTGAAGGCAGTACATCAAGAAGGAGTAGGAGAAAGAGAACAAATGATGAAACTCAAAGCACTCCTACTACTACAGTTGAAAGAACTAGTAGAGAAGAGAGACTGTCAAAAAGAAGGAAGGAAGAAACCAAGGGTAAAAAGCCAATAAAATCAAAAGAGAGAAAAAGCATTGAGGCTATGCATCAAACTCCTTCTTCAGAAGAAGATCATCAAGTGTTATCTGAGAGACTAGTTCACCTTCAGGAACAGTCATCTATGGCCAAAAAGAGAGGTAAAGGAAAACAAAAGCAAAAAGACAGTAGTCCACAGTGTGTAAGAAGAAGTTCTAGACTTAAAGGGAAGTTGAGGAAAACACAAACGAAAGGACCCTATTTTATTGATTTGGGAGAAGAAACATCTGAACAAACTCCATCTGGCCATAGTCCATCTCATTCTCAGTCAGACATTGAACATAGTTCATTTCATTCTCAGTCAGATACTGAACATAGTCCATCTCATTCTCAGCCAGACGTTGACATGAGCCCTTTTCAGCCAGATTTTGAAGCCAATTCTCCTCCACGGCATTTTGGGGACAGCCCAATAAAAACGACACCTGAGATAGACCCAAAGCAGCAAGAAGTATATGATTATATAGAATCTTTAGAAAGAGCAACCACGGGTCCCAGCACTTCATCCACTCAGCCTCACACAACAAAAGAAGATCTAGTCCAATCATTGAAACAAGAAGTCTTTGAGTTGGAGGTTTTAAATAAACACATTAAAAATGAAAATGAGGCATTAAAGGAACAAAGAAAATTGGACAAGATCATTCATGACAATACCATGCTACATCTGGGACTATGGTAGAAAAAGAACAGGAAATTGAAGAAGAAATGCCAGAAGTTAAGTAGAGCATTGGTTAATATCAAATTCAGATGCTTGATGAAGAAGCCCAGGATGTTAGCAGCACCAAGGAAGAGGAGGAGAGGACTGAATGTACTGGCTGAAGTGTCAAGGCATATGAATTGAAGAAGGATTATCCAAATTTTGGTTGCATGAGGACATGCAACACCTTCACAGTGGGGGTATGTTGAGTCTCAAATCTGCATCTTTCTTATACACCTTTCTAGACCTTTTTCATTCACCTGGACCTTCTAAGTCATCAATATCATTGAATATTAATTTTAAAAGAGCATCTAAAATGGTTTTTAACTATGTTTTGTGTCTTCTGTTTGATTTAGATTTTTGCTCATTTAGCTGCGGAATCTTGTCACTTTCCGCAGCTGCTGCAACTTTCCGCAGCCATTTTGTTAAAGTCTATGTTGCAGGTATCTTCAGGCATATCGAGCCACATGGGCAAGTTAGAAATGACGTGGACATGGATCGTGTCCTATTGGCTCAGCCGAATTCACCTAAGAAGGTTGTGGTCAAAGGTGGCCAAGTGGTGGTCAACCGTAGAGTCCCACGGTGACAGAACTCTGTTTCTCATCACGTGGAGATTTGCGTGGCCGTTTCTAAATCATGGGAGACATATCAACACCTGTAAACGGCTCCATAAGCCGAATCCAACAGCCACTCTCCATAGATTTAATCCTCACAGCGGCCATAATGCTAGATCTCTGGACGTGATGGTTCACGTGTCTTCTATCAGCGCAGACTTTAGGGAATTAGTTATATCTCCCTCTGTTATAAATAATGCGTTCTCATACGCATAATAGTTAGATCTTCTTTAGCACTGTAATGTAATTGAGTCGCCATTGTGCTGTGACATTATCTCTCTGTTATGACCGCATTTTAATATATGAGAAGACTCTGTTCATAAGCGTAATTCGTATTTGAAAGCTGCTCCCCGAGGTCTGTGCAGAGGGCCCCTGCACACGCTGAGGTTTTGTGTATTACTGTATAGTTTCATGCTTCATTTCTTTATGTTCATTGTGCCATAGTCATTCACGTGTATATAGATTACATCTTTCATGGTATTTACATTTCATCTTTGTCCATAATCTTTCATGTTTTATATTTTACTTCTGTCCATAATATTTTATGTATTATGTTGTTGTTAACTGATCAGTGTTCTTGTTTCAGATTACAATAGACAACCCGGGCATTTGCACATCTTTTTATAATGACTAATGACATGGAATCAATATTGTCCTTCTACTGATTTCTTTTTCTTAGTTTTTGCTTAATTCCAGCACTGTTTTGTTTATTTCAGTCTTGCACATTTGCTTTAGTAGTTAGATTAGATATTAAACTGTTCATGTCATTTTCAGTTACCTCCGAAAGCCATAGCGAGACTAATGGTGAGGGATTGAAGTATGAATGTGTAGTTTTATATTAGTTTACTTTTCTGCAAGTTAGATATTAAACTGTTCATGTCATTTTCAGTTACTTCCGAAAGCCATAGCGAGACTAATGGTGAGGGATTGAAGTATGAATGTATAGTTTGATATTAGTTTACTTTTCTGCAAGATAGATATTAAATTGCTCATGTCATTATCAGTTACCTCCGAAAGCCATAGCGAGACTAATGGTGAGGGATTGAAGTATGAGTGTGTAATTTGATATTAGTTTACTTTTCCGCAAATTAGATATCAGATTGCTCAAGTTGTTTATGATTACCTCCGAAAGCCATAGCGAGACTAATGGTGAGGGGTCAGAATATGAGTTGATGTAATTTGATTTTAGTTTTACTTTACTTGCAATATTTTCCTTGAGTAACAGTTTCTTTTGTGTTTAGACAACAACAAGGGTAATGGTTTTCATGATCAATAGTTCACTGTTTGTTTAACTAGGATAGTAGCACATTTCATTTCCTTTTAGGAACTAATTTTCTCATTGTATGTTTCAAAATCCTTTTGAAGTTTGAAAGTTTGGTAAATCATTATAAAGGAAATAATTGCCTTGAACAATCATAACCATACTTGTCTTTTAGAATTTTCATTAGGAAACCAACAAAGATAAAAAGAAAAAAAACCAAAAACGACAAAAAAGTAAGAGATAGGTTATCTTGCACATATAGTGCGCCACACTTCGTCAGCTTACGAATCCCGGATTGACAAATTAATGTAGCAATTTAGGACACACTAAATTGACCAAACAAGTATATGGCAACGAGTTTGGCTACATGCGAGGCTATATGGATGAGGAAGATCCTGGTCGGGTTGTTCGGTTCACACTTAGAGCCTACTGTGATTTATTGTGATAATCAGAGTTGCATAAAACTCTCGGTTAATCCAGTATTTCATGATAGATCTAAACACATCGACATCCCGCATCATCATATCGAGATTGTGTGCAACGGAGAATCATGTTACTTTCATCCATTCCTACGGAGGATCAGGATGCCGATATCTTGACGAAGGCGCTCACCAGGAGCAAATTCGAATACCACAGAGGTAGGATAGGGGTTGCAGATAATCCATATCTTGTTGAGAGGGAGTGTTGAGATTGCAACAAGATGATGAGCTTAGTGGAAAGGAGTCGCCTTCACTAAGTGGGCCCGCAGGTTATTTTTGGCGCAAAGTCTATTTTTAGACTATGTCTATTTTTAGACATATGGATCATGTTCTATGAGTTGCAGGATGCTATTTGTGGATGGTTGGTCAAGTTGGAAAAAATAGATGGACTTCTATTTTTAGACATATTGGGCAGAATCTATTTTTAGATTGCCAACCTAAAAATAGATATGTCGAATATTATTAGCTCTTAATAATATTTGGACTCTAAACATTATCTTATTCTCTTGGAGCACTTCAGTTAAGTGCACAGATGTGGCACAGGAGCTGACAGAAGGAATTATGCTATTCCCGAGGGTTAAGTGGAGCTATTGCATGGATACTTCAGTTAGAACTCATGTGACAGAGTTTGGTGGAGTTGATTGAGGAAGTTAGTGGAGTTGTATTCAGTTTAACTCAGTTAAACATAGTTGAGCTAGTTGTATCTAGTCTAACCGATTGATACACTAGTGAGAGTGGTGTGAATTAATTATTAATTAATTCACTAATTATTAACTCATTAATCAACTGAAGAATACATTAGTTAACTACAGTGCATGGACAGTTTCAGTAGAGACCAGTGGAGAGGTAGGTGAAAGAGCAGTGTGACTATCAGTTGTGACTATACTGGTGCATGAGTTTGCACCACACATTGATGGAGATGCCAATGAGGATTGCGCAGTGCATACCAGAGGGATTCGAACTCAGATTGGGCCATTATTCATCTTGGATTGCGCAGTAGAGGCAGGCTAACAGGTGGAGCAGATTGGAGCATGTGTTTTGCTAGATATGAGCTTGTGTAGTGTGTAACAATTGGAGATTGTACTGAGAGCTTGTGAGGATTTTGTACAATGATTGTTACATGATCTATATCATTATAATATACAGATAGTTGGGGGTTTTCAGCTTTAATCTTTCCCATAAATACTGTGTTTATATGTGTGATTGTTTATGGTTTTAATGTGCGCATGCGATTGTTTATATTTCCGCAATTAATGATCGATAGTAGAAGAGGTTATGTATTATGCATGAAGCTCCAATAGTGTGTGATCAGGATAATCTCGGTGAATAATTTAACAGTTATTCAAATTTATACATTCCCCTTCTTTGCTTTGGCAGCCAAAGCGCAATTCTCTTCATCAGAGTTCTTTGATGAAGATCTGTCCCTGGTACTCCACCTTATCTCCTCTTGCACAAGATCCGACCAAAGTCGCTCCCATCCTGGCAATTTATCCCGACCATTGACAGAGTCCTGATAGGAGTGCCAACTCTTTGAAAGCCCAAGGAGAGCCAAGCTCACCAAGTCCTCATCATCAACAGTAACCCCCACACTTCCCAGCTCATCCCTGCATTGGATGAACTTCGTGAGGTACTTGGGCATACTGTCGCCTTTCTCCATTTTTATGTTCCTTAGTTTATCCTTGAGCACCAACTTCCTCTGGTCGCTCTTGCTTTGAAATAAATATGTCAAAGCTTTCCACATCAAGAATGGAGAAGCCTTACCATGAAGGCTGGACACTATGTGATCCTTCACACCTTCCAACAGAATCCTTCGACACTTTGCTGTCTTCTTTTGCCATGCGTCAAGTACGGCAGCATCACGAGAAGTAGGCTTTGGAATTTCTACATCTATGAACTCCTTCAACCCATTGTCATCCAACACTGCCTCCATCCTGTCCTTCCATGCAATATAATTCGAGCTTCCCTCAAGGGCATACTCCAATCACAATCCGTTGAAAGACATCTCAACTTCGACACCAAGAAAACACTACTGCAAATTCGAATTCCACCAGCACAAAACTCAACCACTTCAATGTTTTGCAATTGCTCCAATGATCAATATCCCTCTGATACCATGTAGAAATTTGAATAAATGATATATTATTCACCGAGATTCTCTTGATCACACACTATTTTAGCTTCATGCATAATACATAATCTCCTCTACCATTGATCATCACATGCGGAAATAAAATCAATTGCACGCACACATTAAAACCACGAACAATCACACATATGAACACAATATTTAATGGGAAAGCTTAAAGCTGAAAACCCCAACTATCTGTATATTATATGTCATGGAGATCATGTAAAAATCATTGTACAAAGCTCCTCACAAGCTCTCATGCACACCCTCAATTGCTACACACTATCAAGCTAGATCTAGCAAAACACATGCTCCAATATTTTTCCACTTGATAGCCAACCTCTATTGCGTAATTAATGCTATGGGATGGCTTCATTAAATAGATAAACCACCTGGCTTGAACTGCGCAATCCTCATGGGCTACTCCACCTATCTGTGTGTTGCAAATAGAAACAGTATAGTCACAACTGATAGTTAACCTGCTCTTTCACCTATCTCTGCACTGGTCTCCACTGAAACTGTCCATGCACTGAAGTTAACTGATGTATTCTTTAGTTGATTAATGAGTTTGTAATTAGTGAATTAATTAATAATTAATTCACACCACTCTCACTAATTGTATCAATCAGTTAAACTGAATACAAATAGCTCAACTATGTTTAGATTAGTTAAACTGAATACAACTCCATTAACTTCCTCAATCAACTCCACCAAACTCTGTCACATGAGTTCTAACTGAAGTATCCACGCAATAGCTCCACTTAACCCTCAGGAATAGCATAATTCCTTCTGTCAGCTCCTGTGCCACATCTGTGCACTTAACTGAAGTGCTCCAAGAGAATAAGATAATGTTTAGAGTCTAAATATTATTAAGAGCTAATAATATTCGACATATCTTCTTTTAGATTGGCAATCTAAAAATAGATTTCGCCCAGTATGTCTAAAAATAAAAGTCCATCTATTTTTTTCGGCTTGACCAACCATCCACAAATAGCATCCTGCAACTCATAGAACATGATCCATATGTCTAAAAATAGGCTTTGCGCCAAAAATAGCCTACGGGCCCACTTAGTGAAGGTGACTTCTTTCCACTAAGCTCATCATCTTGTTGCAATCTCAACAACATTGTTTTGTCTATAAACTGGATTCTCTTTTGAACATTCCTTGACATTTTAATTCTCAAGCTATGCAACAAAAAATATGGAAGATTTAACTAACTGCCTTCAAGAAAATTCATCAACAACCTAACGTGATAAAAGAACATGCATCCAAATCTTCCCTCGCAGGTGATAGATTTTTGAATTATTAATAGTAAATTAATCCATTTTCCTTTAAGTGTTGTGCTGGGTATATTCTCTTTTTAAATATGGTGGTATCCATACCTGGTTTTTTCAGAAATATTTTCCATTCCTCACCTTCAATTCCTCTGTTTTTGAACCACCTCTCTCCAGTTCTTGGCAGTCTGGTGGCTTCAGCAATGAAAGATTCCATTATTTCAAATTTTACATCTCCAATTTTGGCCTCCTGTTACAGCATCATTTATCACTTTTATATACTTGATGACTTATGTATTGGCCTTGGGCATCCCTTTCCTTTCAGACTTGGTCAACTTCTTAAAAAACATTATTTTGGATTCCATACGCGACTCTAGCCTGACTTTTATGCGTACAGATGCGGGTTCGCTCACATATAACCCGCATATGCAATTTAAAATATTAAAAAAATATAATCTCCCTATTAATTGGGCAGGGTTTACGGGTTTTACCTAAAGACCACCTACACCAGCCTGTGGCCAAACTGTTTCCCAGCTGAAAATTTGATTTGAGGAAGTATAAATACATCTCATTGGGAAGGCCTAAGGGTGGAGAGAGAATGTTATTGATAATATAGCCTGTTATATCCCAGATCAAGTTTGATTATCCCTGTGCCTCCTGCAATTCCCAGGTTCAGGAAACCTTTGTTTCCTTGTGATGTTCACTCCCTTTATGTGACATCCTTTGTGCACCTCTTATGGAAGAAGATTTTTAACGCTTGGGCTAGATGGATCCAGAGGATGGTTTCGCTTGGAGCCGTGGCTAATTTCAAGTGATATCTCTATTGGGTGCAGGAATTACACTTAAGAAAACTCCTCAACACTTAATTTGTCAACCCGGGGGATCCATAAACTTAGAGACGAAGCACAGGCAATGCCAGAGATGGTATGAATATTCCTAATATAAATCCCTACTTTCTTTAAAGGAAATATTGCAGAATCAAATTAAAAAAGAAAAAGGAAACTCGAACCATCAAAATAATCTAAGACTGGAACAAGGAATAATGCATTTGCAAGAGGGAATTAAAGATAAAATACAATCACTCTAGCTAATTATTGTTTAGCTATTGAGTGTGTGTTTTTCTTTAGCAGAGACACTTGGCAGTCTCATCAGATGGGCCCTTAAACCTGCTCCTTTAGAGATTTCCTTCTTTCCCTAATCTGTCCTGCACTTTCGCAGTCTGCTTGCACTAGTGCATGAATAGAGATTTATGCAGAAGGTATAAATGGTGTCTTTACTAAAGGCTTTCTACTTCATGCAAGGGCTTGAAATTTTCCCAGTTCAAAGCACTCAGATCCCGTGGTAAGAAAATAGTTCTTGCACCGGATCAGAGCTTCCTGCACTTAGCATTTAATTCTTAAAATGAGTGCTTAATTATTGCAAGTGTTATGATACTGTTAAATCAAATTGCACACATAAAAAAAGTGAATGTTTCTGATCTTAACAGAGTGCAGGAATAAAGAAACAATCAATATACATTTATCCTGTCATAAGCATTTAATGAAAGAAAGAAGATTTTGGGAAGTAGACTAAGAAGGCTCGCTGCATCACACCAACGTGCACTGGTGCAGGTTCATTTCTCCTGCGTGGACCAGGCGGGGAAAACCAATCAAATAGAATTGCAGAAAAGGAGATATCAAACCAACGTGCACTGGTGCAGGGTTATTTCTCCTGCTTGGACTAGGCGGAGGAAAACCAATCTGAAATCAAGTGCAGGAAAGGAAATTGCAGAAAAAGGAAATTTATCTACTTCACACAGCGGATCCTCTTTCACTCAGACAGGAATGCATATGCTTAAAATTAAATCACACTTGACAATGTAAACACAAATTATAGGAAAACAGGAAATGGGGTAAACGTGTTGGGTTGGCTGGACCCTAGCCAACCAGCACATTTCCCTTTTAAATAAAAACACTGCTGAGTACCTTAATCAATTAATTAGCTCAAATACATAAACGCAATTTGTGAAACATGAGGCGGAGCTCCCTTTTATTAATTCACTGAGGCAAGTACATACATTAATACATCGTCCAGCCCAGATTCAGGTGATAACAAAATACAACCTGTTACTGCCTCTCTGGCTGTGTCTTTGTTCTCTTCTGCTATCAAAAACTTTCCCTCAATCCTATTTACATTCTACATTATATAGATCTTTGGCCAAAGGCCAAAATAGATCATTCAACCGATTACATAACCAAACGTAGAATTTAGCTTTTCAGCCTTCAAAATTAGACAGTTAGCAAAACTGGCTGTAGCCAATCTCCAGCTTTCGTCCTTCACAGATTTGGTCTCGACTGCCTTTGGGTCGATCTTGCTATCGTGGCTAAAGCTGCTCAAAATGAGGCGGTGATCAAGGAGGTTCGGATCTGCTACAAGGATTTTTTGTGCTAGCAATGGTGCAAGATCTGATCCTGCACTAGGATCAGCGGTCACGGTAAGTACTCTAACTACCAAATAAACATTGGAGATATCGATAAGTTACAAAGAGTGATTAAAAGTAAGAAATCATGTAAGAAATAATTAATTAATGCTAAGTTGAATTAAAAATATGAAAAATAAAGTTTATATGAAATATGTCACCGTGCTTGGATTGGTGCAAGATGAGGGTGCATAAAAGAGGTAAAACAACGGTAAATGGTTATGATTTAGGAAGGGGAAAATGGAAAAAAGAGAGCAAATTAGGGGGCTAACAATCTCCACTTTATTTTTACATACATCAATAAAAGAAGCTTTGTCTTGTTCCTGATGTCATGTTCTTATATGTTTCATATACATGTTAATGATCTTGTAATAGTTATTTCATGTTATCTTTCATGAGTTTATATGATCTAACATACTGACATTTAGGATATATATTATGTACAACTAGTCTTTGTGCTTTGTCTTGAGTGAGTTGTAGGTTTTGAAGCACGAGGAGTAGTAAAGGGTTTGCACCCTGTGGGAATGACCTCAAACGTAGGACATACGGGTAAGGTCACCTATCCCTAGTTTACTAGTTTAAGCCTTATTACTTTGAATTTGATTGCTTCTTGTGATTATATGCCTTCCACTCTATTAGGTCCCTCAACCCAGACCTTAAGGTAGTTTTTCCCGCAACAGAATTGGCGACTCCATTAGGGATTACATCAGTGTAATTCCTATTTTGGGTTGTTTTCTCTGGATTTTGGGTTCCCTGACTGATCTGATCACTTTCCCAGTCTTGTTGTTTCTTTTTCCATCCAGGCAGAAGCCCTAATATTCTGGATCAAGCTTGGATTTTTTTCTTTTCTTTGTTGTCTTTTCTATATGCTACTTTTTGTGTACATAGTCGCGTATACATTTTTTTTTGTCCAAAGGAACCTGCATATACACAAGTTTCTTCAGACATAAACACATATACATGTAGGTTGCACAATGTGGATTCACTTATGGCCAATTAAAATTGAAAATTTGATTTTTGAGATCCTGTAAGTCTTTCCTGCCTGCTTTTGGTCACTCCTGTAGAACCTTTTATATGTTTGGATAGTGTTTCTCCTTATTGGGTATCAGTTTCTCTCTTTTTTTCTTGAAAACCTAATCAACCTAGGGTTTGCCTTACTTGGTCAAGTTTCAGTTGTGGTTGTTGCACCAGGACTTCTTTTTGAGGTTCTTGGTTTTTCTGACATTTTAGAACATTGAGTCTATGTTGGTTTTCTCATGCTTGGCTTGTTCATTGCTTCACTTTTGGTTTTTGGCTTGTTGGCTTGCTTGGTTTTCTTATTTCTTGAGATCAAATTTTCTGGCGAATCTTGAAGTTGTCTTTCTTGATGTATTGAAGTTTTTGTTTGTTGGAGTTTTATGCTACTATTTCAAGTCTTTTTCTTGATTTAACTACTTCATTCTGCTTTTTGAGTCCCATCATGAAAATGACATAGTTGGCTTATGAAATTTGAAGTTGCTTGTTGGCTCATTTTGTTGATTTGAGGCCTTTGGTGGCTTTGTTCTTTTCTCAAAGACTTTTTGCTTTCTCCTTAAAAATTTAAAGGCTCAAAAAACATTTGTGTTTTCCATTGCTTTTGCTTTTGGTTTTCATTTTATGGTTTTCATCCCTTTGGGAGAAATTTGGTAGTTTCTCATTTTGGTCTGGTTGCTTGGTTTTGAGAGAAGCTTTGTAGTGGGCTTGTCTCTTTTTATATCAAGTTGTTTTGGCATTTTTTGTGCAAATAAGTTCTTGTTTGGGCTTGTCTCTACTTTATTTCAAAGTGATCAGACCTTCTTATTGAAAAAATCATTTTCTTCCCTTTGTGAGTAGTCCTAGAATTTGCATTCATCATTGGTAGTTTTCACATTAGTTGCATCATTAAGCATTGTAGTATTTTTGATAGTTTTTGAGTGTGTGAGCGTGATATTGAAAAGAAAAGAAAATTTTCTTGCTTTTTAGTTGTTTCGTAGAACCCAAGTAGAAATCTCTTTTATTGAAGAAAAAGTTGCATATTCATGCAGTAGGTTTCTATTGATTTCTCTTTTGCGTCAAAACATCATAAGTTGCATTCTCCATCTACCCTTGAATTAAAAAGAACAACCATTAAAATCAAGCACTTAATCTAAAAATGAACTATAATTTTTTGAGTTGTCAATAATATACACCAACTAGTCTAGGTCATAGGGCCTTAGAATAGGTGAGTGGAGAATTAACTCTCCAAGGCCACTCAAAATTTCAAACATAGAAGTTGATTAATGAGTGAAATCTAGCCTCGTTAAGTGGATCGGGAAAGCTCTACCTCCAAAGAGTTAAGAGCGAGGGCTAGTGAAGGCAAAGAAGAGAGATACCCCCTCTCCTATTTGCTGGATCCTAACCTAAGACCGTTCTGCCCGGCTACCGATACAAACAGGTGTCCATAGTTGCTATTCTTAGGTATCACATAGGTGACTGCAGGAGGGAATACCCATGGTACTTGAGCTAAACATTGCATCACTATCATTAGTACTTCTGGAGGGTGCCCTTGCGAAGCTCGGGTACTTGCACCAGCAAAGGATTTTGTTAGGAGGTCAGCATAACTATTTACGTTACCTTTGCTAGTAGGCCTGGGGTGTAATTACCCCAGACTATTCTCGGAAGGTCTTCTTATTCGCTTTCTTGTATTTTGGTGTCCGATCCTAATAACATGGAGTGGAAATACATGAAGGCTGCTTTATTGTTGTATTTTAGGGACAATTTTTTAGAGAGTGCTCTTTTTTCCTTGATTTCCATAGCTTCATAATTTTTTGAGTCTAGCTTAAAATCTCATAATTATTAAAAGTGGTTGATCGATCAGTTCGTCGATCGAGGAGGCTTCGTGGGCTTTCTCCTATGAGTGCCGAGCCTTCATCAAGAAGGCATAGGGACAATTCTACTGGTGATTTTCATCCAGTAGCTGCAAACGCATCGGACAATGATCCTCCACTTGGAGATATTTTTCTGTGGGTGGTCCCAGTACTAGTGGTGATATAAAGAGGATTACTACACTCATCTCTCGAGTCCTTTTTCTTGCAGAAGAAGTTGAGGTAGAAGAGATTCCTAAACCTCCAGGTACTCCTTCCTCTCCACTTCCTACTAGTTTTCCGGACGTTCTTTGTACATTGGGCCTCTGTCTCAAAGACCGTCTAACCTCCATATTTTTCCTTTTCTTTCGATGGCCATAGCTAAGAACACAAATTTGGCTATGAGCACTTCAAGTGTTCTTACTCCTCTTTTAGTTGAAGGAGGAGGTACCATTTCTATTTCGACTATCACTCCCAGTGCGACAAACTTTGGCTCTACCTCCATTCCATCCGTGAGTGGGGGCACCCAAACATTTGCTTCCCATTCTGGTACCTTTTCTTTTGGAATTCCATCTAGTACAATTCATTTTGTTTCCTTCATTGTTGCTTCTGCTGTCTCCACACCCATGTCTTCTATTGCTAGTGGGTCAGCTTCACTTTAGGGTTTCTCCTTCGGAAGTGGTCATATCTCTCTTTCAAACCCTCCTTAGGATCTGTTACCACAAAGTTAGACCTGATAGGTTGCTAATCAAATCAATCTCATGTAATTGTTTCAAACCAATATTTTGATTGAGGCTTCGCCTCCTCAACCTGAGAGGGCTCTCTCAAGGGTTAATGATTTTTGATAGAAATATAGATGGCTAACTCTATGTGGGGTATTAAGTACATAAATGATAGATATTGGCTGTAAATCACATCAGCAAGTGCACATTGGGCTTATGGAGTCAAAATAGTTTTAGTAAAACCAAAAAATCTACTAATTAGCATGGAAGTCAAGGCATATCAGAGTTCTAGTCAAGAGATACACATGTGAATCAGTAAAAAACAAAGTCAGTTTGTCTATATAGGAAGTCAGTGCGTCAAAGATGAATTTTGAGTAACATAAACAAACTCCACTACCATAGGATAATAATAAGATGCAATTAGAACAAGAACACACTAGAAATATTTATGAATCTCAAGTTTTCTAAGTAGAAATCTCTGTATTAAGCTGAAAACCAGTCACTTACAATAAACATAGTCTCTTGCTAAAAATGTCCAACCCCTTCCATATTCAACTTCTTGATATTTTATAGATCATTTATAGCATAAGATAACCTTATCTACAACTACATACATCGAACGTCTGACTCTTGACACCTTGCCTAACCATATGGCATGGTATTTATTACAAAAGGACAACTAATCTACTAAACAGTCCTATTACAAATAGGATTCAAACTCTTAATCACCTATCTATAATAACCTTATCTTAATTAAATTACACTCTTTGCCAAATGTACTAACACTTGGTCGAATCTAGATGATTGACTCCAAATCTTGATGACCATAATGCTGACCTCCATCAAAATAGGAAACAATCCCCTGTTTTCTAGGCATAGGGTCCTTTACATTCTTGAGACACTCTGACCATCATGAACTCATCATTTCGAGATTATTTTTTGTTAGAAACTGAAATACCACCTGCCCAAAATCCTTCCTAACTCCAGCTATTCAAAACCATCATCAAAGTGTTCAAATGAGCTGAAATAGACCTGCGCTACGAAAACAACACAGTTTCGTAGCGCTTTTCGTAGCGCAGATCTTTTACCTTTTTTCCTTCAAAATTTTGATTCCTCTCCTCTAGTATTATCTTCATTATCATTTAATACAACCTTCCTATAAATTTCAGGTCATAATTCACACTTTTTCCCTTCAAAAATTTATGAGAAAGAGTGAAAAAAACTGCTACAACAGTTTCGTAGCGCTTTTCACTCTTTTTACACTGTTTGTGCTATGAAACTACTGAGTGAGAATTTTTGTCCAAATTTTTCAAAATGAAAACCATAAATGTGCCAAAACTCAAAATAACACTGGTTTCATCAAATCAAAAAGTCACATGAACTAAAAAACACATTTTTCATGGGGTTCCTTCTTAATTTTCACTTGATTTAGCCTTTGACTTTTTAATGATTGTCATTCTGCACCTTTGTTCTTTAACTCATCCTGAGTCAATTTCAGCTGCTGCTCCAAGTCCTCCACTTGATCTCTAAGTCTTTTATTAATGGCTTTCAAGTGAGTATTGATTACTCTAACAAATTTCGCTTCCTTGATGGCTGGAACTGTCCATGTGAAAAATTGTTCTGCACTGCTTGGGGTTTCAGACCTAGAACCAGTTTGACCTTCCCACAATGCCTTCGTTCTTTTGAACTATGTTTTCTCAATACTGTGCTTTCTGGCCCTCTTTCTCATCACAACAATTTCTTGGTTTTCTAACCTCAATTTCTCTTCAAGATGTTGATACTCTGTCATTTCTTCTTTTCCCTTCTTTGTTTTGCTGGTTGCATGCTCTACTGTAGGTGATGAGAGATCAACCACTTCTTCAGGTGCTTTTTCTATTTCAATAATTTCTTGAACTTCCTTGCTGCCTTCTTGAGTTTCTTAGCATGCCTAGTTAAAGGTTTCCTTGCTTGTGTTAGCCACCTATAAAATTTGTCATATCAAATGGTGGAAAAATAATTTTTGAAGCCTTCAAGAAACAAGTTTTATTGCAAAAAATTGTTATTTCTTGAAGTCTTATGAAGACATCATGCCCTTTGTTTAATCTTCACTATTGTTTCCCTTTAAACTCTGAAATTCTGCTGATTTCATGAAGAAAATACTGCTGCAAAAAATCCCCACTTTTCCCTCATTTTAACCCTCTTCTCAGCTCAAATTAACCTCCATTTTTACCCCTCTTTCCCATACACTTCCTCTATTTTTCATGTATTCCCTTCTTCCCTTCCTTAAAAATCCTTTTCATAAGGTTTGAAACTCACTTTTGAACCTTACCGAAACCCCCAAATCCATCAAAAAACCTTGAAAAAATCATAAAAAATAGTCTTTTTGACTACGGGTCTAAGCCCCTTTGGGCTAAGTCCTAAACCACTTCCCCACATATGCCCACGCAATAGAACCGGGCGCTAGACCCATCAGGCGCTTATCGCATCGAAAATAATCGGAGCACGCAAGTCTATTTATTATGTTAAGACCTCTGATGCGATTGGCTCTTTTTATATAAACCCCTGACTCCATTGCCGCTTTATATAACCTCAGAGCCCGCAATCGGGTTCTAAACTTTGTGATTAAACCATCCCCGATTTGATTTTTCCTTTGTAAAACATAAAAACCCCTTTTTTCCTATGTTTTTAACTAAACGCACCGGTATCATGTTTTTAATGAAAAGAACTGTTGATCTTTTCTCGATCAAACGGTCAATATAATCTCGCATCGGAGATTTTCTAAATGGGTAGATTGAAAAGGCCCGAACCATTGTTCTGATGCGATTGGCCCTTATATATATAAACCCTGGTCCATTTGCTTTTCCATATAGGCAAGGCCCCGCAATCGGGCGCCAAACCTTATATATAACCCGCCTCCGAAGCCGTTAAACCTTTCTTTTTCATTAAAAATTTTGGTTTTCGTATGTTATGAAGGGTTTCCGCCGGTTCATGTTTTAAACGAATTCTGACCGTTGATCTTGAACCAATCAACGATCGGGAGAAACTCGCATCACAAAGATTTTATTGGGCGCACTTGTTATTTTATTTGCAACCTCCGATTGGCGATCTCCCGATCAATTATTAGCCATTGATCTACTCCCCACCTTCCCAGATCCGACGGTTGCCATTGCTCCCGCTCAAATTCCCTTCCCCCGCTGAGAACTCCTCCAATTCATCCTCCACCGTCGATCTGACCTGCAGATCAACGGTCCACAGTCAATCGCATCGGCGCCCTTTTTTTTTTTGCCCCCGCCGATCGCGAAAGCTCCGATTACATCTGGGCCATCCACATGTCAAGATCCGATGGCCCAGGTTTCACCCCTCGACCTTTGTTAAAAACATGAAGCCCCGCTTTATAACTTTGTTTGAGGAGATCTCAACCGTTGATCTCTGCAGATCAACGGCCCATATTAACCCCTTTCTCCGCCTCGTATGTTATTCCATTCTACCCCAGATTCAATTTCCACCATTGATCTTGGACCAATCAAACGACCAGCACTATATCACATCGGAGATTTCCATTGGCGCAGTTTATTATTTTATTCGCCACCTCCTATTGGCGGTCTTCTGATTCATCCTCCACCATCAATCTGATCTACAGATCGACGGTCCACATTCAATCAAACCGACGCCCATTCAGCCTTTGCCCCCGCCAATCGCAAAGATCCGATTACATATGGGCCGTCCACGTGTCAAGATCAACGACCCTAAATTAATCTCTGCATTGATTCTTCCAAATGACCCCTTTCGACCCCTGCGAACAAATCTCCACCGTTGGATGCTTTCATCCAACGTTCACGATCCAAGCCCGAGCCTCTGAAGCAGTCTTACCCAAAAATACGTAGGATTTTATAACGTTTTTGTCTATTTTGTAGGTTTCAATGGTTTTGTCCATTATATCAAAGGAAAACTAAAGGCTGGGGATGATGATCCCTCATGCCTTTGTTTATAAGAGAAATAATTCTACAGGGTTCCCATCAAATATTATCGGTGCATCATGAGCACTTATAATATTATGAAGCCTCTGCGCACCTGCACATCAAAAAGACACAGTAAGAATTAAATTAAACAGAGAGTATTAGTGTTGAAAATTAAATCAAGCCAGAAATGAAGAATTGAAGGAAGAATCACAGTTTTGGTGGATTACGGCTAAGATCAAAAATCAAAAGCCTAATCCACTAAATTAAACATATTTAAAGAACAGAAGAAAAAATTTAGGCTGAATTATGCCTAACACACGGATCAGGAGCAAATTAATCCTGTTTTAGGTCAAAACAAAATATCTATCATACAGAGAAAACCTCCACTACCACATCAGAGGCTAATTGATTCCTCTCAGCTACCTAATGCCACCTGTAGCCTCAAAATAATTCAACAGAGGCCGATTAATGACCAGAATAGAGCATATCTGCCCCAATACAGCTGAATAGTTATTATGAATCAAAGAAGCTAATATAAACTATCAGCAGAGTTATTACAGAGATGACACAAAGCCTTAAAGTCAACAAAAGCTTCCAACAAGCTTAATACTTAATGTAAAACAATTAATATAGAGGAAATATTTGTAAAACTTCTCCATTGAGTCCCTCAAAGGCCGAGAAGCATTAACTATATTAATTGAACCCATAGATATTTTCTCTCTTCGACCTCCTCATTTTCCTATAAAATCTTCTTGAGGAGCTCACTGTAAAGGGTTGGTCACTGCATATCTGTTGCCTGTAAATAGTCTATTGAAGCTGCTATAAGCTCTTTTTGTAATTGAAGATACCTAAGTTGAGATGAGAAGTTTGAAGCTGTAGAGACCCACTGGACTTGAAGATTGTAACTAGTTTGAAGCATCAAATACAAGCTGATTTATGGGATCCTGGTCTATGTCAACGGTGATGTTTTTCTTATTGTAAATCATTATTTTACTTCTATTTCCATGCTGTCCATCTTCTATGATAAAGAACATCAATTATAGAGTTAGGATTTACTGTTTACAGTACCCTTCTCTGACTGATAAGCTTTATCTCAATGTTTTCCTCCAAATTGTGTATTTAAGAATGATTCAGTACAGTTCAAGCAGTTAGGAATGCTGGCGTTCCCTCGTCCTACTGTTTACATTTAACATTGTTCTTGAATGTTATTTTCATTATTTGCTTAGTAAAGTTAGACTAGAAAAGTGATGGTGTGCCATGTTTCCTAGCTTCTTTCTCCAAAGGTAATTCTGAAAGTTTCCCTAAGAGTATGTTGAAAGCAGGCTAGGTTCAAAGTCCTTACATGATCTTATACTATTCTTTGTTATCTTATTTGTCTTGATAAGTTTGCTAAGTAAAGCAGAGCTAGGGAAGTCTATGTTGAGCCCTGTCCTCTAGTTTCTTCTCCAACAGTTGCTTTGAAAAGTTTCCCTTTGAATATGTTGAAAGCAGGATAGGTTCAAAGTCTTTAATTGATCTTAAGCTATTTTTTTTTGTGTTTTAAATGTTTTCTATTGAAAGTGCATCAAAAGCTGGCTAGTTTTGAAGTACTCACCAGATCTTAGATTAATTTTATGTCTTTCTTAAGTGTATGCCAAAAGCAGGATAGTTTCAAAGTACTTACTTTATCTTAGGCTGCTCTTTGTTCTTCATTTGTTTATTTCCCCTTCTTATTGTTTCATTTCATTCCATAAAATAAAATTTAAAGAGATCCTTAGACATAGATGACTTGCCCCATGGACCACTCTTGAACCATGTTGTTTCAATTAAATCCTACTATGACTCCATAGCCCAATGGATTGAAGCTATTTCTTGCCTATCTTCTTAGCTGAATAAATATTTCACTTTCATTCACCTTCACCCTTCATTTAGACTTCCTTCACCTTCATTTATCTTTGCCCAACCAAAACAAACAAAACCTAATTCTTCATAACTAGCCTAATATCTTACCCAAAAGCCTTAAAGATAAATCAATGTTTGCACTTATAGAGAGATCCCTCTCTGGATTGAGGAGGGCTAGATCCTAGAATCCCAAAGTGGTTGAAACAATGTACTCTCCACAGTTTTGGTCTCTGCCAATCTGCTAGAATTACAGGGAGCTAACATTTCTGGCGACTCCACTGGGGATTTTCTGAGTGTTTTTCATTTTAAATACGTTGTAAGATCTCAGATTACCCCTTGATTCAAGAACATTTGGTGTGTTAGCCAGTTGAGCCACCAGAAAGAACATTTATGGCGACTCCACTGGGGAATTCTGAGTCAATTACGTTTTATAAATCTTTAAGAACTCAGAAAAGACCCAAAAACATTTTAGATTGGTACATGGTGGTGGACCATAAAACATTTTACCTCTAAAAGAGCTAAAAACTTCCACCTGACGACTCCACAACTCCTAAAGACCAAATGACTCCACTGGTAGAAGACTCTGAACTGGTTGACAAGATACAGTGACCTCTTCTCTGATTTACAAACATGGATTTAGATATAGACCCAGAAGACAAGCATATGGTCATGATGGAAGAAATAATGTACATGCTTGGAAAGAGAGTGGATAGGTATGTAGCTAATTTAAATATTGGTCATCCTGAACAACCTATGTCTTTCCCTGAGCAAACCACGATGGAAAAAATGATATATATGCTTGGAAATGTTGGAAGTGTTGTCATTGATGGAAATGGAGGCAGAAAAGACAGAGACAGAAAAAGGAGACAACAAAGAAGCGAACAAAGGAAGCAAAGGAGATAGGCGAAAGCAGAACAGAAGCAACGGTAGAGACAGAGAAAGAAGCACAGCTAAGGCAGAGGCAGAGGCAGTGAATATAGAGGTAGAGCCGTTATTGCAGAAAGGTAGAGGCAGAGCCGTTATCGCAGAAAGGTAGAGGCAGAGGCAGAGGCAGAGCCGTTATTCCGAGAATCACTACCCCAGCTGGTAGATACACTATATATATAATTCCGAGAATTGTGACCCAAGCCGGAGGATATATATATATATATATATATATATATATATATATATATATATATATATAGCCGAACCCTATATAATGAAGTTGGTATGTGGATATATATATATAAGGTGGATAACTGAAAACCTTATGTAAGTGCTTGCATATAAACCAAAGTTAATACGCAAGTGGGACCCTACATAATATTCTGGGAATCTTAACCCAAGCGGAAAAGTATATATATAAGCCTTATTCTGAGAATCATTACCCAGCCGGAGGTTACACTAAAGGCAGAAGCGGAAGCATAGATGCAGCGCTTTATATAAGTGCAACGCCTTTTAAACAAAGAACCAAAGTACCATAAGGTGGGACCCTCACCCAATCGCTTTGGATCAAAGTTGGCAGCGGAACTTGTTATCAAAAGATTGCAATTGCGATTGAAGAACCGGACCTGATGGGTCTATAAATCATGAATAATATATGTTTGAGTTACGGCATAACAGTGTTCAATCGCATCGGAGTTAAAGTGGAGCATCAGAACATCTCAATGAAAGTTGCGATTGCGATTGAGTTCTGGACCCGATGGGTTTATAAATCACGATTGATATATGTTTTGAGTTCTGGTGAACAGTGGTCAATCGCATCGGAGTTAAAGTGGAGCAGCGGATCACATGCAACTAAAATTTGCGATTGCGATTAAAGCTCGGACCTGATGGACTTATAAACTGTGATTAATATGTATTTGAGATCCGGCCTAATCGCATTGGAGCATCGGAGTATAGGAATATCGAAACTTCCAATTAAAATTTGTGATTGCGATTAATCGCAATCGGAGTAATCGCATCGCATCAGATTGGAGTAATCGCAATCAGAGAAGGACGTCAGAACAAGCCAACATAGAAGAAAAGGTTAATAAAGCTTGCGATTGCGATCAATTGCAATCGGAAGAAGTCGAGGAGTAATGTATAGCATCGGAAAGCGTGGCAAGTGGGCCCGGATAAATGATATTCTATTGATTAAATGGAATCGACCTCTTATATCAATGTTTATAATGCTTGACTCGGGGAATATGCATACATGGTGATATATTTATATATTGTGCTAAAGTTGAAACTTATAGAAAATGAGGTGCATGCTGGGCATTCGTTAAAATGAATTCATGGGTCTTTACATTCAGTTGGAAAATATATATGTATATATATGCTGATCCATATAATAAATACGCTGGTATTTAATATAATGGTTTTTATAAAAGCTCACGGATTGGGTTTATTACAAGAGCCTACAAGGACGAAAAAGAGAAAGACAACTGCAGAAAATGTGCAGTAATCCCAAAAGAACAGAAGAGGGTTCATTTGGAAATAAATTATATGGACAGAGAATGTGTAAGTAGGCAGCCCGAGTACAGAGATTGAGAGTGAACAGACATTGCCCAGACTCATATACATTTAAGAATAAAACCTGAAAAGCGGTTACATATGTGGCTGGTGCACACAGGTACAGTAAACAGATGAATAGATGCAGAAGTGAACCAAATATACAGAACAGTCACTCAATATCAGCAGAAAAGACAAATCCATTAAAGCCAAGTCCCGAAAAGGAGCTGAGTGGAATTTAAATGTGAAATTGAAGATGTAAATATTTTTGTTTAATATTGTTTGTGATGCAAAGGCAAGTGTCCAAAGGAAAAAGAAAAATCCCATTGTAACATTGAAATGTGTACATATTGTTATAATTTTAAAATGAGTTGGAAAAAGGAATGAGAAGATAGAAGCCAAAGAGTCATGACTGTTCACTCCAAATTCCTTGTGAAATACAAACAGTCATGTGAGGAACTCTATATATAATATCAACTGGATATGCATAAAAATGTTAGAGAGAGTAAGGATAGAGAATGAAAATTATAGAAGATTGAGGCAGAGAAGATAAGGAAGAGAGGAGCAGAAAGAGATGCTACAGAACAGAGCTGATATCTGAGGTAAATCAGCAAACACTTCTTGTGATAAATTGAGGAAGTTGGAGCTTCCCTATCAAGTTGAAGCTTGATAGCTGTCAGTTGTAGCTGACTGAGGTTGGAGCCTCCTGTAGGTTGGTGCCTGCAGAAAAATTAAAGGGAGTTGGAGCTTCCTTGCAAGTTGTAGCTTGCAGAATTGAGGTTGGAGCCTCCTGTAGGTTGGTGCCTGCAAAAAAACAGTGGTGAGAGGGAGTTGGAGCTTGCCTTTGCATCACAACAATAATAAGATGTGGTTTTCTCCCTTTATGGTTTTCCACTTATATCTGCTATCTCTATCTGTGTTGCCTGTGTGCTGAGATGATTTATCAAATTTTCTTAATGTTTACTCCTCTCATAATAAGTTTAATGTCACATTAATTTAATACTTGCTGCAACATATTAAGATTGTTCATATACTAAGGTTGAATACAAAAGTAAGTTGTAAATAAGCTGATGAAAATTTAAAAAGCTCATGTATGTATTGAACTGATTCACCCCCCCCCCTCTCAGTTCAACTAAGAATTCAACAATTGGTATCAGAGCAGGTTCCTTTGTACCAGTTTAACAACTGAAAGGAGATCCTAGGTTCTCAGGATGGCTAGTAAAGAAGGATGCTCAACCAATAAAGCCCCTTTCTTTACAGGTGCAAATTATGCCTTCTGGAAAATCAGGATGAGGACATACATAATGTCTCTAGGAATAGAAGTTTGGGGTGCTGTGGAATTAGGATATGCCCCAAAGGAAATTGACTCAGAGAAAGAATCCAAACAAGATTTTGTAGCTAACGCAAAAGCCATGAATTCCATCTTGAATGGATTGTGTGAAGCAGAGTTTATCAAAGTAATGCACAAAGACACTGCCAAAGAGATGTGGGATACTCTGGAGAATATCCATGAGGGAGACAAGAAGGTAAAGACTGCTAAAATTCAAGTCTATAGAGCCCAGTTTGAGAACTTAAAAATGAATGATGATGAAGACATTGACAGTTTCTTCCTAAAAGTTGCAGAAATTGTTAACAATACGAAAGCTCTTGGAGAAACCATGCCAGAAAGTATACTTGTGCAAAAGATTCTAAGATCTCTTCCATCCAGGTTTAATCCCAAGGTGTCTGCAATAGAAGAAACAGCTGATTGGGAGACCTTGACCATGAACCAACTACTTGGAAATTTAACAGCATACGAGATGAGGCTCTCACAGAAGAAGCCAAGTACGAGGGAGGCAGCCTTTAAAATAGAAAAGAAGAAAGAAGAAGAGGAAGACATATGCTCTTGCTTGGATGAAGAAGAGGCAAAATTTGTCAAGAAATTGGATAGAGGCTGAGGTAAATACAAAGGTAAACTTCCTTTCAAATGCTTTAACTGTGGAAGATTTGGACACTATGCTGCTAAGTGTTCTCACAAGAAAGTAAGGAATCAGGCTCAAGAGTCAGAGAAAAATACATCAAAGAACTGGCAGAAAGGAAAGAAATTCAGCAGAAAATCCTTCTATGCTCAACAAGACAACAGTACATCTAAAGATCCAGATGAACTCTCAAGTGAAGATGGAACCTCTAAATTTTTATTGATGGCTATATAAGAACTTGAAGGTCTCCTGCTAGAAGATGAAGAAGAAGAAGGTGAAGTCGACCTTGAGGGGGAGATAAGAAGTGCTCTGGAAGAGATTGATAGACTCAAGCTGAAATGCAGAAAACAAAAGGACATTCTCCTCAAGTATGTACGAGAAGAACAGAATTCAGAAGTCCTTAAGCAGCTAAAGATAGAGCTTGAAGAAGCCAAGAAGATAGAGGACATGTTACTTAAGAAAATCAAAGAAAAAACTCAAGAACAAGAAAAGTTGGAAGAAGAAGTGGTGTGTCTCAGGAAGAAATTAGAAAATGCTCAAAGGAAAGTGGTTATAAACTCTTCTCAAACAACAAGCTCTAGTAAGTTGAATGAAATTCTGGTTGCTCAAAGATCGTCTATGATAAAAACTGGAATAGGCTATGAAGGAGAATCAAGTAAAAACAAAGAAAAGGAAAACAGAGAGATTATTTTTGTAAAAGAAAAGAAGGATGATGAAGCAGCTCAAATAGTGCCTACAAAAGAAGAAACTTGTAAGGAAGGACACAGAACCCAGAAAAATCATCTAATAACAAAGAATGAAATAAATAGTCAAACAACAGGAAAATATTTATATGCCCCTGAGTATGTCAAATTTGAAAGCCATCAAAGGAGATTCTTCCCTCCTATGAAGAATGCCACTTGTTATGTCTGCCACCAGCAGGGACACATTGTTGCATATAGTCATGCAAGGAGGAGTAATTTAAACCAGCAAAAGATGCAAACAGTGAAAAGACTGTCTCAAACAAACAAATGGAGAAAAAAACCTTACATCAGGTATGCAAATAATTTCTATGGTTATTGTTTTTATTGTAAGGAATTTTGCCATAAAATTATTGAATGTAGAAAGTATGGACAAAGATTGATGTTCAACACCTCAAGGAGGTTTACAAATCAAAGAAATTTTGTTCATACTCACAATTCTGCAAAAACTATGATCAAATGTTGTATATGCAATCAAGTTGGACATATGCCTTCCAAATGTCCTCTGAAAGGATGTGATTCATCGTCTCACAAAATATACCAAACAAAAGGATGCCTCCAGTGGAAAAAGAAGGAGAATAAGTGTGACCTGGCTCTAACTGCTCAAGATCTTAAAAGCCAATGGTATCTGGACAGTGGCTGCTCAAAACATATGACTGGAGACGGGAGAAAAATTATAACTTTTGATGAAAAGAAAACTGGTAATGTTACTTTTGGCAATGATAAATCAGGAAAAATCAAGGGAAAAGTCTCAGTTAGCTTAGATAATGGCAGAGGTAAGGCCCAAGATGTACTATTTGTAGATGGGTTGAAGGAAAATATGTTGAGTGTCAGTGAAATGTGTGATAAAGGCTGCGAAGTTCTTTTCAGAGCACAAGACTGTGAAGTCAGATCAAGCACCACAGGTAAGACTCTGCTCAAAGGTGTTCAAACAGAGAGAAATGTTTACATCGTGAAAGAGGAAGATGAAGCATGCCATCTTAGCAAACTTGAGGAGTCATGGTTATGGCATAGCATATTGGGACATCTCAGCTTCGATCATATCATCAGACTGAGCAAGAAGAAAGCAGTCAGAGACATGCCAGAAATAAAAAGGCCTTCTAATACCATATGCAAATCTTGTCAATCGAGTAAACAGACCCACACATCCTTTAAGGCCAAAGATGAGTTATCAACAAGAATACCACTCCAACTTGTGCACATGGATCTGTGTCGACCTACAAGAACTAAAACACCAAGTGGAGAATCCTACTTTATGCTGATAATAGATGATTTCTCCAGAATGACATGGGTTGCTTTTCTCAAGAATAAATCGGAAGCTCTGGACAAATTCAAAATATTCAAAGCATTAGCAGAAAATCAGACAGGATGCAAGCTGAAATGCATCAGATCAGACAGAGGAGGTGAATTCACTGATTATGACTTTGCAGACCTATGCAATGAACATGGCATAAAGCAACAATTTACTATTGCAGGGACACCTCAGCAGAATGGAGTAGCAGAGAGACAAAACAGGTCTGTACAACAAATAGCCAGAGCCATGATGCAAGAGAGTAATATTCCTCAAACCTTCTGGGCAGAAGCAGTACACACAGCAGTGCATATCCTTAATAAAGCTCACTTAAGGCCAAGCAGTGACAAGAATCCCTATGAACTATGGCATGGAAAGCCAGCTTCAATCAAACATTTTAGAATTTTTGGAAGCAAGTGTTATATAAAGAATAATGATGAAAATCTTGGGAAATTTGATGCAAGAGCAGATGAAGGGATTTTTCTAGGATATGCTTCCAAAATTAAAGGGTACAGGTGCTACAACAAGACTCTTCGAAAAATAGTAGAAAGTATTGATGTGAGATTTGATGAAGAACTTCCAATCAATATAGGAGATACAGACTGCTACAGTCCATCAGACAACCATGAAGAAGAAAACCAAAATGATGATGAAACAAGTAAGACAATAGAAGATGCAGAGCTGAGCTCGAAAGCCCCCTTAAGATACACTCAGAAGAATCATCCTGAAGACCATATCATTGGAGACAAGAGAGCAGGGGTCCAAACAAGAAGGCAGCTCACTGAACAGACAAAAGAGGTATACATAGCCATGTTATCACAAATAGAGCCAAAGAGATTTGAAGAAGCCAGCAAGGACATGTATTGGGTGAATGCTATGAATGAAGAATTAGACCAAATTGAGAAAAACAATACCTGGGAACTAGTTCCTAGACCCACTGAGAAAAATGTCATAGGCTCAAAATGGGTATTCAAGAATAAAATGAATGAGCAAGGACAGGTAATCAGGAATAAATCCAGACTAGTTTGCAAAGGATATTCACAAATTGAAGGACTTGATTATGATGAAACATTTGCTCCTGTAGCCAGAATGGAAGCCATCGGAATGTTTCTGGCCTTTGCATGCTACCAAGAATTCAAGGTATATCAAATGGATGTGAAATCTGCATTTTTGAATGGAGATCTAGAAGAATAAGTCTACATGGAACAACCAAAAGGTTTCTCTTTAACAGACAAAGAAGACTATGTGTTCAGACTGAAGAAGGCTCTATATGGACTGAAACAGGCTCCTCGTGCTTGGCACTTAAGACTAGATAAGTATTTGCAAAAACAAGGCTTTAAGAGAGGTGGAGTAGACAACAATCATACATAAAATCCCATGAAAATGAACTCCTGATTGTTGTAGTATATGTTGATGACATTATGTTTGGAAGCAACAGAGATGAACTAGCAAAAGGGTTTGCTGAGAAGATGAAATCAGAGTTTGAGATGTCCATGATTGGAGAACTCAATTTCTACTTAGGACTTCAAATTCAGCAAAAGAACATAGGCACATTCATCTCACAGGAAAAATACTTAAAAGAAATGTTGAAAAAGTTCAAAATGGAGGACTGCAAACCTGTGTCAACTCCCATGATCATGGGATGCAAGCTATGTGCTGATGATGGATCTGCTAATATAGATCAAAAACTCTACAGATCCATGATAGGAAGTCTGCTGTATCTAATAGCATCAAGACCAGACATCATGCTAGCAGTAGGACTAGTGGCTAGATATCAAGCAGCACCTAAACAAAACCACCTTCTGGCAGTCAAAAGAATATTTAGATATCTACAAGGAACAACACAGTATGGACTTTGGTATCCTAAAGGCAAAAGCTTCACCTTGACAGCATACACAGATGCAGATTGGGCCAGCTGTGTGGATGACAAGAAAAGCACAAGTGGAGGTGCTTTCTATTTAGGAGAAAGTCTGGTGGCATGGTTAAGCAAGAAACAAACATCTATCTCTCTGTCTACAGCAGAAGCAGAATATATAGCAGCAGCAGCATGTTGTACACAAGTCATGTGGATGAAGCAAACCCTCCAAGACATGAAGGTAAGCATTTATGAACCTATCTCAATCAAATGTGATAATACAAGTGCTATAAGTATATCTAAAAATCATGTGCTTCACTCAAAAACTAAACATATCCCAATCAAGTATCATTTTCTCCGAGAACAAGTGGCTCAGAAGATAGTAAAACTGGAGTATGTACCAACAAAAGAACATACAACAGATATATTTACCAAACCGCTTGCTAGAGAACCATTTGAATATTTGAGAAATAGACTACGGGTAGTATCTGTAGATGCTACTCTCTGATATGAAGAGAAAGCACAGTTTCAGGGGGAGAACATAAACGAAAATATCATTCGAGGGGGAGATCAGCCAACAAAGGAAGCATGAAACAGGTCCTCAGGATCAAAGGATTAAAGGACAGAATCTACACTACGAGATGCGCAACCCCTTGCCATTGATGTCAAAGGGGGAGGAAGAGCAGGCAAACAGAGAAAGTGTATTGCCACAGAGAAAGTGTATTTCCATCAATGCCAAAGGGGGAGACTGTTGGAAGTGTTGTCATTGATGGAAATGGAGGCAGAAAAGACAAAGACAGACAAAGGAGGCAACAAAGAAGCGAACAAAGGAAGCAAAGGGGACAGGCAGAAGAAGAACGGAAGCAACGACAGAGACAGAGAAAGAAGCACAACTAAGGCAGAGGCAGAGGCAATGAATATAGAGGCAGAGCCGTTATTGCAGAAAGGTAGAGGCAAAGGCAGAGCCGTTATCGCAGAAAGGCAGAGGCAGAAGCAGAGGCAGAGCCGTTATTCCGAGAATCACTACCCCAGCTGGTAGATACACTATATATATAATTCCGAGAATCGTGACCCAAGCCGGAGGATATATATATATATATATATATATATATCCGAACCCTATATAATGAAGTTGGTATGTGGATATATATATATAAGGTGGATAACTAAAAACCTTATGTAAGTGCTTGCATATAAACCAAAGTTAATACGCAAGTGGGACCCTACATAATATTTCGGGAATCTTAACCCAAGCGGCAAAGTATATATATAAACCTTATTCTGAGAATCATTAACCAGCCAGAGGTTACACTAAAGGCAGAAGTGGAAGCATATATGCAGTGCTTTATATAAGTGCAGCACCTTTTAAACAAAGAACCAAAGTACCATAAGGTGGGACCCTCACCCAATCGCTTCGGATCAAAGTTGGCAGCGGACCTTGTTATCAAAAGATTTCGATTGCGATTAAAGAACCGGACCTGATGGGTCTATAAATCATGAATAATATATGTTTGAATTACGGCATAACAGTGTTCAATTGCATCGGAGTTAAAGTGGAGCATCGAAACATCTCAATGAAAGTTGCGATTGCGATTGAGTTCTGGACCCGATGGGTTTATAAATCACGATTGATATATGTTTTGAGTTCCGGTGAACAACGGTCAATCACATCGGAGTTAAAGTGGAGCAGCGGATCACATGCAACTAAAAGTTGCGATTGCGATTGAAGCCCGGACCCGATGGACTTATAAACTGTGATTAATATGTATTTGAGATCCGGCCTAATCGCATCAGAGCATCGGAGTATAGGAATATCGGAACTTGCAATTAAAAGTTGCGATTGTGATTAATCACAATCGTAGTAATCGCATCGCATCGGATTGGAGTAATCGCAATCGGAGTAGGACGTCAGAAAAAGCCAACATAGCGGAACAAGTTAATAAAGCTTGTGATTGCGATCAATCGCAATCGGAAGAAGTCAAGGAGTAATATATAGCATCAGAAAGCGTGGCAAGTGGGCCCGGATAAATGATATTCTATTGATTAAATGGAATCAACCTCTTATATCAATGTTTATAATGCTTGACTCGGGGAATATGCATACCTGGTGATATATTTATATATTGTGCTAAAGTTGAAACTTATAGAAAATGAGGTGCGTGCTGGGCATTCGTTAAAATGAATTCATGGGTCTTTACATTCGGTTGGAAAATATATATGTATATATATGCTGATCCATATAATAAATACGATGGTATTTAACATAATGGTTTTTATAAAAGCTCACGGATTGGGTTTATTACAAGAGCCTGCAAGGACGAAAAAGAGAAAGACTGTTGTGTAACCAGCTCCAAAGAGAGAAGAAAAGAGATATTCACGCCTTAGAAATGAGCCACTTCGAGGGGGCAACCTCCAATACATTACATGAATGAACAATTCTTGGATGATTCAATTTACAAAACCTCCTTTCTATATATAGGAGTCCATGGGGCCATAATGTAATCCCGGTGGGCCACAATGTAATCCTAGCCGACCTAACAATAATAATTTAGGGGCACAATAACAACAGAATGGGGGTTACAAGGGTACAATAATAACAATAAAGGGGTTACACTAACAACAATAAGGTACTATACTAGTAATATAGGGACCTAACATGCCCCTCTCCTTCAAAAAAGCGTTGTCCTCAACGCTTGAGTAGCTCTGGGTGCTTCCGTATAAATTTTTCATCCTCCCATGTAGAATCTTCAGTGTATAAATTCTTCCACTTGATGAGATACTCTGAAATTGATCGATTCCGTAGTTGTCGAGTTCTTGTTTCCATGACCGCTTCTGGTTCCAATATGATTTTTCCTTCCTCATCAAATTCTGGCAATATTGTTTGAACTGGAAGATTTTCACCTATAACCTTCTTTAAGCATGAAACATGGAAAACTGGATGTACTCGCGAAGAAGCAGGAAGCTCCAATTTGTATGCCATAGTACCAATCTTTTGCAACACCTTGTAAGGACCATAGTACTTTGCCGATAATTTATTATCCTTCTTAGCTTGCTTGAGGGACATTTGTTTATATGGTTGTAGCCGTAAAAATACCCAATCTCCTACATCAAAACTTCTCTCGCTGCGATGTTGATCTGCTGTTGTTTCATTCGATTTTGTGCCAAATTCAGGTTATCCTTTAAGAGTTGGAGAACTTCTTGCTGATGCTCGATGTGATCTTCCACTGCTTGAACCTTCGAATTTTCCCTTAAAGATGATGTGATGGATGGTGGATGATATCCATAGAGTGCCATAAATGGGGTCATTTTTGCTGCAGTATGGAAGGAAGTGTTATACCACCATTCAGCAAGAGGTAACCACTTGACCCATTGTGTTTGTTTATCGGATACAAAACAACGAAGATATCCTTCCAAACATTTATTTACGATCTCAGTTTGACCATCAGATTGAGGATGATAAGATGAGCTATGAGCTAATTGAGTACCCAAACAAGAAAATAATTCCGTCCAAAAATTTCCAGTAAAAATGGGATCTCTGTGGCTCACAATAACCCTTGGGCTTCCATGTAGCTTTTGAATTCTATCCATAAATGTAGTAGCAACTGTACTTGCTTTAAATGGATGAGATAATTCACAAAAGTGTGCATACTTGGTAAGTCTATCAACTAACACCATGATGACACTCTTTCCTTTGGACTTAGGTAAACCTGTGATAAAATCCATTGAAATCTCCTCCCAACGTCGAATTGGAATGGATAAAGGTTGTAGAAGTCCCGGGGTCTTAATTGTTTCCACTTTATTCTGCTGGCAAACCAAACATTCCGCCACAAACTTTTGAATATTAGATTTAAGGCCATCCCAAAAAAATTCTTTCTTCACCCTGTGGTAAGTTTTTAAAAATCCTGAGTGTCCTCCTAAAGGAGAAGTGTGCAATTCCAGAAGAATATTTTGTTTTAGTTGGGAATTCTTACAAAGATATAAGCGATCTTTGTACCATAAGGAATCATTTTTCCAACTAAATGTATCGGATGTACTAGGATCTTGCTGCAAATTTTGAATGAGTGTCCATACATCTTTGTCCTTCTTCCATTCATCTCTTGCTTCGGTTATCCAATCTAGTTGGATAATAGAAATGGCACAAAGCAATGCTTCCACCTCTTCATTCTTTCTTGAGAGTGCATCTGCAACAACATTAAACTTTCCTTTTTGTAGATTATTTCAAAGTCATAACCCAACATCTTTGTGACCCATTTTTGTTGCTCTTCTGAAGATAGTCTTTGTTCCAAAAAGTGTTTAAGACTATCATGATCAGTTTTTACCTTGATGTGTCTTCCCATTAGGTAAGTTCTCCATTTCTTTAGTGCATGCGGTATTGCTAACATTTCCTTCTCATAAATAGGTTTCTGTAAATACTTTCCTTTGATTGGACGACTTTCAAAAGCAATGGGTCTTCCTTCCTGCATTAAAGCTGCACCAATTCCATTTCCTGAGGCATCACATTCCACAATAAAGGTTTTTGTGAAGTCTGGCGTAGCTAAGACCGGTGCTAGGCACATTGCCTCTTTAAGATGTTCAAAGGCCTTAGTTGCTTCAGGGGTCCATGAAAATGCATCTTTCTTCAATAATGTTGTTAGAGGTGCTGCTATTCTTCCATAATTCTTAACAAACTTGCGATAATAGCCTGTTAACCCGAGAAATCCTCGCAATTGCTTTATTGTCTTAGGGACTTTCCATTCCTTAATGGCTTTAATTTTGTTAGGGTCTACTTTAACACCCTCGTGAGATATAATATGACCCAGATATTCCACCTCTTGTACTCAAAAGAAACATTTGGATGTTTTTGCATATAATTGTTTCTCCTGCAATAGTTTGAGCACCCTGTCAACATGTTGAACATGATCCTTCCAAGACCTGCTGTAGATTAGTATATCATCAAAAAATACTAGCACAAATTTTCTAAGGAAGGGTTTGAAATGGAATTCATCAACCCTTGAAATGTAGAAGGTGCATTGGTAAGGCCAAAAGGCATGACCAAAAATTCATAATGACCCTCATGAGTTCGAAATGCTGTTTTTGGAATATCTTGAGTCTTCATTCTAATTTGATGATATCCTGAACGAAGATCCAACTTGGTAAAATAAATTGCTCCATGTAATTCATCCAATAATTCATCAATCACAGGAATGGGAAATTTATCTTTAATGGTGAGCTTATTGAGCTCCCTATAATCCGGACACATTCGACATGATCCATCCTTCTTGTGTACCAATACTACAGGAGCAGAGAAAGAACTTTGACTAGGTTGAATTATACCTGCCTCTAACATTTCTGCAATCATACGTTCAATTTTGCTCTTTTGGAAGTAAGGATATCTATAAGGCCTGATGTTTGGAGGAACACTTCCTGGAATCAAATGAATAACATGACCATGATAACGAATAGGTGGGAGTCCTTTGGGAGTTTCAAACACCTTGGAATGATTGTCCAAGACTTGTTGGAGATCTGCAGAAATAGATGATTTTGATGTTGGAACTTCTAGTGAGAATAATTGTGCAATTACGCCTCGTTGTTCTTTCTTTAGAAGCTTTTTCATGCCATTAGAGCTTATTATCCTTCCTGGCTTCCCTTCAATACCCCGTAGTTAGACTTCCTTTCCTTCTGAAAAGAATTTCAAGAAAAGTTCTTGAAAATTAAAAGCTACCGTCCCCAAAGATTGTAACCATTGTACTCCTAGTACAACATCAGCACCTCCCATAGGAATGGAAAGCATTGGACTAGTCAACACATATTCCCCCATGGTTAGCTTGATGTTATGGCATTTTCCCGAGCAATTTATAGTTCCTCCATTTGCAACCATCACTTGACATTCTGGTGCTGGGTATAGGAAACAATTTAATTCCTTGGCTACCTTACAATGAATAAAATTATGGGTGCTACATGAATCAATCAACACTATTACCTTTTTCTTCTTGATTTTTCCTTCTATCTTGAGAGTTTGAGGAGTGGTAATTCCTGCCAGTGCATTACACGATATGGTCGGATTCATTTCTTCCTCTTCTAGGGTTGGTTCCTGGTGTATATCCTCTTCTTGTTCATTTTCTTCTTCCTCTTTACAATCTATGTAAAATAATTTCTTCTCAGCACACTTATGACCTTTAGTGTATTTGCTATCACAACTGTAGCAAAGCCCTTTTGCTCTTTTTCTTCCAATTGTTGTGGTGTCAACCTTGTAGGTTGTGGAAATCTAGGCGTAGCAACACTTCCTTCTTTATATATATACCAACTTTGGTCTTTGCGTTGGGTTCAATTGTTTCATGTTAGATATTTATCCTTTATTTTAAGAAGAGGTCAATCCTGTGTTCCTTTGGAATATAAGTTACCCTTATATTCAATTTTTGGAAGTCCTCAATGTGCTGCCCCACTAAACCCTTTTGTTTGAGATTTATCAATTGGCTAAAGAAGGTGTTGCTCTTTGTATCCTCATAATGTGCTATCATTTCCTCAGTAAAAATTGACCAAGTGACAATTTTTTTACGGGAGCAAAACCATCGATACCATACAAATGTATTTGGTTCTAAATGTAAAGTTGCAATGCGTACCTTTTGTGTGTTTTGCACATTATGGAGATCAAAATATTGCTCCATCTGTAGTATCCATGTTACAGGATCCTTTCCATCAAACTTCCTCATATCCATTTTTGGAATATGGTGGTTCTTCCCACCAACATTCAAGTTTATGAAATCACGATTAACATTTATTTTGTTCTCATCATGAGGTTCTTCTCCTATATTTCCGCCATTAGGAATCATTTCTGGTTTTAAGCTTGTCATCAAGCCTTCCATGTATGCTTTTAGATCATTCTTCATGTTTTCTATGTTGTCTTTCATGTCATCCATCTTAGCTTTCATGCCCACTTCCATGCCATCCATCTTAGCTTCCATGCCATTCATCTTAGCTTCCACGCCATTCATCTTAGCTTCCACGCCATCCATCTTAGCTTGCACACCATCCATTTTAGCTTCCACGCCTTTCTTCAAACCTTCCATCTTTACTTCCACGCCATCCATATTAGCTTCCATGCCTTTCTTCAAACCATCCATCTTTAATTCCACACCTTTCTTCAAAACTTCCATTTCATTTTTTGCTGCTCTTTGCGAGAGTGAAATTTGTTGCACTTGTTCTTGTAATTTTGATAGATCATGTTGCAATTCTTCATCTTCATGAGTCATGGTAGAGCCTTCTGAAGGCTTGATGGGTGTTAAATTCTTTTTAGGGGCCATTTTAGAATCCAATATTGATATCTATTCTACAATATGCCCTTGGAATCAATTCAACTTGATTCTTCAAACAAGACTTATGCAATTCGGAAAAAAATACGCACCTTTTACTAGCTTTTAGGAGCTCGATATTGAAATTGAATTATCTCTGTAGTTGAAAATCTTCGATATCTGAAATTCAGCCCTGTAGTAGATCTCTGAATCTTCTTTCAAATGCCACAGGTCTGACCTGATTTGGATTCTCCAAGACAAAGTTGTGTCCAATCTCCCACAATGACCTAATTCTGGACTGGTTTAGTAGAGCGAACTTGTACGACTTGCCACGTGTCACTGTTTTGTCCTTTGTCTCTAAAATTGATAGCCCAGAAACTTCAATCTGTGTACTTGCGACCACTTTTTACTGCACTTCAATCCAATGCCCAGAGAGAGAGTTATTGAAGTTTTCCCACGATCACCTCTTTGAGATGCAATTCAGGAGCCTGAAAAAGCACTACCTTCCACAGATCATATCTCCAAAAATATTGCGAACCAAGTTCTGAAATTTTTTGACGAATTTCCTCAGGATTTCAGCTTCGCATCATATGAATTTCAGACTCTGACCCTTCGTAAAAAAAAATTTATAGCGCAAATGCCACGATGACATGTTTATGAGCCTGAAAAAATACCTAACTTCCACAGATGATATCTCCTCAAATATTGCGAACCAAGATCTGAAATTTTTAGACAACCTTCCTCAAGATTTCAGCTTCGCACCCTAAAAATTTCAGCTTCTGAAGCTTCGTAGAAAAAAAATTATAGCGAAAATTCCACGATGACCTGTTTGGAGCAGCGAAACCCTAGAATCCAAAGCTCTGATACCAAATGTTGTGTAACCAGCTCCAAAAATAGAAGAAAAGAGATATCAATGCCTTATAAATGAGCCACTTCAAGGGGGAAACCTCCAATACATTACATAAATGAACAATTCTTGGATGATACAATTTACAAAACCTCCTTTCTATATATAGGAGTCCATGGGGCCATAATGTAATCCGAGTGGGCCACAATGTAATCCTAGCCGACCTAACAATAATAATTTAGGGGCACAATAATAACAGAATGGGGGTTACAAGGGTACAATAATAACAATAAAGGGGTTACACTAACAACAATAAGGTACTATACTAGTAATATAGGGACCTAACAAAGACAGCTACAGAAAATGTGCAGTAATCCAAAAAGAACAGAAGAGGGTTGATTTGGAAATAAATTATATGGACAGAGAATGTGTGAGCAGGCAGCCCGAGCACAGAGATTGAGAGTGAACAGACATTGCCCAAACTCATATACATTTAAGAATAAAACCTGAAAAGTGGTTACATATGTGGCTGGTGCACACAGGTACTATAAACAAATGAATAGATGCAGAAGTGAACCAAATATACAGAACAGTCACTCAATAGCAGCAGAAAAGACAAATCCAGTAAAGCCAAGTCCCAAAAAGGAGCTGAGTGGAATTTAAATGTGAAATTGAAGATGTAAATATTTTTGTTTTATATTGTTTGTGATGCAAAGGCAAGTGTCCAAAGGAAAAATAAAAATCCCATTGTAACATTGAAATGTGTACATATTGTTATAATTTTAAAATGAGTTGGAAAAAGGAATAAGAAGACAGAAGCCAAAGAGTCATGACTGTTCACTCCAAATTGCTTGTGAAATACAAACAGTCATGTGAGGAACTCTATATATAATATCAACTGGATATGCATAAAAATGTTAGAGAGAGTAAGGATAGAGAATGAAAATTATAGAAGATTGAGGCAGAGAAGATAAGGAAGAGAGGAGCAGAAAGAGATGCTACAGAACAGAGCTGATATCTGAGGTAAATCAACAAACATTTCTTGTGAAAAATTGAGGAAGTTGGAGCTTCCCTATCAAGTTGAAGCTTGATAGCTGTCAGTTGCAGCTGACTGAGGTTGGAGCCTCCTGTAGGTTGGTGCCTGTAGAAAATTGAAGGGAGTTGGAGCTTCCTTGCAAGTTGTAGCTTGCAGAATTGAGGTTGGAGCCTCCTGTAGGTTGGTGCCTGCTGAAAAACAGTGGTGAGAGGGAGTTGGAGCTTGCCTTTGCATCACAACAATAATAAGATGTGGTTTTCTCCCTTTATGGGTTTCCAATTATATCTGCTGTCTCTATCTGTGTTTCCTGTGTGTTGAGATGATTTATCAAATCTGCTTAATGTTTTCTGCTCTCATAATAAGTTTAATGTCACATTAATTTAATAATTGCTGCAACATATTAAGACTGTTCATATACTAAGGTTGATTATAAAAGTAAGCTATAAATAAGCTGATGAAAAATTGAAAAATGCTCATGTATGTATTGAACTGATTCACCCCCCCCTCTCAGTTCAACTAAGAATTCAACAGGAAAGAGAATGGAAAGTTATGATGCTAATTTAAACATTGATGATCTAGAACACCTCATGCTTATTTCAAATCAACAACATAATCAACCATTACAAGACATGTATGATGATCAAGACTATAGAGAAAACAATGAAGAAAAACTTCTAGTCACAATGGAAAAAATGATGTACACGCTTGGAAAGAGAATGGATAGGTTGATGGCTAATATGAATATTGATAATCTAGAGCAACCTATGCTTTTCCCTGATCAAACACAAGCCCAATCACCTCAAGAGCAAGTCAGTGACTGAGATATGTGTGATGATCAAGATTTTATGGAATATGATGAACAAGCTTACAAAGAAAGAAATGAAGAAGGTTGTCAAGAAATGCTTGATTGCCTACCCATATCTTGTACTATGTTGTTAGGTGATCTTCACAATCAAATTGCGAATGCTAATAGTGAGTAGTACTTTGAGGAAACAAGTAGCCATTTGGAGAACAAAAAACATGAAATAGAGGAGACACCAACACATATAGAAACCCTTCCTTTGTGTTATAACTCGTTTCAGATTATACAACAAGAATGGCATCTTGATAATCTAGAAGAAACAACTCATGAACCTTGTATTCAAATTGAGTATCATAACAATCAAGAGGAGTTGCTTAAAACAGAAGCAGATTAGGTAAAAATATAAAATCCTCAAAGTTTTCCTGCAAGCACAAGTCAAGATCCCATAGAAGAGGCTCAAGAAAACATCCAGCCTCAAAATTAGCCTTTACAAGAGACAGATAACTGTTGTACTTTTGTTCAAAGGAACATAGAAACATCTTCCCCTTTGACAGAAAAAGATATAGATCAGACTATTAATAAACAGTCAGCCTCTGAAATTTATTGCAAAACAAGTACTCTTGCTCATTCACGTATAGAACTTTGTTGTAAAGATTTAGAAAGTTCTTTTGTAGATCAAGAGAAAGAGGGCAGCTCTGTTTCTGTTCATGCTAAAAGAAAAATCCCTCCTTTGACAGAAGAACAAATTGATCAAATACTAAGCAAGCAACTACCCTCTCAACCATCATCCAAACAGGATAATTATCAGCATAGTGCCCACTCCATAGAACAACCCAAGGGCACTCAAGACAAAGAGGATAGTAGGAAAATTAATGATAAAACTGAAACTAGTCCCCTTTGGATCATGAACTTTGATGGGTCATATACTAAAACCAGTGCAGGTGCAGGAATATGGCTTTATGATACAGAAAAAAATTATTCAGAAGCCTATTCATATAAACTTAAATTTCAATGCACAAGTGACATAGCAGAGTATGAGGCATTTATTTTAGGACTCCACTTATTGAAGAAATCAGGAGCCCATAGGATAACAGTTCATGGAAGTGTAGAATTGGTAATTAGGCAAGTGAAAGAAGAATGCATGGTTAAACATCCTAGACTTAAAGCTTATAAGAATGATGCCATGGATTTGTTAAAATATTTCAAGGAATTCCAACTTATCCTTGTCCCTAAAGACCAAAACAATTTTGCTAGTGGATTAGCCCTTATTGCTAGTACATGTTTGAAACCTTGGGAGAGCAAACAATATACAATTCAAGAAAAATTCAGACCAGCTGTCCCAAAAAATAAAAGATACTGGCAAAACTTTGAAGGAGAAAAACAAATAGAAGACTATCCTGCTGAGGATATACCATCTTTTCAAGAAGAAACTTCTTCCATCACTAATATGAATCTGACATTCAAAGAACCTGAATTTATATCAGAAGCAAGCATAGATTTAGAGAAAGAAGAAATTTCACTGCTTGTTGTTTTGCAGGTTAAGAATGATGATGCTTCCAAGAAATGTACTGAAGATATAGTCCTCAAAGCTAATGTCTTAGAGGCAGATAATCTACCAGTTGTGGAGGACCAAAAAGAGGATAATCTTCATCTTTTCGTTGTTGATCCTTTGGAAGAGTGTGTGGAGGTCCCAATTGGCTCAAATTATCAAGCATGGATCTTTTGCAAGAGCCAAAGACATAAAATGTTGTCATCTTCTGTGACAACCTTGGTTTTAAAGATTAAAATTCACTATGTACTATGGATGCCCCTGACAAACAGCCAAAGTTTCTTCTTCTTTTTTACACTACTCAACTAGCTACATTGGCACTTTTGTATCATATAAAGATGTAAATACTCCAAGTTAGAATAGGTTAGATAGGAATTGTCAATAAAGCTCAACCTTTGAGCATTTGGTTAGTTGTCGATTTTTGTCTTGAAGGAAAAGAAAAATACAAAAAACAATAGAAAGAGAAAAGAGGGCAGAGAGAAAAGAAGAAAGGTACAACCCCATACCAAAAAAGAGAAACAAAATCTGAAAGTGTGCAAGCTCAAATGCCACTCCTGAAAAGCACACTTCTAGTTAGTCATATAGCCTAATCATGACTAATTATTTTAAATTTACCGCTGATAGGTTAGTGAATTAGATTTTCCAAACAAATTAATCTTGGCTTATCAGTTAGGTAGATTAGGATAGAAAATAAAGGTTCAAACAAGCTCAAAATCTGAACCTCAGTTTTCAAGAGAAGAATGACTCAAATCTGTTTAAAACCATGAGTCAATAAACAGAAGTAAACTGGTTCTAATGAACTCAAAATCCGAACCAGAGAACAAGGAAAGAAACAACTCGAATAAACTCAAAAACAAAGCTGTAGAAAAGAGCAGGCTGTGCTGAGAACTTTCAGATCTTAAGCCTTCCATTTTGATTTAATTTTCTGCAAAAAATTATCTATGTGCAGCTTTTTTTTTGCCATAGATCAGCAACAAGTTAGACTGTTCAATCCTGACTTGTATGCTTTTAAATTTCTGTTTTAGAAATTAGTGAATAAAAATCTGTTAGACTGTTTAATCCTAACAGATAATAGATTAGGTAGAGAAGCTTATGGACTCAACTGTTTAATCTGAGTTCATGGAGAAATAAGAAGTAGACTTAGATTAGTTTTTTGCTTTCAAAAGAATAAAATGTTTCTAAAAGAGTTTGCTAATCCAAGTGCACTCTCAAAGAAGAAAAAATGTCAGATCAGTAGGATTGGGTAGGTAGAAAGCTTGGTTTGATGTTATTCCATTGTCTTTCATGGCTACTAATATTGTCAGAGCAAAAGAAGGCCAGCCAGGTAAAGAAAGTTGCAGCCCAAAGGATGAGGCATTGGTCAGCCCCCAGAGAATGCAAGTCTGAAGTTCTTGATGCCTTCAAGAAGGCACCATCCCCATGTGGAGCCACTGTTAGCCACCTATAAAATTTGTCATATCAAATGGTGGTTAAATCATTTTTGAAGCCTTCAAGAAACAAGTTTTATTGCAAAAAATTGTTATTTCTTGAAGTCTTATGAAGACATCATGCCCTTTGTTTAATCTTCACTGCTGTTTCCCTTTAAAATATGAAATTATGCTGATTTCATGAAGAAAAGACTGCTGCAAAAAATCTCCACTTTTCCCTCATTTTAACCCTCTTCTCACTTCAAATTAACCTCCATTTTTACCCCTTTTTTCCCATACACTTCCTCTATTTTTCATGTATTCCCTTCTTCCCTTCCTTAAAAATCCCTTTCATAACGTTTGAAACTCACTTTTGAACCTTACTGAAACCCCCAAATCCATCAAAAAACCTTGAAAAAATCATAAAAAATAGTCTTTTTGACTACGGGCATAAGCCCCTTTGGGCTAAGTCCTAAACCACTTCCCCACATATGCCCACACCCTAGAACCGACCGCTAGACCCATCAGGCGCTTATCGCATCAGAAATAATCAGAGCACTCAAGTCTATTTATTATGTTAAGACCTCCGATGCGATTGGCTCTTTTTATATAAATCCCCGACTCCATTGTCGCTTTATATAACCTCAGAGCCCGCAATCGGGCGCTAAACTTTGTGAATAAACCATCCCCGATTTGATTTTTCCTTTGTAAAACATAAAAACCCCTTTTTTCCTATGTTTTTAACTAAACGCGCCGGTATCATGTTTTTAATGAAAATAACCATTGATCTTTTCCTGATCAAACGATCAATATAATCTCGCATCGAAGATTTTCTAAATGGGTAGATTGAAAAGGCCCGCACCATTGTTCCGATGCGATTGGCCCTTATATATATAAACCCCGGTCCCTTTGCTTTTCCATATATCCAAGGCCCCGCAATTGGGCGCCAAACCTTATATATAACCCGCCTCCGAAGCCGTTAAACCTTTCTTTTTCATTACAAGTTTTTGTTTTCATATGTTATGAAGGGTTTCCACTGGTTCATGTTTTAAACGAATCCCGACCATTGATCTTGAACCGATCAATGATTGGGAGAAACTCACATCACAAAGATTTCATTGGGCGCACTTGTTATTTTATTTGCAACCTCCGATTGGTGATCTCTCGATCAATTATTAGCTATTGATCTCCTCCCCGCCTTCCCAGATCTGACGGTTGCCATTGCTCCCGCTCAAAGCCCCTTCCCCCGCTGAGAACTCCTCTGATTCATCCACCACGGTCGATCTGATCTATAGATCGATGGTCCATAGTCAATCACATCGGTGCCCTTTTTGTTTTTCCCTCGTCGATCGTGAAAGCTCCGATTACATCTGGGCCATCCACGTGTCAAGATCCGACAGCCCAGGTTGAACCCCTCGACCTTTGTTAAAAACATGAAGCCTCGCTTTATAAGGTTGTTTGAGAAGATCTCAGCCGTTGATCTCTGCAGATCAACGACCCATGTTAACCCCTTTCTCCGCCTTGTATGTTATTCCATTCTACCCCAGATTCAATCTCCACTGTTGATCTTGGACCAATCAAACGGCCAGCGCTATATCACATCGGAGATTTCCATTGGCACAGTTTATTATTTTATTCTCCACCTCCTATTGGTAGTCTTCCGATTCATCCTTCACCGTCGATCTGATCTACAGATCGACGGCCCACAGTCAATCACACTGGCACCCATTCAACCTTTGCCCCTGCCAATCGCAAAGCTCCGATTACATCTGGGCCATCCACGTGTCAAGATCAATGGCCCTAACTTAATCTCTGCACTGATTCTTCCAAATGACCCCTTTCGACCCCCGCGAACAAATCTCCACCGTTGGATGCTTTCATCCAATGGTCATGATCCAAGCCCAAGCCTCTGAAGTAGTCTTACCCAAAAATATGCAGGATTTTAGAACGTTTTTGTCTATTTTGCAGGTTTCAATGGTTTTTTCCATTATATCAAAGGAAAACTAAAGGCTGGGGATGACAATCCCTCATGCCTTTGTTTATAAGAGAAATCATTCTACAGGGTTCCCATCAAAGATTATCGGTGCATCATGAGCACTTAAAATATTATGAAGCCTCTATGCACCTGCACATCAACAAGACACAATAAGAATTAAATTAAACAGAGAGTATCAGTGTTGAAGATTAAATCAAGCTAGAAATGAAGAATTGAAGGAAGAATCACAGTTTTGGTGGATTACGGCTAAGATCGACAATCAAAAGCCTAATCCACTAAATTAAACACATTTAAAGAACATAAGATAGGAATTGGGCTGAATTATGCCTAACATACAGATCAGGAGCAAATTAATCCTGTTTTAGGTCAAAACAAAATATCTATTATACAGAGAAAGCCTCCATTGCCACATCAGAGGCTAATTGATTCCTCTCAACTACCTAATGCCACCTGTAGCCTCAAAATCATTCAAAAAAGGCTGAGTAATGACTATAACAGAGCATATCTACCCCAATACAGCTGAATAGTTATTACGAATCAAAGAAGCTAATATAAACTATCAGCAGAGTTATTACAGAGATGACACAGAGCCTTAAAGTCAACATAAGCTTGCAGCAAGCTTAATACTTAATGTAAAACAATTAATACAAAGGAAATATCTGTAAAACTTCTCCATTGAGCCCCTCAAAGGCCGAGAAGCATTAACTGTATTAATTGAACCCATAGATCTTTTCTCTCTTCGACCTCCTCATTTTCCTATAAAATCTTCTTGAGGAGCTCACTGTAAAGGGTTGGTCACTGCATATCTGTTGCTTGTAAATGGTCTACTGAAGCTGCTGTAAGCTCTGTTTGTAATTGAAGATACCTAAGTTGATATGAGAATTTTGAAGCTGTAGAGACCCACTGGACTTGAAGATTGTAACTAGTTTGAAGCATGAAATACAAGCATATTTATGGGATCCTGGTCTATGTCAATGGTGATGTTTTTCTTATTGTAAATAATTATTTTACTTCTATTTCCATTCTATCCATCTTCTCTGATAAAGAATAGCAATTATAGAGTTAGGATTTACTGTTTACAGTACCCTTCTCTGACTAATAAGCTTTATCTCAATGTTTTCCTCCAAATTGTGTATTTAAGAATGATTCAGTATAGTTCAAGCAGTTAGGAATGCTGGCGTTCCCTCATCCTACTGTTTACTTTAAACATTGTTCTTGAATGTTATTTTCATTATTTGCTTAGTAAAGTTAGACTAGAAAAGTGATGGTGTGCCATGTTTTTTAACTTCTTTCTCCAAAGGTAATTCTGAAAGTTTCCGTAAGAGTATGTTGAAAGAAGGCTAGGTTCAAAGTCCTTACCTGATCTTAGACTATTCTTTGTTATCTTATGTGTTTGTCTTGATAAGTTTACTAAGTAAAGCAGAGCTAGGGAAGCCTATGGTGAGCCCTGTCCTCTAGTTTCTTCTCCAACAGTTGCTTTGAAAATTTTCCCCTTGAATATGCTGAGAGTAGGATAGGTTCAAAGTCCTGACTTGATCTTAAGATATTATTTTTGTGTTTTAAATGTTTTCTATTGAAAGTGCATCAAAAGCTGGCTAGTTTCAAAGTACGCACTAGATCTTAGATTACTTTTATGTCTTTCTTAAGTGTATGCCAAAAGCAGGATAGTTTCAAAGTACTTACTTGATCTTAGGCTGCTCTTTGTTCTTCATTTGTTTATTTCCCCTTCTTATTGTTTCATTTCATTCCATAAAATCAACTTTAAAGAGATCCTGAGACATAGATGACTTGCCCCATGGACCACTCTTGAGCCTTGTTGTTTCAATTAAATCCTACTATGACTCCATAGCCCAATGGATTGAAGCTATTTCTTGCTTATCTTCTTAGATGAATCAATCTTTCACTTTCATTCACCTTCACCCTTCATTTAGACTTCCTTCACCTTCATTTATCTTTTCCCAACCAAAACAAACAAAACCTCGTTCTTCATAACTAGCCTAATATCTTACCCAAAAGCCTTAAAGATAAATCAATCTTTGCACTTATAGAGATATCCCTCTCTGGATTCAGGAGGGCTAGATCCTAGAATCCCAAAGTGGTTGAAATAATGTACTCTCCGCAGTTCTGGTCTCTACCAATCTGCTGGGATTACAGGGAGCTAATAGCTTAAAAGATGAAGGCTGCATTTTCACCCTCAAACTCAAGCTTCTTTGTAGACTTAGCCTTTTTCTGTTTGTGTTCATCTTCTCCAATGAAGTCAACTTGCACAATGGGTGTCTCCTCTATATCAATTGCATGAAGGATGTCATCTAAATTACCCTTAATTACTGGGCTGTCCTCTGAAACTGAAACAACTGCCTTTCCTTTTTATGCCACTGCTTGGCTTCTTGTCACCCTTTTGATTTCCTGCTTGCTGACAACTTGTTTCTGTTTTGCCTCTTTGACAGTCTTTGACTTCTATTTTGCAAGTGATGGAGTTGATGTTTCAATCATTTGTGTCTGCTCTGTCATTTTCTCAACTTGTTTCCTTGGATTCAGATTTAAAAATTCCTTTGATTTTGCAACCACAGGTTGACTAGACTCTGCTATTGGTGGTGAAGGAGTTCCTTTAGTTTTAGGGTTTCTAGTAGGAGTTAAGGTTTCTAACTCAAAACCATTCATAAACAAAAAGGATGACCAATCCCTGCCTATCTTCTGAAGCTCATTGAAAAACAACAACTTCATCAAACCATGATGAAACAAGGATGTTTCACAACCTTCATATTTGGCTTGTACTTTATCAGCCATTTTGGCAAGACTCCTATGCAAATAAAAGGGCAAATCAAGTGAAACCTTACCAGTGAAATGCAGAAGCAACTTGAAATGATATGTGTAGACCTTATGATATCTACCTTCACATGTAAAATATCTTTGGATGTTGAGCAACAACTTTGCATAGGTGTATTTGATGCAACCTCTAGGGATTGCATTATTAAGGTCCATATCTGCATACTCAGGTTTCATAAATTCTTTGCATGGCTCCATATCAAATTTGAAACCTTTAAACCAATTTTCTTGGCCTCTTGGTATCTCTGTCACAACAACAATAGTCTCTCGTGAAATTGAAACATTTAGCATCCCAACCTTGGTAGTTGTTCCATTGAAGTGCAAGGCAAATTCTTTAGACACCTGTGTGTGGCAACCCTGCAGATTTTCACAAAACTGAAGACAACCTACTCTGCTGAATGCCTCCATCACTACTGGGTCTTCAATTATGGCCTTCATATTTTCAGGCTCATATCTTAAGCAATGCCCCCCTATGTGAACTTTCTTTTCCTCTGCCATGCTTCTCAGAAAAACTTGTCAGTTTCACTTGAATATATGAAATAGCCTCGCTTGAATATATGAAACAACCTCGCTTGATTAGGATGAAGATAAACTTTGTACGGAACAATCATAGGTTTGGCTTGACTACTTTAGAGCTCAAGCACTCGTATGGAGGCAAATGAAATGAGAATGACCAAATTAGGCAAGATTTTGAATTTGAAATGTCATCTCATAACTGAATGATGCCTCATTCATACCCTATCATGACAATTATGACTGTAAGATGGGTAAGTACATTGAATCTCATCACTAACTGACTCATCATACCACTAACCTATCATTTCCCAATGGATTCTGACAAAGTTTAGCTCAATTGACAAGACGGTTAAGAAACTATGCTTTCGTAGCATCAGCAATGTATTTTTCCCAGTTTGTGCTACGAAACTATTAGGGATTTCGTAGCACAAATCAACTTTTTTGAACTAGTGGCACTACGAAAACATGGATTCTTGGCTAATTGCAGAGTTTTGACCTGAAACTTTATGGAATGACTCCTAAATGGAAATTATGGATTTTTGACAATGAATGAACATTTGAAAAACTTTATTTGAACTTAATTATGACCTTTGGACTTATAAAAATCTAACCTACCCTTAACCAAATCCTAAATTGACTTCTAGACCTAATTTGAACCATGACCAAAATTAAACATGACACAATGATTTTTTTGAAATTTTTTTGGGTGATAACAGTGGCTCCACTTGGGATAGTGTGCCACTCTGGTACACTAAGAAACAGTAGTTCCAGTGCTGCTATCCATTTTCTTGACCAAAACAGAAAACTTTGAAATTTCCAAGCTTTCTCCTCAAGCTCTAATGGCCTTCACCTCGGGCTCAAGCTTGTTGATTTAGCTTGTCATTATTAGCAGAAAAACTCTTAAAATGGAATATGTACAATGAAATGAATGATCAATCAGATTTCAGGAAGAGTAATGCTTTAAAAACCTGCCATTGACAGGTCCTCAAACATATGATTTTCCATCCATCTCCTACAGTATGTAAGTATTGTTCCCATGGAAAGAAACTATCTTGAAAGGACCTTTCCACAAGTTCTCAAACTTACCATGCTTGCCTCTATCTTCAATTTTGGCCTCCCATTTCAACACTTCATCTTGAATTTGAAAAATTTCCTCCTTGATCTTCTTATAAAATGTCCTCTTGATTTTGTTTTGAGATTGTTGATTGCTATCATAAACTTCATTCCTCTTTTCCTGTAGAGCTATAAGCTGATTGATTCTCCTCTAGATTACATTTGGTTCCTCTTATAACCCTTGAATCAGCTTCATGACAAGTACCCCTAGAGATGTAGGAAAGATAGCCTCAGCCCCATATACCAATTCATATGGTGATGTTTTAATTGACCTTTTTGTGCATATCCTATCAGCCCATAAGGCATACTTCAACTTCAAATGCCAAGCTTTCTTATTCTCTTGCAACACCTTTTTAATGATCCTCACTAGAATCTTGTTAGAAGATTCAACAAGCCATTCCCTTGCATATAATATGCAGTAGAATTCCCAAGAGTAATATGATATTGATGACAGAAATTAATCATCTTCTTAGACTTAAATGCCTGTGCATTATCAGTTATAATCTTCATGGGGCAACCAAATCTAGACAAGATATTATTTTCTAAAAAAGAAAAAATCACAGAATCATTTGCTTGCCTAGTTGGGATTGCTTCAATCCATTTGGTGAAGTAATCATTCACTGTAAGAATCCAACGACGCTGACCTGATGATGATGGATGAATCTCTCCAATAAAATCTAGCCCCCACTGCTAAAATGGTGCTTCCACATAGATAGGCATTAAATGTAAAGGTACAAGCTTCTTCTTACCCTCGAAAATCTGGCATTCATGGCAGGCGGAAATATTTTTGTAGACATCCTTAAACATTGTAGGCCAATAATACCCTGCTCTAAGAATCTTGTTCACTAAGGCATTCCAATAATGATGACCTCCACAATATCCTTTGTGGAGCTCCTCAATTACTTTATCAGCCTCCTTTTCCAACAAACAATTCATCAAAATTCCGCCGGTATCATTCCAGAACAGATTTCTGTCAAAAATAAAATATCTCAAGGATTTTAGCTTAACAGACCTTGCCTTAGACTTTGTTAGATCAGCAGGTGCTTTATGATGTTGTAGGACAAAAACAACCTCCTTGTACCAATGTGAAGTGATGTATTTTTCTTCAATAGGGACTAGTTCTTCTTCCTCATCTGAAATTTCTGATATTTCTGAAATTAAGTTTATGTCAAGACAGTCAAAGTTTGACTGCGCCATCAACTTTGCTAGGCCTTTCCCCTTGACCAAATTTGTTGGCTTGATATCTATGTCATACTCTAGCAATTTAGCAATCCATTTACCCCTCTTACCATCAGGATCGGGTTGAGTGAGGATGTCTTTCACAACAGTATTAGGAACAAAAGCCACAATATGAGAATGTAGAATATAAATTCTAAAATCTTTGATAACCTTCACCAAGGCATAGGCCTGCTTCTCTAAGATATTATATTTCAGCTCAGAGTTGGAAAATGTCCTACTAAAGAAAGAAATAGGTTGCTTAATACCTTGTTGTCCCTTTGGTAGCAGAACTCCAGCGATAGTATTCTCTGATCCGAAAGTAAAAACCAGAAATTCTTTTGAGAAATCTGGACTGATCAATACCAATGCTTGTGTGAGTGCCCTTTTGATTTCCTCAAATGAGTGTCTTTCTTCTGTTGTCCACTTAGTGTCAACTCCTTTCTTCAGCATCCTTGTTATGTCCTTTACAATCTCAGCAAAATTAGGAATAAATCGCCTTACAAAATTTACCTTTCCAAGGAAAGATTGAATCTCCTTCCTACTTCTTGGAAAATATACCTTCTGAATTGCATTGACCCTGTTTGGATCAATCTTAATCCAATATTTAGAAATGATGTGTCCAATTAATTTACCTGAAGTTAAAGCAAAAATACTTTTGGTGGGATTTAAAGAGATGCCAAACCTTCTACACTTCAACAGAATTATCTCTAGGTGTTTCAAGTGATCTTCTTCCCTCCTTTTCTTCAGAAAAAGCAACATCCATTGCCCTCTGAAAATTAGCTCCTGCATTCATGAGACCAAATGGCATCTTGGCGTACATGAAAGTACCCCATGGTGTAGTAAAGGCTGTTTTTTCCTGATCATCAGGATGTACACGGATTTTATTATAACTTGAAAAACCATCAAGCATCGACATTATCTGAGCACCAACAATATTTTGCAAAATTTGGTCCATCTTTGGGAGTGGATAATTGTCCTTTAGAGAGGCTTTATTCAAATTTCTGAAGTCAATACATATTCTGATTTCTCCATTATTTTTCCTAACTGGAACCAAGTTCGCAAGCCAATTTGAAAATCTGATTGGGACAATGATTTTGGCATCAAAGAGTTTCTTGACCTCCTTCTCAATCAAAGGCATGAGAAGTGGGTTGATCCTCCTTAACTTCTACTTGAAAGGCTTTTGATTTTTTTTTATGGGAATAGTATGCTGGATAATAGTGGGGTCATATTCTTTCAAATCAACATAATTCCAAGAAAAAAAATCTATGAACCTCTTCATCATTTCAACATATTTAAACTTCATATCAGCTAAAAGAAACTTTTAAAGTTTAATCATTTTGGGCATAGCTACTGTACCTAGGTTACAACTCTCAACTTCTTCATCATCAGCTTGTATCTTAGGTGATTTAAGAACATCATTCTGATCAAAAAGTTTTTCAAGAGGTATGAGTCCCTTTGGTATAGAATTGTTCTTTAGTTGCAAAACTTCAGATTTCCCTTTAGAATCAACAAGCATATTTTGCTGATCTACTTGTATATTTTCAAACTCTTCTTTCAGCTCAATAAAGTTCTTCACTTGTTGATCATCCTCAAAAACTTTCCAATAAGAAATATTATCAGGCATAGCTGGTCTATGGTGAATCTCAACCTCATATTTTTCTGTGGAATGCATAGGAACAATGAAAAGACTTGCAGAGACAACAAGAGAATCAACAATGGAGTTTTGTTCTCTAGTCTTGACCATGAATGAATAAGCTTGAAAGTTTTCCAACATGTCCAAAACTAAGTTCCTATATGCCCTCATCCTTATATCTTTTTTTTGATAAGCACCTTCAACCTGTTTAATGAATAACTCCGAATCTCCAAAAACATAAATGTTTTGAGCATTCATTCTTTTCAAAACCTCTAGGTCCAAAATCAAGGATTCATACTCAGCCATGTTATTCGTGCAATCAAAGTTCAATTTATAGGAAAATAACTTACTCTCATCACTTGGACTTGTGATCCAAATCCCTGCTCCTGCTCCTTCTCTGCTTGCTAATCCATCAGAATGCAAAGACCACCAAACTTATTCCTTCTTATCACTGACTTGCTGATCTTCTGTTTGCTGATTTTCAGACTGCTGAATTTCATTACTTTGATTTTTTGCTTTCATTTCCTCTTCTATTTCATTAGTTAACTCATTGAAAAGAATAGTAGATCCAAGTTCAGTATCAAGAGCATAAATTGGAAAATTTTGGGGTTTGTCTTTACTACTCACCATGTATGCCATTCTTGTCTCTCGATACAATCTTATTTGCTCACCAAAAACAAGAATGGTAACATAAGTAAGGTCCATCTGCATTGTACCTTTGATTTTTACTGCCCATGACCTTGACAATAGCATACAAAACTTTGGTGGAATGTCTGCTACCACGATGTCCATGACCATAGTCTTTGCAGGAACTTGTGTTAGACCAACAACAACATCCTTAATTAAACCAATGCATTGAACTCTTTTCGAATCGAAAGAAAACAAGTCTTGATATGGCCTAGTTATTTCTAACCCCATTCTTTCCATGCTTACTTTGGGCATAAGATTTTGAGAGGCCCCTGAATCCAATGTAGCATTATGCAATGTCATGTCGTGAATGCTAAGGCTCACATAAAAAGGAGGCACCTCCTCATTCTGTTCATCTTCTAGTCTTGGACCCAAGTATATGGTTGGATGATCTTCCAGTACATTCAATATATCAGCAGCTCCTGGTTGTGAATTCAACATTTTAACAATCCTGCTTCTATATTCATTTACCTTGATAATCTCAACAAAAGGGACTGATATTTTAATCTTAGAAATTTCATTCTCAAGGTTGAAAACATAAACAAAATTTTCAGCTTCTTTGATAGGAGGAACAACTAGTGTATCTTTCTTACCTTCAACGACCTTAGGAGCATATTTCTTGCCATTAACAATCTTAGGTGTATCTTTCTTAGGCCGTGTTTTGTTAGCAATGATAGGCACATTTCTATTTCTGATATTGTATTGTTTTTGCATCTCAAAAATAGCATGTTGATACCCATTTAGATAATCTGATGTTTCCTCTCCATGATTACTTTGGTCTGACTGATCATGTTCTTCTTTAGTCAAGAAAATTTCAGACATTTCCTCATCAAAACAGTGAATAGACTCTTTAGGAATTTTAGGATCATCTTCTTCATCAACCAAGTTCTGTTGGAAAGGAGGTCTCACTGGAGGATCAGGCTACTGATTTCTATTTTCCCTTTGCCTTTGTCGATTTTGAGTTCTCTTGAACTGAGGGTTTCTAAATTGAGGTTCATGTTGTGCAGGAGGAGCAGAGGTATTCCCAAGGGCCAACCTATCCATCAAATTTTCCATCGTTTTCATCATTGAATCCATGTTATCCTGGGAGGTAGATGAGGAATGCTTCTCTTCTTATTTCAACTTAGTCTTACCCATTTTTGAATTTTTAGCTATTATCAAATTAACCTCCACCTTCACTGCATCATTTTTCATTTCAGCAAGTGAAGGGGATTTTCTTTCTCTCAGCAGTATAGAAAACTCATATTCAAAAGCTTCAACATATCTCATCTGAGCCAAGGTTTGTGGTGGTTTCAAATGGGCAGGAATAGAGTCATACACCTTGTTAAACGTTTTTGAAGAGTTTTGGACAGATTCATCAGCATATCTCTTCAGAGTGTTGTACTCGGTGAGGTCTTGTATTGGATTAGTTCTATTTCCCCATTTTCTCAGAAAAGTATCTTCAAACTCATTCCAATTATGAATACTTCTAGGAGTAAGGGCTTTATACCATTTCCTAACTTCATCAGTAAAACTCTGAGCAAACAACCTCAAATTAACATCTTCATCATCAACCTCCTCCCTGTCTATAAAATCATTAAATTGGTCCACATGTTCTTTTGCGGTAATGTCTTCATTACTTCCCCAAGTTTTGATTCTAGCAGCATATTTGCTAGGGAGGTCATGTAAGATAGCTGGAAGCACAAGAGGGGCATATCTAGCAGGTGAAGTAGGTGGATTTACAACCATGGTTAGAGGTACTGTAGTAGCTTTAGTGATGGAAGAAATAGAGGATGAAAAACTGCTATGAGGAGGATTGTTTGGTCTTTGTGGTCCACTAACAATTGAACTCCAATTTGGAAGAGGTAAACCAGATTTACTTTTCAACAATACTTCAAAAGGATCAAGCTCTTTGAATTTATCTAAAGACTCTTTTTCCAACAACAACTCAGAAGTAACAACTTCCCAAAATTCTTCTTTGTCTTCCTATGTTACTAGTGCTGAGGTATCAATACCTCTCTTATGCAAGTCTAAGATAATTTCAATTAGCTCTTTTTCAGTTTCTGATCTAAACAAAAACTCTTGAATTTTATCATCAGCTCTTTTATCTTCATGACTTCTTAAAATTTCAGAGGACAAGAATTTCGAATGTGATGGAGTACCTGATGTTTCAGAAATGCCTTGACTACCTCTGGAAATGGTGTTTGGATTGTCCACGATGGTAGGTGGATCTGGGTCAGGATTAATCCTTGTGTGTATCCTTCTCGAAGCCACCTTTGATCATATAAACTTTGAATGGAGTCACCAAGGGAGATGCAGCCTCGAAAAACCTTCTAAGCTCCTACTACCTTCAGAAGTTCAGCTTCAAAATCTCGGGAAAGTATAATCTTTAGACCCCCGGCAGACGCACCAAAATGTTATCACAAAATTAGACTTGATAGGCTGCTAATCAAATCAATCTCATGTAACTGTTTCAAACCAATATTTCGATTGAGGCTTAGCCTCCTCAACCTGAGAGGGCTCTCTCAAGGGTTAATGATTTTTGATAGAAATATATATGGCTAACTATATGTGGGGTATTAAGTAGATAAATGATAGATATTGATTTCAAATCACATCAGCAAGATTGGGCTTATGGAGTCAAAATAGTTTCAGTAAAACCAAACAATCTACTTAGCATGGAAGTCAAGGCATATTAGAGTTCTAGACAAGAGATACACATGTGAATCGGTAAAAAACACAGTCAGTTTGTCTATATAGGAAGTCAGAGCATCAAAGATGAATTCTGAGTAACATAAACAAACACCATTGCCATAGGATAGTAATAAGATGCAATTAGAACAAGAACACACTAGAAGTCTTTATGAATCTCAAGTTGGCTAAATAGAAATCTCTGTATTAAGCTAAAAACCAGTCACTTACAATAAACACAGTCTCTTGCTAAAAATGTCCAACCCCTTCCATATTCTACTTCCTAATCTTTTATAGATCATTTACAACATAACATAACCTTATCTACAACTAGATACATCGAACTTCTGACTCTTAACACCTTGCCTAACCATATGACATGGTATTTATTACAAAAGGACAACTAATCTACTAAAGAATCCTATTATAAATAGGATTCAAACTCTTAATCACCTATCTATAACAACCTTATCTTAATTAAATTACATTCTTTGCCATATGTACTAACACTTGGTCGAATCTAGATGATTGACTCCAAATCTTGATGACCATAATGCTGACCTCCATCAAAATAGGAAACAGTCCCCTATTTTCTAGGCATAGGGTCCTTTACATTCTTGAGACACTCTGACCATCATGAACTCATCATTTCGAGATTATTTGCTGTTATAAACTGAAATACCACCTGCCCAAAATCCTTCCTAAGTTCCAGCTGTCCAAAACCATCATCAAAGTGTTCAAATGAGCTGAAATAGACCTGCGCTATGAAAACAACACAGTTTCATAATGCTTTTCGTGGCGCAGCTCTTTTACCTTTTTTCCTTCAAAATTTTGATTCCTCTCCTCCAGGATTATCTTCATTATCGTTTAATACAACCTTCCTAGAAATTTCAGGTCATAATTCACACTTTTTCCCTTAAAAAATTTACGAGAAAGAGTGAAAAAAGCTACTACAGCAGTTTTGTAGTGCTTTTCACTCTTTTTACACTGTTTGCGCTATGAAAATGCTGAGTGAGCAGTTTTGTCCAAAATTTTCAAAATGAAAACCATAAATGTGCAAAAACTCAAAGTAACACTGGTTTCATCAAATAAAAAAGTCATATGAACTGAAAAACACATTTTTCATGAGGTTCCTTCTTAATTTTCACTTGATTTAGCCTTTGACTTTTTAATGATTGTCATTTTGCACCTTTGTTCTTTAACTCATCCTGAGTCAATTTCAGCTGCTGCTCCAAGTCCTCCACTTGATCTCTAAGTCTTCTATTACTGGCTCTCAAGTGAGTATTGATTACTGTGACAAATTTAGCTTCCTTGATGGCTGGAATTGTCCATGTGAAAAACTGTTCTGCACTGCTTGGGGTTTCAGACCTAGAACCAATTTGACCTTCCCACAATGCCTTCATTATTTTGAACTCTATTTTCTCAATACTATGCTTTCTGGCCCTCTTTCTCATCACAACAATTTCTTGGTTTACTAACCTCAATTTCTCTTCAGGATGTTGATACTCTGTCATTTCTTCTTTTCCCTTCTTTGTTTTGTTGGCTGCATGCTCTACTGTAAGTGATGAGAGATCAACTACTTCTTCAGGTGCTTTTGCTGTTTCAATAGTTTCTTGAACTTCCTTGCTGCCTTTCTTGAGTTTCTTAGCATGCCTAGTTAAAGGTTTCCTCGCTTGAAAGATGAAGGCTGCATTTTCACCCTCAAACTCAAGCTTCTTTGTAGACTTAGCCTTTTTCTGTTTGTGTTCATCTTCTCCAATGAAGTCAACTTGCACAATGGGTGTCTCCTCTATATCAATTGCATGAAGGATTTAATCTAAATTAACCTTAATTACTGGGCTATCCTCTGAAACTGAAACAAATGCCTTTCCTTTTGATACCACTGCTTGGCTTCTTGTCACCCTTTTGATTTCCTGCTTGCTGGCAACTTGTTTCTATTTTTCCTCTTTGACACTCTTTGAATTCTGTTTTGTAGGTGATGGATGTGATGTGTCAATTATTTGTGTCTGCTCTGTCCTTTTCTCAACTTATTTCCTTGGCTTCAGTTTTACAAATTCCTTTGGTTTTACAACCACAGGTTGACTAAACTCTGCTATTGGTGGTGAAGGAGTTCCTTTAGTTTTAGGGTTTCTAGTAGGAGTTAAGGTTTCTAACTCAAAACCATTCATAAAAAAAAAGGATGACCAATCCCTGCCTATCTTTTGAAGCTCATTCAAAATCAACAACTTCATCAATCCATGATGAAACAAGGATGTTTCACAACCTTCAGATTTGGCTTGTACTTTATCAGCCATTTTGGCAAGACTCCTATGCAAACAAAAGGGCAAATCAAGTGAAACCTTACTAGTGAAATGCAGAAGCAACTTGAAATGATATGTGTAGACCTTATGATATCTGCCTTCACATGTAAAATATCTTTGGATGTTGAGTAGCAGCTTTGCATAGGTGTATTTGATGCAACCTCTAGGGATTGCATTATTGAGGTCCATATCTGCACACTCAGGTTTCATAAATTCTTTGCATGGCTCCATATCAAATTTGAAACCTTTAAACCAAGTTTCTTGGCCCCTTGGTATCTCTGTCACAGCAGCAATAGTCTCTGGTGAAATTGAAACATTTAGCATCCCAACCTTGGTAGTTGTTCCATTGAAGTGCAAGGCAAATTATTTAGACACCTGTGTGTGGCAACCCTGTAGCTTTTCACAGAACCGAAGACAACCTACTCTGTTGAATGCGTCCATCACTGTTGGGTCTTCAATTATGGCCTTCATATTTTCAGGCTCATATCTTAAGCAATGTCCCCCTCTGTGAACTTTATTTTCCTCTGCCATGCTTCTTAGAAAAACCTGTCAGCTTCACCTGAATATATGAAACATCCTCGCTTGAATATATGAAACAAACTCACTTGATTAGGATGAAGATAACCTTTGTATGAAACAATCACAGGTTTGGCTTGACTACTTCAGAGCTCAGGCACTCATATGGAGGCAAAATAAACGAGAATGACCAAATTAGGCAAGATTTTGAATTTGAAATGTCATCTCATAACTAAATGATGCCTCATTCATACCTTATCATGACAATGATGACTGTAAGATGGGTAAGTACATTGAATCTCATCACTAACTGACTCATCATACCACTAACCTATCATTTCCCATCGGATTCTAACAAATTTCAGCTCAATTGACAAGACGGTTAAGGAATCGCACTTTCGTAGTGCCGAGAGTGTATTTTTCCCAGTTTGCGCTACGAAACTATTAGCACTTTTGTAGTGCAAATCAAAATTTTTGAACTACTGGCGCTACGAAAACGTGGATTCTTGGCTAATTGCAGAGTTTTGACCTAAAACTTTATGGAATTTTTCCTAAATGGAAATTATGGATTTTTGACAACGAATGAACCTTTGAAAAAATTTATTTTAACTTAATGATGAACTTTGAAATTATAAAAATCTAACCTACCCTTAACCAAATCCTAAATTAACTTCTAGACCTAATTTGAACCATGACCAAAAACAAACATGACACAATGATTTTTTTGAAATTTTTTTGGGTGATAACAGGATCTTTGCCTTTCTCCACTCAAGGTCAAGGTTTCAATCCTTTTCTCGAAGGCCAAAGCCTAATTATTTTCAAGATTGGAACTCTGCTTTTAAAGGGTTGTGAACAAGGAATGCTTTTTTCTATGGTCAGCAAGGGAATGTACCTTTATCCTCCGTAGGCGCTTCTCAGGGTTTATCTCCATTCGCCAATGCTTGGAACCCTTACCAAGGGGTTTCATCTTCATTCAACACTTCGATTGGGGAAAATATCCCTGTTTATGGTAATCCTACGATGGGAGGGGGTCCTACTTAGAATGCTTCTGGGCCACAAGGTTTGTCTTATTGCTCATATTTTTCTACGAACAATCCATGGCAACCTGGTTCCTTAGCAAATCTAGGGTATTCTTTTCAGAATGTTGGGAATCCTTCCGTTGGTGGATGGAATTCTTAATCTCCTCCGTGCTTACCATTCCTGTCAACTTTGAATTTTCCATATCTATTAAAATTGATGAACGATCCAATTTGATACAACCCAGGTTGGCCTCCGGTCCCTATTAAACTTCCCTCAGATATTCCAAAATTTGAATGGAAAACTGGTAAGGATCCAGCCGACCATGTTACCATTTTCCATTTATGGTGTTCCTCAAACTCCCTCATCAATGATTCGATTAAGTTTAGACTATTTCATTGTACCCTAACTAGAAACACTACAAAATGGTACATTGAGCTTACTGGGGGCAGTTTTGCTACATTTGGAAAGTTGGCTACTATGTTTCTTAACCATTTCCAGTAGCCTGTTCGTTATGATGCCAGGACTCATCTCCTGACCAATTTCCAGCAGGATAAGGCAACACACATTTCTGATCATATTCAGGAATGGAGGATAAGGAAGAGGCTCATCAAAGCCCAAATTCATAATGAATTCCTTCTCTAGTGGTTTCTTAAATCCTTACATCCATAAATCTCGAAGGATGTATGCCTTTCTAAGGTATTCTATGAGGAAAAAGCTATATTTAGGACCCAGCAGTTAGAACTGATATATTCTCAGTATGGGGTCCTTAATAAGATTTTCTCAGATGCTCCTCATTCCAAAGTAGATTTAGCCAAATCAAAGCCAAGTCCTCATGCTGATGGGCTTGTCGGTTCGATCGATAGTGGCACGGCTAACCTTTTGAATCAATTGTAGCAATTGTCTTTACAAGCTGCTCCTTCTATTCAGGCTACACCGTCGGTGTCTACTCCTTCCCAGCCCTTAACTATTAATTTTTTTCAAGCATCTAACCCCAAAGGAAATCAACAATTTGATGGGAAGAAGAAGGGACGAAATAATAAGAAGAAAGATAAGGATGGGAAGGTTAATGCGAACATGTCCAATGATAATGTTGGAGAGGGTAAGTGTTACACCAATTTTTGGTCATATAACTTGTTACTATTAGATGGACTAAAGTACACCATGTAAGACCAATTTTACCACGGTTAAATTTCTCTCACTATGAGAAATAATTTAATAAGCCATAGTTTATTAAGTTATTTCTGGTCTAAACAGGAAACCCCGTGAGGAATAATTGAATAAATCCGTATTTGTTTAATTTTCATCTAGGGATGATTAATTAAACCAATTTTTAATTAATATTCCTGGTGATATTTAACCCAAAACAGGAAAATTAATTAGATAAATCATTATTTATCTTATTATTTTCTAGGAATAATTATTTAAAACATTATTTAATAATATTCCTTGTTAAATTTGACTAAATCATTTATAAATAATTGAATAAATCACTATTTATTTATTTATTACTTAACCACATTATTAAAATAATAAATAAATCATTTATTTATTTATTTTTTCTAAATAAAGGGATTTGACCAAATTCAAATTTCTTTTCCCTCCAACAAAAATAATAAAATATTCCATAAAATTTGAATCTAGATTTGTTTAATAATATTTTAATTATGCACCAATATCTAGAATAACTCAATATTTTGTTATAAATGGAAGGGTTTTTCCACTCATTCACTACCTTTTTTTGCCTATAGATCAGTCTTTGATCTATACTTTTGGTCTGACTTTGATCCTCCCATCATTGTCATATTTTTCTACTTTTTTGCTTGTGAGCTCCCTTTGAGTTCCATTTTTGTCTGGGTTTTCTGCACCATCAAGAGAGAGGGATCTTAGATCTGAAGCGCTGAGGACATACAAGAACCCATCCCATTGAGGGGGACTGGTAACATATTTTCTATGTTCCCTTCCCAAGTGTCATAATACAAAAATTTCTTTAAAAAATTCTTGTCTTGTTCATTAGATGCATTGAGCAACTCTTTCTTATTATTTGTTGTTTAATGTCTTTAACTGCACAGATATGGATTTTTGTAGCATTTATTCTGATCATTAACTACATATCTAAGGAAATTGGCAGCCATATTTGATGTTAGGGTTGTTTTTTATGCATAGCTAATGTGAGCTTTTTTCGTACGCTTGCGATTAGAATTCACACTAACAACTGGCGACTCCACAAGGGTTTATAATTACGATCGTTGTTGTTTTTCATATCCCTGCATGACCAACTACTTCAATCCCTAGGTTTTTTCTTCAACTTCTTATTTTTCATTTCTTGATGTTGCTTTTAACCTTTAAAACCCTAAAACAGTAAAAATTCTAACTTTCGTGTGTTTCTGGGCCTATTACGCAACTAACAGGTATCATCCGCAGCAGAGACGACACTTTTTTCTGAAACCTGCTCCTGAGACAGTCAGAAGTGCAGGTAGCACTTTTTGGCCAAAAACCTGTGACCTCAGCTCTCAGGTAGTGGATAACAGCCTGAAAACTGTGACCTCAGTGGAAAACAGGTCAGAAACTACGACCTGTACTTTTTGGAGGATTTTTTTTTCTATGATTTTTCTGGGTTTGTCTGGGGCACTTTTCAGGGTTGTCTGACCTCCCTCTTCACCCGTATTGGACTTGTAATTTCTTATTTTTACTCATCGAAGTAGGAACCAAGCCCCTTAGGGCTTCAGTACGCTTCCACCTTTTTAGGAGGAATTTAGCTAAGCAGGTCTGCTGAGATTTTAGTGTTTTTCAACCATTTTTTTCAGATCTGAACCTGCACTTTTAGATCCTTTTCAGATAGGTTATTTATCCATCCAAAACACCTCTTTTTAGTTTTGTTTGGTCCTCCTTTAGGGTCCCATATGTTTCCCTTTAGGTTGTAGCCTTTCGCCACCTATCTTTCAGCATTTTTCTCTCTGGTTTTTTACTGTTTTCTGCACCTCTTTCCAGCAGATCTGACCTTTATATCCCTGTCCCTCCCAACCTTCGATCCATTTGCCATTTTGTGTGTTCTGAGTAGATTTTACCCACCCATAGACTAGTTCTTGGGAAGCCCTCCTCCTTGGGTTTAAATTGATGCATCTTTAGCTATTTATTTTATTGTCGCATTCAGTTTCCTTTACTATCATTTTCAGTTTTATTTATAATTATACAACATATTTTTTCTTTTTTCTCTACACTTATTTGGGCTTAAATAAAATTAACACACTTATCACATACATGCACACTCTAAGCGAAGATCACATATTTTACACTCCCAGGCCAAGACTTAAACATTTTAATCAATTGATCTTGCACCTCCCTACCCTTTTTTAGCTCTCTTCCTTATTGGGTTCCATGTCTCTTTACCATCATTGCGCCCCCAAGGCGTTTATCCCAGAGACTCCAAGGCATTCATCCTCATTTTTCGTTAGGAAGACTTACTCCTCCGCGTAGTGTTCGAGTTCGTCCTCCACCGAGTCCCCATTCTGACTCTGATTATGGTTCATCAGGTTCCCCTTATGGTTATATCCCCAACTCTCCTCCACCTTTCACCTTCATCATGTCTGGTTCAGGACCTAACGCTCATGGTGGCCCTGACCCTAATGCTAGAAACACCACTAGTGGTGTCACAAAAAGAACTATTCTGGCTTCTCCCTTGCTTCCTTACATGGCAGACCTAAGCCTTCCTGATTTTCGCCAGTTGATTAATGACCCCATACACCATGATCCAGGTTGGCCTGCTATGCCAACCAAGCTTCCTTAAGACATCCCCAAGTTTAAAGGAAATGCTGGAGATGATCCTACTAACCATGTTCATTCTTTCCACATGTGGTGTTCATCTAACTCCATTGCCAGTGACTCTGTCCATCTTCGGTTATTGCAGCATACGCTTACTGGAGAAGCTTCCAAGTGGTATGTCAACCAGGCCTCATCCTCTCATACTAATTTTGCAACCCTTTCCAAGGCATTTCTGTCTTATTTCTAGCTCCCCCTTCGCTATGACACTGGTACCAAACTCTTGACCTCTTTCTGTCAAAATTCTGCTACCCGCCTCTCTGACCATATTCAAGAATGGCATCGAAGGAAGAGCCTATGTCGAGCCCCTATTTTCGAAGACCGTGTCTACATGGATTGGTTTCTCAAATCCCTTTTGTATTTTATTGGTAAATATGTCACATCTCACTTCCCTCAGACCAAGGAAGCTGCCATCCAAATTGCGTTGAAATATGATCTGATCTACGCGCAATCCGGTTATGTTTATACCGTCTTGCTTGATCTCCCTAGACCCGGTGGTGCCAACACACTGGGGGCATCCCATTATGCCGACGATATTGTTGGATCCATTTCACATCGATACAATTATCCTCCTACAGGTTATGGTTTCCCTCACGAAGGGGCCAGCTCCTCTAACACCTTTCCCCCTCCCGGCAGCATGTATCTAGGATATGACATGCCTCATGCTTTTTCCCAACTTGTTTACCCCAATGTTGCCAAAACTCCTTATTATCCATATCCGTAGCTTGGTGCTCCAGCTCCTCTAGCACAAGCACCTCAATCTCCCTTGCCTTCTCAAACTCCGCAACAACAACCACCCCCCCTCAGGGTCAGGTGTATGCGCAGCAGAGTAAGACTAATCCTGCTACTTCCAAAAAGAAGAGGAAAGGCAACCAAAACCAACCCGCTCCAGGTAATTCTGGAAACAATCCCCAAGGGAATATATCTAACACTACAACCCAGCAACAAGGTGATCAGCCCAAGCAGAACATGCCTCTTCACACGAATAAGCCTTATTATTTTTGCGGTGTCCATGGTCACTATACCCATGATTGTCCCCTTTTACCTCACATGCGCCAAATGTGGGAAGCTCAAGAAGCATCCCAAGGACATCAAGCGTCTTCTTCTCTCCCTCCTAATGTTGCACCTACTCAACTGACTGTGTTTACCAATCCTTTCCCCCAGCAAGGATATGTGGTTGCCCAACCCCCTGAAGGTCAGGCGAGCTCAACCTCTTCTGTCTGGTATCTCTGATTACTAGATGCTTGTGATGCAACCTAACCAGGCCCATACCGCCGACCTCAACCTTCAGACTCGGTCCCGTCAATACAACAAGCCCCCCGCTACGTCTCCCACCGAGCCCCCATCTTCAGGTCCCACAGAGCCTCTTTCGACACCCAATGGTCCTTTACTGATCCCTCAGCCTGATGGGCCTCTAAATTTGACATAAAATAAGTCCCATCTAACCTTTCTTAATCCCATCTACTTTCCTTATGCACATGAATAGATATATTAAATATCTCCTCCTGCACTTAATAATGTTTTCTTATGCTTTAACATTTTCTTATCAAGTTTTAAAGGTAATTGCATATTTATTTCTAATATTGGTTATTTTTGTAAAATATTGTGAGAATATTGGGTAGATTATGCAGATTTAGAGAAGAAGATGATTTAGGGACTTGCTCCCTGCCACTAGAAGATCAATATTGGAGAATAAAATAGCATAATGTCAGGAAATTAGGGAGAAATATTAGATAGATTCAAGGGGTTTGTCCACCCTCCTTAACTCTCAAAGGTAGCCAAGGAAATCAAGACCAAGTGCACTCAAGCCATACTTCACTTGGAGTCTCCAACAATTCGAATTTAAAGAGGTAGCCAAGCAACTGAAGACAAAGAGCACTCGATCTATGTTTACTGGGAGTCAAGTGGACTCAATCACCATTTTCAAGGGAGCTATTGGTAGTTGTCCTGTAGAATAAATAGAGAAGAGCTAGAGCTAGGAAGGATTTATTTAGTTATTTAGTTGATTCTAGTCAATTCTTCCATTCCATTCTAGTCCATTCGATGCAGTCCATTCCATTCCATTTTCATTCCATTCCATCCCATGCCATTGATTTTCCATTCTATTAGGCTTTTTCTTTTTAAGATCTTCAGGATATAATAAGACTGTATTTTATGTAATGCAATGAGTAGTCAGATGTTGTTTTACTGATCTAGTTTCAGAGAGTGAGGCTCGTGGGTTAGGGCCCAATCCATGTGCCTCAGCTTCTTTGCAGTTTTTATTCTTTCCTTTCTGTCATTTAGTAAGTTTTATTTCTGATATTTTCATTGTTGTTATAGTTTTCTGTTGTATATTTAATCTTCTTATATGTGCTCTAGAATGGTTGATGAACTCCATAAAACTATGAGGCAGTTTTCCCCTCTCATCTCTGAAAGAGCTCGAGGAGGGTAGACCTTCCCGTAGACCAAAAATACTTTCAGTTTGTGATTCGCTGCTTCTGAGATTAGAGTAGAGTGCAATAATAGTTTCAGTCTTTCTTCCATTGTTTTTATCACACATTTTATATGTATTTCATGCATAAGTTAGCAGGGTTGATCGTAGGAAGTATTGTTAAAGCCCCGGAGAAGTTCAGTGGCGCTTTCCCGCTTCATTTTCCATCTATGATTTCATGCCTAAGCATTGTTGTTATGCCCTCATTTCCCTCCTTCATTTCACTTCTTATCAGTTGTAGTGCCTTTTTCTATTCAAAAAACACTTCAAAACATTAAAATTTTGACTTCACCCTTCCTTCCTCGACTTTCCCACTTATCGCATCTCGGCCATCGCAAAATCCCTTCCCTTTCCTTTTCCGTTCTTCAACATTTTAGAGATTTCTCCTTTTTATCTTACCTTTTTATTTCTAACGAAAATATTCGAAAAAAATTGGGCTCGATCCCTTTTCTTTTAAAAGACTTACCACAACTCCCGCTATCACAATTGCACTTATCAATTTTTATCTTATTGCAAATCGCATCCCACAGTTTTCATTTGGTTCCTTTTAAATACTTACCGCTCTTTCTTTGCTGATTGCGATATTGTGACATCGAATATCGCAGATCACAACTTTTACCACACCGCAAATCACTCACCGTAACCTTTCCCTTTGTTTCCTTCAACACTTACTGCTTCTGAACGCTGATGAGATATTTTCGTTGCATCACACATCAAAAATCACACTTTTTTTTTTGTTCCTGTTAACCTTTTCCACTCCAAATGCCGATTCTAAACTCCGCTGCATCGCAAATCACATTTCGTAGTTTTTATTTTGTTCGTGTTAACCTCTACCACTCCAACCTTGTGATATTGTGATTGCGATATCGCAGATCGCATATCGCTCTTCTATCCGCCAATCATAACTTCACCATCGCATATTTCATATTATTCCTCTCCAAAGCCATTTTTCCACCATATTATAAGGTTTTATAAGGTTTAAACCCCCGCTTTCCACTTCTAGGCCTTGTTTCATGTGTTAAGCCCTCCATTAGCCTCTTTAGCCCTTTTTCTTTCCTCCGAACTACAATCATCAATTTTTCAGTTAGAATTAGATCATGAATAGTTGCATGGTTAGAAGCATGGTAGATAGAACATACTATAAGCAGAGAGTGTTTAGCCATTTGGCCAGCTCAATGCAATTTAGTTTAGTTTATTTTCAGTCATTTCCTTTCTGCAATTTAGTTTAGTTTCATTGAAGTGTGATAGACTTTGCTAAGAACCCTTATAAATAACACCCTTTTGTAAAGCGGAAGAGGATGACATGAACATAATGCATCTGTTGTGTATATAGCACTGTCACCTCCAATTTTGTATGAACCTCGGGCTGATAAAGTAAAGTAGGGCAGCCCCTAGGAGTTGTAGCACTCTTGGTGTAATACCAGGGCTCAACACAACCTAAGGAAGAGGTTCATACCAAGATCCCCAAGGGACCATTACGCCAAAACGTTGCTTCTGGTAAAGCCACCCACTACTACAGTATAGTAGATGACTTGGCGCAATCCCCTACTGTCATGTCAATGTTGGAAGTCCTCCAATCGTGCCCTTCACAATGAAAATCTCTACTAACTGTTATGGGTGTTGTGGATCCTTCAGATTATTGGTTGATTATCTTAGATGTTGACAAGAAAGAGCATCCCCCCCTTCCTGGATCCATCACCTTCCAAATACCTGTCAAGATTCAGAATGCCAACGTCTCTCGTTGTATCATTGAAGAGGGGGCATCCACTTGCATGATGTCCGATCCTATTTGGAAGCAACTCAAATCCCCCGATTTAGCCCCTTCCACTATCACACTCCGTGCGTGGGATGACCACTCTTCTCAGCCCCTTGGTATGTTCCGCAATTATCCTATTACTCTTGCGGGCAAGACTGTTTGTGTTGACATTGAAGTCATTGATGCCCCCTTAGACTACAACATTCTATTGGGTCGTAGCTACACTTATGTGATGTATACTATCCCATTTGTGATTCACCGTAAGATGTGATTTCCTCACAATGGAAGGATCGTCACTATAGACCAGCTAATATATTACGAACCAAAGTCCCAAACCTCTCTAGAGTCCATTATTTCTTTGGTGGCCAATAAAAAAATATTTTAACCTCCGACCAGTGTCTCACCTGGAGTCTATAAATATTCCTCTTTGTTTGGTTCATTCCCTGGTCTCCCCCCTCTGATCTCTGACCCTAGCTCGTCGAATGTTTGCATGATGCAATCGTCTCGGTCTAACCTCGAACAGTCCGGTTCAGCTAGTCAGCATCCCCGCCCTTTGCAACCTGCTCCTAGTACTTCGACTCAGCCTTCAGGACCCTCTCCTCAAGGCCCTTCATCTGTAGTTGGTGTCCTTCATCATCTCTTTCCTCCTTGAATGGTTCTCCCTGGCCTTAACAATGTCAGAGTTGTCCCGCCTGGCCATTACCCTTCCGGTCAGATACCGTTTCTTACTCCCCTGCTGGAGTATTTTCAGTACCTGTTATGGCTACCTTGTCCCTTCCCAACATGACCCTAGGGATCCCAGTTTGGTACATTGATCCCCTAGCCAATAACCCTCCTAGTTAGCCCAAGCCTTACACTACTTTGACCCCGGTCCACCCAGTCGCCATGAACCCTCCCTTTGCTTCTGTCCCTCAACCACCTCAACAGGAACCTAATCCTATTGCAACAACCTTGGGTGAGGGGGGAAAATCCTGCAAAATGGCACCTAAGGACAAGGCTGCCAGACAACACCTGCTCCACCTAAGCCTCCAAAGCGTACACCTCTGTGTGCTTTGTGTGATGTTGTCGGTCATGCTACCCACCATTGTCCTGAATTGCCTCGTATCAAACCCATGGTCAACAAAGCATTTCCCGAGTCTGATATTCCAGAAGTCCATGCCACTTTACTAGATTCAGCCAAGAAACTCAATAATTTGCACATAAATCACCCTTGTGCTTTGTGTGATCTCCATGGCCACTATAATCATCTCTGTCCCCACCTCGATGATTTCCGCACCTCCTTGGAAGCAGTTCGCCAATACGAGGCTGAGGGCAACGAGTTCTCCTCTCCCTTAGTTGCATGTTTTGCTTCAATAGAACCATTGGACACATCCACTCCCATTGAAATCCCCCCTGATGTCAAGATGATGGAGCCTTCGGTCACTATCCTCTACCTATCATCATCCATGAGATCCCCGGTGGAAGACCCCTCTAGGGCTTCCCCTTTTGTTTCGCCTGACCTCCCTTCAATGATCACCCTGGGCTCAACATCGGTGGATCCTTCATCTACTTGTTCTTTTTTCACCCTCCGTGACGATGCACATGTGAACCTCTCTTCTCATGATGATGAGTTAGGTAGCTTTACCGCGTCATGTGGTTATCCTTCCACCAATCACCCCATCTTCTACTGCGATGACGACATCATGGAAACCTTTTCCACCCCTGACCTTATCTACCCAGCCCATAAGAAAAATGGCACCATCCGTGTCTATGGTGACTTTGGCGACCTAAGCACAAACTGCCCCCAAGGCAGTTCCCTCACACCATCCACCTTTCAGTGTGCGTGGGGTAGAAGTTCTACCCATAACACTCCCTCTAGCAGTGCTTGTTTGATTTCTGCCTTGTGTTCAGGTTTCTAGCATTGTTCATCATCCTCTCATTTGTTGTCTTGTGGCACCTTTCATATGGACCCTCCTATCCACACCGTATATCGGTAATGCTGATGGTGCAAGTCGCTACTCCCAGAATCTAGCCTCGATAGCCTGGGCCATTTTCAACCCCTTGCATTTGCTTGTCCTCTCTAACGGTGTATGCATTGGTACTGCCACTAATAACCAAGCCAAATATAACGTAGTGATAGGTTTATTAACTAATGCACTTTACCTTCGCATCCTTCACCTTCATGTTCGTTTAGATTCTCTGTTGCTTGTCATGCAATTGAATGGTGTTTATCATGTGCATGATCCCGTCCTTATTAGAAGATATTTATGAGTGAAGCTCTTAATGCGTGAATTTGAAATCATTACATTTAGTCATGTAGCCAGAGCAAAAAATTACTATGTAGATAGCATTGCAAACAATATTCTAGATTGGAATTTATCACACGCATTTAACACAAGACAATAAAAATAAACCATAAAACGATGCATATCGATAATATGTGTTGTTCAAAATGTTTTAAAGTCTATCAACTCTGATACATATGACATGCCATAAAAATTTACAAAAAATAAAAACTGGGGGCACCTCATGCCCCTATATCCAATCACTATTTGGAGGATCTTGGGCCAATGGCTCGGCTCTGACAGCCCGTAGATCACACATCCCCTGTTCGGCCATCGCCATGCACCACATGACTCCTTGATACTTCGAGGGTATACCAATACATGGCTCTATGTACTCGTCGTCAAGGTCTTTCCAGCCGCGCTTTGAAACACCGGTTAGCAGCCTCTCACATCCACGATGGATATCCTCAAGGAGGGTCACTGCATCCTCATTTTGTGGTCCCCTCGATCCACTAGGTGCTGCAGCCCCTGATACTGCAGGCCGTCCCATATACCCAGCCGGTTTCACCGGTGCTATATCTGCATACCAAAACTGAATGAATCCGTACCATGTACAATACTATGAAACTTTAGCATGCACATAAAATATAAGAAACTTGTCACTTACCATCTGGCCCCCATGCTCGACTTGGCAGAAGTGGCAAGTCTGGGTCCCCATGATAGTTCATCCCACTATAGGGATAGTCGTCTATGTATAGTGGCATCTGATCCAAATGAGCAAAAAGCTCAAGTCAGAACACCCGTCCGACTGCCCCACCTCCCCCTCTACACAGTAGCTGCCCCCAACAACACATATTGGGCTTTCACGGGCCTCCATCCTGGATTTGTATACGAGGCCAAAGTGTCGGGATCTTCTCAAAGAAGAGTGAGCAAAGCACTGTGCCATATGCACAGTCATGGTTCACCTACTTCTTGAATAGCGAAAATTATCATTTCAACGACGACAACATCATTTGGGCCCACCCATAGTAGGTCCCACTCAATACTCCATCCAAAAGCATCATCTGACCCCCAGTGATGTGGTGGAGTGCCTGGTTGCCCAGGATGCACAACACCGTTGCAGCCACAGCACAAGTCTTTAGCCTCTCTAGATCTTCGATCAGTATCCGTGTCCCTTTCACATGGACACCTGGTCGACAATGGTGCTCTAAAAACTCCATAATGTTCTGCCCTTGTGGTAACACTGGCTGTGTGTTTCCCACCATCCCCAATGGTGTGAGACTGGTCAGGAAATATATATCCTAGATAGTCAACTCGATCCGGTGCCCCTGCACTATAAATATCTCATGATCCGGATCCCAATAGCTAACGATCCGGGCCAAAAAGGGCTCTCCTGCTCTCATCAAAGGGTTATCCGCAAGCTTCAGAACCCCAATCTTGACCAATACAGTGTTGACTACATGATCCTCTCAAATATCAGAATGTAATATGTCTAGGTCTCTCTCTCTCTAGTAACTCTTCCATACCTGCACAAAACCATAATTTTTGTCAGCGTACAAAAAGGAAAGACTGCATCATAACCATAAAATCTCAGATCTCAGCCAAAAAATAGCACTAAAACGCCTTTCCCTGACAGGTCTCACTTTTCTGGCCATTCCTAGGACAAGTCGCAGTTTTTTACCCAATACCTGCTACCCAGGTTGCAGAAAAGGCCCAAAAATTTTGAACCAGCAGTGAAGAGGAGTAGGGGTCTGTTCCTGAGCTCTAGGTGCCTAAACTGAAATTTTAATCCACTGAATTGAACGAGTATGGTTAGCTCTCTTACCTGCAACTGACGGGTCTCAATTCCAACGGTCATATTTTACTCTACGATCGCCGCAAGATTTAGGGAATTTTCTCCTGTCTACATTCACCACAGCTACACTTGCAAATGAATCAAATTGGAGGGAAAATGCCTTATTAAAAGAGAAACCCTAGTTTTTTCTTTCGCCAACTACGACCAAACCGTAGCTCGGTTTGAAAAACCATCAACACCATTGGAAAGCTCTCACCGAGATCTCAAATGGGTATCCTTTCGTTTTTGGTGATTTGATACTTCACCTCGACACATTTTTTCCAAGAAGGGTCACTTCACCGCTCCTCAAAATTGAATTTCTTCACTTGCGACACTTGTACTTGGGGCACTGTTACAAGAAATTTTGTCACCATCCTTGTAATCCCCATCCCACACATTGGAGGACCATTCTCGTGACTTATATGAAGTGTCATGCCTTGCAAAGACCATCATTGCATCCCTTGCCATGAGGAGAACTTTTCCTCTGTTAACTTTTCCATGAGCAGACCATCAGAAACACATGTTTTTGGGTTGGCGCAGGCAGGCCGTTATGTCCTCGTGCCAATGAAGGAAGTTAATAGTGGTCCCCATGCCCATTAGCGCTCTGTCCCAGTGAGCTACCCGTGCCAAGCTATTTTTGGAATGTTTTTTAAATATAGAGGTGAAGTTTCCATGCTAACTACTCCGTGAGCGAGTCAGCTTGGGTTGTTCGACTGCATAACCACGAACACCTTCCTTTGGCCTCTTGTTTCCACCTTTTGGGGGAACCTCCAAAAGGATAAGGCCTGCCTTCCATCATTTGAGGGATCCCAACCTCCTCCTCTCTCTATATAAATAAAGCTATCTCCCATTGATGCAACTAGCTGAACCATTGTAGCTGAATAGATGAAGAGGAATTGCTGAGCATATTAGTGAGATAGAGCAGAGAGATAGACCCTTGTTGATAGAGAGCTTAGTATTTTGCCTCGCTACATCCAAATTCCCTGACGAATGCTCGAGATGCATTTTGACTGAACCCACTGAAGAAGGCTGCGACGTCAAGGCTCCGGTTGTAATCTCTTTATTTCTCTTAATATATACGTGACTGGTGTTCTGGTTCCCATCTTGTGTTAATGCAATTTACATTATGCAATATGTTTAATCTTCCTTGACTAATTAGCTAGTTATGAATGCAACTATTATCATGTATGTTGCTTTTATCCTTTTATCTTTGTGTAGGCACCTAAATACCATTGCTAAAGGATCGCGACACACCGAGACAAGGATCGTGAGACCTCTTCTACAGCTACATCAATCACGTTGGACTATAGGTAGGAAAATCTATCCCAACTTGTTTCATTCATTAACTAGGAACCAACACATTAACATGTCTTCTTGTTGCTAGACCCACTCTGGGGCTAGAGGGATCATCTATGTCCGCAGAGAGGATTTACCTACATAAAAAGTTGGCAAATCCACTGAAGATCTTCTCCTCAAGCTCAATCACAATCTTCTCCTTGGTCGTAGTTGGACTCACGCCATGCTGTGCGTTCCATCCACTCTCTTTCATGTTTTGAAATTCCCGCACGAAGGAAAGATCGTTACGGTTGAACAGTTGTCATTTTTCACTTCTTATTTTGAGAACAACGTTCCGTACGTAGATCAAATTCCCACGCCTTACGAGAGCGTAGGTCTGAGTCTCTTCAAAGATCCTGCCCTCATGGGTATTTTTCCTCTTCCTCCACCCAACCTTGTTCAGGTTAATATGATCTCCAGGTCTAATGATCCATGGATCATCCCTTCGCCTGAGGAGATCAATTCATTCAGAGATTCGATGCCGTTAAGTCCGATCGATATTGACTATTGTGAGCTTATTTCGGCTTCGAATCCTCTGCCTCCTGATCATGCTCCTTTGGGCATGTCTCTTGATACTTATTCTCAATCCCCTTGGCTCGGCGATTCAGATTCGCCCGATCCCTTGAAAGAGATATTCCCCTCCGATGAAGCCATCGTGGAAAATATGTCTCTTGAGGATCCCCCTTGGGATGATAGTCATCATCGTTCCTCGTTCATGCCTAGCCTTGGGGCCATGTCTACGTGTCTTGAGAGGTTTTCTTCTCAGGTTCCTTCTCCTCTACTTCAAACGCCTATTTTGACACATGAAGTTTTTGTAGTGGGTAACTTGAGTAATATAACAAAAACGATGCCTATTGACATTTATGTCAAACCGGGAATTGTCGAGAACAACCATATTGGGGTGACCTGCTCTTCAGATGAAGTTCAGGTTTATACTAGCCTTTTCCGCGAGTTTCGCGACATCTTTGCATGGTATTACGAAGAGATGCCCATCATCCATCCTAGTATAATGGTGCATGAGATTCCTACCTATCCTAGTGCAAAGCCTGTTCACCAACATCTTTGTCCTGTGCACCCTAGAAAGGCTTCCGATATTAAGGGAGAAGTTGAAAAACTTCTCAAAGCTGGTTTTATCTACCCGATTCCCTTGACAGAATGGGTTTCCAATATTATCCCTGTAGATAAGAAGCAGGGTACCATTCGGGTCTATGTTGATTACCATGACATTAACCGGGCTTGCCCTAAGGATAATTATCCTACTCCCTTTATTGATCAAATCATTGATGACTTTGCGGGGAGAGAGATTTTTTCCCTTATGAATGGATTTTCTGGCTACAACCAGATTAACATTCTCTCGAATGATCAACATAAGACCACCTTTATCTATCCTTGGGGTACTTTTTCTTATAAAAAGCTCCCTTTTGGTTTGAAAAATGCTGGGGCTATGTTTTAGCGAGAAATGTCATATGCTTTTCACGATATCAAGCACATTTTTCAGCCTTATCTAGATGACCTGCTAACTCATTCAGCTAAGCGTAAAGACCATCTTGAACATCTCCGTTAGATTTTTCTTCGCTGTCGACGATATAACATCCGCTGAATCCGCATAAGTGCGTCTTCTGCGTTGACCCCAGTAGACTCTTAGGGTTTATCGTTTCCAAATACGGAATTTGCCTCGATTTTCTCAAAGTTGAGGCTAACATTAATCTCCCCTCTCCATCCTCGCTACATTAGCTACAGATCCTATAGGGAAAGGCTAATTTCTTACGTTGTTTTATACCTAACTATGTCGAAGTGGCTAAAGGATTTACGCGATTACTGAAGCAGGGCGTCCCATTCCTTTGGGATGAGATTGCTCAGAAGTCCTTCGATGCACTAAAGACGTTTCTTGTGAATGCTCCTCTGTTGCGTCCTTCGAATTATCATCGTGATTATTCCCTCTATTTGGCTGCTGCATTCAACACGATTGCCATGGTTTTGGTACAAGACGATGATGATGGTGATGAGCATGCCATTTATTATCTGTCTTGTAACCTTGTCGATACTGAACCGTGATATGCACATGTCGAAAAGTTGGCGTTGGCTGCTGTTCAAGCTGTGCAATGTTTTCGTCACTATATTCTGTTGTGTACAGTGACTGTGATTTCTGACTGCAACCCTATGACCTACATATTGTCTCGCCAATTTCTGGGGGGAAAGTACTCAAAGTGGATTTTCATCCTCCAAGAGTTCGATTTGGAGTTCACTACTGCCAAGTCGAAGAAATCACTAGTCTTCGCTGATTTAATCTGCTCTCTCCCTTTCGACTCCGCTCCGTTTGGTTCTGAGGAACGCATTCCAGACGATACGTTTTTCCTCATCAGCACCCTCAATCCTTGGTACGGTGATATCATCGTATATCTTCAGACTTATACATTCCTATCCAAGTTGTTGAAGGATGCACGCTGATGCATCCATCATCAATCGCAACCCTATCGTATAGTCAGAGATATACTCTGCCGCATCGAAGTTGATTCCATTCTCCATCGGTGTTTGACTATCGAGGAATCTAAGAAAGCTTTGAATGACTGTTGTAGAAATTATACAAGATGCATGTATATTACTAGAGTCCCCTGATCTAACAAATTAGCTTATGTTAAATACATAATCCTTCCACATAATTCTTTGCGAAAATTAAATCTCCAATTGCAAAAACACATATGAAGCAAAATCAATCACACATAAATATAATTGTTTAACGGGAAATATTAAAGCTAAAAACCCCAACTATCATATATTATGTATATCAATTGATCATGTAATAATCTCATACAAAGCTTAGTACATCAAGCTCTCAGTACAATCAACAATCATTACATAATGTCATGCAAAAGTTTGCATATCTATGCACCAATTTATTGCCTCTTGACAACCTGCCTCCACTGTGAAATCCCTGCTGAAGAAGACCCCTAAATGAATTCGAATTGGCCTTTCCTTGACTGCGCAATCCTCATTGGAATCTCCAATGTGTGTCAGATGCATTGAATGCATCACTATAGTCACAACAGATAGTCCATCTCACTCTTTCACCTATCTATCCACTGGGTCTCCACTGGAACTGACATGCAAGTAGTAAACTTCTATATTTTTTCAGTTGCAAGTGAGTCTCTAGTTGTGAATTAATTAAATAATTAATTCACTAAAATCTCACTAGTGTATCTTCAGTTAGAACTAGATACAACTAGCACAACTGAGTTTAACTCACTTAACTGAGTTAAACTAAATAACAATTCATATAACTACTCTTCCAACTCTGTCACAACTCTGCCACTTCAGTTCTAACTGAGTAATCCATGCATGAGTCACCAACCACCCTAGGAATTGTGTAATTCCTTCAGCCCAGTGATTTTCCAAATCCGTTGACTGAAATAACGTGCTCCAAGAGAATAAGTTGATATTTATTGTCAAATTATTATTAAGGGCTAATAATAATTGACATGCATCTATTTTTAGATTAGCAATCTATAAATATACTTCGCCTAATCTTCTAAAGATAGAATCTCATCTATTTTTCCAACTTGATCAACCATCTACAAATAGCATCCTGCAACTTATAGAATATGCTCACCATGTCTAAAAACATACATACACCTAAAAATAGCCTGCGGGCCCCACTTAGTGAAGGTGCTTAATTTTCACTAAGCTCATCATCTTGTTGAATGTCAACACTCCCTCTCAACAAGATATGGATTATCCTTCACCCCGATCCTGTCTCTATGGTATTCAAATTTTCTCCTGGTGAGTGCCTTCGTTAGAATATCTGCATCCTGATCTTCCGTAGGAATGTACTGAAGCAACATGATCTTCTGCTGCACACAATCTCTGATATGATGATACAGGATATCTATATGCTTAGATATATCATGAAACACAGGATTAATTGAGAGTTTAATACAACTCTGATTATCACAATGTAGCACTGTAGGATCTAAATGAGAACAAAACAAACCAACCAGGATCTTCCTCATCCAGATAGCCTCACATGGAGCTTGACTTACTGCCATGTATTATGCTTCCGTTGAACTGAGTGCCATAGATCTTTGTTTCCTGCTGTACCAAGAAACTGCTGTAGATTTGATACTGAAAACCCCTCCTGATGTGATCTTTCTGTCCGTTGGGTTGCCTGCCCAATCTACATCCGTGAAGCCATGCAACTTCACTTCATCTGTTTATCTGTACCATAAGCCATACTCATATGTTCCCCTGAGATATCTCAGGACATGCTTGCGTACCTTCCAAAATAGCTTGGTAGGTTAACCATCGCTTGACTAAGCTGGTTCACTACATAGGATATGTCCAGTCTTGTATTAACTAAATACATGAGTGAACCCACCAACTATCGATAGACAATAGCATCCATTACCTCTGTCGATGTAGCATCCTCTTTCTTCCAATTTATTGGAAGAGGAGTATCCATGGGCTTCTAGTCCTGCATGTGAAACTTACCAAGTATCTTCCAAGCGTACTTGCCTTGAGACCCAAATAGTTCACCTTCTTGCTGCCATATTTCCAATCCAAGGAAATAATGAAGGAGGCCCAAATCCTTCATCTCAAACTCCTTTGCAAGATCTTCCTTGCATGAGTGTATCACTACTCATCACCCGTTAGTATTAAATCATCAACATAAAGAACAATGATTAAAAGCTTACCCTCCACCATAATTTGCTATAGGTTTGCATCCGCCTCACTCTTGATGAAGCCAAGTCCAGTGAAATAGCTGCCGATCCATGTGTACGAAGCACGAGGTGCTTGCTTAAGCCCATACAACGCTCTTTTGAGTCTGCACACATGCAACTCACTACCGAAGATCTCAAATCCTTCAAGATTCTCAATGTACACTTCTTCCTCAATGATCCCATTAAGGAACATAGTCTTCACATCCATCTGATGAATGTGCCAACCATCTACGCTGAGAGAGAAAGGATGGTCCTTATGGAAGAATACCGTGCAATAGGTGCAAAGGTTTCTTCATAATCAATCCCCTCAATATGTGAGAAGCCCCAGGCAACAAATATTTCCTTATACTTCTCGATGCTCCCATCAATATCTTGCTTTAACTTGTAGATCTATCTTGAACCTACCACTGATTTACCAACTGGCCTTGGAAAAATCTCCTAAGCATTGTTTCTGACAATGGAGTCATACTCCTCCACCATGGCATCTACCCATGTGGGCTCCTGCGCTGCTTCCTCAAAGGAAGATGACTCTGTCACGATACACTTGCTCATGAGAGCCATGTATCCAGTGAATCAGTCAGGTGACTGTCTCTGTCTGAGCTGTGATGTAGGGACTCCTACATTCTGTGCCACATCAAGCTTTAGCCTCTCAGCTTCTGTGGTACGCCTTCTACCTATTCTGATGTTTGGTTCTGCATGAGTGGACTCCTCCACTCCATGATCCTCCTCATGTGGCTGATCCTCATCTTGAGGCTCATCTATGGGAACAAGAAGTTCCTCCTCTGCATGCAAGTGTAGCTCCTTCTCAAGCAACAACTTCATGGCTTTCTCCTCATTGAATTTTATATCCTGTCGCACCATAATCATCTGACTGTTTGGAAAATACACATGATAATTATGGGGTGTTTCTGTGTACCCCACAAATATCCCAACTTCTGCAGTCGACTCCAGCTTCTTCCTGATGTCCTTTGTCACATGAATGTAAACAGATAAGCCAAAAATATTCAAATGAGAAATATCAGGCTTCTTACCAGTAAAATCTTCTTCAGGTGTACTTATGCCAAGTACTCTATGAGGACAACGGTTTTGCACATAAACCGCAGTGTTGCATGCTTCCACCCACAAGTGTATTGGTAGGCCCTGGTAATGCAACATAGCTCGTGAAACACACAAAATAATTCTGTTCTTCCTCTCCATGACCCCATTCTATTGTGGGTTATGAGGAAATATGAGTTCTCTTCGAATTCCTTCTTTGCTACAAAAGTCTTTGAATTCGTTTGAGATATATTCACAACCATTATTGCTACACAAAGCCTTCACTTGCTTCCGTGACTCCTTCTCCACCAATGCTTTAAACTCACAGAACTTTGAGAATGTTTCACTCTTCTTCTACATGAAGAATATCCAGCATCTACGAGAATAGTCATCAAAAAATATAACATAATACCTATGTTTTTTTGTTGAAGAAACCGAGAAAGGTCCACACACGTCTGTGTGAATTCTCTCCGGGATCACTGAAGCAAGGTTCTCCTTCTCATGAAAGGTGGTCTTCACAAACTTACCCATAGTACATCCCTTGCATTGATTTTACTGCGCAAGAGTACCCTTGGGAAGTCCAGTAGAAATCTGCTGCAAAATCTTCAAGGCGCCATGGTGAAGATGGCCCAATCTCCTGTGCCATAATTTGCCCTTATCTCGGCTCACCACTTATTCTTCTTTTCCCATCATTGCAGCACAACCATCTATCTCCAGCTTATAGAGATTCTTAACTCAAATCCCTATCCTCTTGGTTTGACCCATTGTTTTATGTCGCAGGAAATATTTTCCCTTGCTAAAAACAACGTCATAACCTCTGTCCTCCAACATTGCGACTGAGACCAAGTTATTTTTTAGAGCTGGAATATGCATAACATATTTCAACAGAAATGGTCTACTCGACTCCCTCTCAAAGGTAATGGTTCCAATTCCAGTCACCATATATGTCCCATCATCACCCATCTTTATATGCATTTGGAGATCTTTCTCCTCCAAGTCATTAAACAAATCCTAGTCTCCCGTCATGTGGAAGGAAGCACCGCTATCAAGATATCACACTGATCCCATTGCGCTTGAAACCAAGCATGCGATCAAAGAGAAATAAAGTTCAAATTGTGAGGCTAAGACCTCACCCACTGTAGCTCTAGCAGCCTTCTTGTTCTTCTTTTTCTATGGGCAATTAGTGGCGAGATGCCCATGTTTGTGGCAGTGAAAACACTTCACTTTGGACAAATCCAACTTCTTGCCTTTAGCCTCGGATTTTGGATGGGATTTATTCCCTTTCCCTTTCCTTGCTTTGACAGCCAAAGTGAAATTATCTTCATCATCATTCTTCAATGAAGAGCCATCCCCGGTACTTTTCCTTATCTCCTCCTACACTAGATTCGACCAAAGTCGCTCTCAATCCGACAGTTTCTCCCGTCCATTGACAGAGTCCTGATAACTGTGTCAAATTTTTGGTAAACCAAGGAGAGCCAAGCTCACCAAGTCATCATCCAAAATTGTGATTCCCACACTCCCCAACTCATCCCTACATTGGACAAACTTCGTGAGATATTTTGGAATACTATCGCCCTTCTCCATTTTGATTTTTCTGAGCTTATCTTTCAGCGCCAACTTACTATGGTCGCTGCTGCTTGGAAAAGATATGTCAAAGCCTTCCACATTGAAAATGGAGTGGATTTACCATGAAGGCTTGACACAATATGATCCTTCACACCTTCCAATAGAATTCTTCTTGTCTTTTCTACCTTCTTTTTCCATGCGTCAAGTAATGCAACATCGCTAGAAGTAGGCTTAGGAACACCGCTATCGATGAAATCATTCAAACCATTATCTTCAAGCACTGCCTCCATCCTGTACTTCTAGGCTATGTAGTTTGAGCTACCCTCAAGGGCATACTCCAACTGCAACCCATTGAAAGCCATTTCAATGAATACTCAACTGTCGCACCAAAAAATTTCTACAGCAAATTCGAATTGTCCACTAGCACAAAACTCAACACTGCTTCAAGATTGCAATCTAAAGTGATTAATACTGCTCTGATACCATGTAGAAATTATACAAGATGCATGTATATTAATGGAATCCCCTGATCTAACAAATTAGCTTATTTTAAATACAAAATCCTTCCACGTAATTCTTTGCGGAAATTAAATCGCCAATTGAAAAAACACATATGAAGAAAAATCAATCGCACAGAAACACAGTTGTTTAACTGGAAAGATTAAAGCTAAAAACCCAAAATATCATATATTATGTATATCAATGGATCATGTAATAATCTCATACAAAGCTTAGTACATCAAGCTCTTAGTACAATCAACAATCATTACACATTGTCATGCAGAAATTTGCATATCTATGCACCAATTTCTTGCCTCCTGACAACCTACCTCCATTGCGCAATACCTGCTGAAGAAGACCCCTGAGTGAATTCGAATTGGCCTTGCCTTGACTGCGCAATCCTCATTGGCATCTCCAATGTGTGTCAGATGCATTGAATGCATCACTATAGTCACAACAGATAGTCCATCTCACCCTTTCACCTATCTCCATGGGTCTCCTTGGGCCCGGCATGCAAGTAGTTAATTGTTGTATTTGTTCAGTTGCAAGTGAGTCTCTAGTTTTGAATTAATTAAATAATTAATTCACTAAACTCTCACTAGTGTATCTTCAGTTAGAACTAGATACAACTAGCACAACTGAGTTTAACTCACTTAACTGAGTTAAACTAAATAACAACTCCTATAACTACTCTTCTAACTCTGTCACAACTCTACCACTTCATTTCTAACTGATTCCTCCATGCATGAGTCACAAACCACCCTAGGAATTGCGTAATTCCTTCAGCCCACTGCTTTTCCAAATCTGTTCACTGAAATAAAGTGCTCCAAAAGAATAAGTTGATATTTATTGTTGGATTATTATTAAGGGCTAATAATAATCGACATGCATCTATTTTTAGATTAGCGATCTATAAATAGACTTCGCCCAATCTTCTAAAAATAGAATCTCATCTATTTTTCCAACTTGATCAACCATCTACAAATAGCATCATGTAACTTATAGAATATGCTCACCACGTCTAAAAATAGACATACACCTAAAAATAGCCTGCGGGCCCCACTTAGTGAAGGTGCTTAATTTTCACTAAGCTCATCATCTTGTTGAATCTCAACAACTGTCACAGTGGCACTTGTGGCGGTCTCATGTATGGTTATGCTACTGCACAAAAAAATTTTCGTGCTGGGTTTTTCTAGCCCACCATCTTCAAAGACTGCATTATTGCTGTTTGTAAGTGCCATGATTTCCAAATCTATCAGTGCAAGATGCATGCGCTGCCTTCCCATCTCCACCCTGTCTTTACCATTGGTCCCTTTGCGAAGTGGGGCATCTATTTTATGACGTGTAACCCTCACTCGATCGGGGGGCATGCTTATATCATCGTAGCCATTGAATACTTCACCAAATGGGATGAAGCAATGCTTACACTTACAGCTGACAGCAAGACAGAAACTCAGTTCATATTTAATCATATCATTTCTAGGTTTGGTGTCCCTCAAGCCATCGTTACCAATCATGGTCCCATTTTTGGCATTATATGGTGGTGGATTTGACTTCATAGTTGGGTCTGCGTCACGACAACTCAACGCCGTACTATCCTCAGGCCAATGGCCAGGTTGAAGCCGTGAACAAAGTTCTTGTGACTATGCTTCAACGTACGATTGAGATGCATAAATAAAACTGGCATCTCATGTTGTTCTCGGTTCTTTAGGCATATCGAACCTTAGTTAAGGATGCGACCAGATTGACTCCATTTCAGCTTGTTTATGGTCTGGAAGCAACCCTTCCGATTGAATGTGAAATACCTTCACTCAAGTTAGCTGTTGAATTGCTGCCAAATTCTTCACCCGAAGAAGAGCATCTTCTCTACTTAGAAAGGCTAGATGAAACTCACCGCTTTGCTGCTTTGGTCATTGAAGCACTAAAAAAGCGAATCAAAGCCCATTTCGACCAGTCGGTTTCCCCTCATTCCTTCATAGAAGGAGACCTCATCCTTATGTCAGTTTCGCGGATGGTGCTTCCCGCAGTACCCAGAACCTGTCTTCAGCAGCCTGGGTGATTTATGATCCTGTTGGTGAGTTGATAGATCTTCAAGGTATCTGTCTAAGACGAACTACGAATAATGTCGTTGGATATAGTGCTGTCATTGAACTATTAACCAAGGCGATTAACCTTGACATTCGTGCATTGATTGTTAACCTAGACTCGCCGCTTGTTTTTCTTCAACTTAGTGGACATTATTCTGTTAGAAACCCTTCCATCTTAAGGTTGTATTTGCATGTTCGTTTACTGGAAAAACATTTTGATTACATTACATATCAACATATTCCTAGAAGAATGAACGCATTGACTGATACGGTAGCTAACATTTTATTAGATAGACATTTGCGTAATTTGTAAAAATCATCATCACATGACAGTATCCATACAGGAAAGTAGATGTGTATATATATATATATATATCAAATGTTTGCATCAGTGTGCATCATAAAGTTCAAAAAAATATGTATGTTTCGATTACATCCTGAGACATCATGTCTCTAAAAAATATTCAGAAATAAAACCTAGGTGTCTACTAGGCATGATGCTCATGGTAGCACATCACTGCCCATACAAGCCACCTCAGAAAGCGGTGAACTCGGTTTGACACCCCTGTAGTGTGTCTATTTTGCATGAGGAACATCATCGAATTGCGCATATTCCGGGATCCCACGAGAGATTCCCTCTAAGTTGCGTATGATTTCCTCCTCTTCGCCTCCCTCTCCATGAGGGGCTATGTCAAAATTGTGAAGAATCCGCCTTGCTATCAGAGACATACCTGCAGGTCTCTCTGGGCCAACATCTGCAATTACACAGATTTAATGTCAGATAATGCATAAAAAAAAAATCATAATACTCATGAAAATAAAAAATGAGTTTTACCTAGTACTTCATCCCAATCCTCTTCTTCTGGGAGTGAGAGATCTGCATCACTAGTGAAATATGTACCAGAGTATGACCAATCCTCTACAATGATCAGCTGTCGGTGGAGCCACTCAAAGAACTCTGGTCTCCAGGAAATCTGTTGACCGCCCCCTGCCCTTGGCATCAGTGCAACCCAACAGGCCATCCGTGGCTCCTATTCTGGTGGCGTCGGAACTATCACCTCCTGTTGCTGAAATATTGGTAATCGTTCCAAGATGAATGATACCAGAATGGACCCGTAACCAAACTGCTTTAGTTTGGCTTTCTTGAATTTTGTCGGTTGAAGCGAACAAAGTTCCTTCTCAAGTTAAATACTCCAGAACACTTGGAATACAAAGATATCCATGAGGATACAAATATTATATTATAAAAGGTGTGAGATAGATAGATGATTGAATGTTACAAATGAGGCCATACTTCCGCAGGTGCCTCTTCATGAAAGGTCATGTCAGACATGGCCTTTTAACCTAATTACTAATTAACTAATTAATCACTATTTACATTATTTTATTCATTACATTGCCTTCCCCTCAAAAATCTTTGTCCTTAAAGCTTGTCGATGAAATGCCTCGATTTATTTTCCTACTACGAACATCTTCTCGTCTCAGGGCAGTCATCCTTGTCCATACAAGTTGATATGATCCTCTAAGTGAAAAAAAAAACTGTCGTAATGAGAATGGATTAGACCATCCTAAATCAATCTTCTGTGGAATCTTACGATGACTAGAAACTTGTGCTGATTCGTTAGTATTCTTCAGAATATTAGCTTGTTTCTATTTTGAATACATAGCTTGGTTGAGAATTCTGCTCCCGTGATTTGGATGTCGATAGGGAACATTTTTAGTTTGACTTTGATTTTATTTTAGCGAGGATGTTATTGAGTTGGTGACAAGACCTTCACTTAGTATGTTCCTCGTCTGAACTGCAACATTGAAGTTTGTATATTTTGCAACTTGATTGTCTTCTTCTTGAGTTGTGACATTTACTGGATCAACGTTCGATTTTTCTTCAACTTGAACTTCTATATTTGAAGATTTCAATGCTTCATTTTCGACAAGTTGTTGCACCTTGTTTTCCAACGACTTCTTGTCTTTCTTCAGTTTCTTAATTTGCGTTAGAAATTTTTCGTTGTGGTCCTTAAGGCGAGGAACTTCTTCATTCTTATTAGTGGTGATTTTGTTAACTTCTCTTTGCAAATATTGTATTGCTTTTTTACTTTCTGGAAGAACTACTCTTGTGATATCTAATATGTCTTTCGGTGTTAGTGAGTTCAACTTCACCATGAGATCTTGTAACGTTATGTTTTTCTTTTTGTAAGAAAATGTCAAAAACTTCTTTTTCGTATTAAGGATGAATGACCCTAGTGAGTCCATCCAGAGTGAACCCAGAATTATATCACTATTGTTACAAAATAAAGTTTTAACGGTAAATTGCGAGACCAAGGAATATTCCCCAATACTTAGGTGTAGATTCCTTATGTCGTATTGTTTTTCATTTGTGTTAATTGAATTTGTTTCGATTATATTTGATTCAGGGATCACTAATTGGTTAGCACATTCAGTACTAACATAATTATCCTTTTGATTAAGATCGATAGATATGAGAACTTCTTTTCCCGCAAGTGACCCTTTGATTCTAATTAGCGTACGGACAAACATACTATAATTTTTCAGGAAATCTTTCTTCTTTCCTACCTGAATTAGATTCAATTTCCTTTTCATCAATGATTGATTCCATTTTTTCTATTGAATTGAGTTTTTAGGGTTTTTAAGGTAACCCTTCCTAACTTTCTCTTCTTCTTTTTAATGAAGTTATTATTCCTTCAATTTTTTTAAAATTATTTAATTAATTAAATAATTTTAATTAATTAAATTAATATATATATATATTCTTTTAACAATTGATTTTTTTAACTCTTTTTTTTGTTTTTGAAAGCTTACAACCCTAGTGAAACGTGGCTATTCACATATATTCACCTATAAAATGTATGTCCACTTATGTGTATTTGACTCGGTTAATGTTCTCCACGTAAAAGTAAACTTATCATTCACATAGAGATTTTTTTATTACTTTACTTCTTATTTTACCTTGCAAATACCATGGGCAATTACCATGGGCTTCCAAAACCACGAGCTTGTAAACCACTGAAAGAATAATCAAAATAACCTTACCTACTCTTCCTTATTTCTTTTTCCTTTTTAATTTTAAATTGTCTTGGTATGTACGTATATGTACTTCTTTATATATATCTCTTTTTTCTTTTGTTTTTTTTTACTTATATATATATATTTGACTATATATATATATTTATTTTGCTTCTTTTTTTTTTCAAAAATTCCCCTTTTTTTTCCTTCAAATTTTTAATTTTGGCCAAAGGCCTACTGGTGAAATTTCTTCAAATTTTTAATTTTGGCCAAAGGCCTACTGGTGAAATTTCTCCAAATTTTTAATTTGGCCAAAGGCCTACTGGTGAAAATGGAGAAACTCCAAGACTGGTAGCGAAACGCTTCGACGACAACAATGTTGACGAATTTTTGATGGCCAAAGGCCTGGACCGAGGAGCGTAGCTCTGTGAAACGATGAGCGGCTAGAAGATCGAACTGCTCTGATACCAAATGAAGCAAACAAATTTCCTTCTCAAGTTAAATACTCCAGAACACTTGGAAAATAAATATATCCACGAGGATACAAATATTATATTATAAAAGGTATGAGATAGATAGATGATTGAATGTTACAAATGAGGCCTGCTTATATACCTACGCAGGTGCCTCTTCACGAAAGGTCATGTCAGATGCTTCATGTTGATTGTCACTGCCTCTGCCCAGTTGTAGAGGGTCAATGTTGTTGTGGCTCATTTGCAATATCATTTATTTTAAATTTTTCAAAAATACAAAAAAAATAAAAAACTATGAAAATGTATGTTAAAGTACAAAGTTTCTCATACTTTAGCATAAAATATGTAATATTTTTGTATAAGTTTAAATATTAATACTTTAAAATTTTCATGAAAGTGGGTCCTAGTGCTCAGATAATAAACGAGCAAGTTTGTGAGCTGGATCCGATGATTCGTCTGACAAAAAATAAAAGGGGCAACTCACAGACACATTCAACACGCCGGTTAACAGGGAGGGTGCCTCTGCAGTTGACCCAGTTGACTGTGGGGTTGATCAATATCTACGACCAAGATTAACTGCGGAGGCATAACCCTGATAAGTTCTCCGTACCTTCGAGGCTCCCGCAATGACGTAAGCAACTGGTTGGTGACAACTAGTGGCCACGTGTCTGTCATGTACCCTGGCAAGTGTTTTGTAATGAATTTTCAAGGAGAGAACGTCTTACAAGTTTCAGCCCTATTAATTCACCAAGCTCTATGTTACCCTTGTTAATCATCAGTAATTTTTGCCTATATAAATGACTAAATGTTTATCCTAGATTTGTAGAAACAAAATTCATCAATATTGTGAGTGCTAGAAATCTCACTGCCTTCATTATCCTTAGGATAAATTTTTCACTATTTCATTATCCTATCATGTCAAACTCAGCTCACCACTCACATAAGACCCATCATGGGCTCATACCATTCATTTTGTCTATATTTTGTCACCCTTGGCCTTAACACTCTATTTTTGGTTTGCCTATTTTCTTCCACCTAACACCTAGAATCACTAACCAAACTACTCACTCTTGTGAGCTCTTTAGATAAGTCAAGTACATTAGATTTTGGATCTTCAATACATCAAAATATCAAAAACTCTATTTTTTATACTTGAAGACCCCAGAACCAAGTTTTCAGTCAAAGGCCAAATCCAAAGAGCCTCCCACTAGGTCACCTAGGGTTTCATAGGTCATAGGTTTGTTTTGATGTTCTAAATCTCTGCTTTTCCTGTGCCAAGAGGTTGCATTCAAAAGGAAAAAGGTCAAGAAAATTTTATCCAAATTTGATCAAAATCCTTCAAAGAAGACCTCCTCGGTCAAGCACAAATTCTGCAAGGGAAAGCTACCCTTGTTCACATTTCTGCAAGAATGATTGAGATGGCCATCAGCATGAAAATAAGGTAAAGTAAGAGGGAAAATTATCCCTAAGGATAACCACAGCAAAGGAGAGGCAGTGTGCCTATGTACAAAGAGAATCAGGGTTTTGGGACTGATTGGAAAAAATTAGTGTTGCCAAGAAAAGAACCAGTACCAAGGCCACAAAGACAAAAGGCATAACAACACAACCAAGCACACATTGAAGATTTTCTAGAAATTATAAATGAAAGAGGGAAAAAGGTGAGGTGAATTAAACATAAATGAATGAAATTGAAAGGGCTATAGAGAACTTAGAAGACAACACCACCTATTCTTATCTAATAGCCCTAAAACCTAGAGGTTTGGGAAGATAGGCAAAACAGGTGGAATAAAGATGATGGACCTCCATCATGACAACAGAAAGCCTTCAAAGGCTATTCAAGGTGGCCTTTAAGGTTTTTCAGGGAAATACTGCTTCACTACACCAAAGGGAGAAATTGTAAAGAGTTTCAGTGTGAGGGAGCCTAAGCTTTCAAGTATAGTCAAAAGTCTTCAAAATGGTCAAGATAAGAAAAGCATGAGGTAAAGTGTCAAAATGAAAAACTATGCTAAAACATGAAATCCCTATTGGGTGTCTAAAGGTTGTAAAAATATAAATAGTGACAAAGGGATCAAAGGCAAATGTACTATCGACATCTGCAGAAATCAGAAGTGGCCAAGGGAAGAACATAACATGGTATAATTTGCTAACCTTTTCCACAAAAGACACATCACTGTCAAATATCAGTAAAAGGTGAGAAACACATGTTTTAGGTCAATTGCACTAAAAAATGCCAAAAAGGGGTAAAAAAATGGTTTCAGTTTTTCAAAAGAGGCAGTTTGGATAGTCTCCAGAGTTTCAAAGCTAAAAAGGGGGGCCTCTTCATCCTTCAGTACTCCATTACCAAAGAAAATCACTTGAGAAAGTTATAGGCACCTACAAAAAATTCAAGGAGATATCAGTGAAATTTATAAAGTAACCAAAGGCTAACATAGTAAAGTGGGTTTGTAAGTTTGATTTATTTTTCTCAAAGGATATAAAGGTGCTCCAGTTATCATTTCAAACTATTTTATCACTTGGTGGAGAGAAAGAAGATTCAGGAGAAAAAACAGAGTTTTCTGACCGTTTCTGGGTGAGTTTCCCTGGCGCTGCACAAATCAGTGGCGCTACGCAAATATGGGCTGGCGTTGCGCTAATACCCTCTTCCCCCATTAAAAAATACAAGGTGTTGCACAAATCTGGCCTGGCGCTACGCTAATCCTGGGTGTTGCACAAACACGGGCTTGACTCGCCCAAAGACCGACAACTTTGCATGTGCCCGACACTGTGTTAACCCACGGGCATGCCTGCCAGTGCTGCGCTAACGGGCCGACCCGACTGCTTGGGCAGGGCGTTGCGCCAATGTAGAAAACCTCCAACAAGCAAAATATTTTGCCCTAAATATCAAATTCATCCTCCAAGATGCCTCCAAGGTTTGCAGAAGAACCAAGAATTGGTGAGTGGCATTCTCTCCTTGTCCCCAAGAAAACTTCAAATTGATTTTAGTATTTTTGTGGCTTTGAAGTCCAAACCCTAGGTGGGTAAACCCTAGGTCTTACATGCAAATGAGCCTATGTTTTTAACCTTCTTAGACCAGTTAAATATCATTTGAAGGAGGATGAGTTAGTGAGGTCACAATTCATAATTCAAGGTGAACCCTCTTAAAAACTCCAAAGCAAGCAATCCTAAGAACCCTAGACTCCACATCCCTCATTCACTACAAGTTGACTTCATCACAATCTTCATATTTCTCCACCAAACCCTAGTTTGTCAACCAACACCTTCTATCACCATGTCAGGAGCAGAAAGCAGCAGTGACAGTGAAAGAGGTCAAAGGCATTTAAGAACAAAACATAAGGGTGGGAAAGTGAACAGAATGTAACCTCAGAGCACAGTGGCCATCACCTCATCTCCCAGAATCCTATCATGTTTTTAGAATGCAGAGTGTTTCCATTTATGTGAGAAGGTCAAACAAGTGAAAAGCCACCCAGAGCTAACAAGGCTTCTCATTCTCAACTTGCACAAGAAACACTCAAGCCTTGCAGGAGTAGATTTTGACATCTCAACAGATGCCATCTTTGATTCCACAGGTATCCCTGCTGTTGGTGAGAAGTGGTTTAAATAGGGAAAATTAGACAAGTAATTTTTAGAGCCATTTTTCAAGACTAGGTATAGAGGAGGCAGCAAGACAATTTTCCCTTTCTCACACCTCTGACAAAAATATTAACCCTTGATTACGGATATCATGAAGTACTTCACCTATGAGGGGAGATGCTCCAGGCTAAACTTTTACCATTTCAGACTCCTCATGCATTTCACAAGGGTTAAGATTCTTAACTTTCCCTACTATCTCTATAGGAGCATTACAAAGATGTCTTCTGTTTTCCGGAGGAGGAATCCCTCCCAACAAATGCAAAGCTTATTTCACCATTCCTTGATCAAGATGGTGGTATTACATCATTTGGAACAACAGGGTATACCTTGGGAGGTATTCATAGCACATGAAGTCTTCACAAACCCCCAACCTCCTCATCAACCAAAATTTCCCTCCTCATCTGCAAAAATACCCTCACCCCAAGAAAATCTCCCTTCTTCCCCTTCTATTGATGCATTAAATCAAGAGGATGACAGTGGAAATGATGAAAAGAGTGCTAACAATAAAGTTGATGAAATCAGCGAGGCATAGACATAAATTAATGATGAAGAGAAAGAAGGAAATGATGGTGAAGATGAGGGCAGTGAACATGGCAGTGATGAAGGTCAAAATAGTGACAATTTGGAAGAAGGCAGTGATGGTAATGATGCAAGTAAGTCAGCCCAAAGTGAAGAAAGGAATGATGTTGATGAACATAGTGCTGAACAAGAGAAGGTTGATGAAGATGAGGCGATTGAAAATCAAAGGGACAATGAGCATGACAGTAAGGACAATGAGTATGACCATGAAAACAATGAACAAAACTCTGCCACTATGGAAGAGGATGCTGAAGGAAATGAAGAGGTTGAAAGTGAAAATGACATGAGCATTGAAGGAGGGGAAACCAGTAATGAAACATAGGATCAAGAAGAGGAAGATCACAGTGAGGAAGAAATTGAAGGCAACAGTGAGGCAAATGAGGAGGAGGTAAAGGATAGTGACAAAGAGTTAAGTGATCAGAAAGACAGCAAAGAGAGGAATAGTCATGGCAGTCATGATAGCTGTCATGAATGTCATGAAAACAATCAGCCTTTCACTGACAATGAAGATAGTTCCAATGAAGAAAACAAAGAATATAACCATAGTCATGATGACAAAAAAACAGGGGAAGAGGCTCATTGTCTAAGTGATAATCACAACCATGGCAAAGAGACTAGTAGAATCACCATCACACCTCTTGCATGCACATACCAAAGAGGGCCAAGGCAAGTGTTTGCTGCCTCCAAAAGGCAAGGGACCTTGCCACCTGCATCATCTCCAAGGATTGAAAAGGGAAAATAAAATATGGACAAGGTTAAGAAGGGCAAGGGGAGCAAGCAATCTACTAAAAAACCCCAATTCATTGACCTAGACAATGATAATGAAGATGAGGAGATGGCCACTAGATTACTACTCCAAAGCAAAGATGCATAAATCAGGGAGTGGGAGAGAGATTTTGGCATGGCACAATACATCATTCAGTATTATAATAATGAGCCCAAGCACTTTAAGAAGATAAAAAGGGGTCTTTCTCTCCAGAAAAAGATTACCAAGTACTAAGCCATGAAAAACAAGCTTGTTTGTGCCAAACTAAAGGAAGCCCTCCTTGAAGTCCAAACCCTAAAGGAGGAAAAGGGGAATGATAACCTTGTATTTATGGCTTTAGCTTCTCAACATGCCTCCAAAACCCCTTGAGGGAGGCCTCCACCAATTCTGAGGAAATTTGAGATACTTTTTGTTTTTTGTGATTTTCAAGGCCCATTAGCGTAGCACCACTGGCGCTACGCTAATCCCTGGAGCATCCTCAGGAGGAAAAATCAGAATTTTTGGGCTTCTCATGGCTAGTACATTTTTCTCACCAATTTTCAAAGAAATTGGAGTAGTTTTGACACCTCAAAAGGTCAAAAGACACCTAAAATTTCACCATTCTGCCTCTATTTCAGACCTGGCACTGCGCTAATGGTAGTCTTGGGATTTTGGAATTTTGAATAGGCTACAAGATTTGGATGAGGAAACCACAAGAATTTCTGTAAATTAGACTCATTAGGCTTTCCAACGAGCCATCATGGAGCCAAATCCAACATCAGGAAGGGGTCCAAAACTTGGTTGCAAAAGTGCCTATTTTCTGCCTGAGGTGGCGCTGCACAAATGGATTGTTTAGTGTGTTTTTGGCCAAAATTCAACAAAACACACTCTATTGTAAAATCATATTTTAGTGTTTTTTAAGGCAAATCACTATAGAATTGGGTGCTAGAAGCTATTTTGGCATTTATTTCATGGGATATTTTGTGCCTTGGACCTTGCATGGTCTCTTGGGCATTTATGACATTTATGAGTGATTTTGACATTTTCCAACCCTATCTAGGGTTTTTTACCTCCTTTGCCGAGTTAAATAGAGCATGAGGGCTTCATTATAAATGTTGGCATTTGATGAGCTTTGAGATCAATACATGGTTTTTTGAGGTTGAAGAGAAATTTGGTGTTATGGAGCTTATGGATGATTTGTTTTGACTGATGATGATGAAGCTTGCTTGCAGGATCCCTGAGCTTGGTTAATGGTGATGTGTCTCTAATTTTTTCATGTTTTCTTATTTATCATTATGTTTCATCCTTCTATATGCAGTAGAGCAGAAAAGTATAGGCTAAGAGTTGTTTGAGGCACCTTAGTCCTTCCTGCCTTCTATTGTCTTGATGTTTTCCTCTGCTGGGTGTGTTTAAGAAAATATTAGCTGCTCCTTAGGCCTCCTTATGCTTGATTATTTCATAAATGGATTAATATGCTAGTTTCAAAATATATTTTATGGCAAGCCCTGCTTATTTGATGTTATCTAAACTTTGTTTTTGAAATCTCTCTTTGAAGTATTACTTGTTAGATTAAGCCAAGGAGGTCTTGTTTTGATCTTGCCCTTTGTCCATGCCTATCATTTTTCCTCAAAGTTATTTGTAGCTTGATAAAAAATGTTTAGGAGTTCCCTCTTTGATTGATTAAAGTTATTTTCTTATCTTTAATGTTTTCTAAAGCTTGAAGGTGAAATCACTAGAAGTTAAATGAGTTTCTCGCCTTCTATATTTCATTGGAATGTTTGTCTTGAATGTCTATTTGTTTAAGTATTTTCATTGAGTAAATGGTTTGCCCTATCTCATGATTAATATCTTTTGCTTATCATATTTGAGATTTTATTGTTTATGGGTACTTGACAAAGGATTCTTAACTGCTCTTTTCCCTACCTCGTTTCCCCAACTTAATGTCCATTTCACTTCACACATAACCTTAAGAATCCATTGACCACACCAGATTTTCCCTATAATGCACTCTGAATATTTGTTGAAATGTCCATGAATTTTATAGACTCCATAGCCCAATTATTTGATGATCTCTTACTCCACCTATTCTACCTATTTCATCTTACCCAACCAAAACAAACAACAAACCCTACACTTAACAACTAGCTTAAAATCAAACCCTAAAAGAAAAAAGTCCACATCCTTTGCATCCAATAGAGAGAGCCCTCTTTGAGTCCAGGAAGGATAGTTCCTAGGACTCCAAAGACTGGTTCCATGTTACCCTATGCATTTGGTCTACCAATCTGCTAAATCATGGGACCCTAACATTCTAGTGATCATGGTGGGACCTTCTGAGTAAGTCAAAAGATGAAACATTCTGTACCCATTGATTCATTGCCACCTCATCGCCACACTAAAATTCTGGTGATCACGGTGGGACCTCTGAGTCAGTGACAATCTAAGTATCCCTTAGGACTTCAGAAAACCTTATAAAATCATAGAGAACTCAAACTGTCAACCAAAGAGTAGAATCTGGTTGTTCCACCATCCTAGAAAAATGATGACTCAGCTGTAAGACACTCTTACAAACCCTAGGGCTAAAAAAATGAACTCAGAAAGCCCCAAAACATCCCTATATTGGTTTTTTGTTAGTTATCGGTGTTGGACAATAAACATACACTCTTAAAACATGGTGCAAAGATTCTGCACAAAACAGATGCTTGCACACAATACAGTGTGAGTTTCCTTTTATCATGATATCCTCAATCAAATTCTTCAATAAAACCACATTTAATCCAACTCAAAATATAAATAAAGAAGAGAGAGCCATACAAACAAAAATAATGGCATATAATAACCATAGTAAAATTACAGACTCAAACCATTTTAGCTGAATATTACAATTTGTGGCCTCTCACTCTTGGCCCTTTAAAATAACTCTCACACCATTTATCCCTATCTCTCTCTGTATTCCTCAATGTCTTTCATCCTCATATTTATACATAATTATGGATTAATTCCAATCCATGATTTTCTCCACACAAATCTCAACCAAAATCTAAAATAGATTTATCCCTTATTTGACTCAACTGAGTTCCATTGAAGGAATTCCTGATCCCTAAATTATCTACCTAACTAAACTCCAATCATATCCTCCATTTATTAAAAGAATATTTACAATAATCCTCACACTTATATTTTTCTCTCTTAATGTATTAAAATGAGCATAATAATTTATAAAATAATTAAAAAAACATCACCCCCTATTTACACAATATTTTAATGAAAAATCAAGCAGGATACTCCTGCATCAGACTCCCCATGTAGAGAAGTTTCCATAGACTCATGTCTATGAGGTTTGCCACTTTTCTATAATAATGCGACAACCACAAGTCTCCATGACTTGCTACCTCTAGGATTCCAAACTCTATTTTGCCTCTGGTCCTTTAAAGTATCAACTCCCTTTTGTAATTCATCAACAATATCACTCACTCTGTCAATCACATTCCATCGGCCTCTCCAACAATTTCTTTCGCCAATTCCTCGGAGTAATTCCTCTTTTTTTGATGCTTCCGTCTCCAATTGCACTGAACACTCAACTCTCTGAAGTGAAGAATAATCAAGATTTTCTCCTTGATCACAACTATAGTCATTTATTGTCCCTATAGTAACAAATCTCTCATCTAGTGCTGTACCTACATTCTTCAAAAAACTATTAGTTTTAAAAAGATAAGACCTTTCAGCCTCTTTTGATGCTTTGAGCATCAATCGCCCATCATAGACTTTCTGGATTTCAATAGATCCTATTTTGAATTGCTAGTTGCTTTCATCTTTATCTTGCTGATTCATTACTTCTGTTTCCTTTATGTCTCTAAGGACATAACTTTATTTTTTCTCCTGGTCTTTCATCTCATCTTCAAATACTTTCTGCTCAATTTCTCTAATTTCAACATCATATTTATTAATTTTGTTCTCTGTACCTACAACCAAATTTTTATTTGAAAAGTTATAACATTCACTCAATTCTATAAATGTTAGAAACATTTCATCCCTGTCATGCACGACAACTGCAATCTCTTCTGTATTAGGTTCTGCAAGCTTCACTTCTCCTTCAAGTTCCTTAAGCCATCGTTCCAATAACTCTATTTCCATGTGAAATCTTTCCATCATTTCATCACAACCTTCATTCCTAGCTTCATTCTTCTTCTGGCAATCTTCCTGAGTTATGCTGGTTTTTGTATCATCACATTGCAAACTTATGTCAGCAATTTTATTAAACAAATTCATTTGTTTACCTCCTTAGAATATCACTTCAGCATTTTCATTATGCTTCTGCTCCATAACAACTTCAACTGGCTGTCTTACACCCAACAAGAATTCATTTATGATTTCTCCCTACTGCAACAAATCAATACCTTCCTCCTCTGAAAAGAATTCTCCTTCATACTTCACCTTAAGAGTTTCATTCATCTCTGTGACAGTTTCACCAGAATTTCCATCATCTTCTGCACATCCTACAAACATACACAAACTGTGAGATTTAAAAATACAAGGCTTCATAGCCTCATTTGCTTCTCTTGTCAACATATCTTCCAATTCTTTTGAACTATTCCAATAGTTCATGAGATCTTTCTCATTGATCTCTCCACCCAGAATTTCACCCTGTTCTGGACCACAAATGGAAAATTCCATTTTCAACTCAGCCTCTCTGAGTTCTTCACATCTCAATTGCACACTTATCATCTGCTCGAGCTTCCTCAGCTCTTATGTCAACTTTATGTTTACATCTTGTTCCCTTTTTGCGTGTAGCCTTTTCCACTTCACTTTCTTCCTCATGGTCCAACCATGTCTCTAGTTTTTCGTATTTCTCTACAACAATTCCATCAATAACTCAAGGTGAACTGTTATCTCATCTTTCTCAAGCTCATACTCTTCATCAGTCAACTGCTTACATATGCCATTTTCCTTGGCATATTCCTTCTTCTTTCTTCTGTTGCGGTCTTTCTCAGAACCTCTGAAATGAATATCAACAATCATCTTCTCCTCCTTTGTGAACTTCATCTGTTCACGTGTGGATTTCATTCGAATCCACTTTTCAACAAGCCTCCATACTTTCCATTCAGCAATACAAGCTCTCTTCCTGCGCTTGAAATATTTCGGTTCTCTATCTTGGAATAATCTCTGGTAACTCTCTTTCTCCTCTTTGCTGCAAACAACAACTTCAGTAATGCTTGTGTTACAATGACCAAACTCTTTGGGTGTCGGGCTCTTTTGATCATGCATCAAATTACATTCAAACCTTTGACTTGACTTACGACTCTTTGACTCCAAACTTTACATCATTTTTTCATCTAAAAAATACACCCTCTTATATAATAACTCAATGGTTTAAATTGACTCAAGCTATCCAACTTTTCATTTGACCTTAACATTTGATTTGACTTCAAGCCTTGACCCAGTAATTATATTAGTGGATATTTTAAATCTAATTCAAGTTATACAACATACCAATGAAAATACACCCTTAATACATTTTCATGATGTAAAATCTTCACTCTCTCTATCATACTCCATTCTTATGAAATATCATCAGTCTCCCATTATCACTTCACATGATATTGAAGCCTTTAAATCAAAATGAAATCCACTTTCCCATGATTTATTTTATGGTGAAAATAAATAAACCATTCAATTTTTAACATTCAAAAATACCTTTTTGAATTATCATACCTTATGCTCCCGTCAAGGTTATTAATAAACCTTCTCTTTGCAATTTCAACTTTCCGGATTTCACTCTTCTGTGCTGTATTTATCACTGTGAATATTTGCATTCCCTTCAGACCATAACCACTTGAACACGCTCATCTTCTTAGTGCAAATAGTTTCCCTGTACTTCCATGCAGCTCATTCTTTGCAGTGATGATTCTCATGCAACGCCGTCTCTTCTCAGTGCACAAAACAATTCATTCCTAATATTTTTCCAAAACTTCCTTTTAACATGGTGGCATCAACATATTTCTCCGGCAGAAACAAACACAAACTGCACTATCTTTGGGAAAAAACAATGTGAACACTTTCACATGCATTACAAGCAACGATTAAACATGATCTTAACTTATTATCTCTCTTAAAATATCTCTCTTCCCACTCATGAATTTTGGTGAAACACTCATAGAGTGTATATGGCGTTAAGCACTATTCTTCTCAATCTGAATTACATATCCATTTTATGTTATTTAAATAACATAAAAACTCATTTTACTTACCAACTTCATAGTGTGCCCACCGATAGTTCTTGAGCTTCCGTACTACAACTCTTTTTTTGAAGTATCAGTATATATATTAGTGAAAAACATTATCAAAATATTTGTAAAGAGAATGGAATAGCTGGACCAAACCTTATCCATGATACTGATGATAATTTCTCAAACATTACTTCAACATAGAGAACTTCCCAAGCTTTCTTTCACCATAAAAAGTCATTTACCCAATCCTGTACAAACAACTGTACTTTAAAACAAACAACCAAATTTACCTTGGCTCGCTACAGCAAGACAATCCAGGCACTTCATTTCATCTCTTGGGATGAACCACTGCCACACACTAGCCCTGATCGGGAAGCTCACCACACTGCTTCAAAAATATCAATTTTTTTTTTTTCAATATGGGTGAGGATTGGGTTTTCTCCACATCCAAATCTCTACACAACTCGACCCAATGAAGTACTCCCATTCTCATTGAAATATTGAATTGATATGCCACAGAAATAATTTTACTTTGTCACAAATGATCACTTTCGGATCACACAACCCTCTAGTCCAACGCATGATATTTACTATCCATGTGAAATCTCTCCCATGACCCCTTCTTTACGCAGGCCAATCCATGGCTCTCCACCTCTGTTTATTTGTTGACTGGTCGATACGGGGAACTGATCCTCTTGCTCCTCAACAGGAACTCTATTACGACCAAATTTTCGATTCTCGCGAAAATGAAAAACAACACATTTCAAACACAGATTCGTGTGATCATTACACTTGCACAAGCAACAATTATGGCGATCGTTTCACTCTTTCTTTCTCCTGACGTTGTCTTTCAGCAGGCGTTATACTATCTCTTCATATGAGATTGAATTCATGCTTTACTTTACTTTGAATGTACAATGTCAATTTTCTAACAATATCTTGCCAACAAATAATGTTTGTAAACCTTCAAGGTATGCACAATCTAATAATATTTTTTGAAATCACCATTTTCCAACGCAATTTCCATTCAACTATGAATGTCTACATAGAAGTTATGGTAATAATTTAAAGATTCCCAAGCTGCAACAGAGTGAAATATGTGGCTAAATTATCTGAGATTATAAAAAATACCACAATTAAACATAAGTGCAATAAAATGCCCATCAAATCTCTCTACAGTTCAATCACAACCCAAAACAATTAAGCAATTACAGGCTCTACTTCATTGTGCGAATTCACAAGATGTGTTTATCAACCATGATTAGTACTGGGTGGAGATTTCTATGCATTGTGAAGTCGCTGCTAAAACATGGGACGTCGTTCCAAAAATGTCAAACAATGACTGTATATATATCGAAATGGCACGGTATGTATACATCTCTGTTAACACAATACCATATGCTGGCCACACACCATGATTCACGGGGATTGTGTTTAAACAAACCTGTAGTCTTTGCATTTGAAAACCATGCCAACTTACCGTGACACCGTTCACCTACGCTGCTGTCTTCAGTCTGCGATGCAAACAAATCTGCGGTCTACACTTTGACAAATATGCCAGCCTACAGTGACAGACTTCTTCCAAGCATTTGTAGACTTCAGGTTTCGATTTCCAATTTGAAACCACACCAATCACTTACACTCCGCAAATCTGAGGTTGCCTTTAGTCAACGTTGGGTTTTCGAATGCACCAATTGTCCTGCGTTCACACACTCATATACAACATATATATAGTTGCAGAGATTAAATTCACTCACTCATCTCTCGTTCGTGGCTATACGGACTAATGTGATCTTTGGGCTCCGATACCAAATGATGCAGGGATTCTGCACAAAACAGATCCTTGCGCACAATACAGTGTGAGTTTCCTTTTATCATGAGATCCTCAATCAAATTCTTTAATAAAACCACATTTAATCTAGCTCAAAAGATAAATAAAGACAAGAGAGCCATACAAACAAAAATACTGGCATATAACAACCATAATAAAATTACAGACTCAAACCATTTTAGTTGAATATTACAATTTGTGGCCTCTCGCTCTTAGCCCTTTACAATAACTCTCACACCATTTCTCCCTATCTCTCTCTGTATTCCTCACTGTCTTTCATCCTCACACAATCCTCATATTTATACATAATTATGGATTAATTCCAATCCATGATGTTCTACACACAAATCTTAACCAAAATCTAAAATAATTTTATCCCTTATTTGACTCAACTGAGTTCCATTGAAGGAATTCCTGATACCTAAATTATCTACCTAACTAAACTCCACTCATATCCTCCATTTATTAAAATAATATTTACAATAATCCTCACACTTATATTTTCCTCTCTTAATTTATTAAAACGAGCATAATAATTTATAAAATAGTTAAAAAAACATCACCCCCTATTTACACAATATTTTAATGAAAAATCAAGCAGGATGCTCCTGCATCAGCAAAAAATATCCATCTGGCGACTCCACTAGCCTCTAGTAGGCCTATTACTTCACTAGTTCTCATTAGACTCCTTGAGATTGTGTCAATCCAACCCTAATAAGCACTAAGAGAGGTCAGGCTTCGGAAAACAGTCCTAAAACTTTCAGCCTTTCTGAATTTTGAGTTTGAAATCTGGCTTCACATAGGATCAGTACCAGATCTCATCCGGACCCAAACCCTCCCAACATAGTTGATGACCTAGAAAATATTTTGTGGCTAACTTTTGGATCTGGAAATTTAACCACTGTTAGGACCATTCACAGAGCAAGCTCTGTACCTGAACATATTACAACTTTGCAAGATCCCCAGTTTGACTTGCACCATACAAAGAGCCTTTTCAGAACCAAGTCACAAACTGATATTGACCAGACTGACCTCAGGCCCACAGATTTGTAGCAGAGTTCTAGTAGAGAAGCCTTTCCTTCCACACCACCCGAATTTCAGCTTCTCCATCACTTCAACACTTTCCATACCAAATCTTCTCAGAATCAGTTTGCTGGTCCAAGTACTTCCACCACACCCATCCATACCACCACTATGAATATCACTCTGCTTCATCATAATACACCTCCTTTCATAAACCCCCCTCTTATAAATCCTCCACTAGGTCCCATCATGGCAGCTTGGTATGCCCCCTTGGCTTTACCTCAACCTCTAGTGACTTTTCCAAATGAATACCAATCCAAGATCCCTCATTTCATAGGAGCTGAACCCATCACTGCCCAACAGCATGTAGATAGGATAAATGATGCCTTTGATTACATGGAAATAGAAGAAGAAACCATTAAAATTAGGATATTTGCACAAAGCTTAGGAGGAGAGGCCAAAAAATGGTTGAAAGAATTAACTCCTAACACAATACATGATCTCCCTTCCCTCTACCAAAATTTCATAAACAAGTGGGAAATCAAGAAAAATCCCCTCCAAATCCTTTTTGAATATAACAATATTCAGAGGAATGTAGGGGAAAGCATACAAGATTATTGCACCAGGTTTAACAGTATCTACAATGCCCTCCCACCTCACATGAAACCCCCACAAGGCATAGCATTAGTGAAATTTCCTGAAGGCTTTGATCTGGACATGACATTCCAATTGAGAGAGAGAGACCCGAAAACTTTAGAAGAAATGAAAAAGGCAGCTATTAGTGCAGAGGTCAACTTGATTAAAAAGAGAGCTAGGATGAGATTAGAAAAGAAAGTGACCTACAAAGATGAAACCATGCCCTCAACCTCCTCATCCAATACCAAATGGACAACCTAATGAGAAAAATGGAGAGAATGATAGAAGGGATAAACTTTAATGAAAGGACACCTCCTAGGGAAAACCAAGCCAATCCCCAAAACAGAAATAGAACTCAAAAATTCAGAAGAGACATTCCTCAAATCAAAAAAAGGGAAAGTGACAAAAAAATCAGACCTCCCTTTCAACAAAACTGTGTAGATGAAGAAGAAGGAGAAACCATAGAACCTGAAGAAACCCATGTAAAATTAATAGGTTCTGATAATGAAGATGATGTTTTTATCATTGAAGAAGAACAAGGTTTCTTTTCCTCAGATCAAACTGAAATAAACCATGAGGATTCTGAAGACTACCGCTTGGGATTTAAAAATGCCATAATGGAATTCCATAGGTAATATGACCTTAGGAGAAAAAAGAACCAAGATTCCCCCAAGAAAGGCCAAATAGACACTGCTGTTAGGAAAAAACCTGAAAAAACTAATAAGAAAACAATAGAGAATGTCAACACTATGGCTAAGAAAGCTGATCCAAACAAGGGAAAAATCAACCAGCAAAACAATGACCCAAGCTGCCCTAGTACCTCCACTAGTGGTCCTGAGAAAGCTATTTTTTCTAAAGCTCCAAATCAGAATCAACAAATTAAAAATGTAGAAAGATTCATGGCTGATAAAACTGATGTAAATATTTCCTAAACACAAATACCTTTTAGCTTTGAGGGAGAGATTGCTAAAATCAAGATAACCACACCTCTCACTGAACTCGTTACTCAAAAAGCATATAGGTCCCAAGTTTTGAATGTCCTGAACATAGGAAATGATGCTGATACTTTAAACTTAACTGATGACAAACTCGAGCTTTTTTTTGGACCTAAAGTGGAAGGAAAGTACCAAGAAGGAGCCATTCCCCCTTTCTATGTTAGTTTAAATATACATGACAAGATCTTGCATAATGCCATGTTGGACTCCGGTGCCTCCCATAACCTCATGCCCAAAGTTGTGATGGAGAGATTAGGCCTAGAAATTACTAAACCTTACAAAGAATTGTATTCATTCGATTCGAGTAGAGTCAAGAGTTTGGGCCTAATCAAGGAACTTTGTGTCAATCTGGCACAAATACCTGCTAAGAACCTAGTCATTGACATAGTGGTTGTTGACATTCCCCCTAAGTATGGGATGCTTTTATCCAGATCTTGGGGAGCCAAGCTTCAGGGGAACCTCCAACTTGACATGCCATATGCTACCATCCCTATTTTCAGCCAAACCAGGAGACTATACTGATAATCACACATGAAATATTTGGTTAGCAGTCAGGAGAGGCCAAACAACACTCCTCTTTATTCCATTCATTTAGATCTTGATTATTTCATCCTATGTAATGAAGAGTACATTAATGAGCATATAAGCAAAGTTGAAACAGATCTATACACACTGCAACAGTCAAAACAATGTCTACATGAGGAACTCAACAGTCGAAACTATAACATCCCTGAAAAACCACATGATAATAAAGCTAAAATTAATTTTCTGCAAACTGAAAATAAAATTTCAGAACCAAATATCAGTTTAGTATATAAATCAAGTTTCTCAAATGAAGGAAAAACCTCAAAAACACAACTATTCCCTTTTTCCAATCTAGAAATACTGAAATGCCTTCACAGAACAAAAATATTTGGGAATCTGGTTCAAAAGAGTCTTATGCTTTTTCCTTACATAGATACCTCATCATGAAAGAGTTTTGTCCCTTCAAAAGAATGTTTGGCTCTCACAAATATTGCTATGATCCTAAAAAAGTATCTACTGAAACTCATATAGAGGAGTATAATGTAGGCAGCCTAGCAAAGCCCAAAATGATTATGTTATCCAGACCCTTGTCATTACCCACAAAACTGAAATACATAAGGCTATGCAAGAAATTTCATGATGCTTTTGTATATAGGAATGAAAGCTTAAAGCCTTGTGATATAGACATTAGTCAAAAGAGGCTTCCTTCAAAGAAAGACTATGAAACCCTTGGGAAAATTGTATCACTAGCAAAGAAAGCCAAAGGATGCAGGTTGTGTATAGACTTTAGATGCCTAGGAAAAACCTCTATGAAGTAGAAATTTTGGACAGAATTGTGAAATATGGATAAAACACACTTCCCTATATAGGTGCTAATATAGAACAACAGGTTAAAAACTATACGACTACTTTTCCTAACTAAGAACAAACACTGTTTCGGGGAAAATCACCCTAGAGGTTTGTTGGGTCAAAACCTCCATAGAGCAGGGCATGCTATTCAGAAGGACTCACACACAACCATACTTGAATGCAAAAAACTAGATAACAACGATAGCAGAACTCACCCGTAGTCCTACGTTCGATGTAGATCCCGCGGGGTCCAAACCCCCAGCAACCCTTCTTCCTCCTTCAACCTGGAAAACAAGAAAGAACGTGCACGGAAACCTAGTTGTACATCATATACTTCTCCTAAACGTTAGTGTAATCCATGTGAAATATTATATAAATGATAATAACTGCTTAATAATCAATCTTTTCACATATACAAGTAAACATTAACACATAGGTTCAGGAACAAGATGGTTCTTCATTATTACGAACAACATGTACAGAAGTAAAGAGTGGAGAGATCACCTGAATCCTTCCACGATCTTCGAGCAGACCGTCGTCCGGATCCATCTCGCCCTTGCCTCACTAAGATACTTTCAAGACTTGTGCACTCGAGATGGCATATAAACGGATGAACATCTCCAGGAAACAAGGGTTTCCTGTATAAATCTGGGAAAGTGCAGGAGGCACGAGGAATCAGACTTGAACTGGGGTTCCAACAGAGTATAATGTCTATAAAATTTCTCTCTCCCTTAGGCCATACACATGAGGGGATTTTATACTCCCTCAAAGTAGTTTCAATCAGTTGGAAACAGTTGGCCACGTGCTGGGGTGGTTGAACTATTGGAGTAACCATCAACCCAGCCCGAAAATAGGGAATTTTTATATATTTTTTAATGATTTTAATGGCATACGCGGAAAAGTACATGTGGACTCACGTATACACGCGGAAAAGTCTGGGCATAACCGCGTATGGGAATTTTAACACTGTTTTTTAGTGAATTTTGTTCAAGTCTGTAGGAATGGGTGCCCAAAGCCATAAAGACAATCATGAATCACATGAGGGTGAAAAATGATGCTATAACAGATGCCCCCTAATATATGAGGTCAGAAGGGGTACATGATGGCCGAAATGTATTATGCACACAGAAAGAACTTCGCAAGGACAAGAGAGGACTTCACCAGATTTCAGCCTGCCAAAAACCAATGAAAGAAAACAGAGAGTCAACTCATGCTGAGGCGGGCATACCCATGCTCAGTCAAAAATACATCATATGGAAAGTACATAATAGATCCAAAATGTATACAAGTATAGCTGAACTGAAAGTACACAATGAATCATCTGAGCATGGCCCGGAAGTATAAGTCTGAATCAATGTCCAAGTATCACATATAGAAATCTGATCAATGATGCTGCAACTGGATGTCTGATCATATAAGTAACTGAATCTCCAAGTACCAAATCATAAGGGGTGGAACTCATGGTACAATCACGCAACTCGGGAGCCAACATATAGGATGCTGCTGTGCTGAACTGCAACATATAAGGGTGAACGGTATCACTGGCAGAAACTGAATGGACTGTCAAAAGTGAACCGAAAGATGCTGATGCAACCCGAGGTCTTCACCGATCTCGACGGCACAATTCTACACAATGGGAATAAATGAGCTGAAGTCGACCATGTGAGAAATCATTGGATTACCGGTCAATGATGAATATCGTTAACCAATGTGAGACAACCCACCAATAATGAAAATGAGTGTCAAGGTGCCCCAGTACAATCTAACAAGTGTGAATGAATGAGTTGAAGTCGAACACTTGAAAGAATCTACCAATCAGGAGGCAATGATGAATCCCCACTCTCGATAGCGAAGAGTCTGCCACTGATGACTGCAAACCCTAAGGTACTGAAAAAAAGACTCTAGACCTTATTCCCAGAGCAATGAGTCGGAGTTGATGGGAAAAGATCTGCTGGAAGGAAGGCATTAAGGCATCCCACATCAGTCCAGCGCGAGTGTAACCCGCAGGCCAAGATTTGGAAGGAATCGGACGAAGTAGAGTGACGGAACCAAACCAAAGTACGTTTCCGACATGCACAAGATGAAGCTAGCGCACGGAAGAAACCCTCTGAACCAACCAATAATGAAAGCTGACACAGAGGCGAGAAATCCATCGATAGGGTCAAATGGAAATCAAGGTACTGCACGAATCCCAAGTGTGATAATGTATGCTGACGTCAAACATAGGGGAAACCACTCAGTCAAAGATCCATAATGATGATCAAATGGTGAGCATAAGGTCACCTATCAATAATGGAAATAGGGCCAGGGTGCGGCTCTAGGTTTTCTCTCAGAGCAATGTGTCGTAGTCGATAAGAGACAAACCCGCTAGCAAGAAGTCAATGGAGACCTTCTCAAACCAGCACGAGTAGAGGACCAAAACATCTGATGTGATAGAACAAGATACTGACAAGACCGGGAAGGCCGACTGAATAATGAGTCAAGAGACACCGCAGAATGGCCGACTCTGGTTAGAATTCCCTTGAACAAAGGCATGACTCGTGATGACCATGGCAGTAAAAAGTGACACTGTATAAGTCTGTTATGCAGGAGGCAATACAAACTCTCCATATGATTGGAAGAGATAACCAACCGGGGGAGGAATGACAAGTGAAACAAGGTAAAGGCTGAACCTAGGTCAAAACTAAAACCATCCCAAATGTAGGAAAGATATATAAGTGTATATCCTTTGTTCAAGGGCAACAAACTGACACTGTACTGCCATCAAATAACGAAGTTACATCCCGTTCCCGCTCTTTTTGTTATATTTGATTTTTTTGTCTTTTTCATATAATAAGCCTGAAAAAGAATAAAAGAATGCTATGGTACAATGGATAGAACGAGTATCAAGAAACAGATGCACGAGTTCCTGGGATTGGAACGATCCTATGCTCAATGCAAGGTGGCGAAAACTGGTAAGCGATACTTAGAGGAATGTTCCATCCATGGGTAAAAGGGTGTTAAGTCGCGATAGCTAAGTGCATGCAATGGTTTAACTTGTACAGACGGTCAAGGTCAAAAGTTGGCTTAAACATTGAGTCCAAATGAAGCCGGCAAAAGGCCAGGATAAACAAGTAGCCAATATGCAATGCAGTAATACAACTCAACGACACCAGGGAGCCTCTAAGGTAAAAGCCAGAAAAATGATAGTGAGGAAGAAGAAGAATGAAGCTTCAACACATAAGTCATGGCGGGACTAAAGAGGACTCCCGAGCCTACATAAAACGCAGCATGGGCAACAAGTGATAGCGAGGAACTAACTAGGAAGCCCATGTAAAGGAAGGCTCTATCACCAAGTCATGATTAAATAATCGACGAGTGAAAAGGGTGTAATACTCATGACCTGATGGGATCGACCCTATGGAAATTGATCAGAATGGAGGCTAGTATGCAAAATGCAACAGAAAGTGGATTCCCTAACCTTTATGCCAGTGAAGATCATATACTTGCCATGACGGGTCAGCAGTCATGGATCAAAATCCGGAAAAAATCTCAAAATCGTCAAAATGTACGTGAAAATATACCAATCTGGGCACTTCCAAGCATCCAGGTTATGTAGCTTAAGATAGATTGAAAAAATAAGCATAAAAAATTTTTGCGAAAATTTTCAACTTTTTGGGCATAAATAGACAAATTACCTCATATTTGGTTCATTATTACATTGCTGATTTGGAAAAAAGTGCTCTGGAGAAAAAAAATTCTTTCGTCAAAACAGGAGCAACCGACCGTCAAATTCCATCGAATTTCTCAGGTAAGCTCATCAACCATCCTTGCAATTCATTTTGTCCGTTCATAAATTAAAATTTAGGAATTTTCACCATAGAATCCTTTGCTAAAAAACACGGGTTTGCGCATACGCGGGTTGGTAATGACCAAGTCGCGTATACACGCGACTGTGCACAAATAAAGTCGCGTATGCGCAGCCCCAAATGAAAAAAGCGTAGCTAATGAAGGAATTATTGAAATTTGACAGGATGACCATATCATGGAGAGAGCGTGAACACAGTGCAATAGATAATGAAGTCATGCAGGACCAAGTATCACTGAATATTCTTCAGAATTGTGGATTGCTCAAGTTTTTTAAAATGCCAAATATGAAGAGTAATGTCCAGTTGCTCGAAATGCTTGTGAACTATTGGCAACCGGAAGAAGACTATTTCATTATAGATCAGATGCCCATACGCATTGAAGTGGAAGATATATATTTTATTACAGGACTCTCCCGGAGGGGGGAGCCAGTAGACTTGCACGGTAAGCCTTTGGGAGGGCTAACCGTGGAAGATTACATCCATGTGTACTGCATAGAGGGTTCCAAGAAAGTTGGAACTCAAATTTCTATCAAAGATCTACGAGACTTGCACATAAAAATCCTCCTTTTTACCATTGGGAGAGTAGCGGGATCAACTTCTCTACACCAGGCATCCAGGACGCAAATGAGTATAGCAGTGGAATGCTTAACTCATGTATATGATTGGTGCATGACTCTACTGATGAACATGAAGCAACAATTGACTTCTATCCAAAAAGAAAAGACAAAACATTTTGGATACGGTACAATTTTTATGACATTATTCTTCGAGAAGATTCCAGCACTGAGACCCAGAGTGATCTCTACCATCAGCAGCCCGAGAGACCCAAGAATTGCCCGCTGGGTAGACATGATGAAGAGATTGGGGGGAAGTGAAGTTCCCCGGACCACTTGGGATGATGAGTTCTTCCAATGGTGGAGAGAACAAATCATCGCTGTGGATGACTATCCCTATGCCTGGATGGACTTTTGTGGCGATCCAAATCTTGTCCTTCCACCAGGCGTGGCATGGGGCACAGTCGGTAAGTTTGCAATTTTTTGAGTTATATAATTTTTTGGATTTTTTCAATATGTATGAAAAAATATGAAAAACAAAAATATTTTTGATTGGATTCAAAATGTCTTACAATTTTTTAAAATGATCATGAAACAGATATTGGACCAGTTCGACCGGAGGGATGCCCACGACATAAGCGTCGCAGGGGCGAAGCAGATACAGTAGATTCAGACAGAACCCTCCAAGTTGTACAGAGGAACTTGGAGGGGTTAACCCGCCAGGTACCTATGGCTACAGTGGAAGATCTGCCTGAAGCCATCCAGAGACGGGTGGTAAGAGTGCCCCGAGACTGGGTACGGTTATTCCGCCGAGTTGCCACCGCGATCGTGTTCTATAGGAACACAACTTCTGGGCAGGGACCTCAGGAGTAGATAGATATGATGTATCAGATGACTGTATATTTTTTGAGTCTGAACATGATCAGGGGCATAAGCCCAAGTTTTTGTATGACCTATGGATCCAAATTTTTGTATAGTTTTTTGAACACTCTGATGATATATATATATAGCGATGTTTGATGTGATGTGACAAATGTATCAAAATGTATGATGTTTTTGATGATTAAATTTTATTGTATGGAATGATCAATATGCCAATCAATTTCTTGATTATCTAATGAGTCTGCCAACCAATTGTCAGCTCGAGGAATATGAATGAAAGTTAAAAATTGAAATGATCTTTGTAACAAATGTACCCTCAAGAATAACCGGAGTAAAAATGGATCTCGAACCCGATAAGTATTGTTCAACTGCGACACCACTAGGTGAGAGTCCAAGAAAACTACCAACGAATCAACACCCAAAGATATTGCCTCCGAGAGTAGATAAACAACTGCAGTGTATTCTGCTATATTATTGGAAGCAGGACCAATGCAGACACCTCTTGATACTAACAGCTGACCGGATGGATAATGAAGCACCCAAGCCGCGGAAGCTAAGTTCCGGGTGTGTCTACTAGCACCATCAGCGAAACCAAAATGAATCATGACATCAGACACAACCTGCCAAAGCAGATCAAAAACATCACCATCCCATCAAAGATCGAAAAACCAGATATGTACAAAGAAAAAATACTATATACAAAAGCAACATGCCAGGCCGAAGCCTAGGCATAATACTTTTTCAAATAGAGCCCATTTCTGGGCTCCGGCAACTCGTTCCCTTCAAAATCAACCAAGGTATATGCTCCTTTCTTAAGGAATTTTTTAACGATAAAGGGGCCATACCACATAGACTTAAACTTTCCTGCCCCCAGGGCATCTTTTTCTTGGGCATAGACCAAAACAAGGTCACCTTCTGAAAAAACCCTGGGTTTGACCGCCTTATCGTACTGAACTTTAACTCAGTTTTTATGTGCTTCATTCATCGTGGCGGCATCTCGACGCTGCTCATCGAGATGTTCCAGATGAAGGAGCCATTCTTCAAGACTAGAAGTGTCAGGAAGAAGTTCAACAACTAACTTAAGAGAAGGAATCTCACATTCAATGGGAAATACAGATTCCAACCCGTGCACTAGCTGAAACGGAGTAAAGCCAGTTGCAGTTTTCACTAACGTCCTGTATGCCCAAAGTGCAGGATATAACATGATATGCCAGTTGGATCTAGCTTTATCAATTGTCCTTTGAAGAATTGTCTTCAAGGATTTATTCACGGCTTCCACTTGCCCATTGGCTTGAGGATAATACGGAGATGAATGCTCTTGCCGGAAACCTAATTTTAGAGCCAACTCAGCCATCATGCTATTCTGAAAATCACTGCCATGATCAGTGACAATCTCTCTAGGAATACCAAAATGAGCAATAACCTGGTTGAAAAGAAAAAGAGCTGCAGTCTCACCATCATTCCCAAAAGTAGGCATAGCCTCGACCCACTTCGTAAAGTAGTCTACTGCTACAATAATGTACTTGTGACCTTTAGTTGAAGGCGGGTTACAAGTAGTATAATCAATACCCCACTTTGTAAAGGGACCGACAGTAATGACTGGAAAAATCGGAGCTGGATGAGCGTGCATTTTTCGAGTATAAACTTGACACCGATGACACTTTTTGACCGACTCCATACAATCCTTGAAAATCGAAGGCCAAAAGTACCCAGCACGCAAGATCTTTTGGGCTGTAGCAAGCCCAAATAAATGACCACCACAAGCTCCACTGTGGCAATCATTCAGCACAGCCTCAGCTTCTTCGAGAGTTAAGCAACGTCTCGGGATTGAATCAACCCCTCGACGGTATAAAGCATCACCAATAATCAAGTAATTCTTAGCCAAGTGACGCAACTTACGGTGCTCATCTTTCGAAAAAGTAGAGGGAAAATTCGCAGTCTGAAGATACACAATTATATCTCCATACCAAGGATCCTGTGGAGAGATAAGAAACAAATGTTCATCCGGGAAGGATTCATCATAGATCATTTCTTCCCCACAGGGCAACTCGGAGATCAATTCCGTGAAAACCAATGATTTCTTGGACTTGGCAGACATAAACTCAAGATCAAATTCCTGCAAAATCACAATCCATCTATTGTATTTGCCCCCAATCACTCGCCTACTGAGGACAAACTGAAATGGATTGGTTGCTGCCAAAACATAAGTTTTTCGTAGAATAATGTAATGTCGGAGTCGCTGCACAGCATGAACAGCTGCCAAAGCTAACTTTTCTATCGGAGTGTAGCGGAGTTCAGGTCCTACCAAGCCTCGACTAAGATAGTAAATAACATGCTCTGCAAGAGCATCATCCTCCTGAACCAGAACCATACCAATAGTAGATTCTGCTGCTTCCAGATACAAAAGGAAATCCCTACTATAATCAGGTGGACTCAATAAAGGAGCAGAGGTCAATGCTTTTTTCAAAGCATCAAATGAGCATTGAGCGAAGTCATCCCAAAGAAATGGAACTCCCTTCTTCAACAATCTCATAAATCCCTTGGTAACTTCAACATAATTTACGATAAATCTCCGAAGAAAATTAGACTTTCCTTGTAGACTTTGAAGTTTACGAACAGAGGACGGGGGAGGCAACCGAAGTATTGCCTCAACCTTGAAGGGATCTACCCTAATCCCTTCCCTAGACACAATGAATCCCAATAATCGACCAGATGTAACCGCGAAAACGCACTTGTTCAGATTCAACCTAATCTTATAGAAACGACACCGTTCAAATATTTGACGGAGGTGAGCAGGATGATCCATCCTCTTTCGAGAATGAGCAGCTAAATCATCCAAATACACCTCGATAATCTTTTTGATGTCGTGGAAGGCATATGACATGGCCCGCTGAAACGTAGCCCCAGCATTTTTAAGACCAAAAGGCATCTTCTTGTATGCAAAAGTACCCTAGGGACAAATAAAGGCAGTCTTATGCTGATCTTCAGGACGGATAGTAATCTGATTATATCCGGAGAAACCGTCCATGAAGGAGAAAATCTCATTACCGGCACACTCGTCAATGATATGATCGATAAATGGTGTGGGGTAATTATCTTTAGGACATGCTTTATTGAGGTCTCTGAAATCAATGCAAACTCGAATTGTTCCTTTTTTTTTATCTACGGGAACAGGGTTTGAAACCCATTCAGTCAAAGGAACAGGGAAAATGAATCCCGCCTTAAGCAGCTTCTCCACCTCAGCTTTGATAGCTGCTGCCTTCCTAGGATTGACCGGATGAAGTTTTTGTCTCACAGGCTTAGCGTTTTCGTAAGTCTTGATCTCATGCTGGAAAATAGATGGATCTATACCAGGCATTTCCTCATAAGACCAAGCGAATACATCCCTATACTCTTTAAAGAGCTCGGTGTAAATTTGAATCTCTTCACGGGAACATTCGGCTCTGATGAAGACATTCTCAATAATATTGGGATCCCTGGAAATGTTCACCGGGATAGTAGGAGAAATCACAGCCATGTTCCCTTTAGCATAAACCTGTGTTGGTGCTAAAGGGTTCAGGACTGGGCGAACAGGACCAAGAGACGGAGGACTTGGAAAACTCGTTTCAACTCCGCTCAAATCAGGTAAAAAGTAAGACCGATGATGCAAATCATCCCACGGTCTATCTATACCAGTCATAGCTTCCAGGATGGCCTCTTCAGATGGAAGAGTGGTATCAAGGCAATCCTGGGCAGAAGAATAACTAAGTGCCCAAGCTGGAGCCACATCTCCATCCAAATCTTCCGGTGAGAGAGGAGCTGGGATGGATTCTGCAGAGTCAACAATAGACTGATAAGCAATCTCAGCTGCAGACATAGGAAATGCCATTCCACCCACTTGACCTTCCACTAATGTGGCGGTAGGGGAAGGTAAGGTCCAAGGGTTCGAAAAATAATGAGTTCTGAAGAACTCTCTTCAAAGAGGAGCCTTGGAGGATGAAATTGCATTAATATGAACCGTAGAGGGAGGAATATCGAAAGTACCAATCAAGGAAGAATACATTCCAACCCCTAAATTCTCAACAGGTGCCTTAGTATTATCCAACTTTGGAACAGATGAGTCAGTAGACGCATTCGGGTCTATAGGAGGACAGTCCAGTTGATCCACTGTAACAATCCTCCCTTCGTGAGGGAAACAAATAATCCGAAATAATGAGGATGCAATGGCATCCATCTCATAAATCCAGTTTCTCCCCAACAGAAGATTGTAGTCCAAGCTTGCATCAACTACCTCAACCTCTATATTCACAGTTGTTCCCCCAACATAGATAGGCAAAGCTGGGACAATACCATGCGGTCTGTGAGAATGACCATCAAACACCGTCAGAAGAGTGGTAGATGGAACAGCTTTGGGAGATCCAATCGTCTTCCAACATGTGAGAGACATCACGCATGTGGAAGCACCCTCATCAACAACCGTCCGAAAGATATTGTACTTCCGGTACAATGATTTAATATGAAAAGCCATATGATGGGGGAGTCTCTTCTTAAAATTAGTCATATCAAATGTAATCAGAAGAGAATTTTTTGGATCAATAGCCCCAATGGCAGTGAGCAAAGCACTGTGCTGAGCCAGACAGGACTGGAGCACCTCTAAAGCCGACATGGCACAAGGGCTCTGCGCCAGATCTTCCACAATAGAGTAGTTCTGGGCAGCCCTAGCGTTTGGATTAATCGTCGAACGCTTAGTGGATGCTTTGGGCATCCGAGGCATAGGATCAATAGTAGGCCTTGTAATGTGAAGTGGCTCAGTAGCATCAGGAGTATCCTTAGCTTTCGAAGACTCTTCTCCGCCATAATCATGGGATCTCGTAGCGACATCCACGTGAGCACTCATCATGAATATGTTTGATGGAATTTCCCCTTCCTGGGTGCCCCCAGAGGAATCCCCAGGATTTTGATTCGCGCCAACAACTAGCTGTTGCCCTTGGGGAAAAGGGTTTGTTAACACAGCGTGGGAACTGGAAGAACCCTGCTGAGCTAACAAGCGCTGTGCATCCTGAATTTTAGGACAAAGGTGCGTAAGATGGTCTCCAGCACATAGCTTGCATGGAAACTTCACTTTCTTTTTATCCTTTTGACCCTCACCAACATGCTCGTTGGTTTTATTTGCATTACCCTTCCCATTCTTGCCCTTTTTCTTATTATTCCGTACTTTCTTCTTCCCTTCGGATTGTTGATTTCGTTTGGGATCGGAAGTTTGGACAGCATTTATCGACAAAGATTGGGAAGGCAATGACTCAGCTGGTACAGCCTGACCAGAAAGAGCAGATTGCAAAGACAACTGCTGCAATTGAGTAAGCAGGCTGGCTGCACCACTATTGATCGACCCAATAAGTCCATCACCATGAGGACCAGGCTTAGTTTTGGATAAACCTAATTTGGAGCGAGGAGCATTGGGCAAATATTTATGAAGGACCCCAGACTAAGAATATATCAGTTCCAATTGCTGGGCCCTAAAAATGGCCTGCTCCTCAGAAAATACCCCAGACAGGGATACATCTTTAGAAATATATGACTGCAGAGATTTAAGAAACCATTCCAAAAGGAATTCTCCTGGAATATGAGCTTTAATAAGCCTCTTCCTTCTTCGCCATTCCTGAATATGGTCAGAAATGTGGGTTGCGTCGTCCTGTTTAAAATTAGCCAGGAGTTCAGTCCCGACATCATAACGGACGGGCAACTGGAAATGGTTTAAAAATGTAACAACCAGTTCTCCAAATGTAGAAAAATTTCCCCCAGTTAGCTCAATATACCATTTGGTAGCGTTTCCAGTTAGGGTGCGTTGAAACAATCTCAATCTAATCGAATCATCGATCAGGGAGTTCAAAGAACACCATAAATGGAAGGTGGTGATGTGGTCAGCCAGATCTTCTCCATTCTTGCCTTCAAACTTTGGAATGTCTGAAGGAAGTTTGGTGGGAACCGGAGGCCACCCCGGACTATAACGGATCGGATCATTAGTCAATTTCGACAGATCTGGCAAGTTTAACGTTGCCAGAAAAGGTAAACGAGGTGGAGCCTGAGGATTCCATCCTTGATAGGATGAATTCCCAACATTCTGAAAAGAATACCTTGGATTTGATGAGGCACCAGGTTGCCAGAAAGAACTCATAGAAAAAGGAGAGGAACCTCCTCCCAACACAGAGTTACCAAAGACCGGACCAGTTCCCCCCACTGAAGTATGAAATGAAGAGGAAATCCCCTGATAGGGGTTACAGGCATTAGAAAGAGGGGAAAAGGTCCGATAAGTACTTGATGAAGGGAAACAAGCATTCACTTGGTGACCAACGTAAAACTGATTCCCTGCCCCCGCTATGGTGAATACAGGGTTCCAACCTATAAAAGTAGTCGAATTCTGACCTCCAGACCAAGGATTGAAACTCTGGGTCTGAGAAGTAAACGGAAAGGACCCTAAAGAAGGATTCGAACTAGGAATATGTCCAGTTCCGAAGGGGAACCCTTGAAAAGAAGCTGATCCACTATCCATGGAAGACATGGGTGTAGATCCAGCTGCAGCAGCGGAAAAGGAAAAAGAAGGAATCCCACTAGTGGGCATTCCAAAACAGAAGGGACCAGATTGGGAAGCATGTGCTTGGGTGAAACCAGAGCCAAACACAGCAGTGCTAGAAGCAATCGAAGATATAGCAATAGTGCCCCCTCCTTCAACAGAAGCAGGAGTCTGAATGCCTGCAGCACTCACAACAGAAGCCGTGTTCCCAGTCGTGGCCATCGAAAGGTATGAATAATACAGAGGATCTTCCGGTCTCTCTGACTCAGGTCTGATGTATTCAACAACGAACGGATAATCAGGAGGAAGAGGAGATGGAAGTGACACAGAGGGTTCAGGTACTTTCTCTATTTGAACTTCTTCTTCCTGCGGAAATAAAACTCGCAAGGTGAGCGGAGCGCTCCTCTCGGAACCAACACCAGAATCAGCTACGAAACCTTCAGACCTTTGTGGAGGATCTCTCTCCACTGTGTCAGATGCCACAGGGTGATACTCACCTGCTAAACTACTCCTACGCCTTCTTGAAGAAGGCTCTGAACTCTCCGGAGATAACCCCTGGATTCTCCTTGATCGACGAGGCGCTTGATCAGCCACTTTAACTAGTTTTAATTAGACTCAAAAAATATAAATCAAGGCAAGCTAGGAGCAAAGAGCACTCACTATAAAAAGAAATCCCTGAGATAGAATCAAGCAAACAACCTTCAAGTATTTCCGCTCCGGGTGACTAGGACCGGACACCAAAATACAGGAAAGCGAAATATAGGACATCCCGAAAGTAGTCTGGGTTAATTACGGCCCAGGTCTACTAGCGAAGGTAATAGAAACAGTTACGCTGACCTCCTAATGACAGCCTTTGCCGGCACAAGTACCCAAGCTTTGCAAGGGCACCCCCCAGAAGTACTGCTGAAAGTGATACGACGTCTGCCTCAGGTACCACGGGTATTCCCCCCCGCGGTCACCTATGTGGAACATAGGAGTGGCAACTATGGGCACCAATCCGTGTCAGAAGCCGGGCAGAACGGTCTTGAGGTCATATTCAACAAATCAGAGAGGGGGTATCTCTCTTCTCAGCCTTCACTTCCCCTCGCGCTTGACTCTCTGGAGGAGAGCTTTCCCGGTCCACCTAACGGAGTTGGATTTCGCTCAATTAATCAACTTCTATGTTTTGTTTGAGCGGCCTTAGAGAGTTAACTCTCCACTCACCTAATCCAAGGCCCTACAACCTAGCTAGTTGGTGTATGACACTTAATAAAAACTTGCTAGTTGCTTTTAAATTATATCGCTTATTTTAATTGGCCGTTATGTTAAGTCAAAGGGATACGGAAATGAAACTTGTGGTGTTTTGACGCAGAAAAGAAATTAATAAAAACCAAACTACATGCAAATGAAGTTATTGTCTTTCGATGAAAAACAACTTCTACACAGGTTCTACGAGATTAAAAAATTTTATTTTTCTTTTCAGATAACAAACTTTACACTCACAAAAATTATGAAAATGACTAAATGCTTAAGTGCACCTGATGCAAATCACTAAGAGCATGCGAATTCTAAGATGCAAAATCTACTAAAGCAGAGAGAAATTTCCCAAAGATCCTTCAGTTTTATCTCTTTTTGGTTGTCCAGAAAGCTAGTTCCCAAAATCAGAAACTCTTAATATAAAGACACCAAAAACGCTTGAAACAAGAGGAAGAAACCAATGACAATTCCTTTCCAAAATCAAGTCAAAAACCAAAAGCAAGAAACCTTAACAAAGCTTCAACAGATATAACAAAACAAAAACAAAAATGCAAAACAAAAGAAAATGGCAAAACAATTTTTTTTTTGAGCTTTTGAGTTTTATAAAAAGGAAGAGCTCGAAAAGACCAAGAAAAACTATCAAATCCCAAGCCAAACAACTCTGAATTTCAAGCAAAAACTTCAAAAATGCTCTAAACCTTATAGGGCTAACAAGTAGCAAGATTTATATGAGCAAAATAAGACAAGAAACTCAATCACTCAGCCTAGAAGAATAGTACAACCTTGCAGCAAACAAAAACTTCAAAGAACCAAGAAAGACTCTTCAAAAATTGCAACAAGACCTAGTCAACTGAACTCAAGAAAACCAACCAAGAAATGGGCAAAAATCGAAGTGCAAAGCAAGACACAAAGGTAGGAAAAAGTAAATGAGAAGAAGCTCTCTGTTATGATGAAGCAGAACAACCAAGAATCCCCAGAAAGAGATCTTGGTACTCGACCCAGAAATGCAAGCACAAGAAACAAGATTTGCCAGATAAGCTAGTTTTCAACCAAAAAAGAGAGAGAAAAGACCAAAGAGCACTTTCAACACAATCCATAGGACACAAAGACATTGCAGGAATAGGTCTCCACAGTCAGACAAGACTAAAAAGCCAAGAAATCAAAAATTTCAAAATTGACTCAGATATATGCGACTTGACAATTTTGAAACAAGTGTGCATACACGACTGTGCTAAAGGAAACCCGCGTATACGCGACTCCCTTTAACAAAAACTGCGTGTATACACGTCTGTGTGCAGACAACCCGCATATACAAAGGTAAATAATGAAAAATGAAAAGGATCAAGCCTGGATAAGAAACCAGGACTTCAGTCTGACTGAGAAAGAGTTAACTGGACTGGAAATGAAAGTTAAAACTATTGGAAACCTATCAAAAAGATGAAACCACCCAACAGGGGAATCACAAGAATGCGGTCCCCAGTGGAGTCGCTGGTTCTGTTTCGGGGAAAATCACCCTAGAGATTTGTTGGGTCAAAACCTCCATAGAGCGGGGCATGCTATTCAGAAGGACTCACACACAACCATACTTGAATGCAAAAAACTAGATAACAACGATAGCATAAATCACTCGTAGTCCTACGTTCGATGTAGATCTCGCGGGGTCCAAACCCCCACTAACCCTTCTTCCTCCTTCAACCTGGAAAACAAGAAAGAATGTGCACAGAAACCTAGTTGTACAACATATACTTCTCCTAAACGTTAGTGTAATCCATGTGAAATATGATATAAACGATAATAACTGCTTAATAATCAATATTTTCACATATACAAGTAAACATTAACACATAGGTTCAGGAACAAGATGGTTCTTCATTATTACGAACAGCATGTACAGAAGTAAAGAGTGGAGAGATCACCTGAATCCTTCCACGATCTTCGAGCAGACCGTCATCCAGATCCGTCCCGCCCTTGCCTCACTAAGATACTTTCAAGAATTGTGCACTCGAGATGGCATATAAACGGATGAACATCTCCAGGAAACAAGGGTTTCCTATATAAATCTAGGAAAGTGCAGGAGGCACGGGGAATCAGACTTGAACTGGGGTTCCAACAGAGTATAATGTCTATAAAATTTCTCTCTCCCTTAGGCCATACACATGAGGGGCTTTTATACTCCCTCAAATTAGTTTCATTCAGTTGGAAACAGTTGGCCACGTGCTGGGGTGGTTGAAATACTGGAGTAACCATCAACCCAGCCCGAAAATAGGGATTTTTATATATTTTTTAATGATTTTAATGGCATACACGGAAAAGTACATGTGGACTCGCGTATACACGCGGAAAAGTCTGGGCATACCCGCGTATGGGAATTTTAACACTGTTTTTTAGTGAATTTTGTTCAAGTCTGTAGGAATGGGTGCCCAAAGCCATAAAGACAATCATGAATCACCTGAGGGTGAAAAATGATGCTATAACATACACACAGAATGGATTAGATGCTTACTTGGAATCCAAGTGCTTCCAAATGATTCCTTCTGTCGCTTCCATTATAGCTTCAAGTTGGTTGTGCAAAATATTTCCTGCAAGAATGAACACTAAACAGCAGAAGATAGCAATAATATAGATGTCTTGCTAAATCAGTAAAACATAAACCATATACATCAACTAAGATCTTGCAATATGGAAAATTAAAGCTAATACAGATGCATATAGGGAAAATTAACCTGTATTATTTATTAATGATAGAAGGGGAGGTTACAACCAAATGAATGATTTTGTGTCACCATCTCCAACAGCATCCCAACCTCATCACAATGCAGATATCTCTATAAAACTGTCACTCAAATCAATCTCCTCAATGAAAAATCCACCAACATTTCTCTACACAAATTCTTCCTTATCAAACACTAAGATCCGTGCTCAATTTATAGAGAGGCTGAGGTAGTTTTACAATGAATGAATTTCCAATAATAGGCAAGACATGTTCCCAATCTTGTAGATGTCAAATGGACACATGGATTCAAAGTTTGACACATGTGAACTCTTCTAGAAGGCACTAGCCAAGTGGATATTCTGGAACAATGAGAATTTCGCTCCCAATGTGACCAACACACCCATAGATGTCAGGAAGTGATTTACAGAGTAGCCTTGCATGGGGCTACCTGCATATTCAACGCACTTAGTCCCTTTAGAGGCAACGTTGATGAGCTCTCATATGATATATTATAAACTTAAAACCTTGGAAACCTTTGGCGATGAAAGTCTTTGATTGATCTGTCTTGTTCTTTGTCTTAGGGCATATAGCAATTGAAATGTTAGGGGATGATAGACCCTATACATTGGTCCTGGAGATGATGCCCAGTTAACTAGGTCATTGGGAATGATGCCCAAATTGACCTATAACAATTTCACCCTAAAGCATGAAGTCAGAATAATAACAACAATATTTTGATTGATATGCTTTACACTGTGATGAGTTGGAGATGAAGCGGAGCGGTGACCTGCATCAGTCTTATAATACATTACATCATGATATATCCTCTTGATCGTAATTGCTAAGGGTAGGCATTCCCATGTTCATCACATAAACAATCTAATAACATGTACATAATTTAGAAAGTCGTCGACATTGGAATGTTGCCCAGTGCCGACATGCCTACAGATATAGGCCCATGTCTGGATGACGATCTGTATGTAAAGTCTCCGTATAGATGATGTGTACAACAATCCTGAAATCGCATCTCGGATGGCTGAAACTAGATCCGGGGTCTTCTTATCTCATTCACTCGATCATTCGGGTACAAGTCCAGTGATGCGAATATATGATTTGTCGTTGAACATGGAAAGACATCGTTTTATTACCAGCCAATGATTTGAGTTGTTAACAAATGCGAGAGAACCACCATTGATGTCAATGGCCCTCAAGGTACTGTAGTACATTTCGTAAGGCATGAATAGATGATTTGATGTTGAACACCAAACAAAATATTTCGGTCAAAATTTCAGAAGTGAGGATCTTGTCGATGCTGTAACAAGCCTCATGGTACTGGAATCTGATGTTTCTATGTGAACTTCCTAGATAATGATTTGTTGTCGACAGGAAGCCACCTTATTGTGAAACGAGAGTTATTGATTTTAGAGACAAGGGTATGAATTGATATAGCAATTTTCAGGGATGACGGTCATGAGAATAAAGGTTTATGAGTATTGCAGAAGGATGAGTTATTCATTAGATGACTTCTCTTGAACATATCGGCGACACTGTGATGAGTTGGTAGCATTGACCCAAAACTGAAGTGAAGGTATGATGAACCATAGGTATGAATGAACCGTCAAGATGATTACCCAACCCAAACAGTCACAGGCATGGAGTGAAGGAAGTGTCATGTTCAAGAGCGACTTACTACCATAAATAATTTTTTCTCACTTTTCCCAAATTTTCCTCAATCATTTGTCGACCAGTACCTCTTTATTTTTTAACAAGCTTGAGGAGGGTAACATTTTCTTGATCTATAATTCAACCCTTCGGGTGAATAAAGTATCACTATTTAATAATTTAATGAGTGTAGCGATGAATGGAACTCAATTCTTGCCATGATCGAGAAGCCCATCGCTATTTTATGTTTTAACGAGCTTAACGATAGTGATATCCTGATCCTTTTTCATATTTAGAGAGTTTGAAAAAGAGGACGAAAGAAAACTCCATAAGTAATTTTTCGTAAATTTGTCACTCAGATCTGAAACAGTGTAAAATAATATCTGAGAGAACCTCTTTGGTCATGTTTAACCAAGGTATTCCTTTTTTGTAAATAATCTATCTCAGTCCGGAAAAGGGTTAAACTTATACTGATTAGATATTGATTCATTTACTTTTACGAGCTCAAAAAGACAAGTGCTCGGCAATCTTTTCACATTGTCAGAGTCTGAAAAGAGCTAAAAGAAGACTCCAGGGGTTCCTTTTTCACTGTTATCAAAGCGCGAAAAAGAGATAAAAGTGCGCTTCAAATCCTTTTTCTTTTTTAACAAAGCTCAAAAAATAAGGAGAAAAAGTATGCTTTGTGGTCAAGTCATTCTTTGAAATAAATCTGCACAACTAATCTGTTGATCAGTTGTATATCCTTTTCAGAACAACATCAAATGGATTAAAAATACATGTTTCATGATAAAAAAACATAATAAAACTATATTCATAGCAATATATTCAATTTGCAAATAATTAAATTACTATTAAAGGTAGTTTCAATATTCATTTTTACCATTCCATACTTACCATTTGCATTTTGGAGCTCCAACCCTGATTTTTCCCCCGAACTTCAGCTGCTGATTGTGATCATTTCTGTGGATAGTTTTCATTTCCGTTTGATCCAGGTTAATGATATGAACCTCCTCTTTCCTTTAGTATTCATTTCATTTCCAATTTCTGCAAATTTTTAGGGTTTTAAGGTCCCTAGGGTAAATTCTACCCCAAAAGAGGGAAACGCACCCCTGAATGTCGAAACCTGGGTTGCATAGCAAGTACAGTGAAGGATACTTGCATATGCAAAGCACTGTCTCTTGTTAGGGAGTGTGTTGGGCGCAATCTAAGTTTTTAATTTTCACTTTATGCCCAAATTTTTCCTAGTTTTTTGCAATGAATGAAATCAAATGGATCTTATGGTTGTATTTCAGGTTTCCATCGGATTACAATGATGATTACATGGAGGGAAAGAGAACATGAAGAACAGGATATGATTGCCTTAAATGATCTAGGTACAGTAAGAGCCCTAAGAGATTGTGGACTGCTTAAGTACTTCAAATTGTCTGGGATGAGGAAACAAATAGAACTATTAGAGTTCTTAGTTCGAGCATTGGATCCAGCTATAGAGGCATTTCATATTAAGAACCAAGTGGTTCCTATAACAGTCAAGGATGTGTACTTTCTTATAGGTTTTTCGAGGAGAGGCTTGCCCATTTTTCTCTCAGGGTCTGTTGTTGGAGAGACAGTGATAGATTATGTTTTGCAACATTTTTATCCAAGGGTAGAGCTGAGCAAAGATGGAAAGATAAACATTCGAGATGTTAGATATTTTCCCTTGAGAACTATCGTTTTCACGATTGCAAAACTTGCTGGCACCGTTACACTACATGTAGCGAATAGATCGTATATGCAGTATGCGCTAGAGTGTATGGAGCCAACAGTCTTCAACTGGTCTGAAAATGTTCTATCTCAGATAAAGGAATAACTGAGTAAAGCAAAGGGAGGAAGGAAGAAAAAATTTAGTTATGGTTCTATCCTTATATCCTTCGCCTTAGAACGGATTCCACTGATGCAGCGACAACATGTGACACTGGATATAGCTAGTCCTAGAGATCCTCAGATGCAGATATGGGTAGAACTCATGATTCGACATGCAGGCCAATCTACTGTTGTGTTCTCTACTACATTCTTCACCTGGTTTCGGCGACAGATTGTCGCCATCGTTGAGTATGCATATGCAGGCGTCGATTTCCAAGGGGACCTAGATTTAGCATTACCAGAAGGCGCTCAGTGGGGTGCAATAGGTAAGAATGTTTTGACCATGTTTTTTATTTTCCTAAGGTTTATACAATGTTTTTTTATTTTTATGTTTTCCCAAGACTAAACTAAATGTTTGATGTAATGCAGATGTTGGTTGTGTTCAACCAGTAGTGGAACCAGAGCGCGAAGCAGATGTGCCAGGAGAGAGGGTTGTCGGGAGAGCATCCCTTCAAGATCTTGATATGGCTAAGACTCTGATTGAGCTTCAACAACACATAGAGGGTTTGAACTTCAGGATTTTGGATTGCCGGATCGAAGAGCTTCCTATGCGACTGCAGCGACACACTATTGGGGTTCCTAACCACTAGATGTAGTTACTTCGTAGGATAGCTAGATCTATAGCATGTTACCACGAGCACCACTGGTTTAATTGTGACATTTTGCATACATTTTGAGGTCAGATGACCAATGTGTCTTGGGCACAAATTTTGTAAAAACCTATAACTATCTATCTATATGATTTCAGTGTTTTGCTATGTTTATTATGCAATCCTATTCAATGATGTGAATGTTTTATTTACAAATGTTACAAATGTCTGTCTAAAACTTGATTAGCTAATGAATCAGTCAATGTGTTCAAATTTCTAGAAATGTGTTGACATTGAATAAAATCAAAGTGTCTTTCCAAAAGTCGAACTCTAAAGAACAATCTATGCAATGTTGGATTTCTAATAGTATAAACACTAGTAAGTATTAATACCACAAGTTGTGAGTCTAAACTTATGATGATACGGTTAATACCATATGAAATGGAATCAGAGAGAAGTTAGATCAACGCGCTATACTCAATGATATTATTTGTCGATCTACCAATACAAATCCCTTAAAAAATCACTAACTCGCCGTTCGGAGCGAAAATGGCCCACGCTGTAGAGGATAGATTCTACGTACTACGACGAGCACCATCATCATATCCAACAAAGGGTTCCAAAGATTCAGACATCTGCGATGAAATGTAAAGCGGATTACTAACGTCAAGAAAACTCCAAAAACAAATTAAGATAGTGAATTCAAATCAACAACATATATATATACAATATAATGCAAAAAAATTACTACGCTCATGATTAAGCGTAGTAACGTTTCAAATACAACCCATTTCTAGGTTGCACCAATGGAATTCCATCATAATCAACCAACTCATAGGCACCCTTAGCAAGAACTCTTTTGACAATATAGGGGCCATACCATAATGGCTCAAAATTTCCTGTACCTATTACATCAGCTTCTTGATCATAAAGAAGGACCAAGTCACCCTCTGAGAAAATGCGAGGTTAGATATTTTTTTCGTATCGCGCCTTTATACGTCTCTTATGCGCTTCGTTGACCAATTGGGCTTCACGACACATTTCATCAAGATGGATGAGGTTAAGGAGACATGCTTCTTCTTCTGAGGTGTCAGGTAACAAGTCAATCGCGAGTTTTAACGACAATATTTTACATTGGATTGGTAAGATAGCTTCCAGACCATACACCAATTGAAAAGGAGTAAAGCTAGTTGCGTTTCTCACTGAGGTTCGATACGCCCACAAGGTGGAGTATAGGATCAAATGCTAGTTTCTTTTACGAACTCCTATCATTCGTTGAAGCATATGTTTAAGAATTTTTTTGATAGCCTCAACTTGTCCATTTGATTGTGGATAATAATGAGTAGAATTATCATGTGACAATACTAACTTGGCAGTTAATTCATCCATCATGTGATTGCAAAAATTATTCCCATGATCTATAGCTATAGCCCATGGGACCCCAAACCATTCAATAACATGATTAAAGAAAAACAATGCAGCTGTCTGTCCTGTGTTGTTGAATGTAGGCATCACTTCGGCCCATTTGGTAAAATAGTCGACTGTGACAATAATATAACCGTGCCCCCCCAGACGAATGAGGGTTACAGGTCATGAAGTTAATACCCCATTTTGAAAATGGTCCCACAGAGAAAATAGGATGCATTGGCGCTAGCGGTTTGCGGATTTTACGATTAAAAATCTGGCATGCATGACAACTTCCGACCGTGAGGATGCAATCTTGAAAAATAGTAGGCCAAAAGTAACCGGCGCGGAGTATCTTCTGCATGGTAGCATAACCAGATAAATTTCCACCACATGTCCCAACATGAAAATCATTTAACACGTTTTCGGCCTCCTCATGAGTGAGGCACCTCCTTAAAATGGTATCGACACCACAATGATAAAGTGTATCGCCGACGATCAGATAATATTTGGTTTGGTATCGAATACGTCGTGTTCAGAGCGAGAGGTATCAGGTCGAAAAGTTTGGTTTTGGAGATAAATGATGAAATCTCCATACCAAGGATCAGATGATCCGATTAGAAACAAAGACTCATCTGGAATTGATGGTTCCGACATAGTTGCAGTAATATCAAAGGGAAGGTCACAGAGAAGCTCAGCCAAAACTAAAGACTTCTTGGACTGGGATTTGACGAATTCCAAATCAAATTCCTGCAAAATGAAAATCCATTTTGAATATTTTCCCCCCAACAATTGACGTGATAAGATATAAGTCATGGGGTTGCAATTTGAAACTATAGTGGTTTTTCGGAGCAGGATATAATTGCGAAATATTTGGACAACTTGAATAGCTACCAAGGCAAGCTTTTCTACGTATGAATACTTAACTTCCGTATCATTGAGATTACGACTCAAATAATAGATCGGATGTTCAACTCCATTTTCTACTTGGACCAATACCATAGCAAAAGTTGTTTCAGCCGAGGCGATATATATGAAATAATCATTTTGATAATTAGGGGGATACATTAATGACGCTCGGACAAGAGTGTCCTTGACAACATCAAAAGAAGCTTGCGCAAATTGGTCCCAATGGAAGGGAACCCCTTTTTTCAATAGTCGAGTAAATCCTTTAGCCATTTCGGCGTAGTTTGGAATGAACCTTCTTAGGAAGTGATCTAAAAATGAAAGTATTTGTTTTTTTGTTCAAAGTATTCATTTCCATTAAATTAAGTGTGCAAAGTGTTTGGATAGTCTTGCAAGTGAAACAAAGTGTTTTTGATAACTGTTTATGAACTTTGGTGTGAGGGAGTGTTGTTTTAATTTACTGTTTAACAACTTTAATCTGAATAACACATCAGAATAACTTCACCATAAACACACAACAACATGATGAGGTAGTTCACCCCTCCTGGGCTACATCTACTGGGTCCAAGGCTCCCAATGGGCATGTCCTTGATATATTATGATGCTAAAATTGGTAATATAGTGAGAAAAATGCCTAAACAGACCAAAAAAGCTATGAAAATGAATTTAGAACATAGAAATAAGCTAAGAATGACTCTAATTTCACCTAAAACAGTGAAGTGTAGTCCAACGCAGCTTCGTTTCCCTCAAGGCCCTGATGGCTCCCCAAGATTATCTGAAGTAAAAATGGCTTAAAGAAACCTCTGATGGCTTTGCAACATATCCCAATGGCTCCAGAATGCTGAGAACGCCCGAAATCAAAAACATTTTCGCTCCAAAAGGTTTAGTAGTGTGAAAATTATGACCAACTGAAGTTTTTTCCAATTTGGCCTAAGGAAACTCCACTAAACTTGGAGTAACTGCAGTTAGCTCCGCTAACTGTGGCAAAATCCGCCCAGGATAACGCACCCATCTGATTTGTCGGAACTGTTTTCATTAAAGTTAGATGTTAGTGGTAGTGGTCACATGGACCAACTCCACCGCCGGCGGAATTGTTTGGAGCCAACGGTTTAAAGACCGTGGCATATAAATGTTAAATGTAACCTCCGCCAGTTTCAATGTGAACAAATCCGCATTAAACTTAACCGTTGGAGTCCGATGTTATCCACTGGGTTAGACCTGAGGTTCCATTCTGGAGGTCATATTATAAGGGGGCTGGCCCCCTTTACCGCCGCCCACACTTTATATAAACTTTAAATATGTCCAATGACCATAGTATGTTAAGAACTAACATGTGGGCGGGCCGGTCAGGCCTTTGGGCTGGCAGCCACCCGACCCGGGGTCGAATCCTGCCAACTCCATAAACTTTTTCCATTGTAAAATGTTTAAACCTGGGGCCACATTGGGGCCTCCGGGCCTGCCACGTGATGGAAACTGATTGGCCCATAGAACACAATCAAATAAATCCTCCAATCCACGGTTGACAAATGTCTAACCATGATAGGTTGATGAAGGAATATTCCATGGAATATTTTGTGGAATATTCCCAGAATATTCTGTGGAATATTCTTTTTTAATATTTTTTTAATTCAAAGTCAACCCTGGTCAAACTGGTCTTTTGCATGAAATTGTGAATTTTCCAACTTGAATAAATTTCACATACAATATCGGATTTGAGTGCCTTTCACAGCTACAGGATCGTATCGACAAGGCCTATCCTGTCATTCTAGTTTCAACCAATTCTGAGCAGTTCCAATTTTGAGCATTTTCTTCACTTAGGACATGATCAGCTGATCACACCTCCCCATTGGGAAGCTTTTGGGATCCCAAAAGCCTTCAATTACCTGTTAAGAAGATGAGGGTGGGGTCCTCACCTTTTCACCTCAAATCACTTTCCTTACTGGGTTTGAGTACTGCTTTAAAACCAGCCGAACATAATCATGGCTGCCTCCTTGGGGTACATATCATACATGAGATGACATCCTCTTTTAATTACGCCAAAAATTACAGCGAAGTACTCTATGGATAGCGGTGAATGTCACTTTCTGTAAAATTAAAGGAGGGTTCATAAACGTGGTTTCCACATTCACAACGGAATACATTTGCATGTATGAAGGAAAATCTAATTGAAAAGCATTATTTCCAACTTTTTTAAGGATTTTGAATGGACCATAATGAATAGGCTTCAAATTTTTACCTTCTCCTTACATTATTTCCTTACTAATATGCAACCATACCTCATCCCCTTCTTGAAACTTATGATCAATTTTGTGCTTGCCTTGACTTTTTTCAAGCTGTTCTTGAACTTGCTGATGTATGAGATGAATTCTTTCAATGAACATGTGAGCTTTGTCAATGTCACTATGACCATCAATGGCCACATCCTTCTCAAGAATAAAATCTAAATGTGACTTAGGCAAATACCCAAAACAAGCTTCAAAAGGTGAAGTATTTGTAGAAGAGTGCTTGTCCCGGTTGTAAGCATGCTGAATGTAATACAAATGCTCATCCCAAAGCTTGGGATGCTTTCTGCAATAACCTCTCAAAATATGTACAATGGTTCTGTTCACTACCTCTGTTTGGCCATCTATTTGCGGATGGAAAGTAGTACTCTTCTTCAACTTGGTGTCCATCATCTTCCATAAATTGGACCAAAAATTCCCCACAAATATGGAATCCTTGTCACTAACAATAGAAGTAGGAAAGCCATAATGAACCCATACATGTTGAAAATATAAATCAACAGTTTTTTTAGCAGTTATAGATTTCTTACATGGCATAAGAATACACATCTTGCTGAAACGATCAACTACTACATAAAGATAATCATGCTGCTTTCTAGATAATGGTAGCACTAAAAAAAAATCCATAGAAACACTTTCCCATGGTCTAGAAGGTACCGGAAATGGTGTATATAAACCAAGCTTCCTATTTCTAGGCTTTCTTGTAGCACATAATGAACAACCTCTAATGAAACGTGAAACACTATCTACCATGTGAGGCCAATAACAATACCTCTGTAAATGTGCCACCATTTTGCTTACCTCGAAATGTCCAGCTATGAGAGAAGAATGAGCCTCTCTCATGATGCTTAGTCTCTCCCCCTATGGTATACATAACTTGCCCATATGAAACAGAAAATTATTATGAAAATGATAATCATTATCCTCAACATGATTCCCTTCACTCAAGTTAGCATACACATCCTTAAAACCACCATTTGATGCATACTGTTCTATGCAGCTCTCATGTACAATAGAATCATTCTTAAGCAAAGTAATAGCACTAATAATAGGCCTTGAAAAAATATCAGCAACCTTGTTGTAAATACCTTTCTTGTACCTTATTATCAAGTGAAATTGTTGTAGGAAGCCCATCCATCTGAAATGCCGTGACTGCTGCAATTTACTTTGCGATTGCAAGTACTGTAAAGGCCGATGGTCGGTATGAACAATTGTTTCTTTTCCCATCAAATAATGTTTCCATTTTTTGACACTTTGTACCAACGCATACAACTCTTTATCATATGTAAGATAATTCACAACAGCACCATTAAATGTCTCAGAATGAAATGCAACAGGCTTACCATGCTGTAAGAGAACTGTACCCATGGCGTAATCACTAGCAGCTGTCTGAATCTCGAATGGCGGTATCAAGTCCGGTAATGCAAGGACTAGAGCTGAAATTATCTTCTCTTTCAAAGACTCAAAATCTTTCTGTTGCTTGCCTCCCCATTGGAAAGCATGCTTCACACTAGTCATTGCATGCATAGGAGCTGCTATGGCAGAGAAGTTAGAAATAAACTTCCTCCAGTACTGAGCTGCACCCAAAAAACTTCTTACCTATGTAATGGATTTGGGAGTAGTTCAATTTGCAATGGCTTCTACTTTGGAAGGATCAATTCTCAAAGCACCTCCTCCTACTATGTGTCCCAAATAAACCAAAGAATTCTTTCCAAATTCACACTTTGACATTTTAAGAAATAACTAATTTTTCTTCAAAACATCAAGTACTTTCTTAACATGCATGACATGCTATTCTCTAGTATTGCTGAAAATTAAGATGTCATCTAAGTAGACAATAATGAAATCATCAAGAAAAGGATGTAAGACATCATACATTACCCGTATGAAATTTGCAGGTGCATTGCATAAACCAAACGGAATAACAAGCCACTCAAAGAGTCCCTGTTTGGTTTTAAATGTTGTCTTCCAAATGTCACTCTCTGCAATTCTAACTTGATGATAACCACTACGTAAGTCTAACTTAGTGAAATATTTGGCATCTTTCAGCTGATCCAACAAATCATCTATCCTTGGAAGTGGGTAACGATTCTTTACCGTTATTTTTTTCAATGCCTTGAAGTCCACACACATGCGCCAAGTTCCATCTTTCTTTGGAATCAACACTATCGATGACCCACATGGCGAAGTGCTTGGTCTTATGAATCCTTTGTCCAACAAGTCTTTAATTTTCCTCTTGATTTCAGCATTCTCCATGATAGACAATCTGTACATGCCGATGTTATGAAGATGACAATCTTGATGTAAATGGATCTCATGATGAATCTCCATTTTAGGACATAAACCTGTCGGTTTCTGAAACATCTCATGCTTTACATCAACTACATCATATAAATATTATTTAAGCTTGGAATCAAAATTTTCAAATGACTCATGATTCATATCAACCTTGGGCTTTACCATAAGAAGTACAAAACTCTTGCTAGAATTTACTAGCCTTTTTACCTATCTTGCATTTACCATCGCTATATTTGTCTTCTTGCAATGTGCTCTGACAATGAACTCCTTGCCATATTTAAAGAGATGATATTTATTTTCATGGCAATGGAAGATCGATTTCCTGTCAAATAAGTAAGGACTTCCCAAAACAATTCCTGATATATCAAGCGGCACCACATCAAGTTCAACTGTGTCAATAAAGTGTGTAGTTATGGCGAATTGCAATATGCACTTTCTTGAGACTTGTAAGTTTGCATCCTTGCATATCCACCCAAGTGGATAAGGCTTTGGATGTGGAATGGTCTCAAATTTTAGCTGTTTGACCAAGTCTTTTGATATGAGGTTTGCTTGTGACCTACTGTCAAACAGTGTGTCAATTTTAGTATGTTTTGGGACTACCCTCACATGGAACAATTCAATTCTTTCTTCCTCATTAGGAGCTTGTACATGACAGTTTGAAGTACTAGTACTTGCTTTGGTTTCAGTTTCCTTTCCCTTCATACTTTTCAAACCCATAGCTGCAATTTTGGTTTCATCCCCTGAATCATCACCTAAATCTTGAGGTGTAGTTGTAGTGGCTGCAGTTTTCTTCTTTCCCTTGTTTTTGTTAAAATGGTTTCTTTTTTCAGGATGTAATTTCCAACAGTTTTTATCTTCATGGCCCTCTCTTGAACAATGTTTACAAATGAATTTTTCACCCTCTTGTTTGATAGATGAATTCTTTTTACCTTTTCCCTTAAAGGTTTTATCTTTGTTCTTCCCTTTGAAAGGCTTGTTTCTACCCTCATCAAAAGTGTTTTTCCCTCTAGCCTCTAAATGCGTAGCTTGTACACAAACTTCATCTAGACTAGTAGGATTAAACATAAGGATAGTATGTTTAAGGTAACTGTGCAAACCACCCATATACTTCAGCAAAGTATCTTGACTTTGTAAGTCTACCCCTAATAAGAGTGCTCTTCTCCTAAATTCCTCGGTATAGTCTTGCACATTCTGTCCCTTAAGCTATCTAAATTTTTGCCAATTCATTATAGCCTTTTGAAGATGAGAAAGAGGATAAAATTTCTTCTTGATTGCAATAATAAATTCAGTCCATGATAGAGTAATCTTACCATGTTTCTTGATTTCATCCTTGGTCTTGGCTTCCCACCATACCAATACTGTTCCATCCATTCTTAGCAAGGATAGTTGTATTTTGGTGTCGTCATCATGAAGGTTTTGAATCCTTAAATAAACTTCCAATTGTCTGATCCAATTGTCTAATTTCTCTGCATTGACTTCACCGTTAAACATGGGCAATTCAAATTTGACATCAAGCTTTAAAAAAGGATTTTTACCAGTGGTTTTCGACTTATGTGATTGATTTACCAAAGTTGAGGAAGATGATGTCGAGGAAGAGGATGATGATGGAGATGGTGGATCACCATTTCCTCCATGTCCTTTCTTAGACTGATCATTACTCTTCTTTCCTCTTGATGAACCCTCTCCTTCTTTTTGGTTTTTAGACCCTTCTCTAGCAATCCTATCATTTATTTCTTGATAGAGGATCCTTACCATTTTAGTCATATCCAAGAAAGATTTCCGGAATATCCTTTCTTCTTCCTTGGGATCCATCTCTTCAGGAGCTTCTCCTTCTCTTGAAGACATGCTTGTAGCTGCTTCTAGGGCTCTTGGAGGTGGTTCTCTGACCCTTCTTGGTTGTGGATTAGTTTGTGCACTAGCCAAGTTTCCTTCACCTCTCTTGAGTTTTAACCTATTTAGCATAAAAAATTGCAAACAAATGACTTAATCTTTGCACAAAACAAATGTTGAGTAAAAACTCTAGCTTCTAAGGCTCTAATCCTGAGCTTTGATACCAACTGATCTGAAAATGAAAGTACTTGTTTTGTTGTTCAAAGTATTCATTTCCATTAAATTAAGCGTGCAAAGTGTTTGGATAGTCTTGCAAGTGAAACAAAGTGTTTTTGATAACTGTTTATGAAATTTTGTGTGAGGGAGTGTTGTTTTAATTTACTTTTTAACAAATTTAATATGAATAACACAGCATAATAACTTCACAACAAACACACAACAACATGATGAGGCAGTTCACTCCTCCTGGGCTACATCTGCTGGGTCCAAGGCACCCAATGGGCATGTCCTTGATATATTATGATGCTCAAATTGGTAATACAGTGAGAAAAAGGCCTAAATAGACCAAACCAACTGTGAAAATGAATTCAAAACACAGAAAGAATCTAAGAATGACTCTGATTTCACCTAAAATAGTGAAGTGTAGTCCAATGCAACTTTGTTTCCCTCAAGGCCCTAATGGATCCCCAAGCTTCTTTAAAGTAAAAATGGCTGAAATACACCTCTGATGGCACTGCAACCTATTCCAATGGCTCCAAAATGCTGAGAATACCCGAAATCAAAAAAAAAAATTCACTCCAAAAGGTTCGGTAGTGTGAAAATTATGACCAACTGAAGTTTTTTCCAATTTGGCCTAAGGAAACTCCACTAAACTTGGAGTAACCGCAGTTAGATTCACTAATTGTGGAAAACTCCACCCAGAATAGCACACCCATCTGATTTTTCGGAACCGTTTGCATTAAATTTAGATGATAGTGGTAGTGGTCACATGGACCAACTCCACTGCTGGTAGAACCATTTGGAGCCAACAGTTTAAAGACCGTGGCATATAAATTTTAAACGTAACCTCCGCCAATTTCAATGTAAAAAAATCCGCATTAAACTTAATCATTGGAGTCCGATGTTATCTGCCGGGCTAGACCTGAGGTTCCGCGCTGGAGGTCATATTATAAGGGGACTGGCCCCCTTTACCACCACCCACACTTTATATAAACTTTAAATATGTCCAATGACCATAGTATGTTAAGAACTAACATGTGGGCGGGCCGGTCGGGCTTGTGGGCTAGCGACCACCCGACCTGGGGTTGAATCCTGCCAACTCCATAAAATTTTTCCTTTGTAAAATATTCAGACCTGGGGCCACGTGGTGGCCTTCGGACCTGCCACGTGGTGGAAACTGATTGGCCCATACAACACAATCAAATAAATCCTCCAATCCGCGGTTGAAAAATGTCAAGCCATGATAGGTTGATGAAGGAATATTCCATGGAATATTTCTAGAATATTCTGTGGAAAATTAATTTTTTAATATTTTTTTATTCAAAGTCAACCCTGGTCAAATTGGTCTTTTGCATGAAATTGTGAATTGTCCAACTTGAATAACTTTCACATATAGTATCAGATTTGAGTGCCGTTCACGGCTACAGGATCATATCAACAAGGCCTATCTTGTTGTTGTGGTTTCAACCAATTCTGAGTAGTTCCAATTTTGAGTATTTTCTTCACTTGGGACATGATCACCTAATCAAGAAGTTAACCTTTCCTTGAAGTTTCTGTATCCGAAGTAAATTTTACGATGCATGCAAATCAAGAATGGCCTAAACCTTCAATGGGTCGATTCGAATTCCTTTTTTGGAGAGTACTACTCCAAGAAAACAACCAAAACCAACACAAAACACACATTTATGTGGATTGAGGCATATTTTGTAGTGTTGGAAGCGTAAGAAAATGGCTCTCAAATGCATCAGGTGATCAATCCGATTTCGTGAATGCACTGGTAAATCATCTAGATATGGTTGAACAATGTGCTTGATGTCATTGAAATCATAATTCATTGCTCTCTGAAAAGTTGTCCCAACGTTCTTTAAACCAAACAGTAGTTTCCTATAGGCGAATGTGCCCTAGGGATAGATTAATTTTCTCTTATGTTGATCATCTAGGCAGATATTGATTTGATTGTAGTCAGAAAATCCATCCATGAACGAAAATATTTCGCATCCAGCACAATCGTCAATAATCTGGTCGATAAAGGGAGTAGGATAGTTGTCTTTTGGATAAGAAAGACTGACATCCCGATAATCGATGCAAACTCTAATGGTTGTTTTTTCATGACAGGAATGATATTGGAAACCTAATCAGTTAGCGGAACAGGGTATATGAAACCAGCACGAACATTTTTTTCAACTTCTACTTCGATGGCAGCGGCTTTCTTCGGATGAACAGGACGAAGCCGTTGACGCACCGGTTTGACATCAGGATACATATTAATAGTGTGTTCAACTATACTAGTATCTATGCCTGGAATTTCCTCATAAGACCAAGTGAATACATCACAGAATTCACGAAAGAGAGAGCGATATGATTCGAGTTCTGATGGAGAAAAAGATAAACCGACATGACTATTTTCTACAATGCCAGGTTTGGTCGAAATATCGATAGAAATGGTTTCTTCAATATTTGACATATTTCTCTCGGAATTGATTGCATTAATGGGTAAAGAATTCGAAAAGAAATTTTTGATGGATGGGTGATATAGTTCAATAAGATTATTTTCTTCATAATCAGGAAGATGGGAATGATGATGATAATATTCCCATGGTTCTCCCAATGACATCATGGCTTCCAAAATATTCTCATCTGTCAAGAACTTTGAGGAAAATGGATCAGATGGAGTACCAAAATCTAAGGAATGATCAACCCAAACACTCGGCGATGTTGATTTTGGATTTTCCGCCCAAGGCAGATAAATTGATTGCTATGCCAGCTCAATAGGGCTGGGCGGAAGAAACTCATCCAACGTAGAAATATCAGAATCACCCATACTCTCCCTTAAGCCATATAGAGTGGAAGAGATCATGTAGCAGGTCTCTATACTTGCAATTTCTGCCGACGTTGCGAGCGGCGGTAATGCAAAGGTTTCCATAAGAGTGGAATCCTTTAAGAGTCCTACACCAATGTTCTGAAGATCTAGTTGGGGTATGTGAACGAAGGGAACGCTTCCAGTTACCTGCGAAATGGAGGCAAAGAAGGATACTTGATTAATGACTGTGATAGTACCTTTATGTGGAAAGGAAATCATTCTAAAATATGTAGAAACAATTGCAGTCATTGCATATACTCATGGCCTTCCAAGTAAAATATTATAGTCAAGGTGTCCGTCAACAACCTCAACATCAATATTCAATATTTTACCCCTATTTCAACATGCAGGTTATTAATAATACCACAAGGTTTATATGTACGTCCATCAAGTGCCTTCAAATTCGTTGATGACTGTGATAAACGCGGCGAGCCAAGTGACTTCCAACAATTTAGAGACATAATGCATGTAGATTCTCCCTCATCAATAATAGTGCAATGAACAAGGTGATTGAGAACATTTACCTGTATGGAGAATGCCAATTATGTTGGTAGTTGTGGCACATAGCCCGTATGATTAAAGACGACAAGATTAGAATCAGTCGGATCAATTCCACCAATAGTCGACAATAAATCATGTTTTTAGGAGGGAAAATTTTCTAACACCTCAAGAGTAGACATAGCTGAAGGGGATTGAGCCAAATCTTCAACTATATTATAGTTTTGTGCAAATCTTGCTCTAGGATTATATGTCGATTTGTGAATTACTCCCTTTGGTGGCTTGATTGTCAATTCAGGAATAGCAGTAGGCGGTACTGATTCCGTAGATGGATTCATTGTCGAGGTAGAAGGTTGATCAGTGGCCTGACTACCATAATATTTATTACGCGTTGAAACCAAAATATCTGTTGAAGGTTTTGTGATAGATAACATTAATACTTGGGAACTAGGAGCTGGATGCATAGCAACCATGTTTGTGTCTGGATTTGGAAATGGGTCTGTCTACATAGTTGATGCATGGGAAGTCTTAATGATTTTTGAGACTTCAGCGTGGTGAGGAAAATCCTTAACAAAGTGTTCCTCATTACAGATTATGCATGGATAACAAGGTTTCCTTGGTCCAGACGATTGATCAGATTATCTTTCCTGAGGGTTAGAAGTTTTCTTTTTCTTAGATTTCCCCTTTTTCTTATTTCCAGGTTGCTTGTCACTTTTACCCTTGTCAAATGACACGGCATTAATTCAGAAGTAGGAACAGGATCAGATGTAGTAGTGTGATGTGTGCTTGTAGTGCCTATCAAGCCGTCTCCAGCATGAGAATCCTTTAATTGAGGAGGAACAATAAAATTAGATCTTGGTGCGTTAGGAATTTTTTTATAGAGTGTGCTGAAATGAGTGTAAATCAAGTCTAAATATTGGACATGAGAGATAACTTGCTCTTCTGTGACGACGCCACCCTTATCCACATCCTCAGTTATAGATGGTAATAGGGACTTAATGAACCATTCAGCAAGGAGCTGATCCGGAACAAAGGTCTTAACCATTCGATGGCGATGACGCCACTCATGAATATGATCAGAGATGTGAGTAGCAATATTAGTCTATTTGAAATTGGTCAAGAGTTCCGTTCCAGTTTCATATCTGATGGGTAATTGGAAATTATTCAAAAAGACAGTAGCTAGGGCTGTGAAATTATCAAAAGAAGCTCTAGGTAATTAAATGTACCATTTTGCAGCCGGACCTGTGAGCATACGCTGGAAAAGACGTAGTCGAATAGAATCATCATTTAGGGAGTTTGATGAACACCATAAATGATAAGTCATAACATGAGTCGACAGATCTTCTCCAGGGTTTCCATTGAACTTAGGAATATCTGAGGGTAATTTATGAGGTATCACCAGCCACTAAGGAGCATAATTAATTGGATCATTAGTTAGCTGATTTAAATCTCGTAACTCTAAAGTTGCAACAAAGGGAAATTCTCTATTAAGGTCAAGTTGAGCATAGCCAGGGTAAGATGGAATTGCTTGAGCAACATGCCTTTGAGCACCAGCATAAGGAATCTATTGCTGGTAACCCAGATAGGGGTTGTTTTGAAAAGCAAACGCTTGAGGATTCTGTTGACCAAAACCTGGATATGATACTTGCTGAAATGAATTTTGAGGTATTTGCACTTGTGGCTACCAAGGGGTCTGTCCACCAATGTTATAACCCAAATTAAGATAACTTGGATTCGGTTGATAGGTATAACCAGGTTGCGGTTGTGACATCCCATAAAATGGTAAACCAACTTGTGAATAGAGGATTCTGGATACAGGTTGTTGTAAATTAACTGAAAGATTTGGAGTTTGTGGACCCAAAATTTGAGGATATTGAGTTGAGGGACTTGCTTGATAAGGTTGTACAACATTTTGATTTTGTAACAGGGGTAAAGATGTATTAACAAGTGGTAATGATGTGGGTGTAACGATTTGAAGTGGTTGATACGATTGTATAACCATTTGTGGTTGGATAGGTAGAGTGGGATGCCATTGACAAACATTCATTTCGACATTAGATTGACCAAAAAGTGATGGAGTACTGTCATATTGGGTGACCAAAGGTTGCCCCCCAGCATGAGGAGGAACATAAGACAAAAAATATTTCTCTTCAAATGCTGGGAGTCTAGTTGATATGGTACTGGAAGGAATAGACCCAGAAGGACTGAATTGATATTGCCCTGAAGATGTGTGTAATGAATCAAGTCGTTCAGTACTTACTATAGGATTACCAGTTAAAATATCAGATGATGACATTGGTAAAGTCCATGGGTTTGAAGATGCACCACAGAAAATTCTAGATAATGATTTGTAACCTGATGGGACCAAAGGGCCACCATGAAAATATGACTCTGGTGAAGTTGTAAACATCGACGGGGTAGCTAGGGTGGGAGCTGACCTAATTGGAACAGATGGCCCAATCGAAGATGTTGGTTCAGACATGGTTACTTGACCAAATGTATACCCTTTTGAATCGGCGGGAGTTTGAAAAGGAACATGATCAACAAAATCAGATGGTGTTTATTGAGAAAAAGACTCGTACATGTAAAGGTCCTCCCAAAAATGGGTTGGAGTTGAAGGTGTCTCGTCTTGTGGGATTTCTTCAATCCCAATTAAACCAAGGGGAAGTATTTCACTGTCAGGCCCAAAGTATATTTCAGGTGGTTGATTATGTGATATGGGAGATTCAAGAGCTACAAAACTTTGTGGGATGACCTAGGTAGGAACAACTTTCAGTTGTACGACTTCAGGATTCAGATGTTCTGGTAAAGAAGAGACAAGATCTGGATCAATTTCTGGTTGAACAACGTCGGGTCTAGGAGGTATGGTCTCACTGATTGGATGGATTGTGACCACGGGTAGCTATGAAGACTCCGTTTCGACAACAGTAGATGAACCGGGATGTGTAGAAACAACTTGAGCTAACTTTGGTTTATTGAAAGATGATGTTTCACCAGAGGTACAAATTGTACTTGATTCAGCAGATCGCGATTTCCTTCGCCTACCAGAAGTAACTTCTGTTGGTAAAGGTGGTTTTAACGTTAGTCTACGCGAACGACAGGGGAAAGGTTTTTGTTCTTCGATGATTACTGATTTATTTTAACCAAAAACAAATAAACAAAATAAAAGGGTAATGCTAGGAAAAAGGGTTTACCAAGAAAATGTGAACCGCATAATACCTCCTGGCGAACCAAGAAGTATGGGTAGGCAATCTCCGTGAACGCTGTGTTCGGTGTATCACAATTTACAAGGCAACCGACTTGGTTCACTATGGATGGATAGAACCTAAAATTTTTCCTCCCAAATATACCCGAAGGTACGTGGAGGCTCAAGTCCGTATTAGCGCTGTTTGATGCGAAACCGCATAGTGAGAGCACCCCTTTATACTTATTGTACTGTAACATTTCCTGATATACCCGAAAGTACGTGGACGAGCTACGATATACTTACGTACGTGGAGTGAGGTATCACACTCGGAATTTATCACAAACAAGTTAACGACATCTGCTATGTTTTACGACGCCAGAACACATCTCTAGCCTAGACCTTCTAAATTTTATCGTTATGGTTCCAATGCTTTTTTAGGTAAATTAAGATTAACTGTATGTTGATCTTGCTTAACAATTTTCCTTTCAAAGGTTCACCATGATGATTTATTGGAAAATTCCTAAAATGAAACTAAGAATGATAAGAAATCTTTCACTTTTAGTTTCTCAATGAAAATCCTAGCTACTAGAGGGAAAGAGCAATAAATTTACGAGCAAACAAATCAGAGAACACAAACTAAATGTAGATTTCCTAATTGTTCCTTTTTGCAAAACACACAAACCACTACATGCAAATGCATATTTTTCTTTTCAGTTCCTTTAATGTTATGAATACAGAAAAGAAACTAAGTGCACTAAATCAATAAAATCAAATTCCTTTTACTTTTGAGAAATGAGGAATAAAAACAACAATTTCTCTTTCGAAGAAAAAATGAGGAATGAAACAACAATTTATCCTATTAGGAAATGAAGAATTTATTACAATTTCATTTTTCAAAATAAAATGGATCTAATGCGACAATAAAAATACTTTGAAATTAACTTGCCAATGATAAAGAAAAATTATTTAAACAAACATTGAACAAATTTTCATTCAAAGGAGGAAGAGGTAGATGAATTCACTGGTCAATATGAGGCTCAGGATTTTCAAAACACATCAGCAAAAAAACTGAAACAAACTGCAAAGACAAATTCAATTGAATTTGGATGGTTTCAGGAGGCAACATAGTCTCTAAAGAGAGACAGTGCTTTTCAACGTAGGCCTGAAAGGGAGACAATGCTATGCAAAGCACTGTGTCTTGTCGAAGAGTGCATTGGGTGCAGTGTCAAAGGAAAAACACAGCTGTTTAACACACTTCTTTTGAAAATTTGGATCTTAAAAAGCCTAATCTTTGTGAGTAACAACTATTGGGTGAATAAATAGAGAAAATTAGAGGCTAAAACACTTAGGATAAAGAGTAATTTCCCCAATGGAGTCGCCAATTTTTTGGACAAAATTGTGAATTACAAATAAAACATGCTTCCCTAGACAGGTGCTAATCTAGAACAACAGGTTAAAGAATATACGGCTACTTTTCCTAACTAAGAACATACACACATAATGGATTAGATGCTTACTTGGAATCCAAGCGCTTCAAAATGATTCCTTATGTCGCTTCCGTTGTAGCTTCAAATTCCAGCCGGCTGTGCAAAATATTTCCTGCAAGAATGAACATTAAACAATAGAAGATAGAAATAATACAGATGTCTATTCAAGTTAGTTTTCTAAATCAGTAAAGCATAAACCATATACATCAACTAAGATCTTGCAATATGGAAAATCAAAGCTAATACAGATGCATATAGGGAAAAGTAAGTTGTATTCTTTATTAATGATAGAAGGGGAGGTTACAACCAAATGACTGATTTTGTGTCACTATCACTAGCAGCATCCCAACCTCATCACAATGCAAATATCTCCAGAAAACTGTCACTCAAATCAATCTCCTTAATGAAAAATCCACCAGCATTTATCTACACAAATTTTTTCTTATCAAACACTAAGATTTATGCTCAATTTATAGAAAGGTTGAGACAATCAATGACTTTACAATAATAGGCAAGACATGTTCCCAATCTTGTAGATGTCAAATGGACACATGGATTCTAAGTTTGACACATGTGAACTCTTCTAGAAGGCACGGGCCAAGTGGAGATTCCAGAACAATGAGAATTTCGCTCCCAATGTGACCAACGCACCCATAGATGTCGGGAAGTGCTTTGCAGTGCAGCCTTGCATGGGGCTACCTGCATATGCAATGCACTTAGTCCCTTTAGAGGCAGCGTTGATGAGCTCTCATATGATATATTATAAACTTCAAACCTTAGAAACCTTTGCCGATGAAAGTCTTTGATTGATCTGTCTTGTTCTTTGTCTTAGGGCATATAGCAATTGAAATGTTAGGGGATGACAGACCCTATACATTGGTCCTCGAGATGATTCCTAGTTAACCAGGTCATTGGGAATATGCCCAAATTGACCTATAACAACAAATACCCTTTTCCTAAGATAAATCATCCTATGCCAAATATAGGAATTTCTAACAAGATGTCATTACATGATAGTGTTTCAGGTTACCATCAGATGATACCACTTCAGATCAATCCGCATAAAGAAATTTTCAAAGTTTCTTGGAACCACTACATGTTTGACCAAATGCTTCCTAGGCTAAGGAGTGCTGAAGACACCTTCCATAGAGCCATGACCCTTGTTTTCAACTCCTTCACTATGATATACATTGATGACATCATCATCTGCCTAGAAGCTAATAAAGAATAGCTTTTCTACCTAAAGAGGATCTGTGACAGAAACAAATTTGGGAAGTAAGACTCAAAGAAGAAATACCAAGGAGAGCATGGATTGTTTGAAATTTTTTGGAAAAATCCTTATATCATGTTTACAAGTGGAGGTAATTGTGATTTTTTTTACAAGAGCTGAATGGACAAAGAGTGTTAGGAGATCCTTTTGAGGACAAGATGCTCAAGTACTATTGTTGTAAAAACCCTTAGTTTAATTTTTTTTCATTCATTGTACATATAAACATTGCATGAGAAAATCACAAAAAATACAAAAACATAGAAAGAATGAAAAAGAGGGCAGGTTTGATAAGAGGTATAGCCCCATACCCAAAAAAGAGTACTACTGAAAGTGTGCAAGCCTAAATGCCACTACTTGTTCCAAAAAAGTCTTGTTCAATCATCTAGCCTAATCATGGTTGAACATGTTTTCAATTTATTGCTGATAAGTTAGTGAAAGAGAGCTTGTCAAATATTTCAAACTTGACCCTTAAACAAAGGATAGATTAGGAATGAAAGATACTTGTTCCACATGCTTAAAACTGAACCAAAGAGAAAGATGGGGATGCTTACCAAATGATAAATCACAACCCTCATGTTTTCTAGTTTTTTTTGTACAAAAATAATGTTTGTGTGTAGCAGGTTCGTATGCCACAACTCATAGTAAGTTAGAATGCCTAATCCTGATTTAAACCATGCTTTCAATTTCATGTTTATAGCTTAGAGAATGAGGTCTTTCATATAGCCTAATATTGACAGTCAGTTAGTCCAGGTAGAGAATAAAAAGAGTTCATTAGCATAATCTGAACTCTTGGAAGAAATAATATAGAAGTAGATATTTTGTTTTTCTTTCAAATATAAAGAATGTCAAGGGTTTTCCAGTTCAAGTGCACCCAAGGAAGAAAAAATGTTAGACAAGTAGGTTGGGTAGGTAAAGATGAAGTTGAGCTAATCATGTTTTTCAGTTTATCGAGATCACAACTTCAAACAAGCATCAACAAATGAAAGAAGTAAAATATGCCCAAGGGATGAGGCACTGGTCTCCATAAAACCAAAGATCTGAAGTTCTGGACACCTCCTGAAAAGGAGCTGCCCTCCCCAAGTGGAGCCATTGTTAGTCATTAGTAATTTTTTCCTGTATAGATGACTAAATGTTTATCCTAGATTTCTAGAAACACAATTCATCAATATTGTGAGTTCTAGAAATCTCACTGCTTTCATTATCCTTAGGATAAATGTTTCACTATTTCATTATCCTATCATGTCAAACTAAGCTCAACACTCCCAGAAGACCCATCATGGGCTCATACCATTCATTTTGTCTATATTTTGTCACCCTTGACCTTAGCACTCTGTTTTTGGTTTGCCTATGTTCTTCCACCTAACACCTAAAATCACTAACCAAACTACTCACTCTTATGTTTCCTGGATACATCAAGCATTGATGGTCTCAAAGCTATCTCTGTGAGCTCTTTAGATAAGTCAAGTACATTGGATTTTGGATCTTCAATACATCAAAATATCAAAAACTCAGTTTTTTATACTTGAAGACCCCATAACCAAGTTTTCAGTCAAAGGGAAAATCCAAAGAGCCTCCCACTAGGTCACCTAGGGTTTCATAGGTCATAGGTTTGTTTTGATGTTCTAAATATCTGTTTTTCCTGTGCCAAGAGGCTGCATTCAAAAGGAAGAAGGTCAAGTAATTTTTTTCCAAATATGATCAAAATCCTTCAAAGAAGACCTTCTCGGTCAAGCAAAAATTCTGCAAGGGACAACTACCCTTGTTCACATTTATTCAAGAATGATTGAGATGGCCATCAGCATGAAAATAAGGTAAAGTAAGAGGGAAAATCATCCCTAAGGATAGCCACAACAAAGGAGAGGCAGTGTGCCTATGTACAAAGAGAATCAGGGTTTTGGGACTGATTGGTAAAAAACAGTGTTGCCAAGCAAAGAACCAGTACTAAGGCCACAAAGACAAAAGGAACAGCAACACAACCAAACACACATTGAAGATTTTCTAGAGATTATAAATGAAAAAGTGAAAAAGGTGAGGTGAACTGAACATAAATGAATGAACTTGAAAGGGCCATAGAGAACTTAGAAGACAACACTACTTATTCTTCTCTAACAGCGCTAAAACCTAAAGGTTTGGAAATATAGGCAAAACAGGTGGAATAAAGATGATGAACCTCCATCATGACAGCAGAAAGCCTTCAAAGGCTATTCAAGGTGGCCTTTAGGGTTTTTCAAGGCAATACTGCTTCACTGCACCAAAGGGAGAAATTGTAAAGAGTATCGGTGTGAGGGAGCCTAAGCTTTCAAGTACAGTCAAAAGTATTCAAAATGGTCAAGATAAGGAAAGCATGAGGTAAAGTGTCAAAATGAAAAACTATGATAAAACATGAAATCCCTGTTGGGTGTCTAAAGGTTGTAAAAATCCAAACATTGACAAAGGGATCAAAGGCAAATGTACTATAGGCACCTGCAGAAATCAGAAGTGGCCAAGGGAAGAACATAACATGGTATAATTTTCTAACCTTTGCCACAAACGACACATCACTCTCAAATATCAGTAAAAGGTGAGAAACACATGTTTTAGGTCAATTTCACTCAAAAATGCCAAAATGGGGTAAAACATGGTTTCAGTTTTTCAAACGAGACAATTTGGACAGTCCCTAGAGTTTCAAAGCTAAAAATGGGGGCCTCTTCATCCTTCAGTACTCCATTACCAAAGAAAATCACTTGAGAAAGTTATAGGCACCTATAAAAAAGTCAAGGAGATATCAATGAAATTTATAAAGTAACCAAAGGCTAACATACTAAAGTTGGTTTGTAAGTTTGATTTATTTTTCTCAAAGGATATAAAGGTGCTCTAGTTAACATTTCAAACTCATTTATCACTTGATGGAGAGAATGAGGCTTCAGGAGAAAAAAACAGAATTTTCTGACCGTTTTTGGGCAAGTTTCCCCGGCGTTGCGCAAATTAGTGGCACTATGCAAATACGGGCTGGCACTATGCTAATGCCCTCTTCCCCCGTTCAAAAGTACAAGGCGCTGCTCAAATATGGCCCGGCGCTACGCTAATCCGGGGCGCTGTGCAAACATGGGCCCGACTCACCCGGAGACCGACAACTTTGCACGCGCCCAGTGCTGCGCTAACGGGCCAACCCTACTGCTTGGGAAAGGCACTATGCTAATGCAGAAAACCTCCAACAAGCAAAATATCTTGCCCTAACTATCAAATTCATCCTCCAAGCTACCTCCAAGGTCTGTAGAAGAACCAAGAATTGGTGAGTGGCATTCTCTCCTTGTCCCCATTGGGGGAATTTTGAGGTCTAAAATGGGCCTCATAAGAAAAATGTACAACAAAAATAAACTTTATAACAACCAATAGGATTCAAGATGATGATGTCATTCATAATGGATGATTCACCATTTTTGGAGTAAAAAAGTAAAAATATTAAAAAATAATAAAATAATAAAACTACTTTTTCAACTCGTATTTTAAACTTATCTCCCAAAATTTTTAATCAAATTTCGAGCGGGAGTACTCGTTGGATGCGTGGCTTATCCCTCATGAGTGGCCTATGTTGCATACTGTTAGCATAAAACAGAATACATAAAAAAATGTGATTGTAATCACGTTTTTTATGTATTTCTTATTTTTCATGTAGTAGGACTCATCGAAAGTATGCAACATGCGTACTCCTTGGATGAGGAATTAAATTCTACATCCAACGAGTACTCCCGCTCGAAATTTGAGTAAAAACTTTGGGAGATAAGTTGAAAATATGAATTAAAAAAGTAGTTTTTTCATTTTTCCCTCTAAAATTTGATGATGTCATCAAATCTTATTTGATTTTTTCCACTATTATTTTATAATTTCCTTAGGAGGCCCATTTTACATCAAAATTCCCTTAATGCAAGAAAAAATTTCAAATTGGTTTTAGTATTTTGTATTTGAAGTCGAAACCTGTGGTCTTACATGAAATGAGCCATGTTTTTAACCTTCTTAGACTAGTTAAATATCATTTGAAGGAGGATGAGTTAGTGAGGTCACAATTCATAATTCAAGGTGAACCTTCTTAAAAAATCCAAAGAAAGCAATCCTAAAAACCCTAGCCTCCACATCCCTCATTCACTACAAGTTGACTTCATCACCATCTTCATCTTACTTCACCAAACCCTAATTTTTCAACCAACATCTCCTATCACCATGTCAAGGGATAAAAACAACAGTAGTAGTGAAAGAGGTCAAAGGCCTTTAATACCAAAACATATGGGAGGGAAAATAAATAGAATTGAACCTCAAAGCGCAGTGGTTATCACCTCCTCTCCCAGGATCCTATCATGTTTTCATAATACAGGTTGCTTCCAATTTTGTGAGAAGGTCAAACAAGTGCAAAGCCACCCAGATCTCACAAGGCTTCTCATTCTCAACTTGCACAACAAACACTCAAGCCTTGCAGGAGTAGATTTTGAGATCTCAACAGATGCCATCTCTGATGCCACATGTATCCCCGCTATGGGTGAGAATTGGTTAAAGAAGGGAAGGTTGGACAAGAAATTTTTAGATTCATTTGTCAATACAAGGTATAGAGGAGGCAACAAGACAATTTTCCCTTTCTCACACCTCAAACACATATTTTCACCCTTGATGTTGGTTATCATGAATTACTTCACCTATGAGGGGAGATATTCCAGGATAAAATCCTACCACATCAGACTCCTCATGCATTTCAAAAAGGTTAAGATGCTCAACTTGCCCTACTATCTCTATAGGAGCATTGAGAAAATTTCTTATGTTGTTTGGAGGAGGACTCCTCCCAACAAAGGCAAAGCTTATTTCACCATCCCTCGATCAAGATGGTGCACGTCTTCTATTAGCCCCTCAGCCTCCTTCCATCAACCAAATTTTCCCTCCATATCTATGGTCAGTCATTCTCAACTATCAAAAATATCCCTTCTTCCCCTTTTATTGATGCATCAAATGAAGAGGATGACAGTGGCAATGATGAAAATAGTGCTGACAATAAAGGTGATGAAATCAGTGAGGCAGAGACAGAAATTAATGAGGAAGATCAAGAAGAAAATGATGGTGAAGAAGAGGGTAGTGAACATGGTAGTGAAGAAGATAAAAATAGTGACAATTTGGAAGAATGCAGTGATGGTAACGATGCAAGTGAGTCAGCCCAAAGTGAAGAAAGGAATGATGCTAATGAACAGAGTGCTAACCAAGAGGATGTTGATGAATATGAGGAGATTGACAATCAAAGGGATAGTGAGCATGACAGTAAGGATAGTGAGCATAACCATAAAAACAGTGAACAATACAGTGAAAAAAACTTTGCCACTTTGGAAGAGGATGCTGAAGGAAATGAAGAGGTTGAAATTGAAAATGACATTAGCATTGAAGGAGGGGAAACCAATAATGAAATAGAGGATCGAGAAGAGGCAGATGAGGCAAATCTTGGTGACGAAGAGATTGAAGGCAACAGTGAGGAAAATGAAACAGATCACAGTGAGGAGGAGGTAAAAGATAGTGACAAAGAGGTAAGTGATCAGGGAGACAACAAAGAGAGGAATAGTCATGACAGTCATGACAACTGTCCTGACTGTCTTGACAACAATCAGCCCTTCAGTGACAATGAAGATAGTGCCAATGCAAAAAACAAAGAAGATAACCCTAGTCATGATGACAGCAAAACAGGGGAATAGGCTCATAGTCTAAGTGATGATCACAGCCACGGCAAAGATACTATTAGAATCACCATCACACCTCTTGTGTGCACATACGAAAGAGGGCCAAGGCAAGTGTTCGTTGCCTCCAAAAGGCAAGGGACCTTGTCACCTGCATCAGCTCAAAGGCTTGACAAGGGTAAAGAAAAGATGGACAAGGGTAAGAAGGGTAAGAGGAGCAATAAAAATACTCAAAAGCCCCAATTCATTGACCTAGATAGTGATAATGAAGATAAGGAAGTGGTCACTAGACTGCTACTCCAAAGAAAAGATGCAGAAATCAGGGAACGAGATAGGGATTTTGAGATTGCACAAGGCATCATTCAATATTACAAATATGAGCACAAGTACTTTAAGAAGATAAAGAGGGGTCTTGATCTCCAGAAAAATATGACCAAGTACTATGCCATGAAAAACAAACTTGTTTGTGTCGAACTGAAGAAAGCCCTCCTTGAAGTCCAAACCCTAAAGGAGGCAAAGGGGCATGATAACCTTGGAGTTATGGCTTTAGCTTCTCAACAGGTCTCCCAAACCCCTTGAGGGAGGCCTCCACCAATTTTGAGGAAATTTGGAAACTTTTTGTTTTCTGTGATTTTGAAGGCCCATTAGCGCAGCGCCAATGGTGCTACGCTAATCCCTGGAGAATATTCAGGAGGAAAAATTAGCATTTTTGGACTTCTCATGGCTAGTACAATTTTCTCACCAAGTTTCAAGTTTCAGAAAAATTTGAATAGTTTTGACCCCTCAAAAGTTCAAAAAACACCTAAAATTTCACCATTCTGCCTCTATTTCAGACTTGGCACTGTGCTAATAGCAGTCTTGGGATTTTCGCATTTTTAATAAGATATAGGAGCTAGATCATGAAACCACAAGAATTTCTGGAAATTATACTCATCATACTTTCCAACGAGCCATCACGGAGTGAAATCCGACATCGGGAAGGGGTCCACAACTTGGTTGCAAAAGTGCCTATTTTTTGCTTGAGGTGGCGCTGCACAAATGGACTGTTTAGTGTGTTTTTGGCCAAAAGTCAACAAAACACACTCATTTATTGTAAAATCATATTTTAGTGTTTTTTAAGGCAAATCACCCTAGAATTAGGTGCTAGAAGTTATTTTGGCATTTATTTCATGGGATATTTTGTGCCTTGCGCCTTGCATGGTCTCTTGTGCATTTATGACATTTATGAGTGATTTTGACCTTTTCCAACCCTATCTAGGGTTTTTTCCCTCCTTTGATGAGTTAAATAGAGCATGAGGGCTTCATTGTAAATGTTGGCATTTGATGAGATTTGAGAGAAATACATGGTTTTTTGAGGTTGAAGAGCAATTTGGTGTTATGGAGCTTGTAGATGATTTGCTTTGATTGATGATGATGAAGCTTTCTTGCAGGATCCCTGAGCTTGGTTAATGGTGATGTGTCTCTAATTTTTTCATGTTTTGTTTTTTATCATTATGTTTCATCCTTCTATATGCAGTAGAACAGAAAAGTATAGGCTAAGATTGTTGTTTGAAGCACCTTAGTCCTTCCTGCCTTCTTTTGTCTTGATGTTTTCCTCTGCTGGGTGTGTTTAAGGAATTCTTAGCTGCTCCTTAGGCCTCCTTATGCTTGTTTATTTCATCAATGGATTAATATGCTAGTTTCCAAATATTTCTTATGGCAAGCCATGCTTATTTGATGCTATCTTAACTCTGTTTTTTAAATCTCTCTTTGAAGTATTATTTGTTAGGTTAAGCCAAGGAGGTCTTGTTTTGATCTTTCCCTTTGCCCATGCCTATCAGTTTGCCTCAAAGTTCTTAATAGCTTGATCAACAATGTTTAGTAGTTCCCTCTTTGATTGATTAAAGTTATTTCGTTATCTTAAATGTTTTCTAAAGCTTGAAGGTGAAATCACTAGAAGCTAATTGAGTTTCTCGCCTTCTATATTTCATTGGAATGTTTTTCTTGAATGTCTATTTGTTTAATTATTGTCTTTGAGTAAATGGTTTGCCCTATCTCATGATTAGTATCTTTTTCTTATCATATTTGAGACCTTCTTTTTATGGGTACTTGACAAAGGATTCTTAACTTCCCTTTGCCCTACCTTGTTTCCCCAACTTAATGTCCATTTCACTTCACACGTAACCTTAAGGATCCATTGACCACACTAGATTTGCCCTGTAATGCACTCTGACTCTTGTTGAGATATCCATGAATTTTATAGACTCCATAGCCCAATGATTTGATGATCTCTCACTCCACTTATTCTACCTATTTCATCTTACCCAACCAAAAAAAACAACAAACCCCACACTTAAAAACTAGCCTAAAATCAAAACCTAAATAGCAAAAAGTTCACATCATTTGCATGCTAAGAAGGCTAGGTCCTAGGACTCCAAATAATGGTTTCATGTTACCTTGTGCATTTGGTCTACCAATATGCTAAATCACAGGACCAAACTCTGGAACAATCCATGTCCACCCATCATGATTCATTGATATCACATTATGATAGTATTAAAAGTCAATAATTAAACCAATTTTTTATTTTTTTCAAAGGCCACACGAAGTGTTTGTACCGTTTGCAAAGAATTTCCATGGAATTTTTCGACGTTAAGTTACTACAAAGCAGAATCTATATTTCGTGTTGAAGAAAAAGTTGAAGGCTTCAGAGGAGAGCATTTATGGTAGCGTATATAAGTGGAAAACGAGAAAGAGAAAATTCTTCAACAACTCTTGCATAAAGAAGAATAAATTACTAAGTTGAAGCAAACCGCGTTGTCATTACAGAATCACATTGATTCTCATTCCTATACTTTCATTTTACCATCTGGCAATGAAGATCCAGCAACAAAAATATCTCAATTAAATACTGAACTGAAGATGGTAGAGAGATATCAAAAGGGCACAAAATGATCTGGAGATAGTAACAAAGATTATGCAAGCCAAAGATGGGGAATCAATAAATACATTAAATATTGTCAAACAACTGATGCCAAGATTAAAAGTATAAAGGAAAACTTAAAGGGAAATATATATTTGATACAGGCTAAAGATATTATCTAGAATGATATTATTTAAGAGATGAAAGAAATTTGGGGTTTTCTGACTGTTGTATTAGAAGAAAGAAGCATTATCAGAGATTTCAAGGAGAAGGTTATGGAAGACAAGTAGAAGACAATTAACAGAGCTATTTGGGCAAAGAAATTTATTCATTTCATTGATTCCAAGACTGACCAAGAGTTGGACGAGAATGAGATTAAATATAGGATTTCATATGCTCTAGATATTAACAAATTGATTGTTAAAAATGATTTCAGGAAGACTACACAGAAAAAGTTGATAGATATTAAGGAAGCAGTCAACAAGTTCAACAATTTATATGACAAAAGAGCCAGGGCAGGTTTTCCATCATGTTGGGGCCTTTGAGACAGTCTTTTATCATGGGATTCCTATGAACCACTACTGGTATTGGAAAAAAACAAGGTGGAAAGCACTCATGAAAAGACTCATATTCTAAAAGGAGCAACAGTGATTAATTTTTTTTAGAGGCACTTTCAACTTTTATGGTTGGTGAAGACCCTGTTTACAGAGAGATATCATTCAACAGAATTACTGCCTTTAGATTGGAATATCACAGGCTAATTAATTCACCTAAGGCAAACATTGAGGTGTGGAAGAAATGTAGAGCCTGGATGACTGTTCTCCTTAAATATCCCTCAACTTCAAAGAAAGACAAGTGATCAAATAAAGAGAATACAACAACAACAAGATGAGTTCATATTCAACAAATATATTAGGGTTTAAGTTTTATTTTATCTCTTTTAAGAGAATGTAATTGTAATAAGACATTTCGATGACATGTAATAGCTAGTTTATGAAGTTTTAAGTTGTTGAAGCAGTTAGGAGTAGTTTCAGTAGTTACAAACTGCTTTAAATTGTATTTAAAGAAAAAGACTTGAGAGAAAAAGGTTCTGAATTTTGGACTTTCAGACTACTGCAAATTTTGTACTTAATTTTCAAATGATTAATGAATGAAGATCAATATTTTTACATGTGTTGGTATTGATATGTTTTCTATTTTCCATTATGTATTTCTTTCTATGAATAAAATGAAGTAATGAAGCTGCAAGTCTCTTTTTACATATGTGAATAAGAGTTAAAAATCCTTAATGGGCGCTCCTTCATTTTAACTATTCCCTATCTTAAAATTCTTCTGAAGTTTGAAGTGATAGATTATGTTTATCAGCATATCAATTTGGGCTTCTTTTCTTCATGTTCTTCTTATCATTCTGTTTTATATCAGCAGATAATGGCATTGTGAGGCATTCATTGCATTTGATTCTTGAGGGTTTAATAAAAATCTCTAAAGGTGATTAAGCAAAGACCATTTGACATAATATTTCTGTGACATATCTATATCTATATATGTGTGTGTGTGTGTGTCTTGAGCACTGATTCCTTACCACAACCAAGGGATTGTTTCTTGAGATACAACATTTTTTGGCACCATTTCCGGGGAAGAAGAAACGAAGTTCATTCCCTGGGTTTTTATTCATATTTCCTCTGGTTGTTCAGAGAGGAGCAAATATCAGGCTGTGTTTTTATTTCATAATTATGGCATATAAAAGGCCACATACGAGGTCAGACACCTCACAACAGAAAGCACCAATTCTGTCAGATCCTGAGAAATTGGTTTCTAGAAAAGCTCAGAAGCCAAAGAAGTTTTCTACACCTGATGCTACACAGCCTGCAACTGGCAACAGTTCACATAACCCCTCATCCAAGGATATTTCCCAGAAACTCATTTTATCGGAACAAGAATCCTTTTCCCCACCAATTCATTTTCAAGAACCAAGGTTAGAAGAACAATCTTTTGAGTCTGTTTCATTCACATTTATAGAAGCTCAACCAAATTTAGTTGCTGGTTCTTCTGTTATTTTTCATCAACCCCTTCCTATATCAGTTATTTCACCCCATTCATCCACATCCTCAACTAGTTCACAATCCCCACCTATTCAAGGAGTGGTTAATCAAGGCATAAACATGGCAACCCCTACTTTATTGATAAAAAGTTATGCACGGTTAAATCTTCCACAACCTATGAATGCCATGCCCCAAGAATACCTCAGGTTACTTCCTCATTTTACTAGTGAAGATGAAGTGACTGCAGAACAACACTTGCCATTGTTTTGCACTTTTGCTGAGAATCTAAATGTTGAACATCTTGATGTAGTGAGAGACTTTTTGTACAGTCTCTGAATGGTGAGGCAAGAAAATGGTTTAAAGGTTTTCCAAATGGCTCAAATTATAATTGGGAGGAATTAGAAACATAATTCACCCAAATTTGGGGTGAAAAAAGAGATAATGGTTATTCGTTAACTGAATTTAATGCAATCAAGAAAAATTCTAATGAAAATATGAATGATTTTATTAAAAGATTCAACAAATTGTATAATAGTTTACTTGCAAAAATGAAACCTCCTCCTGTTGGAGCAAGGGTTGATTTTGCTGGAGCTTTTGAGTTAGATTCTAGTTTCACTTTAAGAGAGAGGAGATCTCCTACTCTTGAACAAATCCAAACTGATGCTTTAAAGATTGAAGCAAATATGACTGCACTGGGAAGACACAAGAAAAGCAGTCGGTTAAAGAGAAAGGTAAGGCCAAAGAGGAATCATCACAGGATCAGAGGATTGATGACATGACAAAGGTTATCAAGAATTTGTCAAATAAATTAGTGAATATGGAGTTTCAGTAGTTCCCTGACTTGTCGGGGACTGGTGGAGAAAAAATTAACAGGTAACATCGCATCGCATTTGGGAGTCCGTACCTAGCCTTTCCTAGCTTCTTCGAGAGGGCTCTCTCTATTTTGTGCAAAGGGTATGAACTTGTTTTATTTTAGGCTAGTTGTTAAGTTGAGGGTTTGTTTGTTTGTTTGGTTGGTTGGGAAAGTTTTTAAGTAGGTTAATAGAGTGGAGAATATCAATCCATTGGGCTATGGAGTCTGAAAAAGTCTTGAAATGTGTAAAAATGAGTCAAGGATAGTTCAAAGGGCAAGTTGGCAAGATCAAATGGATCTAATCAGGTCAAGGGAGAGTGAAGTAACCTGAGTTGTGAATATAGTGAGTTAAATGGGAAATCAAGGATCCTTTAACAAACCAATAAAGAAGAAAAATCTTCTAATATGATATCATAATGAAAACTTGAAGAGCAATGAAGGATTCCTCAATATCAACTAAGCTAAGCAAGTCTTAAAAAACAACAGTTAAGTAAGCTAAGAGAGCAGTGAAGGATTCTCTGAAATGTACATGAAAATAGATAGAATTCTAACATAACATATCATTAACACTAAAGAACATCTAAGGATTTCTTTAGCAAAACTTTGAGGAAGAAAACATGGAAGTTAAGAAAGCAGGTAGAAGTAGGGTACCAAGAAGGTAAATCCTATTTTCTATTTCTGTTCTATAACTAAATGAACCATAAACACAATGAATAACTAAAGAAAAAAAACATAAAGATGGAATACATCACCATTTGAACAAGCTTAATGAATCCTCAGAGTGAGCTTGATCCATAGAAGCACAATCCAACACCATCACAAGGCACCAAAAACCAGTTTCACCAATGAACTCTAAGTCTATTTCATAGCATGCTCAACAAATATCCAACATATACAATGAAACCTCCATGGTATATTTATCATGCATTGGAGGACTAAAACCTAATTAAGTCTCTAGAAGCCTATTAGTTAATCATAAATGTCACTTTTTTCCTTTGAGACCTTGCAAGCACCAAGGCACAAAATATCTAATAAAAAATATCTTCTCGACTATTTTTGGCAAAAAAAATTTACATTTGGGCTTCCCCAAGCTCAAAAATATTTCCAAGCATACATTATTGAATTTTAGACTCTCAGGGTGCAGAAATGATTTTTAGGATGTATTTCCAGGCCAAGGGCGCAACACATGAGCAACAAAACTGGGTCATCTTGCAGCAAAGTTTTGAAGGCCTTCCTGATGTTGGAATGGGCTCCGTGATGGCTCGTTCGAAATATTGTTGAGTCTACTTTCCAGAAATACCATTGGTTTTATGATTGGAACCTTATAACCTGTTCAAAAAGCGAAAATCCCAAGACTAGTAAAGGAACAACACATGTCCTGAAAACTAGGCAGAAAGGTGAAAATTAGGGTGTTTTTTACCCTTTTGGAGGACCAAATCAACTCCAAATGACCTAAAATTTGGTAAGCATGTTGTATTGGAGCTGAGTATTCCAAAAATAAAATTTTTTCCTCCTGAGGATGCATTGAGAAAAAGCGTAGCACCAAGGGTGCTGCGCCCTTGGCCCTCCAAATCAGCAAAAATCCAAAATTCCCAACAAGTTCCCAAAATTTGTAATTATCTTCCCTGTTATATATGGGATGCTTGCATGGAAGCATCAGCAAGAAGGTTGAGCTTTCTTTTACCTTTTTCCTCCTTTAGGGCTTGAAATTTGGCAAGGGCTCTTTTGAGCTTGGCCCTTGCAATTCGATTTCTAAGTGCATAGTGTTTGGTCATCTTCCTTTGGAGGTCAAGGTCTCTATTTGCCTTCTCCAATTTGGCCTCCAAGTGTGTGTTTTCTCGTTCTAGCCATGGCTCCCGATCATATTCTATCTCCATGGCAAGCAACTCACTTAGAGGGAGCTGCTCTGCCAAGGCAGACTCTTGCTCTCTTTGTCTTGCCAAGGCCTTCTTTAAACCCATGGTTCTTGGTCTTCTTCTGGACTGTCCTTCTTCATCTTCACTTTCCTCATGGGTGCCCATTAATCCCTCTAGCTTTACCTGTGCCTTTTGAGCTTCTTTCTGGGATCTAATTTATCTAGCTTCATAAATGGCTTTTTGTGCCCCTAGCTGTCTGTTCTCCATCTCAAGGGCATTATTCACAGTCTTAGCCATATCTAGATTTGCTTGGAGGTCTTCAAATTGGGCATTTTTTTTTTCTGGAGGAGCAAGTTTGTGATCCTTGCTTCATTTTCCTCGTCACTGTCAATATGAATGATTTAAAACTCTCTCTCAACCTCATGATGATATTATCCTTCTTCTTCTTTGATCTTTTTTTTGCATTTGTCAATCTTCTTAGCTGAGGAGGATGGCATGGTCCCTTGCCTTTTAGAGGCAGCAAAAACATGCCTCTTTCCTCTTTGATATGTGAGAGGGAAAAACTCAAAATTTTCCACTTGAATGCCCTCACCATGGCTGACCTCAAGACTACTTTTCTCTTCCTCATTGATCTCTGCACTGATGTCTTTTGCACTGTGTTCTTGAATACTTTCTTGAGCCTCAATTTCATTTTCTTCCATGCTAACATCACTGCTATGATCTTCATTTGTGTCATCATCCCTTTCTCCTTCACTGATATCAGCTTCATTGTCATCTAGGTTCTGTGAGCTATTGTCACCCTTATCATTATCATTACCTTGGCGATTTTATTTACTTCCTTCAATACTGGTAGGAGTCTTACTGTCTTTGGCACTCTTCTCTGCACTATCATCATTACCACTATCAAGCTCATTGTTTTCAATACCTTCTTGGCCATTAGGACTATTGTTATTATTGTCACTACCTCCCTCATTGCTGCTGCTAGCATTATTGCTGTGATTTTTAATATTGTTATCAGCCTCTTCACTGAATTTTTGGTCTTTAGTGTCACTGCTGTCATCATCATCATCATTGTTATCAGTTACCATGTTCTCTGTTTCATCACTGTCCTCTTTGTTTTCAATATCATCAAAACCCTTATCATTATTTGTGTTGTCACTGTTAGAGGTGTCTTTATCAGTTTCTTCGTCACTATTTTCCTCTTCACTGATTTCTGCATTTCATCCTCCACATTGACTAGTGGGATGTTTTCATCATAATCATCATTTTCTGGGTACTTTCCTCATCACTTGCATTTTCATCTTCACTTTTATCTACCTCCATGTCTTGTGCTTCATTGCTGACCTCTGCCTCTTCTTCATCATCTGCTTCTTTACTGTCCTCTTCTTCATCATCTGCCTCTTTATCACTGCCCTCTTCTTCATGGCCACTTTCTTTTTCATTGCTACTTTGTTCACTGCCTGAAGCATTAGGAGAAGGTGATGAAGGGGGATGGGATGATGAGGGCACATTTGGCTGAAGATGGGGTTGTGGGTTTGTGAACACTTCATGGGTGATGAACACCTCCCATGGAATACCCTTTTGCTCTAATTTATGTAACAAAACTATCTTGATAAGAGAATGGTGAAAAAGACTCTGCATTCATTGTGAAGGATGTCTCTTTTGCATAATATAAGACATCTTATCAATACTCCTATAGATATAATAGGGAAAATGTAGCAGCTTTACCCTAGTGAAGTGCATGAGAAATATTATATGGTATGAATAAAGCCTAGAAAACCTACCCTCACATGTAAAATGTTTCATGATGACTCTCATCAAGGGCGCATATCTCTCCAACAAATGTGAAAAGGGAAAAATGGATTTGCAGTCAGCTTGGTATCTAGATTTTAGGAAAGGCTCATAGTGTCTCAGATCCAAATTAGCCTGCTTGAACCACTTTTCTCCCATACTAGGTATCCCAGTGGCCATAGAAATGATATTTGAATATAGCTCAAAGTTAACCCCTGCTAAATTTACTTGATCATCATGAAGGTTAAGGATAAACAACCTGGTCAACTCTTGATCATCATGAAGGTTAAGGATAAACAACCTGGCCAAATCAGGATGACTCTGTATATGTTGTAATTTTTCACAAAAGTCAAAACAACCCACATTCTGGAAATATGAATTTGTCATAGGAGATGCCATCAACTCTGCAGCTGTCAGTGGTTCAACCCTATTTACTCTTCCACCTTTGCGCTACTGTCTTCTATGCCCTTGGCCTCCCTCACCATTGTCACTATTACCTTCCCTTGACATTTTAACTTTACTGTTTTGAAAACAAACACCCTAACTCTGTTTATGCCAACAACCTATCGCCACGCATCCCATTGTCGACATCCTTATGACGTAAGCCCTACAGTTGTCATCCTAGCCTCATTTTCCGCACACCTCGGTCTGTTTTGATCTTGTTTTACTCCAAAACTTAGTAAAATACTTGTTTTTTACGAATTTTTAGCATAGCAAAGCTTGAAATCCAGTACCAAGTCATTTTTAACCCCCGCGTCGCTTTCCCCTCGGGCTTTCTCACTATTCGTAGGTATTTAGTCATTTCTCCGCTTCACCGTTTTTCTTCTATTTTACTTTTCCAAATGGTCATGTGTAAAGCAAAGTCCAGGAAGTCGGAGCTTGAAACCCCACAAGCCCGCGAGGTCAGTGCTATCCCTGTACCTGAACCCCTTATTGATGCCCAGGCACGAATCCACGACCTGTTCTACCCCTTCAGCGTATCCCGTGTTAGACCCGAGTCGTTCGAACGTCATTTGAAGGGCCAAGATAGGTTCAGAGTTGTCGATTCAGGTCTATACTACCAGATTGCTCCAACCACATTCCTAGTTCCTGAGTTTTTTAGTTGGCTTAGTGAAGCTTATGATGAGCGCAGAGAGTTATTACTATCTACTCAGGGTAATAAAATTTTTCGCATATCCCCCGAGCTCATAAATAATGCCTTACGTTTCCCTCATAGTCAAAGTTATGTCGATTTCATTGATCTATCCCTCTCCTTTCAGTTCTCGAAGTTTCCCTGGAAGCAACAAAGTGAATTTCTCAGCTTTCTTTCAAACTCTCGTCTCACAGCTCTCCCGCCCTCGGATGTCGTTCCCTTGTCCACTTTCAGAGACAATGTTCAACTGATCCTTGCTTTAATTTCAGGTCTATTAGGTCTTAAGGAGGTGAAGCAAGTGTAAAAAGAATTTATAGCTCTTCTGTGGCTCATGACTCAAAAGGGTACGCTTTTGGATATCCCCACCTTCCTATCTTTGGCTATTCAACCTTAGTTCCAAGAGCTACCTTCAACTTGGTCTTTCCGATTTTTCTTGTTAGTATTTTATCTATTCCTATTTGAACACATTGACAAGTTTGAGAGTCTAGGTCTCAAGAAACTTTCGAGAACAAACGCCCAACCAAGAACTATCTTTTAGTGGAACATCTCAGTTCATCAACAGCCTAATAGGAGGGGGTATACGAGGTTCTTAAATGAATTCATGTCTATAGCCTATACTATAATACATGATAACACTCCACCCAGAATATTTCCTGAACAGAAGGACTGGCTGTAGTTCGATGAGGAAGATAGCACAAGGGACTGGTACCTATATGATGACTACACTGAAATCAGAGTCTATGGCACGGAAGTGCCCCCTTACCGTTTGCCGGTGTTTCTAGCCTTGCGAATTTTCGCCCTTGAGTTCATCCATCAAACCCTGAAGGCCGACCAGATCCACTTCATGCCTGTGAAGAAAGGATATATTCTCAAGCTCCCGACTTCTGTTGGCCCCTTCACCGTAAATTTGAGGCACACCCTCTCTATAGTGGAAACACTGCTTCAAGGGATGGACTTGCTACAAGGAAAAGTTTAGACTTATGACCCAAAGGGGATCCTTTCCAATATGAAAAGGAAAATAAAGTTGACTGCTTATGTACATGAGACTAGGCCCTTCATTGAGTGGAGATATAACCTTGATACATGGCCTTTGGATGCACAGATGGAGGCTGAGTCTTCAACCGCAGAAGGAAGGGGCGACACTACTTCTGCAAAGACAGAAAGGAAAGGACAAGCAGACGAGGCAGGTGCAAGAAGAGGGAAAGTGGGTAGGAGCATAGACTAGGATGCTCATCCCTCTAAGAAATAGAGGATTGAGGAATCAGAGATTGTGTGGTAAGAGCCACCACAGGAAGAGTTTTCTCGATATGGATTGCATGATAGAAACAAGGCTGGTTTCACGATTAATTTCGATGGTGCCTCTTCATTTGAACCTTTTAGGCTGTCACAGTCCATTTCAGTTAACAGAGCAGAGGTGAGGGAAGAAATAAGCACCAGAAACATGACTACACGAGACAAGCTGAGGGCTGAATTGGCCGGATTCGTGGAAAATTACCATACCCAACTTACCACTGAGTTAGATATGGACAAAGAACAGCTCATAATTTCTATTACAAAGGCAATGCTACAGCCTACAGCTGAGGGGACTAGTTACCAAGCCCTGGAGATCGCTTTGAATTTGGCCAACATCCCTATAACGGATAAGCTTGGTTTGCATCAGTGTGTCAGAGATATGTTGAGAGATGAGGTGGTGAAGCTTACACTCTCTTTGAGGAAACTTGAAGACAAGTACAAATCAGTATTGGAAAATCAGAAGAGAGAGAGAGCTAGTGCTAGGGTGATAAAAAAAAACCTGGAAAATCTCAGGAAAGGATGCAGTTCTGAGGAAGCTCATCACTAATATGGAGGCGGAAAAATGTGAGCTAAAGAAGAGTCTAAATATGCCCCACAGAGAGCATGTTCAAACGGATGAATTGGTCCAGATGGAGAGGGAGAAATCGGTTCTCACTAATTCACTGGTTAAGGAACAAGAGGGAAACACCAAGATGGCTGTGGAGATTGTGGGCTTAAAGCAGAGATTGTTTGATCTACAGGGAAAATGGGACCAACATGTATGCATGGCTCCAACTTCTGACGAGCCTGGAACTACCCCTGAGAAGCTGACCAAAAAATTATCATATTTAAAGGTTTCATAGAATGAATCCCAAATAGCTGACCACATACTTAAAGAGTTGGAAGCTAAACTGGTGACAAATGAGAAGGTGGTGACGAATTTGTAGGCTGAAGTCGAGAAAATGACAAGGGAGAAGCAGGTGCAAGATAAGACCATCAAGGATTTGACTACTCGTATCAAGGGAAATGTGACGCTCTTGGAAGCTAGGCACCTAATCTAGATGGACATAATATCAGAGGTCAGAAAGCATTGGAAATACCTCACTCTCATGGATGACAAGAAAATCGCGGTCCGCTTATTCAAAATAAAGTTGCAAGAAGGGCGCGAGGAAGCAGAGGCAAAAGTGACAATGGCTAAGAGGTACATTAAGTACCTGAATGAGTTAGACCCTAAGGAGTTACTCACCCAGGGGATCATAGACCATTTCAGAGGAGTGATGGAAGTCAGAAGAGTGATCCAAAAGGAGACTGCACGCATGAAGGCGCTGATCTGTTTTGAGCAGATTGCACATGGAGTTGAACAGTTCGATCGAGAGTGGGATCAACTGGTGGAGGCAGGCCTCCCATCACGCTGGGATCCTGAAACGGGCACATTTTTTGGGCTAATGGTTTATGAACATAAGTTAACAGAAATTATGAACTAGGCTAATTTATCTTTGGAGAAAACTGCTTGCCTGAAGGCAGAAACAATAATTGCCTCTCTAAGTAAGGAGTTCTCTCTCCTCTACCAAATATAACAATTTTTAGCCATTCGAGTAGATTAAACGGAGCTTACAGATATCCAAGCTTTAGTCGAGACTTTTGTCACCATGCAGCCCCCAGGGGAGAGTGCGTAGCAAAAATGCAATGAGTATGCCAACACTTCGGTAATAGTATCTTCTCACCAGTCGCTGCCTCCTCTCAGTCGCAAAACTGGTTCGTCCTCATCATTAGCACGTCCTAATCAGCAGCCATCCGCACTCCTATCCTTTCCAAAAAATGAAACTCATGTTCTGGCCCAGGTGGTCTATTTACTTTTTATTTTCCTTTCTATATTTTGTAGAATTGGGTTAAATCTCTGTTACACACAGTGCACTTTTATTTTTCATTTTACTAATATGCTTTCAGTTAGCGCCTTCGTTAAGCCATGATGTAGGTGATAAGAGGCCATTTTCCTCATCATCATTTGTTATTCTTGATTGAGACCCCAAATTGAAAAACATCTTCAGGGGAATATTTTGTCTGAAAAATATATTTTCATAACAACTCAGCTGAAAAACTATAAAATATGTAATCAGAAACTAAGAAAGGGTTCTAGATTTTTCAGAGAAGAACTACTAAATTGTGTAGTATCTCTTTTGTAAAGTTTTAAGGTCCTTCTATAGTGTATGCCAGAAGACCCCTTTGGGGAAAGGAATGAAGTATTTTATGTTGTGTAATGGATTCAAAATGAAATGAGTAACAATATTTATTTTCTCAGGGTTGTTTTAATATAAATGTTCACTGTGTTCTTCATCATTTTCCTGTTATTGTGGCTTTCAGAATGCGAATGTTATAATTTGTCTAGATGTGAATTTATCTTGCATGGTACTCATATCTGCTCACCTATAACACTTTAAATATGGCTCGAGGTGCAGTTTCTGTTCCAAGTTTTATTTTCATACCATTGTTCTTCTTGTATTAGTGAGGGGTGGATTCTTATGTCAGTATAAGCCTACTTTGCTCTGATATTTCCTTCATGTTCTTTCACAGTTTGTCATAGTCATTTACTCTGATAACTGTTTACTGGTTTTATGTTCGGCCTATTTCACAAAATTTAGTTTTCATGTCTACATCTGATTCATGCCTAGAGACCCTTATGCTACACAAATAGATGTCATCTTGGCCAATAATCTATCTCTGATATCTTGGTCCCATACCAAAACTCAAATCATCGTTACATAACAAGAGGTTCTATCCTATCTTCTTGTAAAAACATTTTGAATCCTCTTGACTTAAGATGTCCTATGCACTGGTCCTTAACAACTCAAGGCTATCTCTAGGAGTTACTACAGTGTGACTAGGCTTCTAAACTGCTCGGGCTGATTTGACACAATCCCAGGGAAGTCTATGAGAACTATTAAAGTTAGTAGGCATACTGGAGGCTAGTGGAGTTGCTAGGTGGATGTCTTTTACTATTTTGAAGATAAGTATTTATGGTCCACCACCAATAATTTATAAAAACAATCTAGGGATGTTTTGGGTTTTTCTGAGTTCCTTTATTTAACCCTAAGGTTTTAATGAGTGTCCTCCAGTTGAGTCATCATTTTTCTAGGATGGTGAAACAATTAGATTCTTTTTGACAAGAGCTTCTGAATTTTCTAAGGATGTATAAGCTTGTTACTTACTCAGAAGGTCCCACCGTGTTCACCATTATGTTAGTTCCCCATAATTTGTTAGATTGGTGAGAAAAAATGAATAGGGGTAGCATCAGACTAGTCTTTGGAGTCCTAGGACCTAGCCTTCCTAGACTCAGAGAGGGCTCTCTGTATTTTGTGCAAAGGATATGAACTTGTTTTCTTTTTAGGTTTTGATTTTAGGCTAGTTGTTAAGTTTAGGGTTTGTTTGTTTGTTTGGTTGGTTGGGAAAGTTGTTAAGTAGGTTAATAGAGTGGAGAATATCAATCCATTGGGCTATGGAGTCTGAAAAAGTCTTGAAATGTGTAAAAATGAGTCAAGGATAGTTCAAAGGGCAAGTTGGCAAGATCAAATGGATCTAATCAGGTCAAGGGAGAGTGAAGTAACCTGAGTTGTGAATATAGTGAGTTAAATGGGAAATCAAGGATCCTTTAACAAACCAATAAAGAAGAAAAATCTTCTAATATGATATCATAATGAAAACTTGAAGAGCAATGAAGGATTCCTCAATATCAACTAAGCTAAGCAAGTCTTAAAAAACAACAGTTAAGTAAGCTAAGAGAGCAGTGAAGGATTCTCTGAAATGTACATGAAAATAGATAGAATTCTAACATAACATATCATTAACACTAAAGAACATCTAAGGATTTCTTTAGCAAAACTTTGAGGAAGAAAACATGGAAGTTAAGAAAGCAGGTAGAAGTAGGGTACCAAGAAGGTAAATCCTATTTTCTATTTCTGTTCTATAACTAAATGAACCATAAACACAATGAATAACTAAAGAAAAAAAACATAAAGATGGAATACATCACCATTTGAACAAGCTTAATGAATCCTCAGAGTGAGCTTGATCCATAGAAGCACAATCCAACACCATCACAAGGCACCAAAAACCAGTTTCACCAATGAACTCTAAGTCTATTTCATAGCATGCTCAACAAATATCCAACATATACAATGAAACCTCCATGGTATATTTATCATGCATTGGAGGACTAAAACCTAATTAAGTCTCTAGAAGCCTATTAGTTAATCATAAATGTCACTTTTTTCCTTTGAGACCTTGCAAGCACCAAGGCACAAAATATCTAATAAAAAATATCTTCTCGACTATTTTTGGCAAAAAAAATTTACATTTGGGCTTCCCCAAGCTCAAAAATATTTCCAAGCATACATTATTGAATTTTAGACTCTCAGGGTGCAGAAATGATTTTTAGGATGTATTTCCAGGCCAAGGGCGCAACACATGAGCAACAAAACTGGGTCATCTTGCAGCAAAGTTTTGAAGGCCTTCCTGATGTTGGAATGGGCTCCGTGATGGCTCGTTCGAAATATTGTTGAGTCTACTTTCCAGAAATACCATTGGTTTTATGATTGGAACCTTATAACCTGTTCAAAAAGCGAAAATCCCAAGACTAGTAAAGGAACAACACATGTCCTGAAAACTAGGCAGAAAGGTGAAAATTAGGGTGTTTTTTACCCTTTTGGAGGACCAAATCAACTCCAAATGACCTAAAATTTGGTAAGCATGTTGTATTGGAGCTGAGTATTCCAAAAATAAAATTTTTTCCTCCTGAGGATGCATTGAGAAAAAGCGTAGCACCAAGGGTGCTGCGCCCTTGGCCCTCCAAATCAGCAAAAATCCAAAATTCCCAACAAGTTCCCAAAATTTGTAATTATCTTCCCTGTTATATATGGGATGCTTGCATGGAAGCATCAGCAAGAAGGTTGAGCTTTCTTTTACCTTTTTCCTCCTTTAGGGCTTGAAATTTGGCAAGGGCTCTTTTGAGCTTGGCCCTTGCAATTCGATTTCTAAGTGCATAGTGTTTGGTCATCTTCCTTTGGAGGTCAAGGTCTCTATTTGCCTTCTCCAATTTGGCCTCCAAGTGTGTGTTTTCTCGTTCTAGCCATGGCTCCCGATCATATTCTATCTCCATGGCAAGCAACTCACTTAGAGGGAGCTGCTCTGCCAAGGCAGACTCTTGCTCTCTTTGTCTTGCCAAGGCCTTCTTTAAACCCATGGTTCTTGGTCTTCTTCTGGACTGTCCTTCTTCATCTTCACTTTCCTCATGGGTGCCCATTAATCCCTCTAGCTTTACCTGTGCCTTTTGAGCTTCTTTCTGGGATCTAATTTATCTAGCTTCATAAATGGCTTTTTGTGCCCCTAGCTGTCTGTTCTCCATCTCAAGGGCATTATTCACAGTCTTAGCCATATCTAGATTTGCTTGGAGGTCTTCAAATTGGGCATTTTTTTTTTCTGGAGGAGCAAGTTTGTGATCCTTGCTTCATTTTCCTCGTCACTGTCAATATGAATGATTTAAAACTCTCTCTCAACCTCATGATGATATTATCCTTCTTCTTCTTTGATCTTTTTTTTGCATTTGTCAATCTTCTTAGCTGAGGAGGATGGCATGGTCCCTTGCCTTTTAGAGGCAGCAAAAACATGCCTCTTTCCTCTTTGATATGTGAGAGGGAAAAACTCAAAATTTTCCACTTGAATGCCCTCACCATGGCTGACCTCAAGACTACTTTTCTCTTCCTCATTGATCTCTGCACTGATGTCTTTTGCACTGTGTTCTTGAATACTTTCTTGAGCCGTAATTTTATTTTTTTCCATGATAACATCACTGCTGTGATCTTCATTTGTGTCATCATCCCTTTCTCCTTCAATTATATCAGCTTCATTGTCATCTAGGTTCTGTGAGCTATTGTCACCCTCATCATTATCATTACCTTGGCCACTTTCTTCATTTCCTTAAATATTGCTAGGAGTCTTACTATCTTTGGCACTGTTCTCTACACTATCATCATTACCACTATCAGGCTCATTGTTTTCACTGCCTTCTTGGCCATTAGGACTACTATTATTATTGTCACTACCTCCCTCATTACTGCTTCTAGCATTATTGCTGTGATTTTTACTACTGTTATCAGCCTCTTCACTGAATTTTTGGTTTTTAGTGTCACTGTTGCATCATCATCATCATTGCTATCAATTACCATGTTTTCTGTTTCATCACTGTCCTCTTTTTTTTTAATATCATCAAAACCCTTATCATTATTTGTGTTGTCACTGCTAGAGGTGTCTTTATCAGTTTCTTCATCACTATTTGCCTCTTCACCGATTTCTGCATTTTAATCTTCCTCATTGACTAGTGGGCTGTTTTCAACATAATCATCATTTTCTGGGCTACTTTCCTCATCACTTGCATTTTCATCTTCATTGTCATCTACCTATCTTCTACTTCATTGCTGACCTCTACCTCTTATTCATCATCTGCCTATTTACTGTCCTCTTCTTCATCATCTGCCTCTTTATCACTGCCCTCTTCTTCATGGCCACTTTCTTGTTCACTGCCTGAAGCATTAGGAGAAGGTGAGGAAGGGGGATGGGATGATGAGGGTGCATTTGGCTGAAGATGGGGTTGTGGGTTTGTGAACACTTCATGGGCAATGAACACTTCCCATGGAATACCATTTTTCTCTAATTGATGTAACACAACTATCTTGATAAGAGAATGGTGAAAAAGACTTTACATTTGTTGTGAAGGATGTCGCTTTTGCACAATATAATACATCTTATCAATAATCCTATAGAGATAGTAGGGAAAATGTAGCAGCTTTACCCTAATGAAGTGCATAAGCAGTCTTATATGGTATGAATAAAGGCTAGAAAACCTACCCTCACATGTAAAATATTTCATGATGACTCTCATCAAGGGCACATATGTCTCTAGCAAATGTGAAAAGGGAAAAATGGATTTGCAGACAGCTTCGTATCTAGGTTTTAGGAAAGGTTCATAGTGGCTCACATCCAAACTAGCCTGCTTGAACCAATTTTCTCCCATACTAGGTATCCCAGTGCCCATAGAAATGATATTTGAAGGTAGCTCAAAGTTTACCCCTACTAAATTTACTTGATCATCATGAAGGTTAAGGATAAATAGCTTGGTCAACTCAGGATGACTTTGTATCTGTTGTACTTTTTCACAAAAGTCAAAAAAACCCACATTCTGGAAATATGAAACTGTCATAGGAGATGACATAAACTCTGTAGTGTTCAGTTGTTCAAACCTATTTACTCTTCCACCTTTGCGCTGCTGTCTTCTAGGCCCTTGGCCTGCCTCACCACTGTCACTATTACCTTCCCTTGACATTTTGACTTTACTGTTTTGAAAAAAAAACACCCTAACTCTGTTTATGAAATGATATGGAGAGGTGAAATGAGATGGTGATGAGAAAGGCAATTTTTTTGCAAGTGGATGAAAAGGATGAGTGAATGAGGGTGATGGAAAAATGAGAAGAATGAGAGGTTTGGAAAACTTGATGATCACCCTACAGATCTGTAAAAAACTATGCTTTGGACACCTTGCACTGATATCAAAAGGATGTAAATGAAGGCAAATGAGTTTTCCTTTTCCTTTTGGGTTTCTTACAGTCATTTCTAACTTCACATCATCAAGCTGCATGAAAGAGGGTAAGGCATCCACATATCTCTCAAAAACAAAGTTAGGAAGGCACCTAGCAGAAAACTGGAGGGGTTTTTTAGGCATTTGAACAGTTGTACTAGTGTAGAGGCCCTCCTGGCCAAGAGCACAACACTTGAACGTGATTTCGGGTGGCTGCCCGTACTGTTGGGTCGGCGGAGGGCATAGCGTTGAATGCGCAGCGCGGGCAAGGCTGAACGCTGTCGTTGGCACATGCATATCTACTCTTTGGTGAACGGCTATGGCACGGGCCTATTGGGTGAGCTCTTGTGCAGGGTTAAACATGCAGCACCGACCAGTCAGGTGAGATCCCATGAACACGCAGCGCTGCCGGAGTGAAGTCTGTCGGGTTTCTGGCCGTTATGAAAACACGAAGCACGCCGGTCTGTCGGGTCTCTGGCCATTGTGAAAATGCACAACACGCCGATCTGTCATGTCTCTGGCTAGGAATAGCTGCATGACTGTCTGTCGGGTCTCTGGCCGTTGTGAAAAAGTGCAGTATGCCAGTCTATCGGGTCTCCGGCCGGGAAAAGCTGTACGCTAGTTGTTGGCACGGGCTACTGGGTCTGCGCTGAGAAAACGCGTAGCACGCAATCATAGGTGCGCAACATATAGAGAAATTTAAACAACAGAAAACATCTTGGAGCATAGCACTGGCTTCCAGGCATGTAGCACAAGGAAATTTTGCCCAATTTTGTCAGAAGAGCACACTTTTCGCTTTGGGTGCTCTCGATGACCTTGTGAAAGAAAAAAAAGTTGCTGAAGGGTGAAGAGGGACTTTATAGGTTTAAAAATTTGATTTTTTAAATGTCAAACCCACTTTTCTAATGTTTTATTTTAAAGCCTTTGACCTTTTACTGATATTTTATTTGGCCCTTTTGCTACAGGTGACTAGGTGTTGAAGTTTGTCTTTTGCTGCAGGTGGCTAAAGCACTGATTTAGCTTTCTCCGTTGGTCTTGAAAATATGACATAAACCAACAGCCTTGTAATCACCTTTGTTTTTCCACCTTTGAGCTCAACACTATGTTTTTACCATTTTTTTGATCGCTGAAAGTAAGTGTCTTGAAAAGAGAACTTGACCCACATCTTACTGATACTCTTTACTTTCTTCTTCTGCAGATGTTGTTTGAGTGACAAGGCTTGTTTTCTTTGAGTGGTCTATGTCCTTGAACACGTTTACTTCAGCAGGTGTTATGAAACCCTGAAGTGACCTTTCCTTCTGATCCTTGAAAATGCTGAATTATCTTTGATAACCTTAGACATTCACACAGTGGTGGAATCCTCAAGACTTTTTATATTTACCTTGGAGCTTATACCATGTTTTTCTATCCTTTAACCACTAAATGTAAATGAATGAAATGAGAGCTTGACCCTCCTTTGTGTGTTTTACTGCATTGGATCCCTATTTGGCATAATGTTGATTGAATCAGGCTTAGAAAACTTGATCTCCCCTTTAAACTCAGTGTTCCCTGCTTTCGTTTAGAAACTCATTAGTTACCCTATCAATTTCCTTTGCTGATTTACTTCATGAAATTCCTGCAGAAATGTCAATCACAGTTACTTTTTGCAAAACTTTGAAATTAACAAAGTAGCTTTATTTAGAGATCACCTGCTCTTTCTTTAGAAATCATGTGTTTCTCTTCTTTTTCATTTGAACCAAGTCCTAGTATAGGAATAACAGAGCTTAAAATACCAATGAAGATCCTACATCCTAGGGAAAACCTAATGATCTAGTGGTAGGGTTTTAACTTGGTCTTTTGACTGAAATTAGGCTTGGGATATTAATAGTGTAAAAACATAGTTTTTTGACCAATTGGTGTATTTGAAAATACATAAAATGATGTACTTGATTGATCTAAAGAGCTTATAGGAGTAGTCTTGAGACCATCAAGGTTTGAGGAACCTGATGAAAATGGGAAAGAATATGCTGATTGTAAACCCTAGATGAAAGTGAAAAAGTGGGGTAAAGACAAAAACAAAGTGTTGGTGTGATAGGTGGGAAAGAGGAACTAGATGAGTGGCATAAGCCCAGGAGGGGACCTTTAGGGATGGCAGGTTAGTCATGGACTAGTAAATAGTAGAATAATGAAAAATTTGTGACAAGGATAATGAAGGAAGTGAGATTTATAAAACTCACAATATTCAGGAATATTGTTTTTAGAAATCTAGGACTAATATTTAGTCATCTTCAGATAGTAAAAATTATTGATGACTAACAAGAGCTAAACAGTAAAAATCCTGCACAACAAAAAAAAGGAGTTTTCAATCCTCAATCCTGCAGATTTTGCAGAGGGAAAGAAGAGATTAGGACCAAGTTCAGGCACCATTATATATAGAAGCAACACCTTCACAGTCTACTGAGGATGATCAAAAAGAAGTTGAAGATTAGATATTTGCTGTTTACATGGAAGATGATGAGGAAGAAGAAGAATGTGAAGAAGAATGCACCAAAGTTGAGGTGTCATTTGACCAAGAAGAGATGGATGAGTATTGTAAGAAATTCACAGATTTTATGCAAGCAGAGCTGCATAAGAAGTATGATTTAAGATCAAGGAAAATATCAAGGACTCAGGATGATGAGGAGAAAGAGCTAGAGTCAGTACCTTCTCCAATGGCAAATCCACAACCAATGAACTTAGTAAAACAATCAGATAAGGGGAAACAACCTATGAATCCAGTCAGTGGAAACTAAAAACAATAGGCTGAGACTTCCCAAAATAAGTCTATTGATACTAATAATTTGGAGAAGGTTGTTACTGTGCCTGAATAGACTGCTAATCCTAATAGAAATCAAGAAGAAACTGAGAATATTTCCAAACAAAATCAATCCTTCAGTCTATCTAAAGAGCTAGAAAAGATCAAAATTCAAGTGCCCCTACTTGAGCTAGCTAAGACACCAGGTTACAAGAAGGAAATTACAAAATTCATTAATCTTTCTTAGTCTGATGATATTGGTGATACTGTGAATTTGCAAGAGGAAAAACTAGTGGTCACTTTTGGTCCACATGTGGAGGAGGTAGATTTTTCTGTTCCCCCATTTTATATATCACTGCTTCTTCATGATTTTATTCTTCATAATTGTATGTTGGATTCTGGTGCGTCACATAATCTCATGCCATTATCTTTAATGAAAGAATTGAATTTACAAATTACTACGCCCTATAAATACCTATATTCATTTGATTAAAAAAGGGTGAAGTGTGTTGTGTTGTGGTCCTGTGATTTGGTAGATTGGCATACCAAATGACAAGGCAACATGGAACCAATCTTTAGTGTTCTAGGACCTAGCCTTGCTAGACTCAGAGAGGAATCTCTTAGGTTATTTTGCAAAGGATGTGTGCTTGTTTGCTTTCAAGGGTTGATTTTAGGCTAGTTATTAAGTGAAAGGTTTGTTTGATTGTTTTGGTTGGAAATAATGATCAAAGAGCATAGATAGAATGAGAAATCTCTAAGTTATTGGGAAATGGAGTCATATGGAAGTCATGATAAGTTTATAAAAGGATCGGGGTGTATCATAGGGAAAATCTAACTTGGCCAGTGGACATTCAAAGTTTTTGGAATAATGAGGTGAACATTAAGGAGAAGAATGAAAAGTAGGACAAAGAGAAACTAAGAATTCTTTATCATGTACTTTAAACAATAGACATCTTTCAAGGAATCTATTTTGAAGCAAGCCAAAGGACAGGGAAAACCATAGAATTTTTTGGACAAAATTTTAATAAGAAAACCTTTCAGTCAACTATCCAACAATCAAAAGAATACTTTCAGATAAGAAAAAATATAAGAAAACAGTAAGAGCAGCCTAAGATCAAACATAAATAATCTAATCTGCTTTTGACTAAGTCTATGAGGATATTCAAAGCAAATTTTTAAAGGCAGACCAGAGGACATGGTACACCATAGAATTCCCTGGTTTAGACTTTACTAAGCATACTTTAAAGAAGTTTCAGAAAAAATTCTCAAGTTGTACTCAAAGGATCATGGACTTACCACTTAATTTCCTGGTTTCACTCTATTGAAATCATTCCTTAAAACAACCTCTCAAGTCGTACTCAAAGGAACATGGAATTACCAAAAGGGAAACTCCTTGGTTATAATCTATTGAATCATTTCTAAAATAACAAGCTAGATGGAACTGGGGGGCAATTAAGAATCCTCAATCAGATCTTGCAGAATAAAACATTTAGACAGTGAAGAGTAAAAAGAACCAAGGTGCTTTCAAAAGAAATTTCTTAGCCTAAAACCTTTACTCTACTGTAACAAAGAAATATGGAAACATAATGAAAATAGTAAATGAAAATAACATATATAAGCACTTCACCAATAGCCAAGCTCAGGGATCCAGTGATCTAGCCTCCTCCATCATCAAACAAATCAGGGCATCCACAAGTTCCAAGACATCAATTTTCCTTCAACTTCAAAGAGACTATGTATTACTTCAAAGAATCATCAAATTCCAACAATACAATGAGTCCAAATGCAATATTTATGCTGAAAATGAGGAGGTGAGGTCAAGATAGGGTTTGAGTGTCATTTATTACATAGTAAGTGCATTCTTGACCTTGAAAACCATGCAAGGCCTAAGGCAGGAATATCTGCAACTACTTCTCTGTTTCAGTAACTCTGTTTTAATTTCTAGGGAAGAATAGGTGAAAAGTTTTATTTTAAGGCTTATCCTTAACTGTTACAATAACTGCCTTAATAGATAAAATATCCTTTGAATATGAAATAACTGCCAATTGCCTTTATGAAAGGAAATCAAGCTGTAGGTGGCAATTTGATCTTTTGGAGGAGTAACTTCTTCCCTTTTGAGTTATTCGAGGCTGTATTTGGGTATATTTGTCTTTGTTTTAATCATCAAACTCAGTGATAGGCCTTTAACCTTGATTTTGCTTTAATAATTTGTCTTACTGTCTCTTCTCTGTTTCTTCTTAAATAACTATTTTATTCGTCTATCCTTTATCCTTTATGATTTAGCCTTTATCCTTTAATCACCATATTTAAAGGGCTAATCTATGTTTTTTCCTTTGATGTGTAATTAGCCCTTTTGATTCTTTTGTTCTTCACTGTTCCTTCATGTGTTAGAGGGTTCCTGATCGATTGATGGTCATGAGTCATCATCGACCAGAACCTGAGAAAAGGCCCTCTGATCTTCACAATTCGAATTAAGATCCCTGGATCGTCATCCAGAGGGTCTGATTTTTTCATTTATGGACTATGGGAGAGATTTTTGGGCATCACCGCCATCAAAACTGCAACACACAAACCAATATTAGTTTTTAAAACCTGCGAGAGTGGTGAAATTTCCTTTTTTGGGGTTTTGGAGCTGTTGGGGCAATCTGTAGAGAAGGAGAATGTAGGGGAGTGATCTCAGAGGCGAAATCATAAGGAAATTCAAATGAGGGCGATGAACTTTGAATTCTGGCATGGGAAGGGAAAAGAGGTTTTGGGAAACCACCATGGTTTATCACGTAGGGTATGGGTGGTAAGCGATTTTGGCTCGGGGTTGCGCGATATCACTGGGTGATTACCGCGTGTCCTAGGCGAAACCCCCCATTTCGCGCGGATTGGTGTCTTTAAACCCCGGTACCAAATTTTGCCCGATATGTGATTTAGACTGTTAGATCTCGAGGAGAGAGATCAAGAACACGAGTGGAGCCCGAAGATGGGGTGTAGGATTTGAGTGGAGAGTGGGGCTAGGGTGGTGACGTGAGCATTCTTGTCGGGTAATATGGGGTCAGGTTGTAGACGGGATGAAGGATGGGGTCGCGACAACCGTTAGATCAAGGTTGATTAATGGTGGATATGGCCTGGGGAAAGGTGAAGCGGGGTGAAGGAAAGATAGGGAAGGGGCTTAGGATAGGCGGAGGGAAATGGTCCTGTGGGGGTAGAAGGGACCGGGGGTCGGGAAGAAAAAATGGCTTAGGAGAATAGTGGAAGGTTGGGGTCAGGGTTGCATGAGTGAGGGGGATAGGGCTTTTAGTGGAAAGGGGCTTAAGGCCTATATTTGTAAAAAGGTGGGTTTTATTATAAAAACAGAGTTTTAAAAGTACCGATAGGTTTAAAAGGTTAGTTTTAAATAATGTAAAAGGGACCTTTACAGAGTTTTAAGGCTCTTTAGAGGAAAATGTTGAATAAGGGGTGATTACAAGGGTTTTTAGAGGGAAAGGAAAAATGGATTTCAGAGGGGGAAAAAGTGATGAATGAGGGTGTAAGTGGGGTGATAAAATGAGGAAATTAGGCCCAGAAAATGGAGTTTTCCTTGCAGCAGGGTAAACTTGAGAAGGCAAAAGAAGAGTTTATATTGGAATCATTTAGGTGCAGGATGATGAAGGTAGTGAGATTTCTAGAATTCACAATGTTTCTTCAAATATTGTTTCTACAAATCTAGGATTAGAACGTAGTTATCTTTTGGTATCAGCAAAATTTAGTGATGACTAACAGTGGCTCCACTTGGGGAGGGCATCTTTCCTTTCAAGGTGTCCAGAACCTCAGTTGATCAAATCTTTGGGTTTCAGCAGACCAATACCTTATCCCTTGGGCAGATTTCCCTTTTTTTCACTTTCTGATTTTATTTTGAAGTGACAAGTCTTAACCATCTGCAACATATAAATTTCCCAGCAACACTTCTACCTACCCAATCCTACTTGTCCTAACATTTTTTCTTCCTTTTTGAGTGCATTTGAACTAGCAAACTCTTTGACATCTTATTTTTGAAAATAGAAATAAACTATCTATTCCTATCCTTATTTCTTCTGAGAGTTCAGATTAAGCTATTGAACTCTTTTATTTTCTAACTAAACTACTTGATTGCCAAGATTAAGTTGTTTGGAAGTCTTGATTCTCTATCTATTGACATGAAATTTAAAACATGGTTCAAATCAGGTTTAGACAGTCTGATTAACCATGGTTGTGGCATTTAGAACAGTTGCACACCACAATATTTTGCAGAGAAAGTAAATTAGAAAGATAAGGCTGTGATTTGTCATTGGTAATGCATCCTTATCCATCTCTTTGGTTCTGTTTTGAGCATGTGGAACCAGAATCTTTATATTTTCCTAATCTATCCTTCTTTGATAAGTTAAGCCTGAAATAATCTTGACAATATTTGTTTCTACTAACTTATCAACATAAATTTAAAGCATGTTCAGCCATGATTAGGCTAGATGATTGAACAAGATATCATTTTGAATCAGCAGTGGCATTTAGACTTGCACACTTTTAGCAGTACTATTTTTTGGGTATGGGGCTGTACCTCTTTTGATTTTCCCTCTTGTTCTTTTTCTTTCATTTCTTTGTTTTTTGTATTTTTCTTTGAATTTTCTCATGCTATGTTATGTATAATGAGTGAAAATTTTAAATCTAGGATTCTTGGTAGAAATAATGTTTAAGCATCCTGCCATTGACAGGACCTCCAAACAGTTCTTCTCCATTGAGCCCTTGTAAAAAGAAAGCATTATGACCCCTGATTGAATGAATGATATAAGGTCCTTTCCATAAATTTTCGAACTTGCCATGTTTACCTTTATCTTCTCTTCTTGAATCCCATTTCAAAACTGTGTCTCCAACTTGGAAGTTACTTGATTTGGTCCTTCTATCAAAGATCTTCTTGATGTTTTCTTGAACTACCTGTGTCCTTTTTCACACTTCCTCTCTTGTCTGCTGTAGATGAATGGTTTGATTTAGTCTTCTCTTCATATCATTTTATTCTGTTTGTACTTCTTGGAGAAGCTTTATGACTGGAACTCCCAAAGATGTAGGGAAGACTACATCTAGGCCATATACCAGCTGATAGGGGGACATATTTATTGATTTCTTGGTGGTTAGCCTGTCAACCCATAATGCATGAACCAACTTACTATGCCACGATTTCTGATTTTGATCCAATAGCTTTTTGATAATGTTGACCAGACTTTTGTTGGAGGATTCAGCTAGGCCATTTCCTTGGGGGTAGTAAGCTGTGGAATGTCCTAAAGTGATATGGTATTTATAGCAGAAGTCAATCATTCTTTTGGATTTGAAAGCAATAACATTTTCTATAATGATTTTCCTAGGACAACCAAATCTGGATAGTATGTTAGTTTCAAGGAACCTGATAATGACAGAGTCAGAAGCATTCCTAGAAGGGATGGATTCTATCCACTTGGTAAAGTAATCTGTGGCAGTAAGGATCCACTTATGTTGGGCAGATGAGGTTGGGTGAATTTCTCCAATAAATTCTAAACCCCATTGCTAAAAGGGAGCCTCTATACTGATGGGATGTAAAGGTAAAGGTAGGAGCTTTCTCTTGCCATCAAAAAATTGACACTTATGGCAAGTCATGACTAGTTTTTGAGTATCTGGGAAAAGGGTGGGCCAATAATAGCCAGCTCTAAGGATCTTGTTGGCTGTTGTCTTCTAGTAAAGGTGGCCTCCACATTCTCCTTCATGCAACTCATGCATGATTTTTCCTGCATCATCCTCAAGCAAACATTTAAGCAATATTCCAACAACATTTTTCCAATATAACACTCCATCTAAAACGCAGTAATTTAAAGCTTTTAGTTTCAAGAATCTAGCTTTAGTCTTTGGTAGAGAGGGCAGAGTGTTAAGATAGAGAAGCAAATAAATGATATCAGCATACCAAGGTGAATTCAAAAATGTTTCTTCAATGTAAGGAGCTATGAATTCTTTTGTTTCTTCTAAAACATAAACCATGTTTATATCTAATGATTGGAAATTTGATTTTGCCATGAGTTTTGCTAATCCCTGTCCTTTGATCAGCTTGGTAGGCCTGATTTCTAAATCATATTCTAAGATAATAGCAATCCATTTTCCCCTTTTACCATCAGGGTCTTGATTTAGAATGTCCTTAACAACTGTATGTGGGACAAAAGCAATGATATGAGAGTGTAAAATGTAGACTCGGAAATCTTTCAATGCTTTTATCAAGGCTAAGGCTTGTTTCTCCATGATATTATATTTGAGTGGAGAATCTCTTAAGGTTCTACTAAAAAAATATATTGGTTGTTCTTGGCCCATGTCATTCTTTTGCAACAAGACTGTAGCAATGGTGTGTTCAGAGGCAAATGAAAAAATGTAGAAATCCTTAGTAAAATTAGGACTAGTAAGAACTGGTGTTTGAGTAAGAAATTTTTTAACCAGTTCAAATGTCTGTTTAGCTTCTAAGGTCCATTTAACCCTTGTTTCCCTTTTGAGCATATTTGTGATATTCCTCAAAAGTTCAGCAAGGTTGGGGATGAACCTTTTCAAAAAAATGATCTTCCCAATGAAAGATTGCAATTCTTTGAGGTTTCTAAGATGGCTAATTTTCAATATGCCTTCAATCCTTTTAGGGTCTACTTTGATTCCCTCTTTAGAAATTATGTGGCCAAGAAGTTTTCCTTCTTCGAGACCAAAGAGTGTCTTTTTGGGATTCAAATATAAGCCATATTTTCTACATTTTTCAAAAACTTTTCTCAAATGAATCTAATGTTCTTTATCAGTTTTGGAGAAAATAATAATGTCATCAAGGTAAATGATTATAAAATAGCCTATGTCTTCTGAAAAATCTATGTCCATGGCCCTTTTGAATGTGGCTCCTGCATTCATCAAACCAAATGGCATTTTAACATACATGAATGTACCCCAAGGTGTAGTGAAAGCAATTTTGTGTTGATCACTTGGGAGTATTAACACTTGGTTGTAGCCTGAAAAACCATCCAACAGTGATATTCTTTTAGATCCAACTACCTTTTGAAGTATGTGGTCCATTTTAGGCAAGGGATAATTATCTTTCAGGGAGGCTCTATTCAGATTTCTAAAGTCAATGCAGAGCCTAATTTCCCCGGTCTTCTTCATAACAGACACAAGGTTGTAGACCCACTGTGAGTATCTAAGGGGAACTATGTTCTCGACATCATACATTTTCTTGATCTCTTTCTCAACTAAAGGCAATAAAATAGGGTTTATCCTTCTTAGTTTTTCCTTGAAAGGTTTCTGATTTTCCTTAAGAGGAATTTTGTGTTGAATGATGCTATTATCATATGATTTCAGATCTTTGTAGCCCCATGCAAACACATCTCCAAACTATTTAAAAAGTTCAATGTATTCTTGTTTGATATGAGTAAGGAGAGTACTAGATAAATTGATCATTTTGGGTTCGTCTGTGCTGCCTATGTTATGTTATTATACATTGGTTTCTGTAGGCTCCATCTTTGGTTTTTTAGCTACATCATTGAAATCAAACAACTCCTCTAATGGTGTAAGACCTCTTGGTATTGATCATTTTTACATTGTAAAATTTCAAGGTCCTTTTGGGCTGTTTTGTTTGATAATTTTGCTATATAAAGATATCCACATTGGTTTATATCAATAGTAGAGGACAAATCTGTTCATGGGCTTGTTTTTCATCAAAACATTCTTCTTCAAGGCTTAAGCTAGGTGTTAATTCAGCAAAATCATTTTCAGATTGCAGAAAATCATCAATGTGTTTATCACCCTCAAACACTTGCCAATAATCTTCATTGTTAGGGACTATGGGCCTATTTTTCACTTTGATATTGAATTGTTCATTTATCTATGGTATTTGGAAATTGTTTGCAGCAAAAGAAAGTTCATTTGCAAGGTTTTTTGATATCTAGGGATGAAAGTGAGTTCATATTTTTCAAAGGTTTTTAGGAGCTCTAAGGTAGCATTCCTATATTCTCTCAATCTTGGGTTTTTGGCTGAATACTCCCCTTTTATTTGCCTAACGATCAACTCTGAATCTCCTTGGACTGATATTTTCTTGGCCCCTAAATCTTTGAGCAAATGTAGGCCAAGTAGGAGAGCTTCATATTTTGCAATGTTATTGGTGCACTGGAAATTAAGTTTATAAGAATGTCCTTGGTTTGTAGTATGTATCCATACACCAGCTCCAGAACTTGTTTTGCTACAAGAGCCATCAAAGCTCATTTCCCAAAGTATTTCTATCTCATATTCATTTTTATTTGGTTGTTCAGGGCTGCTAAGGTTAAGGCTGTCAGATTTTTTAGGAGGTTTAATCTTATCTTATTTTCCTTTTCTTGTTGGCTGATTTAATTTTCATTGTACAAGATTAAAGAGTCTAAATCTGAATGGATAGAATAAACATGAGTGTTGTTTGGTCTATCTATGTTGCTTACCATAAATTTCATATGAGATTCTCTGTATAATCTTCTAGTTTGGTAAAAAAACAGGTATGGTAGCATAAGACATGTCCATTTGAAGGCTTCCTTGAAGTTTTTCTCCCCATGATCTAGATAGAAGCATGACATACTTTGGGGGGATGTCAGCAACCACTATGTCCATAACTAGACCCTTAGCAGGAATTTGTGCCAAATTGACACATAAATCCTTGATTAGGCCTAAACACTTGACTTTGCTTGAATCAAAGGAATACAAGTCCTTGTAAAGTTTAGTAATGTCTAGGCCTAATCTCTCCATCACTACTTTTGGCATAAGGTTGTGAGAGGCACCAGAATCTAGCATGGCATTGTGCAAAATTTTATCATGTATATTTAGGCTGACATAAAATGGAGGAATGGTTCCTTCTTGGTATTTTCATTCTACTTCAGGAACAAACAACAGTTCTAGTTTATCATTTGTCAAGTTTAATTTATCAGTATCATTTCCTATGTTCAAAGCTTTCAAAGCTTGGTTTTTATATACATCCTGGGTTACTAGTTCAGCTAAGGGTATGCTAATTTTGATTTTGGAAATCTCACCCTCAAGGCTGAAAGGGACTAATGTTTTTGACATATTTACATCTGTTTTTTCAATCATAGTATTTTTAGCAATTCTGATTTGCTGAGTTTTATTAGGACTGTTTTTTAGGACCGATTTGTGAGGGCCACTAACAGAGGTACTAGGGCAGCTTTGGTTAACACTTTGCTGACATGATTTGTCTTTATCTGAGTCAACTTTCTTAGTCAAAGTGTTACAACTGTTTTTAGTCTTTTTTCGGAATATTTTCTGAAGTTTTCCTAACAACAGTATCTGTGTTGTCATCATTGGAAAATTTTGGTTTCCTTTTTCTTCTAAGATCATATTGTATGTGTACTTCCATTATTGCATTTTCAAACCCCAATTGGTAATCTTCAGAATCCTCATGATTATTTTCAATTTGTTCTGAGGAGAAGAAACCTTGTTCTTCTTCAGTGAGGAAGACATTTGTCTCACCGTCAGATCCTATCAGATTTACATTATTTTCTTCTAATATTTTAGTTTCCCTTTCTTCTTCTTGATCTACATAGTTTTGTTGAATGGGAGGCCTAATTTGCTGGTCATTATCTCTTTGTCTATCTTGGATAGGGTCTCTTCTGAAATTTGGATTTCTATTTCTGTTTTAGGAATTGATTTGGTTTTCTCTTGGAGGTATTCTATCACTTAGATTTATTTTCTCAAGATTTATTTCCATTACCCTCACTAAGTTATTAATTTTGGCATCAGATGATGAGGTTGATGCCATTGTTTCATCTTTGTATGTAACTCTTTTCTCTGATTTTAATCTAGCTCTTTTCTCAATCATATTTGATTCTACACTAATAGCTCCCCTTTTCATATCTTCTAAAGTCAAGGGGTCTCTTTCTCTTAGCTGATAGGCCATGTCTGGATCAAAGCCTTCAGGAAACTTAGCTAAGGCTAGGCCTAGTGGAGGTTTCATGTTTGGGGGAAGTGCATTGTAAACACTATTGAATCTTGTGCAATAATCTCAGACACTTTCCCCAATGTTTCTTTTGAGGTTGCTATATTCTGAAAGGATTTGGAGAGGGTTCTTTATAACTTCGCACTTGATTATGAATGTTTTGTATAAAGAAGGGAGATAATTTATGCTATTAAGAGTTAAGCCTTTAGACCATTTCTTGGCTTCTCCGCCTAAACTTTGGGCAAATATTCTCATCTTAATGGTCTCTTCTTCTATTTCCATGTAATCAAAGGCATCATCCATTTTATCCACATGCTGTTGGGCAGTAGTAGATTCATTTCGAGTGAAATGGGGAATTCTAGATTGATAATCATTTGGTAAAGGAACCAGAGGTTGAGGTAACACTAATGGGGCGTACCATGCTGCCATGGTGGGAGTAAATGGGGAATTTACAAGAGGTGGATTTGTAAAAGGAAAAGTGGGATGAAAAGGAGTGTTTTGAACAGTGGATGTGTGAATGAGAGTGGTGGAAGCACTTGGATCAGTAGGCTGATTATGAGCAGGTTTGTTGTGGAAAAACTGAAGTGGTGAAGAAGCTGAAAATCAAGAGGAGTGGAAGGAGAAGCTTCTCTGCTAAAGTTCTGCTGCAAATCTGTGGGCTCAAGGTCAGATTGGTCGATATCACTATGAGACTTGGTTCTAAATAGGTTCTTTGTATGAGACAAGTCAAAGTGAGGATCTTTCAAGACTGTAAGGTTTTCAGGGACAAATATTGTTCTTTGGATGGTCCTACTAGTAGTTAAATTTCCAGCTTTAGGAGTTTGCCACAAAATATTTTCTGGATCATCAACTATTGGAGGAGGATTAGGGTCTGAATGAGATCTGGTATTGATCCTATGTGAAGCCATATTTCCATTTCAAAAAAGTAGAGGGGCTGAAAGCTTTGAGGACTGTTTCAAATGTTTTGACCTCTCTTAGTGTTTTAGTACCTTTCTAAAATATGGGACTAGGCTTCCAAACTTATTTAAGACTGATTTGATACAATCTTAAGGGAATCTAAAAGAACTAGTGGATAAATAGGCCTACTAGGGCTAGTGGAGCAGCCAGGTGGAAATTTTTGGCTTTTTTGAAGGTAAAATAAGTTATGGTCCACCACCAAATTAGCAATAAAACCAATCAGGGAATTTTTTCTGGTTTTCTGAGTTTTTGTGTGGTTTTTATGGTTTCTAGAGTCCTAAGGAGTACTTATTTTGTCACTGACTTAGAAGGTCCCACCGTGACCGCCAGAATGTTGTGGTCCTATGATTTGGCAGATTGACATACCAAATGACAAGGCAACATGGAACCAATCTTTAGAGTTCTAGGACCTAGCCTTCCTAGACTCAATGAGGGATCTCTCAGGTTATTTTGCAAAGGATGGGTTCTTGTTTGCTATCAAGGGTTGATTTTAGGCTAGTTATTAAGTGTAAGGTTTGTTTGATTGTTTTGGTTGGACATAATGATCAAAGAGCATAGATATAATGGGAAATCTCTAAGTTATTGCGCGATGGAGTCATATGGAAGTCATGATAAGTTTATAAAAGGACCAGGGAGTATCATAGGGAAAATCTATCTTGGCCAGTGGATCTTCAAATTTTTTGGAATAATGAGGTGAACATTAAGGAGAAGAATGAAAGGTAGGACAAAGAGAAATTAAGAATTCTTTATCATTTACTTTAAACAAGAGACATCTTTCAAGGAATCTGTTTTGAAGCATGCAAAAGGACATGGCAAACTATAGATTTCTTTGGACATAATTTTAATAAGAAAACCTTCCAGAAAATAATCCAGCAATCAAAAGACTACTTTCAGATAAGAAAGCATATAAGAAAACAGCAAGAGCAGCCTAAGATCAAACAAAAATAATCTAATCTTCTTTTGACTAACTCTCTGAGGATATTCAAAGAAAATTTTTAAAGGCAGACCAAAGGACAGGGCACACCATAGACTTCCCTGGTTTAGACTCTACTAAGCATACTTTAAAGAAGTTTTAGAAACAATTCTCAAGTTGTACTCAAAGGAGCATGGACTTACCACTTAATTTCCTGGTTTCACTCTATTGAAATCATTCCTTAAAACAACCTCTCAAGCCATACTCAAAGGAACATGGACTTACCAAAAGGGAAAATCCTTGGTTATACTTTATTGAATAATTTCTAAAATAACAAGCTAGATGGAACTGGGGGGAAATTAAGAATCCTCCAATCAGATCTTGTAGAAGAAAACATTTAGACAGTGAAGAGTAAAAAGAACTAAGGTGCTTTCAAAAGACATTTCTTAGCCTAAAACCTTTACTCTACTGTAACAAAGAAAGATGGAAACATAATGAAAATAGGAAATGACAATAACAGATAGAAGCACTTCACCAACAACCAAGCTCAGGGATCTAGTGATCTAGCCTCCTCCATCAACAAACAAATCAGGGCATCCACAAGTTCCAAGACATTAATTTTCCTTCAACTTCCAAAAGACTATGTATTACTTTAAAGAGTCATAAAATGCCAACAATACAATGAGTCCAAATGCAGTATTTATGCTGCAAATGAGGAGGTGAGGTCAAGATAGGGTTTGAGTGTCATTTATTACATATTAAGTGCATTCCTGACCTTGAAAACCATGCAAGGCCTAAGGCAGACATATCTGCAACTACTTCTCTCTTTCAATAACTCTGTTTTAATTTCTAGGGAAGAATAGGTGAAAAGTTTGACTTTAAGGCTTATCCTTAACTATTACAATAACTGGCTTGACAGATAAAATATCTTCTGAGTGTGCAATAACTGCCAATTGCCTTTATGAAAGGAAATCAGGTTGTAGGTGGCAATTTTATCTTTTGGAGGAGTAATTGCTTCCCTTTTGAATTATTCGAGGTTGTCTTTATGTATATTTGTCTTTGTTTTAATCATAAAACTCAGTAATAGGCCTTTAACCTTGATTTTTCTTTAATAATTTGTCTTACTGTCTCTTCTCTGTTTCTACTTAAATAACTTTTTTATTCATTTATCCTTTATCCTTTAAGCTTTAGCCTTTATCCTTTAATCACTGTCTTTAAAGGGCTAATCTATGTTTTTTCCTTTGATCTGTAACTAGCCCTTTTGATTCTTTTGTTTTTCACTGTTCCTTCATGTGTTAGAGGGTTCCCGATCAATCGATGGTCATGAGTCATCATCGATCAAAACCTGAGAAAAGGCCCTCTGATCTTCACAACTCGAATTAAGATCCCTGGATCGTCATCCAAAGGGTCTAGTTTTGTCATTTATGGACTGTGGGAGAGATTTTTGGGCATCACTGCCATCAAAACTGCAACACACAAACCAATATTAGTTTTTAAAACCTGCGGGAGTGGTGAAACTACCTTTTTTGGTGTTTTGGAGCTGTCGAGGCAATCTGTAGAGAAGGAGAATGTAGGGGAGTCATCTCGGAGGTGAAATCATAAGGAAATTCAAATGAGGGCGACGAACTTTGAATTCTGGCGTGAGAATGGAAAAGCGGTTTTGGGAAACCACTGTGGTTTATCGCGCAGGGTATGGGCGGTAAGCGGTTTTGGCCCGAGGCTGCATGATATCACTGGGCGATTGCCACGTGTCCTGGGCGAAACCGCCCATTTCACGCGGATTGGGGTCTTTAAACCCTGGTATCAAATTCTGCGCGATATGCGATTTAGACCATCAGATCTCGACGAGAGAGATCAACAGTGTGGGTGGAGCCTGAAGATGGGGTGTAGGATTTGAGTGGAGAGTGGGGCCAGGGTGGTGACGTGAGAATTCCTGTCGAGTAGTGCGGGGTTGGGTGGTAGACGGGATGAAGGATGGGGTCACGACAACCGTTGGATCAGGGTTGATCAACGGTGGAGATGGCCTGGGGAAAGGTGAAGCAGGGTGAAGGAAAGATAGGGAAGGGGCTTAGGATAGGTGGAGGGAAATGGTCCTGTGGGGGTAGAAGGGACTGGGGGTCGGGAAGATAAAAGGGCTTAGGATAATAGCATAAGGTCGGGGTCAGGGTTGCATGAGTGAGGGGGCTAGGGCTTTAAGCAAAAAGGGGCTTAAGGACTATATTTGTAAAAATGTGGGTTTTTATTATAAAAACAGATTTTTTATAAGATTTTAAAAGGCACGATAGGTTTAAAAGGTTAGTTTTAAAAAATGTAAAGGGACCTTTACATATTTTTAAGGCTCTTTAGAGGAAAATGATGAATAAGGGGTGATTACAAGGGTTTTTAGAGCACTACAAGGAAAAGACCCTCTAGCAGAGGTTATAAAGGAGGTGTTTAGTGTTATAAAATTGGCCAAAATTGTCAAAAAAACATATGGTACCACATCTGTTTCTGGTAACGGAGGTTTTGGCGAAGCTTTTAACGGAAATTCAACACAACTAAAAAAAAATGGGCGGCTAGAGGTTATTATGGATGTTTTTTCATCGGTGCTCTTATCAGGTTTTAACGCACCAGTGCGTATCGGTAGATAGCGCACCGAGGCGGTCGAAGGAGAATGCACTGGGCCATTAAGGAAAATAACAACACCGGGCCTGGTGTTGGTGATACAACGCACGAGGCCGTTCTAATTGGTCTTGGAATTTGAGTGGTGCCCATAGGTCGTATCAATGCGCCGATGTGTATGCTTATATAAATGCCCTTGTGCATCGTATCACACAAGTGCACCGAGGTTTACAATTGGTATCGGTATTCGTGTGGTGCAAATATGTCATACAAATGCACCGGCGCTTATCGACACATAAACACCCTGGTGTGTACTATCATGCAAATGCACCGAGATTTGTATTTGGTATTAGTATTCGTGCGGTGCCTATTGGTCATCCAAATTCACCGGTACGTATAGACAGAAAAAATGCCCCGGTGCATAGTATCACACAGACACACTGCAATTTATAATTGGTATCGGTATCGTGCGGTGCTCATAGGCGGTGAAACGACACCAGTGCGTATAGATACATAAACGCATTGGAGTGCCGTACCGCACAAACGCCTCGATATTTTTAACTGGTGTTGGTATTTGTGCGGTCCCGATAGGTAGTAAAAATGCACCGGTGCACTTAATAATACAAGCGCACTGTTTTCATTTTGTATTTTTTAGAAACATCGACCTGTGGCAGTGCAATTATTGTGATTGTTTTAAATTCATTATTCATCAAAAGTCGACACATATTATAACAATATTAATATTAATTAATTTTTTATTAATGGATTTGAATGTGATGTTTAGATTAATTTGTTATATCATATCATAATTATTGTGGTTTTTTAAAATTCATTATTCATCAAAAGTAGACACATATATATGTTATAACAATATTCATATGAATTAAATTTTTATTACTGCATTTGAGAACGACAATGGAGAATGCAATAGCGACAATAGAGAACGCAATAGAATAAATTAAAACATTTATTATTATATATATATATATATATATATATATCTATATATATTCATATCTATATCTATATCTATATCTATATCTATATCTATATCTATATCTATATCTATCTATCTATCTATCTATCTATCTATCTATCTATCTATATATATATATATATATATATATATATAGATATATGAATAAGACATTCTTTGTCATACAAGATGGGACAGTTATTGGTATCCCTTTATCTTTCAATTGGGACCCTATGTCCATTACATTAAAGAAAATGTTTGATTTCACAGACATTTTTCCAAAAATAGTACAATGCCTTGCTTTTATATCCAAACATAGTGATCATCATTCTTCGCTTGAACTGCTATCACTGCTAGAGCTACTTCCATGACTTGGGTTATTTTCAAAAATGTTTTACTCACGACGTTGATTGTTTTCTTCTTCTTCACCTTCTTCCATCTACAAACATAAAAATAAACTGTAATGAGTGTATATACATTGGTGAGAATAATGAAAATTGCAATATTAAATAATATACATCAATGTAAATCGAAAAGAAATGATGTACCAATGCAAAAATTGACTCATAAACTATACACATTCTTTCAAAACCATGTAACATGCCATCTTTCAAGATTTGATCTGTTGGCGCAGTGCCATACTTTGTTTCATACAAGTTTAATACCCCATAAGAAATCATATATTTAATATAAAAGATTTATTTTTTCTATTAATTATAGACGAAGCTAAGTAAAACAAGATCGATAGATGCTTACAAATTCCACAATTAAGTTCTGATATGCCAACATATATGCACAACCCTTATTTAAACCAATTTCAATCAATTCCTCTGATGGTTCTTCTTTGTATGTTAGCACCTGTTTGGAGACATTCAATGATGATTTTTGTAAAACAACTTAAAAATACAAAAATGAAATATAGTTAAGTTGTTATAAGGAAGTAACAATTACTCACAAACTTAGATATCAATCCTTTTCTTCCTTGTCGTCCTGTTTTATGTGCTGAATGAGTTCCATTTTCTTTTCTTTTCTGCAAGAAAATACTTGAAAATTAATATTTAATGCTAAATTGTTTATTTATTTTACCTAATGGTCAAAAAATTCAATGATTACATATTACATTTGAAGCACGTTGTTGTTGAGATGGCTCCTCCCGCGATGCAATTTTGTCCATTTCTTTGACCATCTCCTTGTACACCTTTTTGGAAATTCCTACTGGCATATTTCTGATATCAGCTCGTTCATCTTTTGAGATTTTCATAATCTTCCTGAAAATGTAACATGACAATAAACTATTTAATTTTTATATTGATATATGAAAAGTAAGCATAACAAAAGTGATATTTATAAATAATTATAGACAAACATCTAAAGGAATATTACTTTTTCATTACTTCCTTTTGGTTGTTGTATGTTTTTTCTATTAAAAGTCTGACATGTCTCATTGACAAATTCTCTGGAAACTCTTCCTGTAGTTTACATAAAATCTGGTTCTTGGAATCATTGGATTGGTTTTTGTATTGTAAGTGGAAAGAACGTATATACATTCGTTCCACTAGATCCCTCAAACATTTGTAAAAGTTTTTCCCCCTTTCGTTAACCTCCAACACCACTCCAGATGAGCTAAGGAGCAATTCATTTTCATTTGCATGTTCTATTGTTTTTCTTTTCTTAGAAAAACATTCCTTTTCTAAGTTGTTGGTCTCTGTAGAACATTAAACAAAGGTGAATTAATAGACTTTTTCACACATGTTATCTAATAATTTTAATTATATTATTAATGAAAACTAAAAAAAGAAACTCATATTGGATCGATAGTATTTTTTCATTCACCTGATTCATCCTTTTGCAATTTTTCCATCAAGCTTATACGTTCTTCTGGTCCTAGATCAGAAATAATCTTATCGAGCTTCGTCATTTTGTGGCTTTGCATGATACACATTAAACAATACATATTATTTAAACTTACATATAGTTCAAAAATATTTTTTTTGTAAAATTTTTACAAAGAACTTGCCTTTTTTTCTTTTGATCTTGATGTGTTATTAGTATTTTTGTTACTTGATCTCTTGTTAGTCATTTCTTTAAAAATATCAAACATGTATCATATCAGTCAATAATATATTTTTAAATAAACTGTCAACTTCTCAATTAAAAAAAAAAAATCTAAAAAAACCGGTGCGCCATTCATGGTGAACGCACCGACGTCGGTGCGTGTATGTCTTTACCACACACCGCAAAAATAGTATAATACACCATATGGTGCTCTATGTCAACATGAAGCCTCGATGCGTTACATGTCAATGATCGCACCGGTTAACTATCATAAAAATAATAAAAATCATCCAGTGTTAGTTTTTTTAACATAAATCGGTGCTATATTTTACATATGGCGCACCGTTAAAAAAATCTTATTTTTTTCATATTACTTATCTGGTGCTCTTGTAAACAACAGAGCATCAGTGTGCTACCTTACATAGGGCGCACCGGTACTTTTTTTTTTTTTTTTTAAATCATTCCAAGGCCGACATGGATTAGGATACGACTATGCTAATCGTCCCGTCGGTTGCATGTCTTAGGTCTATATTTAGCAATAAAAAACCTATAAATATAAATTGAAAAGTCCTAATTCTGAATCAGAAAAAGAAGAAGAAGAAAGGGGAGAAACAAAAAGAAAGTAAGGTTTGTATTTTTTGAAAGTTTTTTTCTTTTTCGAAACTGAACGTTCGTGGTGCGTCATAATGAAATAGCGCACAGACTACATATTTTTCTAATTTTTTATGAAAGTACTTTCGCGGTGCGCTCTGATAACAGAGCGCCTTGGTGCACTCTTTCAGATAGGGCGCACCAAATTTTTTTATTTATTTATTTACGCAAGGGTTGACATGGATTGGGATCCGACTATGTAGGTCAACCCGTTCGTTGGATGTCTTAGGTTTATATTTAGCAATATAAACCCTATAAATATAAATTGAAAAGACCTAATTTTGAAATCATAGCAAGTGGGAGAAGATAGGGCAGAAACAAAAATAATGTAGGGTATGTTTGTAAAATGGTTTTTTTTCAAAATAGCACGTTGTATGGCGCGCCATAATGTAATAGTGCACTGGTGCCATATGTTACATATGGCGCACTGATAAAAACATAATTTTTTTTTAAATTTTTTTATCACTATACTTGCGCGGTGCACTGGTATAACCAAGCGCACCAGTGCGCAACATTACACAGGGTGCACCGGCTAAAAAAAATATGTATTTTTTTAAAGATTGACGCAAGGGCCAACATGGGTTGGGATCCGACTATGCAATTCGTCCTGTGGGTTGGATTTCTTATGAGTAAAAAAACCCTATAAATCTAAATTGAAAATAAAGAGAGGGAAAAAATGGCAGAAACAAAAATAATCTAGGGTTTTGTTTCTAAAAATTGATTTCTTTTTTTTTATTTTTGTTTCTAAAATCTGCAGAATAGGTAAAAAATTGCAGAAACAAAAAGTTAAAAAAACAATAAGATTTGATTTTGTATTTTACTTCATAAAAAACTAGAGAAAAAATAAAATAAAACAATACACTTTGATTTCTTATTTCACTGCATAAAAAAAATTGCAGAAAAAAGTACAAAAAAACAATAAAATTTACTCATGTCATTTAAAATTCTATCGTACAGGGTTTGAATTACCAGAGGCTTGGAATTCAGATTATCTGAATACTTCTATTCAAACGTATTTCCCTGCTCCACAATGCTCTCGTGCTCTGTTTGCTCTAGGTATGTATCCTGCAAATCTCTGGCTGACATTTTTTGCAAAAATAGTGAAATAATGAAAAGTGTTTAGTATTTAAAGAAATGTTTTATGAAATTAGATTTTCGAAAATATTTTGCCGCCCAATTTTCAATTTACCGCTTTTTTTTCACTTAAAGAAAATAGGGTTGCACTTTTTTTATTGCGGTTATTCAATTACCAGTGCGTCATTTAATTGAACCACACCAGTGCTACTTGTTACAAAAGTGCACCAGTGCGCAAAATAAAGAACTGACCAGTGCAGGTATTTGAACAGTACGCACCGGAATTACATTTAGGTTTGTGCACCAAAGTTTATTGTTGTTTTGATCAAATGCAGGGAGAAAATATCATATATTATATGAAATGGACAATTCTTCAAAATCTAGCTCATTCCATAATATTTCTCAAAGTCCATCGCGGAGTTCTCCCTATCCATGTGGAGACGTAATATTTACTTCATATTTTTTTATTTTTTTACTATCTAATAGAATTTATGTATGTTTTTTATCCATGTAGTCAATCATGCACAACTTAATTAAATTTATAATGTATAAAAATTTGTAGGTTCATGCAGATTCATCATCGAGTTCAGATGCACAAAATTTATTCAAAGTACTTCTCCAAAACATCGAAAGTTCTTATCAGGAGCTGCATACCGCAAGACGCATTTGGTAGATGAAAATGGATAGCTGCTTCACCCTGCCAATTGTAACAATATTGCATCTTCTAGACACAATATCGGGACAATGATGGTAATTATAATTATAATTTTTTGGTATATATATATTTATTAATATGTAATTATTTCAACGTCAAACCAATTTATAATCATGCAATATTGTCAACGTGGTTACAAATTGATATCATAATATTTTGTACTAATCATGTTCAATTTTTTTTTTTAATTATTAGGATTCTAGTGATGATGAATGACCTACGTACCATCTTCCTTTGCACCCCACGACAATTTCAAATCGAGAGAAGATTGAATTAAGAGAAAAAATTGGAGAGGAATGATACCAAGAATGGTTGAATCAACCACCGATTCAATTCTCGCTACGTCTAGATTCACCAATTAGGAATGACTACAGCAATAGTAGTTCTTCACAAGCTGGAAATGGAGACAATCAAATAGAGGTTGGTATTGATGATTACTTAAGGGATACAACTTCCATGGACACAATGTTGTTAGATGCATTCCAAAATGATGATCAGCTAAGGGATGATGCTCATATCGCTGACACCTTTTTCGAAAGCCTTAAATTTTCTTCCACCACCCCTCTCTTTGGACCCAGTGGTCAGTCAAAGTCTACCTAGTTGGGGACAACGATGTTACTGTACAACTTGAAAACAAAGTTTGGCTCGTCAAATGCATGTTTCTCGGAACTTTTGAGGTAAGTTTCCATAAAGTACTTCCCTTATATATAAATTTGAAATATAATTAGTACACTGCAATGAACATTACAAATGCTAAATTTTATGAACGTTAATAATTATATCGACATTAATGTACATCTATTAATATAGTTTTCCATGATCACCAACTACAGGTTATTCAAAGATAAGGTTCTTCCAAGTGATAATGTCTTGCCCGATAGCTGCGAAGAGGCAAAAAAGTTGTTGAAAATGTTGGGTGTTGAGTACATATCATATCATGCATGTCCAAATGATTGTATTATATATAGAGGAGAATATGCAGAAAAAGAGATGTGTCTGAAATGTGGGCATGACAGGCATGATAAATAAAAAAAGAAGGGTAAATCACGTACTGGTCCTCCTTTTAAGATATTGAGGCACATGCCTATAATCCCAAGGATTCAAAAGCTCTTTCATTGCAAAGAATTAGCTATGTTGCAGGGATGGCATGCCTCACACAGAAGTGAGTTGGGAGTTATGTGAATACCAACTGATTCAATAGCCATGAAGCATATAGAGGATACATGGACCGAAAAATTCAAGAATGAATTATGAAGTCTATGACTCAACATAGCCATGGATGGCGTCAACCCATATTCCCTCCAGAACACCAACTATTCTGTTTGGCTTATAGTAGTGATAAATAACAATATCCCCCCATGGATGTCCATGAAGAATGAACATCTTATGTTGGCTCTCATAGTCCCTGGTAGAAGACAAGTGAAGAATATGGATGTCTACTTACAACCACTAGTAGATGAATTGAAGGAATTATGGGATGGGATAAATGTATACGATGTATCAAGACCCATCGCAACCGAGAGGAGGTTTATGTTGTATGGCATATGTGCTTACATGACACATGATTATCCAGGCTTAGGAGTTTACTCTGGTAAATTACATCTTTAATTAATTTATTTGTTTATATATAATGTAACAATATTATTTCACATATTAGTTATTTAATTCGTTGTAATAGTATTTGTTCTGATCTTCATGATATTCTTTAACGTGCCATGCATATTAATTAATGTATAAAAATATAATCTCACAGGTCTTGTAACAAAAGGGTATTTTGGATGTAAATGTTGTGGACCTTCTCTAAAAGCTAGATGGTCCAAGGACCTACGAAAGCCAGTGTATGATTGCTCCAGGATATTCCTACCAGAACAACACCCTTACAGAAGAGCAACATCCGCTTTCAATGGTAAACGAGAAAGAGCCCAAAGGCCTCCAATAATGACACCAGCTGAATGGCTTAGAGCATATGAGAGAGAGAAGGAGAAGGAGTTCATATAATGTTCGATTCAAATGGGGAGCCTAAGTTCGATGATCCAAATTTCTTCAACACCTATGTTGATAAATTGCCCATTGGGATGAAAAGGAAATCTATCTTTTATGACCTCCCATATTGGGAGCATCTTAAGATTGCCCACTTATTAGATCCCATGCATATATTTAAAAATGTTTCATCTTCTTTATGGAGGCACATATCATCAAAACAAAGTGACACATTGGCGGTTAGGAAAGATCTTATTACTTCAAAAACTAAAAAGAAATATTGGCCAAGACGATTAGAAAGTACGGGATCAGAGGCAGGCGTTGGTCCCTCTAATTCATGGTTTTTCAAAGAAGGTGATGTCCCATGGATTAAAAAAAAAGATGATATATCTTTGGCAAAGGAAGTTATAATGGATGTGAGGGTGCCAACTTCATATGGGTCTTCACTATGACGCTGCTTCACCGTGGATGACCATTTTTCGGGGTTGAAATCGCATGACCATTTGAATCTTCTAAGGGTATGTATAATGTCAAAAGCATGATTTTATTATTTGTTATATTAATAAATTTTATCCCATGCGGTGATCATAAAACATAACTAATTTTGTATATTATTGCACGTTTTTATAATTACTTTGCAGTGTCATTATCCTTTGTTTGTGCGTGGGTGTGTGAAACATGAATTCCCTCAAGACCTAGGACATGCCATATCTAAATTATCTGCATTTTTACGTTGGATCACATCAAAGGAGATTCATGTGGCTAGCATTCCACAGTGGCGTCAAGAGATAATTGAGATTGTTTGTATGTTTGAGAAGGAACTGCCGATGAGTTTCATGGACTTATAGGTTCATCTTCTAATCCACCTGGTAGATGAGGTTGAATTAGTTGGGGTTGTTTCTTTTCATTGGATTTTCTTCTTAGAGAGGTACATGAAGAAATTGAAAGGTTTTGTTCGACAAAGGGCAAAACCTGAGGGGTCTATGGCAGAGGGGTACATATCGTATGAGTCTTTATACTATGTCAGTGAGTACATCAAGAAGATCGAAAACAGACTAGGTGCGGTGATTTGGGGCGATGAATTGGATGAAGACAAAAGAGAAGGAGAGTTGCTCCAAACAAGTGGAAAAAAGCGCTTAATAAAGAGTAAGCGACTTATAATTTTTCAAATTTACAAAAAGTAATTAATATTCATGTTGAACTTCAATATAATGTATATTTTGATCTCTAAGTACTATATAATGTTGTTTTGATTTCATCAGCGAATGCAGAAATTGAAGCAATCAATAAATTCATTCTTTACAATTCTGAAGCGACACAACCGTGGGTCGCATTGTACGGACAAAAAAGAATGAAATGGGATAGTGACAGGAAATAATTCAGATGGTTGAATGGTAGAAGTGCGCCTTATCCCGATCATTTAAAAGAAAATATGCCCAAAATATGCCCCAACGGTTGGGTTGCTGACCAATTCAGAGAGAAATACGGTGCTACCGGCCATTACCTGCGTGCTGAAGAGGATGCGCTAAACATAGGGATTGGGTGCAGCAACTCGGTAATAATTTATATGTAAATTTGAAACTTATATTAAGACATCTACATTTCATATTTTAACTGTTGGATTATTATTTATAAGACATATGACACTTATATGATTTTTTAAACTTTTTTATAATAGGTGCATTTGTTCCCATCTATGTGGGCATATGGACACCATTTTCGCACAGAAAATGCCGATGCTGGAAACATCACACAATACTGTGGAGTGGAAGTCAAGTTCGATCAATCTAGTCGATCTAGCCACCGTGATCAACAACTAGTAAGAGGGACGTTAGGTTACGTCGGAAAGATACAAGAGATCATTGAAGTGGATTTTTCTTCTTTCCAAATGTGTTATTTTTAGGTGCAGGTGGTGGGACACCTTTGATCATAATAATGTAAAGGAAGATTGCGATAGTCGGCTGATATGTATCAACTCTAGAAAGATGTGGGATGAAGCTAAGGAGCCATATGTTTTCCCTAAACACTACAACTGGGTGTTTTTCTACCCAGATGTATTGGATAGGGATTGGTGGTTCGTATTGACACATGACCCTAGATCAAAAAATATTTTTGAGAACAATAGTGTTATCATGCCATGCAAGCTAGAAGATAATGAGGGTGATCACGAGAACCGAGAGTGATATGGTACAATATGTGTTATTTCATCAATATTTATACTTTTTAAGATGAGTTTTTCGAAATATTAATGTAATATGTATTTTGAATTAATTGGTAATTTGCATTGTGTTAATGTTAAAATCAATAATTCACTTGATAATTTGGTATTATGTACTTGATCTCAAAAACAATGGCATACTGTATAAATTAATTTTTTTTTTGTATCTAAGATCATAATAAAATAATGATAATTCTAATTAAGTACAGGAATTTATTTGCATTATTTTCTAAATTTCCTTATGTTACAATAAATCATATTATTCTATATTTATTATTTTACAATTATTTAAAATTTACAAATTTACAAATTTACAAATTTTAATAAATTCATTTCACATTAATACAATTAAAATTTTACAAACATTTTACATACAATTACAATTATAATTAGAATTATTAGAATTTTACAATTTCACGTACAATAAAATTTTAGAATTTTACATATATAGAATTAAAATTTTACAAATTAAAAAATTACAATTACAATTACAATTTTAGAAATTTACATATATATCATTACAATTACAATTTTAGAATTTTAAATATAATTAGAAATACAAATATTACAAATTTACAATATCATGATCATTTGGTATTTATAAATTAATTAATAAACATCACGTTCATGATAAGCATCGTACAAGCATCATATTTGACATTCAAAATCGCTAACTGCATCATCGTGATCATGATCATCTAACAAAACACAATTAACATTATATATTAACATCATCAGTACAACAAAAACATCAAATATACATCTCATGCTATCAGATACACATCTATCTACAAGCTGCACATTAAATGAACATATCTAACATGAACTAACAACATACACATTATAATGATGATCACCAACATGTAAATTAAGTACAATTGCAAAATGAACATAAAATACATGGACCATATATATATATATATAACTGAATAATTTTAAAAATATACAACTGTAATATAAATGTCATGGATCAACCGATGATTGAGCCTCATCTCCATGATGACTGCTGGTAGATGCTATTGGAGGCTCATGCAAATCTGGCGCGGCGCGAGCCTGTGAATGATCATGAGATGTCGATGGTATGTTGTGCCTCGTAGACTGTCCATTATGTGCTGCGGCTCGTTCGTAATGTGTGACATTCCTTGTCAGTCACATAAAAGCTGTCGTAACTCCTACGACATGCCGCATCAGGCTGTACATGTCATTCAACATGTCTCTCCACATCTGTAAGAGCCTATCATCGGCCTCTATATCTTTGAAATCAGTGGGGTGGATGCCTACCTCAACAAACAATGCAATGAGTTGGTCATCCAACTCCATCCTATATCTAGCATCACTCACATGTCGATCGCTGGCCGGCACACCAGCAGGAGCAGGTCTCTGATCTGCACCGGCCTCCTGCTAATCCTCGGAAATATCTGGCATCATGCCCTCTGCATCCTCATCAAGATCCACAACTGGATCAAGTGGTGGTGGCAGCATCTGATCCTCACCATCATAAGAGCCAATGTCTACAAAATATATACAAGTACACAACAATAATTAGACAATTTCATTACACAATTTAATAAAAACAAGTTAAAGAAAATGTTAGAATAAATTTAAATAAAACAGTAATATTACCTCTATCATCTGGCGGCTCATCATATGTGAAGAGGATGTTGGCACACCCTCACCAATCCAACCCCGCATAAGGACAAGGGACCATAATGAAGGGATGCTCAAAAACACTGGCTAGCAACCCTAGTGCATCATCTGGTATCCTCACTGGAAACAGAGTCTCCTCCCTCTTGGGTATCATCTGCCCCCACATATGCATACGTGCCTCAGTAATCGACCTACGAGGATATCGAAGAAAAGAAGGTATTGTCTCTGGAAACCTCTCAAAAAATAAACAAAAAATATCTGAAGCAAAAGGGAAGTTGACCCTCCCTTGTGCACGAGCACGACATCTATCTAATGTTGTACATAACTGCCATAAAAAAATGGCAGACCACTTGACAAGTCGTCGCTGCTGTAGTAAAGAATCAACATAGCAACTAATGCGTTTCCCATCACTGGTGTTGTGCAAAATGGTCGAAATGATAAGTGAAAGACACTGGACCTCCTCACGACCAAACGCACCAATACGTAACTGTCCATCAGAGACCTAAAAATCTGAAGGAGACAGTATATCTGGTCTAATGTATCTCCAGGAGTAAACTAACTAACTCCCTTCCACAGAGCTAGCTGGAACCTTGGGGAATGAGGGAAAATCCACCCCTCTCCTCGAAAGCCCTGTAATAAAATATACATCCTCCTCAATGGGTGTGTACCACTGGTCGATACCAACTCGGAAATCCTATTGCTGGGCATTCCACCTTCAGATAAGATGTCTCAAAAAACCACTATGGGACTTTAGGGAAGTAGCCTCCTCATAGAACTTAAGGAGGCCTACCTGCCTTAGGATCCCCTGTGTCGCTGCTGTAATAGGGCGAGGGTACGCATCTCTCTCCCTCTCTCTTGCCTCCCACAAGCGAACCATGTTATATTGTTCCGCTTGTTTTTGTTGTTGTTGATCCTCTTTTCTCCTTTCACGTCTTTGAATGATTGACATATTAAACACAATTTTTTAATTAAATGACAAATGTATTTACAAATATACGTATATAAATATTTTTTGAAAAATAAATAAAACAAGAGTCGGTGCGCCACAAACACAGTTAGGCACCGGTAACGGTGCGTCCCTCCATTGAGACGCACCGGTAACGGTGCACATAATGATATAAAAAGCACCAGGAGCGGTGCTCCAGAAAATATTTTAAGCGCACCGTTCACTAAGTGCGGTGTTAGGAGGCCGGTGCGCTAACTTCACTATACACCCCGGGGATTATAGATAACTTAGCACACCAACCTCCTACCACTGTACATAGTCATATGGTGCGTCCAAGTATCCGAGCACACCGCTTTTTGTTGTAAAATTTAAAATTACACAATGCGCCTTTGGAATCTGCCCCGGAACCGGTGCAGATACACTTAGCACCGGTTTACCAACCTGAACCGTTGACAATGTCGATTTGCGGTTCCGGTGTGCCGAAAAACTTACGTGCCCTGGGGTAGATAATTTGGTCAACGCACCAGGTGGCCACAATTCAACATTATCAACGGTGCGGCCTGGTAAATGACTGCACCACACTTTTAAAAATTTTTAAAATAACATTGTGCACCTCACGGTACTGCCCTGGAACCGGCATGGACTCCTTCAGCACCGGGTGTGGTGCGGCCTGTAAATTTACAGGTAGCACTGCAACCGGTGCGAGCCAAACGGCTCGAGCGCACCACGCGACATTTTTTTTTTAAATTTTAATGATTAATTTTAAGGTTTTTTCAAATTCTAATCCGCTAAAAGGTTTAATTATGGAAAAACAATAAAAATACCAATACATTTACCCATCGAGGAGGCATATTGGCTGTACAATTTAAAATATAAAATTTGTCCACTGTTTTATAAAATTCAAGCTGGAGATTGGTGGTAATGTACAGCAGCAGTGCATGCAATAAGTGCAATGGGAGCACGGATGTCAGTGCGACTCAAGCAAGGATAACTTGCACTAGTGCTTGAGAGCTCTGTAGCACTGACAAAAGTGAAAAATGCGATTTTTTGGCCATAATTTTTGTTTTATTTAACCCTGTTCCGGTGTGCGTGGTTTTTACTAGAGTACTGGTGCGTTGTTTTAATTCCGCACCGGGCACTTTCTGTTTTCGCGCACTGTTAGGAGGCACCGGGGCGGCAAACTGTAACGCATCGGTGCGCTACAGTAACTGGACGCACTGATAACGGTGTCCGGTGAACCAATGATTTTTGCGGTTTTTTGGGCGTAATTTTTTTATTTAACCCTATTCCAGTGCACGAGTTTTTTACTGTAGCACCGGTGCATTTCCTGTATGCCACACCGGGCTCTTTATGTTTTTGTGCGATTTTAGGAGGCACTGGGGTGGCGTAATGTTATCGCACTGGTGCTCTATAGTAACATCATGCACCAGTAACGGTGCCCGGTGAACCAATTATTTCTGTGATTTTTTGGCCGTAAATGTTTTTTATTTAACCCTATTCCGGTGCGCAGGGTTTTTACTAGAGTACCGGTGCATTTCCTGTATGCTACGCTGAGCTTTTTCTGTTTTCGCGCGCTTTTAGGAGGCACCGGGGTGGTGTATTTTTAAAGCACCGGTGCTCTACAATAATATGACGCACCGGTAACAGTGTCTGGTGAACCAATGATTTCTGCAGTTTTTTGGCTGTAATTTTTTTTTATTTAACCTTATTCCAGTGCGCGACATTTTTGTTGGAGTACCGGTGCATTGTCTGTATGCTGCACCAGGCTCTTTTTGTTTTTACGCGCTTTTAGGAGGCACTGGGGTGGCATAGTTTTAAAGTATCGATGCTCTACAGTATCATGACGCATCGGTAACAGTGTCCGGTGAACCAATGATTTCTGCGGTTTTTTGGCCGTAATTTTTTTTTATTTAACCCTATTCCGGTGCGTGGCATTTATGGGGACCCTGGTGCGTTTCCATCATTCCGCCCCGGGAATTTTATGTTCCGCTCGCTTTTATGACACACCGGGGCGTGGGGATGTGATGCACCGGGGCTTTACAGTAACCTAACGCACCAGTAATGGTGCCCGGTGAACCAATGATTTCTGCAGTTCTTTGGCCGTAATTTTGTTTGTTTTAAACCCTTTTCCAGTGCGCGGCATTTACGGGGATCCTGGTGCGTTTCAGTCATTCTGCACCAGGACGTTTATGTTTCGTGCGCTTTTTATGAGGCACCGAGGCTAATGATATGACACGCACCGGCGCAGTTGCTGAATTAAAAGCACTAGGAGGGTGTGTACGGAGCGCACTGTTTCCGATGTGCCAATGTTTTATGCGGTTTTTTTGCCGTAATTTTTTTATTTAACCATCCACCGGTGTGCTTGTTTTGTGGGCATCGTAGTGTATTTCATTTATTCCACATCGGGCGGTATCTGTGTGGTCGACATGTAAAGAACCGGTGCTCTACAGAAATAAAACACACTGGGCGTGTGTGTACGGAGCGCACGGTGTCCATTGTGCCAATTTTTGTAATGCACCGGTGCTTTGTCATATTGAACGCACCGGTGCGTTTTAGGTTGATAAGAGCACCGAAAGAAATACATCCGAAAAAACCTTCGCCTGCCAACCTCCTCTAGGATCCTCCGCTAGAAACGAATGTCTGGGGTATTTTTTTGTGGGGTTCCTCAAAAACATTTGCTAGAGGGTCTTTTCCTTGTAGTGGAGGGAAAGGAAAAATGGATTTCAGGGGGGGGGGGAAAGGTGATGAATGAGGGTGTAGGTGGGGTGATAAAATGAGGAAATTAGGCCTAGAAAATGAAGTTTTCCTTGCAGCAAGGTAAACTTGAGAAGGAAAAAGATGAGTTTATAGTGGATTCAGTTAGGTGCAGGATGATGAAGGCAGTGATATTTCTAGAACTCACAATGTTTCTTCAAATATTGTTTCTAGAAATCTAGGATCAGAACTTAGTCATCTTTTGATATCAGAAAAATTTACTGATGACTAACATGTTGGGCTAATCAAAGACATGGTGGTATCCCTGGCCCAAATTCCTGCCAAAAGTATCATGATGGATGTAGTGGTTGCAGATATTCCAGGTAGATTTGGTATGCTTTTGTCCAGACCTTGGGCAGCGAAAGCTTGGAGGTGTTTTAAAATTGGACTTCACATATGCTATTATTCCTGTATTCAATGGGGAAGAAAGGAGGTTATACATAGAAACAATATTTGTTAAAACTACCACAAAGAAATATGCAGGACATTCCCCTATCTATTGTCAAGAGAAGGAAAATATTTCTTGTTTTATGCTACATGAAGATGCAGAGTTTGCTGAAGACTCAGAGAAGCAGCTCTCTTCAGCAATTTTACATAATGAGCTGGGTTCAAACAAAATTTGGAAGTGTTATTTTGATGGTGCCTATTCAAAACATGGCACATGAGCTAGATTTTTACTGATATCTCTAGAAGGTAATCTTTTGCCTTTTTCTTTTAAACTAAAATTTTAATCAACAAATAATGTAGATGAGTATGAAGCATTAATTTTGGGTCTTCAAACTGCTAAAAAAAGGGGAATCCATTGTATTTCCATTTTTGGTGATTTTGAGTTGATTATAAGACAGATTAAAAATCTTTGTCAAACCAAACATCCAAGGCTGAGATCATATAGGAATGAAGTATGGGACCTTATTGAGAATTATTTTGAAGCTTTGAATCTTCAATTCATTCAAAGAGAAGAAAACAGAATGGTGGATTCACTGGCAGTTACAGCCAATACTTTCAGGCCACCTATTAATTCGAAATTGAGGTATGAGATTAAGTTGAGGCATAGACCCTCAATCCTTGACAATGTTAAACACTAGCAGGTCTTTGAAGATGATGAGTAGATAAATCATTTCCTGACAATGATTATAAACTTTGAAGATAGTGAAATAGATCAAGAAAGTGAACAAACTAATCAGAATGAAGACTTGAAAAATCTTAAGCAATCCATAGGTGATCAAAAGATAATCTAGTTGAAAGACAATATATTTACCAGAGGATTAGTTCCTCTTGAAAGACTGTTTGATTCAAATGATGTAGCACTAGATCAAAAGAAGGTATCTCGAGAGGGTGAGATGGAATATTGTAATCTGGGAACTCAGCAGGAGCCCAAAGTTGTCAAGTTATTCAAAGGAGTTCCTAAGAATTATAAAGAAAGGTACATTGATATTTTCAAGAAATATATGGATGTATTTTCATGGTCCTATGAGGATTTGAAGACATATGATCTGGATATTATTTAACACAAAATAACATTGAAGGATGGGGTCAAGCCTCACAAGCAGAAACTTAGGAAAATTAATCCATTGCTTCTTTCTCCAATTGAAAAGGAAGAGAAGAAGTTGTTGCAAGCAAAAATCATAGTCCCACTTAGATATCCAGACTGGGTTTCTAACCTAGTTCCTGTGAGGAAAAAGAATGGAGAGATAAGGCTATGTGTCGACTTCAGGAATTTAAACGGAGCATCTCTTAAAGACAATTATCCTTTTCCTAAGATGGACCACGTTTTACAGAAAGTGACAGGAGCATATAGATTGTCTATGGTTGATGGTTTCTCTGGGTATAACCAAGTAGCTGTTGAAAAGGAATATCATAAGAAAACAACTTTTACCACACCTTGGGGAACATTTGTGTATGCTAGGATGCCATTTGCTCTTATGAACGTAGGTGCCACTTTTCAAAGGGAAATGGACATAGCATTTGTGGGTGATAAGTCTGTAGTCATATATTTGGATGATGTGACTATTTTTTCAGGTTCTGATGATGAACACCTGGAAAATTTGCAGAAGGCTTTCCTGAAATGCAGAAATTTTAGGTTGTCTTTGAATCCAAAAAAATCCCTGTTTTCCTTGGAGGAAGGAAATTTGTTAGGGAATATAGTTTCAAATCAAGGGGTGGAGATTGATCCGGCAAGAGTTGAAGCTATACAGACAATTCCTTTACCTAGGAGTAAAAAGGATATTCAGAGGTTTGTAGGAAAAATTAATTTCCTGAGAAGATTTGTCCCAAATTATGTTGAAATTTTTAGGAACATAACAGATATGCTGAAGAAAAATTCTGAAGTAAAATGGGACAAGGATGAAAGAGAATCCTTTGCTAGGATTAAAGAATCTCTTCAGGAAGCTCCTGTTTTGATCAGTCTAGACTATCAAAAGCCTTTTCAAATATTTTCATTTGCATCACCTTCTACCATTATTGCTGTGTTGTTGTATAAGAATGAAGAGGGAAAAGAACAACATGTGGCATTTTTTAGTAAATTTATAAGGTATGATGAACTTAAGTATACAAGTTTGGAGAAACAGGTATATGCTTTAGTGAAAGCATTAAAAGCAATAAGGACTTATGTGTTACAGTCTCAGATAGTTGATTATGTGCCTAATTATGCTGTGAAGGATGTATTGATTCAAAGTGATGTGGAAGGTAAAAGAGGAAAATAGATAGCTAAGATTCAAGAATATGATTTAGATATCAAACCTACCAAATTGGTCAAAGGACAAGGATTGGAAAATTTATTGACATAGTCTAATTTTCAAGCTTTGGGGATTAATTTTCTAGCACCTGTAGATGAAGCTATTGAGGAAAGCAGTCGGAGTAGTACAAAGACAACAATTAAATACAAGTTCCTGTGTTTTGATTGGTACAAGGATATTGTTCATTAATTATGTTTTTTCTCTTGCCCAACCACACTAAATAGAACAAAATACAAAACTCTTAAGCTCAAATCTTAGCCTTATGTTATAATTGATGCTAAGTTGTATTGGAAGGATCCTGTTGGCATTTTGTTGCTGTGTTTGACCGAAGGAGAATCAATGGAAGTTATAAAAGAATATCATGCAAATCTATGTGGAGGCCATTATAGTTGGAAAGTTACTGCACATAAAATTCTCAAATCAGGTTTTTACTGGCCCTACTTTGTAATATTCCTACTTAGCCTAAGCTAAGAGGAATATACATTTTTGTTTCATTTTCTGTTGCATGAATAAATGAATAAAGGAGGACATGCAAAACTCCTGAAAAGAATGAATAAATCAATGCCCATATGAACAGGGATAAATCTGGGCCATGTAAACAAAACACTTGCAGGTGTGAATAGGTTTGAGCTATGATATTGGGTCAACCTTGACCAAATATACAGCGCTGTCTAGATGAAATGTACCTCATGGATGGACAACGCAGTTCTAGATGGAGGTCCCTCATGTGAAAGGAGCTAATTCATTGAAGTGGTTTAGGGTTTGAAAAGGCTTTCATCCTATAAAAGGAAGAGGAGAGCAACAAGAGAGGGTTGTTGATTATGCATATTTCTGAGTATATTGTCTGTTTAGACAAATACCATTCTTTTCTATTTAGTTGAGAATAATGCTGCTTATCACTTGGGAGTTACTATGTAGGGATCCCACCTATTACATTGAGGATTTCTTGGAGGAGTCTTGCTGATTTCATCCACTATTAGGCATTTGGCCAAGATCATCTTTCAACTATAGCGCTAATCCTGTTTAGGATTAGGTTGTCCTTGCAAGTTGCAGCAAGTGGAGGTCAGATCTACTCAGATCTAGGCCATTTCAGGATCTCTTTTCACTGGGAAAGTCTTCTATCCCATGGGAAAGAGGGTTCTAAACCTTTGGAGATGATATTTCATATATTGGCATCAAGCCAACTCAGTGTTTCAAGCTATAGTTCAGTTTCCCTTCCAGGACTGCATTATTTTCAAGGAGGAACTGCAGGGTGTTTTGACCCACTTTTTGAGAGGAGATCTTTGGTGCTAGGCTTTTCCTTCCACTTTGGTGATCCATGGATTAGATTGCTGATCCATGTTCTATATATATTTGATCTATCCCTAATGTAAAACATCTTCAGAAATTTCTAAATAATATTGCAGATCTGCTAATTTAATCTCATATCTACTCTTTGTATTGCATGATTTGATAAAAACCCCAAGGTGATCTTGCAAAAGGGCCTTTCTAGTGTATATATCTGAAATGGATCTGACCTTTTGTACACTGATCTACTATAGATCTGAAGTGTAACATACAACTGCTGCAGCTCTTATAAAAATGCTGTTAAGCTATTTTGCAGTCAATACATGTGTTGCAACCCTCTTTCCTGTAGAGTTCCTTCAGTTTGTCTTCTACATATTGTTGTATACTGTAAGGGCATAATTATGGATCTGATTTGCTGCTGTTTATTTAAAAGATGATCCTTATTATTGGCCTCCTACTCATGCTCTCAAAACTACATTATTTCTGAAGCAGTTTGTTGCACATAGCTGCATCGCTTCTCTTTGGGTGTTTTTCAGCTAGACTAGGTGGTGGGAGATCTGTTTACCACACCTAGTTTGATTTGTTTTTTCTCTCCTTTTGGATCTAGACATTAGATCCACCGATATAAGGGATCCAGGAGCTGAAAAATCATTTTAGTTCACAAATTTCCCAGAAGTGCGTTATTCTAGCAGGCTTTGCTGAATATTCCCATTTGGGGATATTACAGTGGTATCAAAGCTTATTTCTTGGCACAGCCTATGCTTTTCATTGAAGAGATGAAACCAATATGGCTTCAGGGGAAGATGAGCCTCTTACTGATAGGGAGAAGAGGTATCTGCATAGAGGAGAGAAGAATTTTGATTACACTAATGATGATCAGGACAAGGGTAAAGCCCTTGAATATGGAAGTGATAAAGAAGGAGAAGAGTTTGCAAGAACTCTTTTGGTAGCCATGCAAGATATTTCTAGAGAGATAAAAGATATGAGAATGGATAGGATGAAGGAATCTCTTGGGAGATTTCATCCTGGAGAAAGCTCTGGCATATCTCACCATTGGAATGATCAACCAGTGAACCAGCCACAAGCTCCTCAAGCTCCACAACGCTCTACTATGCATACCTTCTTGGCTGTGGAGAATGAAGGGCCTCAAGAGAAAGCATCCCTTGAAGACTAATTTGAGGAATATGAGTCTCAGAATAAGAGATTTAAGGACCACTTGAGTTTTCAAGAGTTTTGTCACCTCAAGGAAAAAAGGATACCAAGGCATTAGTATAGAGATGGTGGATTCATTAAAAATCATGATTGACATCACTCTATGGGTAGATTTGTTTTACCCAAGTTTGATGTGTCATCCACCAGTTCTGCCAAAGCATGGGTAGAAAATCTGGATATCTACTTTCAGTTGAACAAATTCCCTGAGATGGAAGCCATCAAGATTGCAGCGCTGCACTTTGAATGTGAAGCACACAATTGGTGGTTCCATGGGTTGTCTACATTGGGCCATGCCAATGTGACTTCCTATTCTGAATTCACTAGAATACTAGTGGAGAGGTTTGAAAGGAAGGATCCAGAAGCACCTTTCATGAGCCTTGCAAAGTTGAAGCAGTCAAGTAATGTAGAGTCTTATATCTCTGAGTTTCTAAGATTATCTGTTATGGTTCCTGATATGTATACAGCAAGGAGGGTGTACATGTTCATCGATGGCTTGGATGAACCTCTGCATGGGTTGGTTAAATCTACCAAGCCCATCACTTTGCATGATGCCATTGAGAGGGCTGGAGACCTCCAAGATGCCTTGCAAAAAGTAAAGGAAACTTTTCAGAACAAGGCCCCTTACCTTTCTAAAGGGAAGGAAGAGAAAGCTGCTCCTTCCAAGGAGAGCTCATTCAAGAAGCCTCTTGATATTGAAGTCCAGAGGGAGCTAAGGAAGAAGAGGCTATGTTTCACTTTCCAAGTGTCATGGGCACCTGGACATAGATGTGCTGCTGGGAAAGCACACTACATAGAAGTCTTCTCATATTTTGAGGAGGAAGAAGAAGATGATGAACCAAGAAGAGGTTAAAGCGCTGACAATGTTGAAGGAGATATAACACCATCTGGAGATGGGAATGGAGCCTTTGCTCCAATAGGAGGAACTCTTGCATCCTTGATGGGAGTACCTAATTACTTGAACTTAAGAGTTCAAGGTTCAATCATGAATCAGAGGGTTTCTGTATTGATTGAAAGTGGGGCAACCCACAACTTTATTGATGCTCATCTTGTGTAGAGGAGGGCAATACCCACTGATACTTTTGAGGTATTATTTATTTTGGTCCCAAGAGATAGGAAAATGCAATGCATGCAATATGTCCCATCACTTTCAGTTACTATGGGGTCCTACACCTTGGTGGATCACTTCTTTGTGGTTGACATACCAGACACCAATATCATTTTGGGTGTTCAATGGTTGATTAAATTGGGGAAAGTCACCACTAATTGGAAGGCTCTGGAAATGGAATGGGTGGACATGAAGAGTGGTGAACCTCAAATGATCCAAGGCATGCATACTTACCACTCACCTAGAACTTCCACACAAAAAACAAAGATGGATTTGCGCAGTGGAAGCAAGGAACTCACAGTCCCTTCTCTTATGTTCATGAGAATTCTGCATGGGACATTCTTATCTAGTGGCAAACCACCTGGGAGGCCACCAGATTGAGATCTTGTGGGGAAGGCCTCACAAAGTGCTGCTACAAACTTAGATCCAGGAGGGATTAGAGGAATGGAAGACCAAGCTACATCACTGGGAGGCCTGGGAAACCTCAAGAGTAAGGGGGATATTCTTCCTTCATTACTATCACCCCCTCTCATTTCTAAATCTGCGTTGTGGGAGGAGAAGAATGGGAGGATCAACCTTCCAACACATATCTTTGGCATTATATATGTTAAAGAAGAGATCAACAACATGATAGGCACTCTTGTGGATGTATCATTAGCGCTGTCATTGTTGAAAAGTATGGATCTGTACTGGAAATCTCAACTGCTTGTAGATTATTCCAAATATCTCCACACATGTATGATACTAGATGACATGCAGCAAGAAGAGGGTTACTTAGTCCAAGGGGAAGTCATATATCATCATGGTAGGTTCTTCTTGTCTACAGCTTCCAAGCTCAAGCAGAAGATACTACAAGGGGCACACAAAGAGTTCTTTTTCATCCATATGCAGTCAATGAAGATCTACACCCTGATCATCAGGAGCTTTGATTGGGAAGGCTTGAGAGAGGAACTACATTAGCACTTTCAAGAGTGCATGAGCTATGTGGAGTTGGGGCAGCCAAGGGACTCTATGCAAGAGTCATTCCAGCCATCTCTTCCTTCTTTTGGGAGAGGAGAAATGCCCATGCGCCACTCCATGTGTATGAGGGACTATGATGGTAAAGAATCTGACCATGTAAAGCAAGTTTCATTTTCTGATTTATCACATTATTTTACCATGTTTTTGTATGCTATGAATCCTAAAGGGAGTGATATATCATGTAGATCTCATGGCATTTGGTGGGCCAACAAAATTTCTGAACTTGGCCACTCCCTTCTTGTGCAAAGGGAGATTCATTTCATGATGGGTGCTTCCCAAAGGCACCAAAAATATCTGACATATTTAGCTATGTTAAGATGACTTATGAAGAAAATGTGTGGTGGTAAGGCCACTTACCACACCTTTATCTAATGCAAGCAGGAGATGCACTGCGCTGGTATCACATGTGGGATTTTGACCCACCTCCTTAGGCTCAAATTTGTGTTTGTGTATATGTAATTCTGCTTCCATATTTGGATGACATAGTTGTGCTATTTATGGGATTGTATGGAGGGAGGATGGGCAGTTTTTATGTACCACATGGAATGGAACTTCTCTATGTACCTCATGCTACATGTTTTAGAGAAAGCATTGCTCCAGCCATGTTTATTTCTGTTGAATTTTTCACTCCTTATGGGATGGATTATGAACATCTTATGATGACTTTGGAGGAACAATTCATGATGGGTTGGCTTAGTGAACACTTGGCTTATGAGGAGAGCTTTATCCTTGATGGTGTCACCAATGGAGGAGGAGAAGTATTGTAGCACTCACCCTATCAGTTGCTTGACGACAAGCAACATTTTGGAGGGGAGGACTGTAATATTCCTACTTAGCCTAAGCTAAGAGGAATATACATTTTTGTCTCATTTTCTGTTGCATGAATAAATGAATAAAGGAGAACATGTAAAACTCCTGAAAAGAACGAATAAATCAATGCCCATATGAACATGGATAAATCTGGCCCATGTAAACAAAACACTTGCAGGTGTGAATGGGTTTGAGTTATGAGACTGGGTCAACCTTGACCAACTCTACAATGCTTTCTAGATACAATGTACCTCATGGATGGACAACGCAGTCCTAGATGGAGGCCCCTCATGTGAAAGGAGCTAATTCATTGAAGTGGTTTAGGGTTTGACAAGGCTTTCATCGTATAAAAGTAAGAGGAGAGCAAAAAGAGAGGGTTTTTGATTATGCATATTTCTGAGTATATTGTCTATTTAGAAAAATACCATTCTCTACTGTTTAGCTGAGAATAGTGCTGCTTAGAACTTGGGAGTTCCTATGTAGGGATCCCACCTCTTCCATTGATGATTTCTTGGAGGAGTCTTGCTGATTTCATCCACTATCAGGCATTTGGCCAAGCTCATCTTTCAACTACAGTACTGATCCTATTTAGGATTAGGTTTTCCTTGCAAGCTGCAGCAAGTGGAGGACAAATCTGCTCAGATCTAAGCCATTTTAGGATCTCTTTTCACTAGGAAAGTCTTCTATCCCATGGGCAAGAGAGTTTCGAACCTTTGGAGCTGATATTTCATATCTTGGCATTAGGCCAACTCAGTGTTCCAAGCTACAATGCAGTTTCCCTTCCAGGACTGCGTTATTTTCAAGGAGGAACTGCAGGGTGTTTTGACCCACTTTTTGAGAGGAGATCTCTGGTGCTGGGCTTTTCCTTCCACTTTGGTGATCCATGGATTAGCTTGCTGATCCATGTTCTGTATAGATCTGATTTGTCCCTAATGTAAAACATCTTCAGAAATTTCTGAATAATATTGCAGATCTGCTACTTTAATCTCAGATCTACTCTTTGTATTGCATGATTTGATCAAAACCCTAAGGGGATCTTGTAAAAGGGCCTTACTAGTGTAAAGATCTGAAATGGATCTGATATTTTGTATATTGATCTACTCTAGATCTGAAGTGTAACATACAACTACTGTAGCTCTTAGAAAAATGCTGTTAAGTTATTTTGCAGTCAATACATGTGTTGTAGCCCTCTTTTCTGTAGAGTTCCTTCTATTTTGTCTTCTACATCTTGTTGTATACTATAAGGGCATCATTATGGATATAATTTTCTGCTGTTTATTTAAAAATTGATCCTTATTATTGAACTCCTTCTCATGCTCTCAAAACTACGTTATTTTTGAAGCAGTTTGTTGCACATAGCTGCAGCCATTCTCTTTGGGTGTTTTTCAGCTAGACTAGGTGGTGGGAGATCTGTTTACCACACCTAGTTTGATTTTATTTTGCTCTCCTTTTGGATCTAGACACTAGATCCATTGATCTAAGGGATCTAGGATCTGAAAACTCATTTCAGTGCATATATTTCCCAAAAGTGCGTTATTACAGCAGGCTTTGCTGAATATTCCCATTTGGGGATATTACATCCTTTTTTGCTGATGTATACAAAATGGTTAGAAGCTGCCAGAAATTTCAATTGTTTGCATAAAAGAAAAGGTTATCTCCTCTGCCTCTTCTCCCAACGTTTTTTGAAGAACCTTTTAGGCAATGGGATTAGATTTTATTGGGGAAATCAATCCACCATCAAGTGGGAAGTTCAAATGGATTCTAAATACCACTGAATATTTCACAAAGTGGGCGGAGGCAATACCTAATAGAAAGGAAAACGATCAAGTAGTAATGAATTTTATGGAAGAAAACATCTTCAGTAGGTTTGGGTGTCCAATCAATATTGTAACTAACAATGCCGACGTATTCAATTCAGTCAGATTCATTAATTTTTGTCAAACATATAATGTCATTCTGTCTCATTCTATAGCATATTATCCTCAAGGGAATGGGCTAGCAGAATCTTCCAACAAGACATTGGTTAAGATCTTGAAGAAGACAATTAGTGAAAATCAGAAAAATTGGGATTCAAAATTGACATTTGATCTTTGGGCAGTAAGAGTGACTACTAGAAGATCTACAGGTAAGTCTCCTTATGAATTGGTTTATGGTACTCAATCTTTATTTCCTATTCAATTGGCTAGACCGATGATTTATTTTCTTCAAGAAGCACAAGAAGAACCTAATGCATTGGTGAGAAGGCTGAACAAGGTTATAGAATCAAGTGAGAGCAGGAGAAAAGTTAGAGAAAATTTGATCACCTACCAAGAAAATATGAAGTCCATTTTTGATAGAAAAGAAAAAGAGATTCTTTTTCAAACTAGAGATTTGGTGTTAAGATGGGATACCAAAAGAGAAGAGAAGGGAAATCATGTCAATTTTGATCCACTCTGCTATGGCCCATACAAGATTGTTGAGGCTAGATCAAATAACACCTTCATGCTGGAAGATCTTGATGGAGAAACAATGGAGCTGACTGTGAATGGGTAGTATTTGAAACATTATTTCCAGCATTAAGTTTTTATGGTTCACCATTGTACATTTCCGATTTTCTCATTGTTCATATTTCATCAAAGAACATTTGACTCCATGCCCAAAGTGAAGGCACTAATCTACAGTTCTTAGTGTTTCGTGGCAAAAAACATTATCCCCAGGTGGAGCTAGATGTTGTGGCTGATTTGCAATATCCTTTATTTTAAATTTTTCAAAAGTACAAAAAAAATAAAAAACTATGTGTTGAGAATGCAACAAGATGATGGAGCTCAGTGAAAAGAAGTCGCCTTCACTAAGTGGGCCTGCAAGCTATTTTTGGCGCAAAGTCTATTTTTAGACTATGTCTATTTTTGGACATATGGATCATGGTCTATGAGTTGCAGGATGTTATTTATGGATGGTTGGTCAAGTTGGTAAAAATATATGGACCTCTATTTTTAGACATACTGGGCGGAGTCTATTTTTAGACTGCCAGTCTAAAAATTGATCAGTCGAATATTATTAGCTCTTAATAATATTTGTACTATAAACATTATCTTATCCTCTTGGAGCACTTCAGTTCGACCTACGGATGTGGAACATGCAGCTGACAGAAGGAATTACGCTATTCCTAGGGTTTAGTTGAGCTATTGCATGGTTGACTTCAGTTAGAACTCATGTGGCAGAGTTTGGTGGAGTTGAGCGAGGATCCAGTTTGGATGAGTTGTACTGTTTAATCTTAGTTGAACTAGTTGTATTTAGTCTAACCGATAAATACACTAGTGATGAGTGGTGTGAATTAATTATTAATTAATTCACTAATTATTAACTCATAAATCAACTAAAGAATACAACAGTTAACTGCAATGCATGGACAATTCAGTGGAGACCAGTGTTAGAGGTGGGTGAAAGGGTGAGTGTGACTATCAGTTGTGACTATAGCTGTGCATGAGATTTTCACACACATTGATGGAGATTGTCAATGAGGATTGCACAGTTGAAGCTAGTGGGATTTGAACTTGGATCTCATCTTTATTCATCTTGGATTGCGCAGTAGAGGCAGGCAGACTTGTGGAGGAGATTTGAACCTGTGACTTGTTCATCTTCCGTGCTAGTTTGTGTGTACAATGAGAATGAGCTTGTGAGGAGTTTGTGCTATGTATTGTTACATGTTCTCTATCATTACAATATACAGATAGTTGGGGGTTTTCAGCTGTAAGCTTTCCCCATTACATACTGTGGTATATGTGTGCTTGATTATGTTTTAATGTGCGCATGCGACTCCTTCTAATTCCGCAAATTGATGATCAATGGTAGAAGAGATTATGTATTATGCATGAAGCTCAAATAGTGTGTAATCAGGATAATCTCAGTGAATAAGTGATCTATTATTCAAATTTCTACACTATGAAAATGTATGTTAAAATACAAAGTTTCTCATACTTTAGCATAAAATATGTAATATTTTTGTATAATTATAAAGTTTAATACTTTAAAATTTTCATGAAAGTGGGTCCCAGCGCTCAGTTAATAAACAAGCAAGTTTATGAGTGGGATCCGATGATTTGTATGACAGGAAATAAAGGGGCAATGCGCGGGCACATTTAGCACACTGGTTAACAAGGAGGGTGCCTCCGCAGTTGACCGAGTTGACTGCGGGGCCGATCAAGATCTACGGCCAAGATTAACTACGGAAGCATAACCCTGATAAGTTCTATGTACCTTCGAGGCTCCCGCAATGATGTAAGAAAATGGTTGGCGACAACTAGTAGCCACGTCATGGTATCGTTAACGGTCTTTTGGCGTGTCAACTCAGCATTTAATTCACAAGCCCGCGCCACCTATTTAAAATTGATTCCTGTTTTCGCAAGGTTATTGTTGTTTTTCTACACTTGTTAATTTGTTTGCGCCCATGTCTTCCAGTATTGTGTACCACCTTGTCAATGTTCGCTAGCCCAAGCAGAATTATGGCCAAGCGTTCGTCTGTTTCAGGTTCATCCAGTCATATTCCTCTCATGGATACTGAGAGGGATATTCAAGACATTGTCTGTTCTTTATACCATCTCCAATTCTATCAACAGGTCTGTCTGAATGACAAAACCTCTCCAATTTTCTCTGCCATGGTCTAAACAGGTGTTTTTTCTGCATGCATTCTAAATACGCATCTCTTTCCTGAGTTTATATATTGGCTAGTGTCTGTCATGTACCCTGGCAAGTGTTTTGTAAGAAATTTTCAAGGAGAGAACGTCTTACAAGTTTTAGCCCTATTAATTCACCAAGCTTTGTTTTACCCTGAGTCAGAATCCTATGTCCAATTCACTGATGATTAATTGATAGCACATTATGATAGTCTTGTAGGTCAAGAATTCAATCAATTTGTATTTTTTTTGAAGCCAGATATGAAGCAGTTTGTACCTGACAACAAATAATTCTCCATGGAAATTTTCGACGCAGAAGTTGCTACAAAGTGTAGAATCAGAGATTTCTGTGTTGAAGAAAAATTTGAAGTTGCCTATAGGAGAGCATTCTATGGCAGTAGAGGTGGCATAAGTGGAAACGAGAAAGAGAACCTTCTTCAAAAACTCCTACAGAAAGAAGAAGAAATTACTAAGTTGAAACAAACTGCATTGTCATTACAGAATCACATTAATTCTCATTCCTGTACTTTCATTTTAACATCTAGCAATGAAGATCCAACAACACACATATCTCAACTGAATATTGAACTAAATATGGCAGAGAGAGATATCAAAAGGGAACATAATGATGTGGAGATAGTTACAAAGATAATGCAAGCCAAAGATGGGGAAATCAATAAATACAGGACAGATTTCCAAACAGCTGATGCTGAGATTAAAAGTTTAAAGGAAAAGTTGAAGGGAAATATATCTATGATACAGGCTAAGGATATTATCTGGAATGATATTATGGAAGAGATGAAAGAAATTTGGGGTTTTCTGACTATTGTATAAGGAGAAAGAAGAATTATCCGAGATTTCGAGGAGCAGGTTATGGTAGACAAGCAAAAGACAATTAACAGAGCCATCTGGGCAAAGAAATTTATTGATTTCATTGATTCCAAGACTGACCAAGAGTTGGAGGAGAATGAGATTAAAGATAGGATTTCATATGCTGTAGAGATTAACAAATTTATTCTTAAAAATGATTACAGGAAGACTATAGAGAAAAAGTTGACACAGATTAAGGAATTAGTCTGCAAGTTTGACAATTTGTATGACAAAAGAGCCAGGGCAGGTTTGCCATCATGCTGGGGCCTTGGAGGAAGTTTTTTATTATGGGATTCCTATGAACCACTATTGGCATTGGAAAAAATATAGGTGTACAACACTCATGAGAAGACTCAGATTATGAAAGGAGCCACAATGATTAATTTTCTTCAGAGGCATTTTTAGCTACTGTGGTTGGTGAAAACCTTGTTTACAGAGAGACCAATGTTCAATAGGATCACTGCCTTTAGATTGGAATATCAGAGGATGATTAATTCACCTAAGACAAACATTGAGGTATGGAAGAAATGTAGAGCCTGGATGACTATTCTCCCTAAAGATCCCTCAACTTCAAAGAAAGACAAGTCATCAAATCATGAGCATACAACAACATCAGGATCAGTTCATATTCAGCAAATAGATTAGGATTTAAGTTTTATTTAATCTCTTTAAAGAGAATGTAATTGTAATAAGACATTTTGATGACATGTAATAGGTAGTTTACAAAGTATCAAGTAGTTTGAATAGTTAGGAGTAGTTTCAACAGTTACAAATTGCTTTGTATTGTATTTAAAGAAAAATACTTGAGAGAAAAAGGTTTCGAGTTTTGGACCTTCAGACTACTGCAAATTTTGTACTCAACTTTCAAATGATTAATGAATGAAGATCAATATTCTTGCATTTGTTGATATTAATATGTTTTCTAGTTTACATTCTGTATTCTATCTATGAATAAAATGAAGTAATGAAGTTGCAGGCCTCCTTTTACATATGTGAATAAGAGTTAAAAATCCTTAATGGGCGCTCCTTCATTTTAACTATTCCACGGTCTTAAAATTCTTTTGAAGTTTAAAGTGATAGATATTGTTTATCAGCATATCTGTTTGGGCTTCCTTCCTTCATCTTATTCTTATCACTCCATTTAATATTAGTAGATAATGGCATTGTGAAGCATTAATTGCATTTGATTCTTGATGGTTTACTAAAAAATCTCTGAAGGTGATTAAGCAGAGACCATTTGACATAATATTGTTGTGATATATTTATATAAATGTCTTGAGCACTGATTCCTTACAAAACCAAGGGATTTTTTCTTAAGGGACAACAGGTGTCATGCAATCTACAAAAATAAGTAATTGTGTCTTTATGGCCTCGTGCGGTGCCTGCGATCCTACAGCTCATGTGATGGTATGCAACACTACCTTTAGTGCCAAGTTCGGAATAGTTTGAATATCAACGTTTCTGCTCCCCGATCCATTCCTTGCCCTTGGGCACACCCTCTCAATCACCATACTCATGTTCTCCATTCTGGGTTAGGTACCGGTCAGGATTGGTACTGCCCCCCTCCGCGATAGTCTGGTTATGAAGTAAACGTCTAAAACCTCAATCTCGAGTTCTTGGTCATGAATGATGAAATTTTCCTGATCAACGTCCCACACACTAATCAGATACTGCAACAGCTTTGGTTGAGATCTAAAGCATGATGTCATGAATAATTTCTTGAGCCCGCAATCTCTTAGAGCTTCCATGCATCTTTCATTTTCCATGGCAAGCTCATCTTCTTCACTGTGTAATCGTTCTTTCCATTCAATCACCATTTTGCCACTTCACACCTGCAAAAACATTCATATGATTGTCATTAGCTAAATTCAAAGCTCTTGGTTGGTTAAAATGGGCATGTTTGTTTACATTTACACGCTAAAATTTTTCACTGCGGTTGGTGCGCCCCAGTTTAAAATTTTGGCCGGTTGGCACGAGTCCATGCCTCATACCCGCGCCAATCACCACGCCCTAGGTTTTTCCAAATCCCCCCATAAACTTATAAAATTGGGGTTGCAGGTAATGAAAAGGAATCAAAATTCAGGAAAGGATGCTAGCTCTTACCTGGAACTTATGGATTCGAGATTGGTCCTCCGGATTGCCCGCTATTGCCACTGCAAGATCACAGTGTAAAAAGGGTAACTATTGCTCACAAGAGGTAAAAGTGAAAAGTAATTATTTTTTACTATTTTTGGCATTTTATAAATTTTCAGAACCTTAATTAGGTTTTAAATCATATTTTTCGATTATTTCGCCATGATTTTTCGAGAAATGGGTTTTACGTTTGTCTCTTGTGAAGCGACAGGTTTTTAACATAACAACGATGAAGTAACGAGTTGTATTTTATACTTTTTCAGACTTGGTAAAAACATAAAAAAGTCACTGTTGGAGTCATCTTTCAGCTCTTTTTTGACTCTCTAAACATGAAAAGATTTCTGAGACTCTTGTCATTTTTAACTTGTTAAATGGTTGCGAAACGATATCTACGTAGTATACGTTTACCTCTTTCTCGGGGTGGGATAGATTATTTACGAAAAAGGAATACCTTAGCCTATCGTGACTAAGAGGTTCTCTCAGAAAATTTTCTACCTTTTTATATTTGTGAGACTATCTACGAAAAAGGACTGCTGGAGTTTTCTTTTCCTCTTCTTTTCAAACTCTCTAAACATGAAAATATGCCGAGTTCTTCCTTTTCCAGACTCATTAAACCCTAAATGACATCGGAAATAATCACCATGAAGTTCACCGAGTTCCTCCTTGATAAGCTCGTAAAATGTACTAGGATGGATTTGTCTGAAGGAAAAATTTACATGACAAGCATATGTTATCCCCTTCAAGTTTGTTTTTCAAAAAAAATTGGGGTAATTGCTAGTAATGGTGGGGGAAAATGGAACCAGTTCTCAGTCATGTTGGCAGTATGTCACTCTTGAACATGACACTCATTTTCATTCGTGTCGGGTTGGGGACATCTCATTTCGTCATTTTTCCCTCCATGGGTTTGGGTAATCTGTTTTGACCTCTCATCTTCTCTTTACCACGTCATCATGAGCTCAGACCCCTTGATGTCAAATATGGCCAAATCCAGAGTAGTGTCGTCATTATGTTCAAGAGAAGTTTCCGATTGTAGTTTTCAACCTCCCTCTGATCCTATATTTGGTATTGATTCACTATCATCATGATCCTCTGTCTCATGTCGATGATGTGGGAAACATTATCGCCCTCCTTCGACTGAGTCACTTCCTGTCAACTTCAACTCATTATCTAGGAAGTTGACCTAGAGGCTCCCTTTCGATACCTTGGAGCTTGCATGCCTAAATGGAAAGTTCTTCGCATTCGATGACAGGTCCACATCATTGGCCTTCCATCGAGTGATTCTATGGGTGTTCAACACGAGATCACTGTTCACATTCCGTGGATTGTACCTATTGAACCTTGAGATCCATTGTCATTATTGGTGGTTTCTCTCGTGCCTGTTAACAACTTTCATCGTTGGCTGGTAATCAGGTGACTTTCTTGCATGCTCACCTTTAGCTCACATATTCGCATGCTTGAATTTGTACTTGTTCGGGTTGAGATGGAGTGCAAGACCCTGGGGTTTTTCTGATAAGATATAGGCTGCAGGATATTTTGGTTTATCATGATTACATGCATGACTCTTTTGATTGGATGGCTGCAACCATACCTGAGTCTATTTTTTGATCCTTACTACTGGATTGTTGTGTCCATACCTCAGATCTCAGTTTCTATATATACTCTATTATGGATGGCTACGCCCATGCCACATGTTCATGTATCAGAGACATCAGTTGTATTTTTACTTGCAGGTCTTCTGACAGTGGTGTTTGGTTCGAACATGTTCTTGTAAATAATTTCACCCCTCCCTCTCTCTCAGACATCATGCTTTAGGGGGCATCTGCTACACAACATTTTGTCACCGTCCCTGTAATCCCCATCCTGCACATTGGAGGACCATTCCCGTGACTTATATGAAGTGTCATGCCTTGAAAAGACCATCATTGCATCCCTTTCCATGAGGAGAAAAATTCCTTTGTTAACTTTTCCCTGAGCAGACCATCAGAAACACATGTTTTTGGGTTGGCGCGGGCAGGGCATTATGTCCTCACGCCAATGAAGGAATGTAACACTGGGCCCTGCGCCCATTGGGCTCTGTCCCAGTGAGCTACCCACACCAAGCTATTTTTGGAATGTTTTTTAAATATAGAGGTGAATTTTCCATGCTAACTACTTCGTGAGCGAGTCATCTTGGGTTGTTCGACGGTACTCTTGATATCACCAAAAGGATGCTTGGTTCCCCTCTCCTTTAAGCTGGAATTGGAAGCCACCAATAATGTAGCTGAATAGAAGCCTTGTTGTTAGGGTTGCAGACAATGCAAAATATGAACATACAAAAATTCAAGGTGTTTGGAGATTCAGAGCTCATGGTGAGACAATTCAAGGGCCAATGCCAAACTAAATACCTGCGACTTAGAGCCTACAGGAGCGAGGTATGGGATTTAGTTGAGAATTTAATTTTTTCATTTAATATTTAGTTCATGCTAAGGGATAGAAATAGAATGGCTGACTTTGTAGCTATGGCTGATAGTAATTTTCGTCCCCCATAGAATACGTTGCTCAGATATGAGGTTGAAGTGTGATACCACCCTTCCATTCCAGACAACATAAGGCATTAGCAAGTATTCAAAGATGGAGAGCAGGTCCAGTGTTTCATGGGAACAGTAGGCGAATTTTCAAATATGGTGATCAATTCAGTCTCTGAGGATGATAGCGAAGAGTCAAAAACCAGGTGGGAAGAGACACTGGTTGGATACTGTGTTCTCAAATTAAAAGGAAATGTCATCCCTAGGGGCCTTGTGCTATTGGAGATATTGTTTGAAAAAAAATGACATCCCAGTAAACCCCAGCAAAATGACCCTCGACGATCCTGTCAGTGATGTGAATATTGGGACAGAATAAGATCCAAAGGTGGTGAAGCTGTCACAAGGCGTTCCTGAAGAATACCAAGGTCATTATCTCAGCCTGTTCCAATCATATAAATACATATTTTCCTGGTCATACCAAGATTTGAAGACTTTTGACGTAAACATTATACAACACAAGATACCTTTAAAGGAATATGTGAAGCCTCATAAGCAGAAGCTGAGACAGATAAACCCCCTTCTCCTCCCAGCTATCGAGAAGGAAATAAAGAAGATGTTGCAAGCCAAGATCATTTTCCCTTTAAGATACTCCGAATGGGTGGTGAACCTGGTGCCAGTAAGAAAGAAGAATGGTGAAATCAGACTCTGCATGGACTTTCACAATCTGAATAGAGCCTCACTCAAGGATGACTATCCCCTCCCAAAGATGGACCACATCCTTCAAAAGGTGGTGGGATCCTCCCGCATGTCCATGATGGATGGCTTCTCAGGATATAACCAAGTGACAGTGCTCTTGAAAGACAAAAATAAAACAACATTCACCACACCTTGGGGAATCTTCATGTATGCTCGAATTCCCTTTGGCCCTATAAACGTCGACACTACATTTTAGCGTTCGATGGACATTGCTTTCATATGAGAGCAAGACAAATTTGTGGTTATTTACCTGGATGAAATCACCGTCTTTTAAAAGAGTGACACTGAACACATTAAGCACCTTCGCCGAACCTTTTAAAAATGCAGTAGGTATGGTCTGTCTCTGAATCCTCAGAAATCCATGTCTGCCTTGGAGGAAGGATAGTTACCTAGGAACATAGTAACTAAGGAGGGAGTGACTATAGATCCGAAGAGGGTAGAGGTGATAGATGGAATTCCCCTACCAAGAAACAAGAAGGAGATACAGGTGTTCCTGGGAAGAATAAATTTCCTCAAAAGGTTCATTCCCAACTATGCCAAGATTGTCTGAAACATCACTGGGATGTTGATGAAGAACATGGAAGTTAGATGGACTCCTGGATCCAAGGGCTCATTCATCAGGATCAAATAGGAATTTTTAGAAGTTCCAGTGCTGGGTGGTCCAGATTATGGGAAGTCGTTCATAATTTTCTCTTTCACATCTCCTCACATAATAGCTGCAGTACCTTTACAGAAAAATGTTGAAGGACATGAGTAGCCCATTTCATTCTTCATCCAAGTCATGTGAGATGTCTAGCTGAAGTATGATATCCTAGAGAATAAAGCTTATGCCCTGGTCAAATCTCTAAATTCATTCCGAGTGTATGTGTTATAGCCTGCTATAACCACCTATGTTCCCATGGAAACGATGAAGGATATCTTGATACAGTGCCATAGTGAAGGAAGAAGGAACAAGTGGATAGCCAAGATTCAAGAGTATGAATTGGAGATAAAGTCCACCAGGATCATTAAAGGCCAAGGGCTGGAAAAAATCTTGTATAAATCCAATTGTCAAGCTCTGGGGATAAATCTGTCTATGACAGGAGGAGAGGCATAGGAGGACAGAGGTGCACATCAAGGAATAGAATCTTCCACTCAAAAAACACATGTGAAATACCTTCTCTCCCCATGGTATAAAGACGTAGTGGAATATATTTTAACGCTGAGATTTCCTCCTAACTATGATAAGGCCAAGTACCGCACCTTAAGGCTAAAGTCTCAAAAGTATATAGTAGCAAATGGGTGACTTTACTAGAAAGAACCAGCAGGGATCCTACTATTGTGTTTAACAACGCAAGAAGTGGACCAAGTGATGGATGAATTCCACAAAGGGATATGTGGTGGATATTATAGCTGGTGATTCACTGCACATAAGATCTTGAGGGCAGGTTTCTTCTGGTCTAAACTATTTGGTGATGTACATGCTAATGTTCGAGCCTGCGAGAAGTGTCAGACGTTCACTAAAATTAAAACGTATGCACCTCTCCCATTGATCCAAGTACATGTTGAAGAACCTTTTAAGAAGTCGGGAATTGATTTCATAGGAGAGTTTCGCTCGGCCTCTAGCAATCAACATCGATGGATCCTCACTGCTACAGACTACTTCACCAAGTGGGTAGAAGCTGTGCCCACAAGAAATGCTATAGACTCAGTGGTGATCAAGTTCCTGGAGGAGAATATAATAGCTAAGTTTGGATGCCCAGCTAAAATCATTACATATAATTCCCAGGCTTTCAAGTCGGCTAAATTTGTAATTTTTTGTCAGCGTTACAACATCTTGCTGGGACACTCCACTGCATACTACCCATAATGCAACGGGCTGGCATAATAATCTAACAAGACACTGGTGAGGATTTTGAAGAAGACCATCAATGAAAATCAAAAGAGCTAGGATTCTCAGCTTAATTTCGAACTCTGGGAAAATTTCATCACCATTAAAAGATCCACAGGAAAGTCCCCTTATGAGCTGGTGTATGGTAAAGCCGTAGTCTTCCCAATTCAGCTTGCATTACCTATGGCTAGATTCTTACAAGAAAGTGGGGAGGAGCCAAATGAAAGTATTCAAAGAATGAATCAGTTGGTGGAGTTGAATGAAACCTAGGAGCAGGTAAGCCTAAGACTAGCAGAGTATCAAGGAAAAATGAAAGGCTTATTTGAACAAAGAGCTAAAGACAGAGAAATCCAAGTTGGGGATTTGGTGTTGCGATGGGATATCAGGTGAGCAGACAAAGGGAAACATGGGAAGTTCGACCCCGTCTAGTTTGGTCCATTCAAGCTGGCAGAGGACAAAGGAAACAATAATTTTGCGCTGGAGAATTTAGAAGGAGACATACTTGAGGCGCCCTTAAATGGGAAGTTCCTCAAGTTTTACTTTCATCACTGATGAGGGATAATATAGCTCACTATATATATTTTTCCATTGTATATATAATTCCACTGTACTACATTTCATTTGTATTTCTCCCATTTCATCGTCCATATCATCCCCCATTTCATCTTCCATTTTGTGTCCACATGACTATTGGTATAAAACTTTGTCTAATCAGTGTGCATTTGCGACTCCATATACCCAATAAAGCACTGGAATTCAGGTCTACATGTTCTCAACGTACTAAAGAACAACACATTGTCCCCAGATGGAGCCAATGTTGGCCTATGACCGCACACAAAGGGGAGAAGGAGAAAGGAAGGAAAGTCCTGACTGTCAAAGACCTTCAAGGGAATCGATTTGCATAATAGTTCAATAGAAAGGGGGAAATTTCGCTGATCAGGTTTAATGGTGAGAAAACTTCTTTCTGCCCTCCTTCATCTCATTTATCCTCTTTACCTTCATTTACCCTCTCTTACCCTTCACTTTCGGTTTTCTAAAGTCTCGTGCTAAATTTCTTCATTTACATCATTGATCCCCACAAGTCTTAACCTTTACATATTTAAGACTCACCAAAACTTATTTTGCGGCCAATGCGACTTGGTGGCACCCATCCAACCATGATACACCACCAAAATCCACATTCAAACCATCATCTTCTGCATTTTCATTACCTATTTCCTTTTCACACTTTGCAGCGACTAGTGCGTCGCATATCGCATATTGCACAATTTAAAAATTACCTTTTAAGTGCCCCCAAAGCTTTTGTTTAAGCTGTGATGCAGTTGGGTCCCACTTTCCCTCCACGTCACCTCCCCACCATCGCATCACTCCCCACAGCTTTTAACATTTACCACTCGATGCTCCCAGCTAAATATTGTGACTTACGATCTACGGGCGCAGTCCCACCACTGTCTGAGGCACCTCACCTCCACCCCACACTTCGCCCATCATAGGTTTTAACGCTTAATCTCCCCATGCTCGCACATAAACTTTGCGATGTGCGATTTGTGGTCAGGTCCCACTTTCCTCCATGTCACTTCCTTTCTCCCTGCGCTTCGTACTTCGCACCATTTAGGGCTTATCCCTACTGCTTCATGGTAAATACTTGCTATTGAGATGCAGTTTGTCCCCACCATAATACCCCTCTCACCGCGATTACGCCATTCCTTCACTACCATTACCATTCCATTACTCCCGCCATTCTCATCCATTGGCACGCATCACATTACCACTAAGCCTCCCGCACCTCTCCATCACTTCCGCTCCACCCCAATACATACGACGGTCCTTAACACATTTCAGACACCCCGGCCTTCGAACTTTAACTATGGTGGGGGGGTCAGAAATAGGCGATTTTCATTACCACTCACTCCTCCATGTGCCCTCTTCTCATCATTTCGCAGCCCCCTTATCTGATACCGCTTACCACTAGAGACCCCCTCTGAAATCCGGATCCTAGTTTTCAAATACAAAAAAAGTCTTCCGTTGGTGGAGCATGCTGTTAGTCATCAATATTTTTCACCTATTGATGATGACTAGTTGTTAAAGCCAAATTTTATAGCAGCTGATCTCAAATTTGTTAAATTTGCCAGCTGGAAAACACCAATAAACATTTTTTCCCTCCTACCTTTTTCAATCAGCCCATGATGAGATAAAATCTAATTTTCAAGCCCTATCCAGCCTCAGTCATACAAACTTTTCCATCATCTCAAAAGAGAATACTCCAAATCTGTCCAAAAAGTCTCCCCTAAGTTAGGTAGTGGCGCTATTGGAAATTTTCCCTTGGAAAACTATCCTAAGGCCAAAAGAACCTCTATCTAATATCAACCAATCCTAGAGGACCTTCCTATTCTGCAAATAAAGCTTGATTACACCTTTAGGTCTCGCCACTAACAAGCCTTGAGGTCTCAGAAATACATATGCCACAGTTCAAGCTGATATTAGGTAGATGTATAGTGTTTCAATGTCTTTTTCAAAGAGCAGAAGTGTAGTAGTGTTTCAGAAGACAGTATTAAACTTAACATGAGAAGACAACTGCTTCTCATGTGGTTTTGAGCCTGGGATGCAGCTACAGGACAGAGAGTTATTTCAATAAGCTCCTACAAACACAGTCAAAGGATTACATATCTTAGAGAAATTCCCCTCATGGCATATTTTCAATTTTTCATTTTTATTTGCTTAACTATGAATAGGCAGCAAAAATAAAGATGACACTACTTGAAAGTAGATGAGATGGAATCACTGAGAAAAACTCCTCCATACATGAGCAGAGGGTTGAAAGACTAAGAAAACCTCCTCCATACATGAGCAGAGGGTTGAAATACTGAGAAAACCTCCTCCATACATGAGCATATGGTCAGGTCATTGGTTGAAAACCTCCTTCATTTTACAAGCAGAGGGTTTGGCAATGTAATAAATGCCTCCTTCATCTAATAAGCAGAGGGCCAGGAATAGAGGTATGGCATCATTTAAAGGGCACAAAGCTAACAATGAGGCAAATTGCCTGAAGAACTTGTTTAACACCTTGTCTCCAATAGATGAAGACCACTAACACAACAGTGGTGTTTCAAAGATTGACTATAGGTTTCACTGATTGAAAAGTAGGTTTTAAGTGCAGTGTGAAAGCAATTGAAGGCTTATGGATAGAAAAATGGTGTTAAAAATAGAGGGAAAGTAGTGGTATTGTAATAATCAAAGAGGTTTGAATTGTCTCCTATCAGAGATCTCCTTAAAAGGAAATCTGGAGCCAAAATGAACAAACCCTGCTGAGGTATGTAATTTCATTAAGAGTTTCCAAAGATCCCTCTCCTTGATCAACATGCATGAAATCTAGCCATTGTTTTCCTTTAAAAACAGAGTTGAAATGAGTGGAAATCCATTCAAGGTTTATGAGTTGAGGGCTGCGTTAAACATAAGCCAAAGAGCGATGTTGATGATTCAAAGAAGTTTTTCTCTTCCTGTCCATGAAGATCTTTTTCAAAGAACTCATCAAAATGGACAAGAAGGTAACCTAAGCCTAGTTTCTGAAGGAGGCTTTGCAAATAGACACATAGGTTCATCAATGTGAAGAAAGGATATGGCAAGTGTTTTGAATTTAGAAACAACACTCAAAGCAAATGAAGCATGCCACTGTCACAAACAAAGGCTTTTTCCTTATGAAAACATGTAAAATACCTTGCTGTTGCATTTGATTGTAGGAGGGGTTTTTTTTAAAAGGAGTTCCTTTTTATAAACAGATGATGGTAAAACCTAGGTGAATGAAATTGATTTTTCAACCACAGTCAAAGAGAAATATCATGCAGAGGATGCATCTATAATCATCAACATGGTTTTGAGCAAGTTTTATTTTAAGGGACAGATATAGGAAAACAGTGAAAAAGAGTTTAGCCTTGAGATGATTTCTTCACTTAGGGAAAAGTCATATTTATGAAAACTTTCAAGCAGCCCCCACAACACTTTATTATCAACATAAATTGGATATGGGCCCCTTTGGTGTTTTAAAATTCATTTGAGTTTCGTTATAACAAAGGAATTTTTCAAAGAGGCGTTCAAACCCTCACAATGAAAGTTCAAAGGGTTTGTCGACTTTAAAGGGAGTAATTGACCATTGCCAAGTCTCATTGTGCATTTCAAAACTCACCAAGTGCTCCCTTGGCTGTTCACCGGACCAAGAAAGAATTTTTGAGCCATTTGCAGAGTTTTTAGAGGCTTAAAGCCTGCGCGGAATGCCTAGAAAAGTGCGTGGCGCGTTTAGAGAAGAAATTACAAAGGCTTATAACGGTGGCACGACGTGCCTGTGCGCGCGGTCACCACTGCCCGAAGGCCGACCCGACACCTTTTTTACTGCACGATGCTCTTCCATTTGAACGTGCTGCGCCTGTTTGAACGACCAAAACTTCTTCAAAGGGTCTTGAGACCTGCTCAACTCATCATGCAAGGGCTATAAGACATCTTCAAGGTATTTTTTACTGCCCCTTGGTGCATTCGAATTTCTAAAGGGGTGATTGATGCCATGTTTTTCAAGACTAAAACAGTGATTGAAGAGTAAAGTGTTTGAGAAAAATCCAAGGTTTTTGTTGCTATGATTGCCCAAGATTGGTATAGTGAAAGGTGGTGTGTTTGTATCAGTTTCAAAAATCCTGAAATTGCCTTCAAACAAAGTGATAAACCTTGTATTAATGACATAGACCATTTCAAGTGATAAAGGGGAGTGTTGAAACAGTTTTAATATTCCCCTATTTTTTTTCAAAAACAATGATAGTGAAGGAGTATGGTTCTAAAAGATGAAAGCTGGGTATATGAATAAAAATTCCCTTTTTATGATATGATACAGCAACTCTGTGCATCTGCCATAGTTCAAAAAAAGAAAAATCTGTGTTTGAAGGTCCCAAAGTCAGTCTAGAAAGATGTTCTTCTTCCTGTGTTGAGCAAAGAGCCTATAATTGCTGAAGGTGTCCTAGCAGTGGTAAAAACAAAATTAACCCCTGTCTGAAAAATCTAAGGTGAAACAATGTTTATAAGGTAAAGCCTTGTCATTTTGAAAAAATCCTCTCTGTGTGATGAAACAGCCAAATCTGTGCAGCCTCCATTATTCCATAAAACAGAGTGTGGTGAGAGATTTTGCAAGGTCAGTTGAGGGTGTTTTTTGTCTACATCTGTAAAAATAGTGAATAGCAGAAGAGTGTTGTTTGGGGAAGGGTGACTTTGTTTTTGTCTAAACACAAGGAGATACTTGTTCTAACAAGAAAACACAGATATCTCTTTTCAATACCTTGCCCAAACACAGTAATAAGTTGACTGTGTGCTTTTTATTTCGAAAAATACTTGTTGATTAGAATCAAAGAGGAAAAATAGTGACTAACAAGGAGGACAGAGGTGTGGTTGAGAAAAACATCTCAAGGGCCATTTGAGACAGCTTGGTTTTGCAAAGAACATTCAAAACAAAATGCCTCCCAGGCAAGACAGTAGGAGTGGCCTTCACAGGAGGTTTGAGCCTGTTTCCACTGAAGAGGTAAATGCTCATCCATCAGTCCTATTTAACTTCCATGAGGTTGGGTGTATAGAGTTTTGTCAAAGGGTGTAGGAGGTGAAAAGCTATTCCCCTTTGACACATCTTTGTGCTTTGAGATTTCAAGAGAAGCATTTTCAGCTGGCAGGCTTAGATTTCAAATTCTCTCCAAGGTCCATTTCCAATGCCACAAAAATCCCTTATGTCAGAGAGAAGTGGTTTAAACAAAGCCACCTAGACTCAGAACAATACAAGCCTTTTCTGAAGCCTGAGCATAGAGATTCATGTCCATCCATTTTTCCCTTCTCATATCTATTGACTAGTTATGCCCCCCTCATGAAGATAATCATGAAATACTTCACTTGCGAGGGAAGATTCTCCCGAGTCTATGCTTATCATGTCCGATTGCTCATGTATTTCACAAGAGCCAAATTGTTAAATCTCCATTTCTTCCTACATAGAAGTATTGAGAAAATGGCCTCCACTGTTCAGAAAAAACCTCCTTCTCAGCAGACAGCCTGCCTCTTCCATCACTCCCTCATCAAGGTTATCATTCTTCATCAGCTTGAGAAGAAAGAAATCTCTTGGGATACTTTCATTACACATCCGGATTTCGCCACTGTCCCTTCATTTCGTACATCTCCTTCACCTTCCACTCACCATCCTTCGCCTTCTTAAAGCAAGCCCATTCCCAAGAAGCTCAAATTTCCCACTGAACAAGGAAAAGAGCATGATGAGGAAGAAGAGCATGAGGAAGAGGAGGAAGATGATGATGAGCAGCATCATGATGAAACAGGGCAGCAAGAGGAAGAAGAGCACAGTGAGGCAGAACAGAATGATAAAGAAGGGCATGATGAAGAGGAAGATGATGATGAGCCACATGATGATGAACATCATCAAGATAAGGAAGGGCAGCATGATAAATATGTGCAGCACAGTGAGGATGAGCAGCCTCATGAAGAAGAAGGGAAACATGATGAACAGGTGCAACACAGTGAGGAAAGGTAGCCACATGATGATGACCAGTGTTATGGCCTAAATCTACCTCAGGTTGAAAAAGGTAGAGTCTAGGGTAACATCAAACCACGCTTAATTTGGTAGCTATCCCTACCAGATCAGGAGAGGGCTCTCTCCTGGTCAATCTCAGCAAAAATAATCAGTGAGGCTTGAGATGACTTGAATAAAGGATGATTTTAGGCTAGGTATATATGTAAAAGATTTTGATTTGATTTGGAAGGTGTTTGTTGGATCAAAAGGGAAGGGAAGAGTTTGGGTCTGGGAAATGAGCAGTTTTGCAGGGATCTGAATGGGGCAAGGTAGGCAACTATTTGGATGCTTCAAATTTGAATGAAATGGATAGCTCAGACCGGTGAGGAGTTAAAGAGGGCAAGAGAATTTCAAGAATCCTCTTCAGATAGTTGAAAACATATAAAATTAAACAAACACTAGGTAGAGCACTGCAAATCTAATGAATTCCACCTTTATCCTTGTTTGTTTAACTTAAGAAGAAATAAGAGGAAGATGATACACATAAAGCACCAGTAAACTTACATTAACAAAGAGAAACACATCATCAAAAAAAAGAGCCACATGAATCCCAAGGAGTGCTGCAAACCCTGGTCTATTCCTTTGCCAAACTGCAGAGATGAAATGTACAATGAAGCTCAAAGCAATCCCAAGTGTCCAACCATGCAAATAAATGAAGAACTACAAGATATAGACAAGCATAACTCATCTCCATGCCTCTAGGGGTTGAGCGCACTAGTTTAGGAGATTTTTGAACAAGATCTAAACTAAGAACTAGAAAATAGGCAGTGGAATAGCTTGCCTCTATAAGATAGGAAACTGATTCATTCAGTTGCATTTCACCTTTTGAGGGATGAATCTACCTCCATGAGTAAAAATTTGACAAAATTACCTCAAGACCCATAAAATTACATCAAATTACATCAATTGTTTTACATTTGGAAGTAAGAAAGTCAAACTGGCCAAAACTAGGCGAAAAACAGAGTTACTGAGTGAAAAATGAGCCAAAATCCCCAATGCGCCGCGCCTGAATTCTCTATGCATCGCGCCAGTTTGGAGCTGATTTTGAAGGCTTCCCGGTGTCCAAATTGAGTGCAGGATAGCTCTTTGGAAATATATTCCTATCTACTTTCCAACACAAGTGCAATTTCTAAATTTTGTTGCCATTTGCCCCTCCAAAAATGAGATTTCCCAACACTGCTTCCTGTGTGTCCAAAAAGGGGCAGAAAGGTCATTTTTAGGGTGTTTTTGACCCTTCTGGAAGCCAAAAACTCATAAAAATATCTTGTCCATATGTATGCATCCATAAATTTTCATGAAAAATCCAAAAATACAAAGTCTTACCCAATAGGAGCTCCCAATCATAAGCGCGCGCCAAGTGGCGCGACGCGTTGAGCTGAAAAATCTGTGTTTAGGCCAAAAAAATCAAAATTTGCAAAATGTGTCCCAAATTTCTTGAAATTTGGGCTGAGTTTCCTCCATCATGCCATATTATAGGCCAAGGAAGCTTCGGCCAAAATCTGAAGTCTATCTTTCCTTTTCCTACACTTTAATGCCCTCTTCAACTTAGCCTTCAGGATCTTGATTCGTGCCTTGCAAACATGATTTCTTGCCCAATAATGATTCTTCATGTGCCTCAACATGTTATTTTCCTTGTTGGCCTTCTCCAACATCTTCTCCAAATGAATATTGACCCTTTCAAGCCAAGTTTCATGATCAGCCTCAATCTCTTGCTCAATGGATGTCATCTCGATTTGGCTCCTTTGGGCAGCTTGCCAGTTCTCACGTATATTTTGCAACTCCATGATATTTTGCTGATCTTCCAACTGTTTGTTTCACTGCTCAAGGTAGTTTGTTTCACATATTCAGAAATTTCTAAATAATATTGCAGATCTGCTACTTTAATCTCATATCTACTCTTTGTATTGCATGATTTGATAAAAACCCCAAGGTGATCTTGCAAAAGGGCCTTTCTAGTGTATAGATCTGAAATGGATCTGATCTTTTGTACACTGATCTACTCTAGATCTGAAGTGTAACATACAGCTGCTGTAGCTCTTATAAAAATGCTGTTAAGCTATTTTGCAGTCAATACATGTGTTGCAACCCTCTTTCCTGTAGAGTTCCTTTTGTTTGTCTTCTACATATTGTTGTATACTATAAGGGCATCATTATGGATCTGATTTTCTGCTGTTTATTTAAAATATGATCCTTATTATTGGCCTCCTACTCATGCTCTCAAAACTGCATTATTTCTGAAAAATTTTGTTGCACATAGCTGCAGCCCTTCTCTTTGGGTGTTTTTCAGCTAGACTAGGTGGTGGGAGATCTGTTTACCACACCTAGTTTGATTTGTTTTTTCTCTCCTTTTGGATCTAGACACTAGATCCACTGATATAAGGGATCCAGGAGCTGAAAACTCATTTCAGTGCATAAATTTCCCAGAAGTGCGTTATTCTAGCAGGTTTTGCTGAATATTCCCATTTGGGGATATTACAGTGGTATCAAAGCTTATTTCTTGGCACAGCCTGTGCTTTTCATTGAAGAGATGAAACCAATATGGCTTCAGGGGAAGATGAGCCTCTTACTGATAGAGAGAAGAGATATCTGCATAGAGGAGAGAATAATTTTGATTACACTAATGATGATCAGGACAAGGGTAAAGCCCCTGAATATGGAAGTGATAAAGAAGGAGAAGAGTTTGCAAGAACTCTTTTTGTAGCCATGCAAGATATTGCTAGAGAGATAAAAGAGATGAGAATGGACAGGATGAAGGAATCTCCTGGGAGATTTCATCCTGGAGAAAGCTCTGGCATATCTCACCACTGGAATGATCAACCAGTGAACCAGCCACAAGCTCCTCAAGCTCCACAACGCTCTACTATGCATACCTTATTGGCTGTGGAGAATGAAGGGCCTCAAGAGCAAGCATCCCTTGAAGACTAATTTGAGGAATATGAGTCTCAGAATAAGAGATTTAAGGACCACTTGAGTTTTCAAGAGTTTTGTCACCTCAAGGAAAAAAGGATACCAAGGCATTAGTATAGAGATGGTGGATTCATTAAAAATCATGATTGACATCACTCTATGGGAAGATTTGTTTTACCCAAGTTTGACGTGTCATCCACCAGTTCTGCCAAAGCATGGGTAGAAAATCTAGATATCTACTTTCAGTTGAACAAAGTCCCTAAGATGGAATCCATCAAGATTGTAGCGCTGCACTTTGAATGTGAAGCACACAATTGGTGGTTCCATGGGTTGTCTACATTGGGCCATGCCAGTGTGACTTCCTATTCTGAATTCACTAGAATACTGGTGGAGAGCTTTGACAGGAAGGATCCAGAAGCACCTTTCATGAGCCTTGCAAAGTTGAAGCAGTCAGGTGATGCAGAGTCTTATATCTCTGAGTTTCTAAGATTATCTGTTATGGTTCCTGATATGTCTACAACAAGGAGGGTGTACATGTTCATCGATGGCTTGGATGAACCTCTGCATGGGTTGGTTAAATCTACCAAGCCCATCACTTTGCATGATGCCATTGAGAGGGCTAGAGACCTCCAAGATGCCTTGCCAAAAGTAAAGGCAACTTTTCAGAACAAGGCTCCTTACCTTTCTAAAGGGAAGGAAGAGAAAGCTGCTCCTTCCAAGGAGAGCTCATTCAAGAAGCCTCTTGATATTGAAGTCCAGAGGGAGCTAAGGAAGAAGAGGCTATGTTTCACTTGCCAAGTGTCATGGGTACTTGGACATAGATGTGCTGCTGGGAAAGCACACTACATAGAATTCTTCTCATATTTTGAGGAGGAAGAAGAAGATGATGAACCAAGAAGAGGTTAAAGTGCTGAAAATGTTGAAGGAGATACAACACCATCTGGAGATGGGAATGGAGCCTTTGCTCCAATAGGAGGAACTCTTGCATCCTTGATGGGAGTACCTAATTACCTGAACTTAAGAGTTCAAGGTTCAATCATGAATCAGAGGGTTTCTGTATTGATTGAAAGTGGGGCAACCCACAACTTTATTGATGCTCATCTTGTGTAGAGGAGGGCAATACCCACTGATACTTTTGAGGGATTATTTATTTTGGTCCCAAGAGATAGGAAAATGCAATGCATGCACTATGTCCCATCACTTTCAGTTACTATGGGGTCCTACACCTTGGTGGATCACTTCTTTGTGGTTGACATACCAGACACCAATATCATTTTGGGTGTTCAATGGTTGATTACATTGGGGAAATTCACCACTAATTGGAAGGCTCTGCAAATGGAATGGGTGGACATGAAGAGTGGTGAACCTCAAATGATCCAAGGCATGCATACTTACCACTCACCTAGAACTTCCACACAAAAAACAAAGATGGATTTGCGCAGTGGAAGCAAGGACCTCACAGTCCCTTCTCTTATGTTCATGAGAATTCTGCATGGGACATTCTTATCTAGTGGCAAACCACCTGGGAGGCCACCAGATTGAGATCTTGTGGGGAAGGCCTCACAAAGTGCTGCTACAAACTTAGATCCAGGAGGGATTGGAGTAATGGAAGACCAAGCTACATCGCTGGGAGGCCTGGGACAACTTAAGAGTAAGGGGAATATTCTTCCTTCATTACTATGACCCCCTCTCATTTCTAAATCTGCATTGTGGGAGGAGAAGAATGGGAGGATCAACCTTCCAACACATATCTTTGGCATAATATATGTTAAAGAAGAGATCAGCAACATGATAGGCACTCTTGTGGATGTATCATTAGCGCTGTCATTGTTGAACAGTATGGATCTATACTGGAAATCTCAACTGCTTGTAGAGTATTCCAAATATCTCCACACATGTATGATACTAGATGACATGCAGCAAGAAGAGGGTTACTTAGTCCAAGGGGAAGTCATCTATCATCATGGTAGGATCTTCTTGTCTACAACTTCCAAGCTCAAGCAGAAGATACTACAAGGGGTACACAAAGAGTTCTTTTTCATCCATATGCAGTCAATGAAGATCTACACCCTGATCATCAGGAGCTTTGATTGGGAAGGCTTGAGAGAGGAACTACATTAGCAGTTTCAAGAGTGCATGAGCTATGTGGAGTTGGGGCAGCCAGGGGACTCTATGCAAGATTCATTTCAGCCATCTCTTCCTTCTTTTGGGAGAGGATAAATGCCCATGCGCCACTCCATGTGTATGAGGGACTATGATGGTAAAGAATCTGACCATGTAAAGAAAGTTTCATTTTCTGATTTATCACATTATTTTACCATGTTTTTGTAGGATATGAATCCTAAAGGGAGTGATATATCATGTAGATCTCATGGCATTTGGTGGGCCAACAAAATTTCTGAACTTGGCCACTCCCTTCTTGTGCAAAGGGAGATTCCTTTTCATGATGGGTGCTTCCCAAAGGCACCAAACATATCTGACATATTTAGCTATGTTAAGATGACTTATGCAGAAAATGTGTGGTGGTAAGGCCACTTACCACACCTTTATCTAATGCAGGCAGGAGATACACTGCGCTGGTATCACATGTGGGATTTTGACCCACCTCCTTAGGCTCAAATTTGTGTTTGTGTATATGTAATTCTGCTTCCATACTTGGATGACATAGTTGTGCTATTTATGGGAGTGTATGGAGGGAGGATGGGCATTTTTTATGTACCACATGGAATGGAACTTCTCTATGTACCTCATGCTACATGTTTTAGAGAAATCATTGCTCCAGCCATGTTTATTTCTGTTGAAATTTTCACTCCTTATGGGATGGACTATGAACATCTTATGATGACTTTGGAGGAACAATTCATGATGGGTTGGCTTAGTGAACACTTGGCTTATGAGGAGAGCTTTATCCTTGATGGTGTCACCAATGGAGGAGGAGAAGTATTGTAGCACTCACCCTATCAGTTGCTTGACGACAAGCAACATTTTGGAGGGGAGGACTGTAATATTCCTACTTAGCCTAAGCTAAGAGGAATATACATTTTTGTCTCATTTTCTGTTGCATGAATAAATGAATAAAGGAGGACATGTAAAACTCCTGAAAAGAATGAATAAATCAATGCCCATATGAACATGGATAAATCTGGCCCATGTAAACAAAACACTTGCAGGTGTGAATGGGTTTGAGTTATGAGACTGGGTCAACCTTGACCAACTCTACAACGCTTTCTAGATACAATGTACCTCATGGATGGACAACGCAGTCCTAGATGGAGGCCCCTCATGTGAAAGGAGCTAATTCATTGAAGTGGTTTAGGGTTTGACAAGGCTTTCATCGTATAAAATTAAGAGGAGAGCAACAAGAGAGGGTTGTTGATTATGCATATTTCTGAGTATATTGTCTGTTTAGAAAAATACCATTCTCTACTGTTTAGCTGAGAATAGTGCTGCTTAGAACTTGGGAGTTCCTATGTAGGGATCCCACCTCTTCCATTGACGATTTCTTGGAGGAGTCTTGCTAATTTCATCCACTATCAGGCATTTGGCCAAGCTCATCTTTCAACTACAGTACTGATCCTATTTAGGATTAGGTTGTCCTTGCAAGCTGCAGCAAGTGGAGGTCAGATCTGCTCAGATCTAAGCCATTTCAGGATCTCTTTTCACTAGGAAAGTCTTCTATCCCATGGGCAAGAGAGTTTCGAACCTTTGGAGCTGATATTTCATATCTTGGCATCAGGCCAACTAAGTGTTTCAAGCTACAACGCTGTTTCCCTTCCAGGACTGCGTTATTTTCAAGGAGGAACTGTAGGGTGTTTTGACCCACTTTTTGAGAGGAGATCTTTGGTGCTGGGATTTTCCTTCCACTTTGGTGATCCATGGATTAGCTTGCTGATCCATGTTCTGTATAGATCTGATTTTTCCCTAATGTAAAACATCTTCAGAAATTTCTGAATAATATTGCAGATCTGCTACTTTAATCTCAGATCTACTCTTTGTATTGCATGATTTGATCAAAACCCTAAGGGGATCTTGTAAAAGGGCCTTACTAGTGTAAAGATCTGAAATGGATCTGATATTTTGTATATTGATCTACTCTAGATCTGAAGTGTAACATACAGCTGCTGTAGCTCTTAGAAAAATGCTGTTAAGTTATTTTGCAGCCAATACATGTGTTGTAGCCCTCTTTTCTGTAGAGTTCCTTCTATTTTGTCTTCTACATCTTGTTGTATACTATAAGGGCATCATTATGGATCTAATTTTCTGCTGTTTATTTAAAAATTGATCCTTATTATTGAACTCCTACTCATGCTCTCAAAACTGCGTTATTTTTGAAGCAGTTTGTTGCACATAGCTGCAGCCCTTCTCTTTGGGTGTTTTTCAGCTAGACTAGGTGGTGGGAGATCTGTTTACCACACCTAGTTTGATTTTATTTTGCTCTCCTTTTGGATCTAGACACTAGATCCATTTATCTAAGGGATAGAGGATCTAAAAACTCATTTCAGTGCATAGATTTCCCAAAAGTGCGTTATTACAGCAGGCTTTGCTGAATATTCCCATTTGGGGATATTACATCCTTGTTTGCTGATGTATACAAAATGGTTAGAAGCTGCCAGAAATTTCAATTGTTTGCATAAAATAAAAGGTTATCTCCTCTGCCTCTTCGCCCAGTGTTTTTTGAGGAACCTTTTAGGCAATGGGGATTAGATTTTATTGGGGAAATCAATCCACCATCAAGTGGGCAGTTCAAATGGATTCTAAAGACCACTGACTATTTCACAAAGTGGGCGGAGGAAATACCTACCAGAAAGGAAAACGATCAGGTAGTAATGAAGTTTATGGAAGAAAACATCTTCAGTAGGTTTGGGTGTCCAATCAATATTGTAACTAACAATGCCGACGTATTCAATTCAGTCAGATTCATTAATTTTTGTCAAACATATAATGTCATTCTGTCTCATTCTATAGCATATTATCCTCAAGGGAATGGGCTAGCAGAATATTCCAACAAGACATTGGTTAAGATCTTGAAGAAGAAAAATAGTGAAAATCAGAAAAATTGGGATTCAAAATTGACATTTGATCTTTGGGCAGTAAGAGTGACTACTAGAAGATCTACAGGTAAGTCTCCTTATGAATTGGTTTATGGTACTCAATATTTATTTCCTATTCAATTGGCTATACCGATGATTTCTTTTCTTCAAGAAGCACAAGAAGAACCTAATGCATTGGTGAGAAGGCTGAACAAGGTTATAGAATCAAGTGAGAGCAGGAGAAAAGTTAGAGAAAATTTGATCACCTACCAAGAAAATATGAAGTCCATTTTTGATAGAAAAGCAAAAGAGATTCTTTTTCAAACTAGAGATTTGGTGTTAAGATGGGATACCAAAAGAGAAGAGAAGGGAAATCATGTCAATTTTGATCCACTCTGCTATGGTTTGTTTGATTCTGTTGAGGCTAGATCAAATAACACCTTCTGGCGTCGGAAGATCTTTATGGAGAAACAATGGAGTCGACCGTGAATGGGTAGCATTTGAAACATTATTTCCGCATTAAGCTTATTTTTCACCATTGTACATTTCCGGGATTTTCTTCTCATTGTCTATATTTCATCAAAGAACATTTGACTCCAAACTCCAAAGTGAAGGTACCAATCTACAAATTTTAGTGTTTCGGTGGCAAAAACGATTATCCCCAGGTGGAGCCAGTTGTTGTGGCTGATTTGTAATATCCTTTATTTTAAATTTTTCAAAAGTACAAAAAAAATAAAAAAACTATGTGTTGAGAATGCAACAAGATGATGGAGCTTAGTGAAAAAAGTCGCCTTCACTTAGTGGGCCCGCAGGCTATTTTTGGCGCAAACCCTATTTTTAGACATATGGATCATGGTCTATGAGTTGTAGGATGCTATTTATGGATGGTTGGTCAAGTTGGTAAAAATATATGGACCTATATTTTTAGACATACTGGGCGGAGTCTATTTTTAGACTGCCAGTCTAAAAATAGATCAGTCGAATATTATTAGCTCTTAATAATATTTGGACTATAAACATTATCTTATCCTCTTGGAGCACTTCAGTTCGAGCTACGGATGTGGCACATGTAGCTGACAGAAGGAAATACGCTTTTCCTATGGGTTAGTTGAGCTATTGCATGGTTGACTTCAGTTAGAACTCATGTGGCAGAGTTTGGTGGAGTTGATGAGACAGTTGGTGGAGTTGTGTTCGGTTTAACTTAGTTGAAATAGTTGTATTTAGTCTAACTGGTAAATACACTAGTGATGAGTGGTGTGAATTAATTATTAATTAATTCACTAATTATTAACTCATAACTCAACTAAAGAACACATCAGTTAACTGCAATGCATGGACAGTTCAGTGGAGACCAGTGTTAGAGGTGGGTGAAAGGGTGAGTCTACTATCAGTTGTGACTATGGCTGTGCATGAGATTTGCACACACATTGATTGAGATTTCCAATGAGGATTTCACAGTACAAGCCAGTGGGATTCGAACTTGGATCTCATCATTATTCATCTTGGATTGCGTAGTAGAGGCAGGCAGACTTGTGGAGGAGATTTGAACTTGTGACTTGTTCTATATCTGAGCTAGTTTGTGTGTAGCATGTGAGATAGTGCTGAGAGCTGTGAGGAGCTTTGTGTTATGTATTGTTACATGTTCTCTATCATTATAATATACAGATAGTTGGGGGTTTTCAGCTGTAAGCTTTCCCCATTACATACTGTGTTATATGTGTGCTTGATTATGTTTTAATGTGCGCATGCGAATGCTTCTATTTCCGCATATTGATGATCAATTGTAGAAGAGGTTATGTATTATGCATGAAGCTTAAATAGTGTGTAATCAGGATAATCTCGGTGAATAATTCAGCTATTATTCAAATTTCTACATGGCATCGAAGCGAAATTGATCATCGGATCTATTACAGTGATTACAATTTATTTCGGTAGACAGAGTCTGTAAGCGGGCCAGGTAGCCTCTGGATCCATCCTTTCTTTGAAAGTAAAAATATCCCAAGAATTCCCCTACAGTCTATCTCTGTACTAGAAATAATTTGTTCTCACAAATTCAGATCAGAAGCGGTTGAGTTTTGAGCTGGTGGAATTCGAATTTGCAGTAGTGTTTTCTTGGTGTCGAAGTTGAGATGTCTTTCAACGGATTGCGATTGGAGTATGCCCTTGAGGGCAGCTCGAATTATATTGCATGGAAGGACAGGATGGAGGCGGTGTTAGATGACAATGGGCTGAAGGAGTTCATAGATGCTGAAGTCCCAAAGCCTACTGATGCTGCTCAAGTTGAGGCTTGGAAAAAGAAGACAACAAGGTGTCGAAGGATTCTGTTGGAGGGCGTGAAGGATCACATAGTATCCAGCCTGCATGGTAAAGCTTCTCCATACTTGATGTGGAAAGCGTTGACAAATTTATTCCAAAGCAAGAGCGACCAGAGGAAGTTGGCGCTCAAGGATAAACTCAGAAACATAAAGATGGAGAAAGGCGACAGTATGCCCAAGTACCTCACGAAGTTCACCCAATGCAGGGATGAGCTGGGAAGTGTGGGGGTGACTGTTGATGATGAGGACTTGGTGAGCTTGGCTCTCCTTGGGCTTCCGAAGAGTTTGCATTCCTATCAGGACTCTGTCAATGGTCGGGAGAAATTTCCAGGATGGGAGCGACTTTGGTCAGATCTTGTGCAAGAGGAGATAAGGTGAAGTACCAGGGACAGATCTTCATGAAAGGCATCTGATGAAGAAAATTGCGCTTTGGCTGCCAAAGCAAATAAGGGGAAGAGCAATAAATCTTCTCAATCCGGTGCGAAAGGCAAGAAGCAAGACATGTCCAAGGTGAAGTGCTTTCACTGTCACCAGCACGGACATTATGCCACAAATTGTCCGCAGAAGAATAAAAATAAGCAGGCTATTGGATCTGCAGCGGGAGAGGCCTTAGCCTCGTAGTTTGAGCTGGATTTTTCGCTGATCGCATGCTTGGTATCAAGTGTGATGGGTTCAATTTGGTTCTTGGACAGTGGTGCGTCTTTTCACATGACAGGAGATCGAGATTTGTTTTCTGATCTGGATGAGAAAGATCTTGGAGTGCACATCGAGATGGGCGATGATGGTAGATACAGTGCGACCGGTATCGGTACCATTTCCTTTGAGAGGGAGTCTGGTAAACCCTTCGTATTGAAGGAAGTGATGCATGTTCCAAGATTGAAGAAGAATCTGATCTCTGTGGCGATGTTAGAAGACAAGGGGTATGATGTTGTCTTCAGCGAGGGAAAGGCTTTCCTGCGCAGTAAGACAACTGGAGAAACTCGGAAGATAGGGGTTCGAGTCAAGAACCTTTATCAATTGCAAGTAGATGGCTGCGCAGCAATGGAATGCAAGGCAGAAGGAGTGGTGAGCCGGGATGATGGCGAGCTGTGGCACCGGAGATTGGGCCACCTTCACCATGGAGCTTTGAAGATACTGTAGCAGATTTCTACTGGGCTTCCTAAGGGCACTCTTGCGCAGTCAGATCAGTGCAAGGGATGTACCTTGGGAAAATTTGTGAAAGCCACATTTCACGAGAAGGATAGTCGCGCCACAATGATCCTTGAGAGAATTCACACAGACGTGTGTGGACCTTTCTCAGTATCTTCGACAACAAAGCACAGGTACTATGTGATATTTGTTGATGATTTTTCTTAGAAGTGCTGGATCTTCTTCATGCAGAAGAAGAGCGAGACATACTCAAAGTTCTGTGAGTTCAAGGCGCTAGTTGAGAAGGAATCGGGGAAGCAGGTGAAGGCTCTTAGGAGCGACAATGGTGGTGAATTCATCTCTGGCAAATTCAAGGACTTTTGGCAACAGAAGGAATCAAGAGAACTCATAGCGCACCATAACCCACAACAGACCCGGGTTACCGAGCGAAGAATTGTAATGATCGTGGGTGCCGCATGGGCGATGTTGCATGATCGTGCCTACCCATGCATCTGTAGGAGGCATGCAACACACAGATATATGTGCAGCACCGCTGTCCTCACAAGACACTTCTGGTATGAGTACACCCGAGGAGAAGCTCGGGTAAGAGTGTGCCCACATTTCATTTGAGGATTTTTGGTTCACCTATCTACATGCATGTGACGAAGGATGCCAGGAAGAAGCTGGAGCCGACCGTAGAGGTTGGGATATTTGTGGGGTACACTGATACGCCCCACAACTATCGTGTATTTGCCAGACAGTCGCAAGACTGTTGTGCGACGGGATATCAAATTTCAGGAGGAGAAAGCCATGAAGTGTTCGCTTGAGAGGGAGCCACACTTGCATGCAGATGAGGAGCTATTAGTTCCTAAGGATGAGCTTCGGGATGTGGATCAGCCACAAGAGGAAGTTCATGGAGTGGAAGAGACCACTCATGCAGCGCCAACCATCAGAGGGCGGAAGCGCACTACAGAAGCTGAGCGACTGGCTCAAGATGCAGAGAAGGTTGTAGGACCACCTACAACACAACGCAGACAGAGACAGTCACCGGACCAGTACACTGGATACATGGCTCTTGTGAGCAAATGTGTCGTGACAGAGCCATCCTCTTTCGAGGAAGCTGTGGAGGACCCCGCATGGGTAGATGCCATGGTGGAAGAGTATGATTCGATTGTCAGAAACAGTGCATGGGAGATTGTCCCGAGACCGGAAGGGAAATCAGTGGTGGGTTCGAGATGGATATACAAAGTGAATTAGGCAGCTGACGGGAGTGTGGAGAAGTACAAGGCAAGATTTGTTGCCCGAGGCTTCTCATAGATAGAGGGGATCGATTATGAGGAGACCTTTGCACCTGTCGCAAGGTATTCTTCCATACGGACGATTCTTGCTCTCTGAGTGCAGATGGGGTGGCACATTCATCAGATGGATGTGAAGACTACGTTCCTCAACGGAGTCATTGAGGAGGAGGTGTACATAGAGCAGCCCAAAGGTTTCGAGATCTTCAGCAGCGAGTCGCATGTGTGCAGGCTCAAGAGAGCGTTGTATGGGTTGAAACAAGCACCTCGTGCTTGGTACACATGGATAGACAGTTATTTCACTGGACTTGGATTCTCCAAGAGTGAGGCGGATCCGAACCTATACCAGATTGTGGTGGAGGGTAAGTTGCTGATCATTGTACTTTATGTAGATGATTTGATTTTGACAGGTGATGAGCTGTTGATACTCTCATGCAAGGAGGATCTTGCAAAAGAGTTTGAGATGAAGGACTTGGGCCTCTTTCATTATTTCCTGGGATTGGAAATTTGGCAGCGCAGTGATGGACTGTTTGTTTCTCAGGGTAAGTATGCCCGGGAGATACTGGAGAAGTTCAACATGCATGGCTGCAAGCATGTTGATACTCCTCTTCCTGGTGGTTGGAGGAAGGAGGATGCTACTTCAGCGGAGGTAGTGGATGCCACTGTTTATCGACAGTTGGTGGGGTCGCTTATGTATCTGGTCAATACACGACCCGATATATGCTATGCCGTTAACCAGCTTTCACAAGCTATGGTTAAGCCTACCAAGCTCTTCTGGAAGGCAGGCAAGCATGTATTGCGTTATCTTAGAGGCACATCGGGATATGGCTTGTGGTACAGACAAGAGGATGAGGTGAAGCTATGTGGCTTCACGGATGCAGATTGGGCAGGGAGCCCAACAGACAGAAAGAGCACATCTGGAGGGATCTTCAGTATCAGGTCGACAGTAGTTTCTTGGTACAGCAGGAAGCAGAGATCCGTGGCACTCAGTTCAGCAGAGGCTGAGTATATGGCAGCAAGCTTGGCTGCATGCGAGGCCATATGGATGAGGAAGATCCTGGTCGGGTTGTTCGGGTCACACTTGGAGCCTACCGTGATTTATTGTGATAACCAGAGTTGCATTAAACTCTCGGCTAATCCAGCATTTCATGATAGATCCAAACACATCGACATCAGGTACCATCATATTAGAGATTGTGTGCAGTGGAGAATCATGTTACTTTCATACATTCCCACGGAGGATCAGGATGCTGATATCTTGACGAAGGCGCTCACCAGGAGAAAATTCGAATACCACAGAGGCAGGATAGGGGTTGCAGATAATCCATATCTTGTTGAGATGGAGTGTTGAAAATGCAACAAGATGATGGAGCTTAGTGAAATGAAGTCGCCTTCACTAAGTGGGCCCGCAGGCTATTTTTGGCGCAAAGTCTATTTTTAGACTATGTCTATTTTTAGACATATGGATCATGGTCTATGAGTTGCATGATGCTATTTATGGATGATTGGTCGAGTTGGTAAAAATAGATGGACCTCTATTTTTAGACATTGGGCGGTTTCTATTTTTAGACTGTCGAGCTAAAAATAGAACAGTCAAATATTATTAACCCTTAATAATATTTAGACTGTAAACATTATCTTATCCTCTTGGAGCACTTCAGTTTGATGCTTGGATGTGGCACATGCAGCTGACAGAAGGAAATACGCTTTTCCTAAGGGTTAGTTGAGCTATTGCATGGTTGACTTCAATTAGAACTCATGTGGCAGAGTTTGGTGGAGTTGATGAGACAGTTGGTGGAGTTGTGTTCGGCTTAACTTAGTTGAACTAGTTGTATTTAGTCTAACTGATAAATACACTAGTGATGAGTGGTGTGAATTAATTATTAATTAATTCACTAATTATTAACTCATAAATCAACCAAAGAATACATCAGTTAACTGCAATGCATGGACAGTTCAGTGGAGACCAGTGTTAGAGGTGGGTGAAAGGGTGAGTCTACTATCAGTTGTGACTATAGCTGTGCATGAGATTTGCACACACATTGATTGAGATTGCCAATGAGGATTGCAAAGTACAAGCCAGTGGGATTCGAACTTGGATCTCATCATTATTCATCTTGGATTGTGCAGTAGAGGCAGGCAGACAGGTGGAGGAGATTTGAACTTGTGACTTGTTCATATCTAAGCTAGTTTGTGTGTAGCATGTGAGATAGTGCTGAGAGCTGTGAGGAGCTTTGTGCTATGTATTGTTACATGTTCTCTATCATTATAATATACAGATAGTTGGGGGTTTTCAGCTATAAGCTTTCCCCATTACATATTGTGTTATATGTGTGCTTGATTATGTTTTAATGTGCGCATGCGACTGCTTCTAATTCCGCAAATTGATGATCAATGGTAGAAGAGATTATGTATTATGCATGAAGCTCAAATAGTGTGTAATCAGGATAATCTCAGTGAATAAGTGATCTATTATTGAAATTTCTACACTATGAAAATGTATGTTAAAATACAAAGTTTCTCATACTTTAGCATAAAATATGTAATATTTTTCTATAATTATAAAGTTTAATACTTTAAAATTTTCATGAAAGTGGGTCCTAGCGCTCAGTTAATAAACGAGAAAGTTTATGAGAGGGATCCGATGATTTGTATGACAGGAAATAAAGGGGCAATGCGTGGGCACATTTAGCACACTGGTTAACAAGGAGGGTGCCTCCGCAGTTGACCCAGTTGACTGCGGGGCTGATCAAGATCTACGGCCAAGATTAACTACAGAGGCATAACCCTGATAAGTTCTATGTACCTTCGAGGCTCCCGCAATGATGTAAGAAAATGGTTGGAGACAACTAGTAGCCACGTCATGGTATCGTTAACGGTCTTTTGGCGTGTCAACTCAGCATTTAATTCACAAGCCCGCGCCACCTATTTAAAATTGATTCCTGTTTTCGCAAGGTTATTGTTGTTTTTCTACACTTGTTAATTTGTCTGCACCCATGTCTTCCAGTATTGTCTACCACCTTGTCATTGTTCGCTAGCCCAAGCAGAATTATGGCCAAGCGTTCGTCTCTTTCAGGTTCATCCAGTCATATTCCTCTCATGGATACTGAGAGGGATATTCAAGACATTGTCTGTTCTTTAGACCATCTCCAATTCTATCAACAGGTCTGTCTGAATGACAAAACCTCTCCAATTTTCTCTGCCATGGTCTAAACAGGTGTTTTTTCTGCATGCATTCTAAATACGCATCTCTTTCCTGAGTTTATATATTGGCTAGTGTCTGTCATATACCCTGGCAAGTGTTTTGTAAGAAATTTTCAAGGAGAGAACGTCTTACAAGTTTCAGCCCTATTAATTCACCAAGCTCTGTTTTACCCTGAGTCAAAATCCTATGTCCAATTCACTGATGATTAATTGATAGCACATTATGATAGTCTTGTAGGTCAAGAATTCAATCAATTTGTATTTTTTCTGAAGCCAGATATGAAGCAGTTTGTACCTGACAGCAAATAATTCTCCATGGAAATTTTCGACGCAGAAGTTGCTACAAAGTGCAGAATCAGAGATTTCTGTGTTGAAGAAAAATTTGAAGTTGCCTATAGGAGAGCATTATATGGCAGCAGAGGTGGCATAAGTGGAAAATGAGAAAGAGAACCTTCTTCAGCAACTCCTGCAGAAAGAAGAAGAAATTACTAAGTTGAAACAAACTGCATTGTCATTACAGAATCACATTAATTCTCATTCCTGTACTTTCATTTTAACATCTAGCAATGAAGATCCAGCAACACACATATCTCAACTGAATACTGAACTAAATATGGCAGAGAGAGATATCAAAAGGGAACAGAATGATCTGGAGATAGTAACAAAGATAATGCAAGCCAAAGATGGGGAAATCAATAAATACAGGACAGATTTCCAAACAACTGATGCTGAGATTAAAAGTTTAAAGGAAAAGTTGAAGGGAAATATATCTATGATACAGGCTAAGGATATTATATGGAATGATATTATTGAAGAGATGAAAGCAATTTGGGGTTTTCTGACTATTGTATCAGGAGAAAGAAGAATTATCTGAGATTTCGAGGAGCAGGTTATGTTAGACAAGCAAAAGAAAATTAACAGAACCATCTGGGCAAAGAAATTTATTGATTTCATTGATTCCAAGACTGACCAAGAGTTGGAGGAGAATGAGATTAAAGATAGGATTTCATATGCTGTAGAGATTAACAAATTTATTCTTAAAAATGATTGCAGGAAGACTACAGAGAAAAAGTTGACACAGATTAAGGAATCAGTCAGCAAGTTTGACAATTTGTATGACAAAAGAGCCAGGGCAGGTTTGCCATAATGTTGGGGCCTTGGAGGAAGTTTGTTATCATGGGATTCCTATGAACCACTACTGGCATTGTAAAAAATCTAGGTGTACAACACTCATGAGAAGACTCAGATTCTGAAAGGAGCCACAGTGATTAATTTTCTTCAGAGGCATTTTTAGATACTGTGGTTGGTGAAAACCTTGTTTACAGAGAGACCAATGTTCAATAGGATCACTGCCTTTAGATTGGAATATCAGAGGATGATTAATTCACCTAAGACAAACATTGAGGTATGGAAGAAATGTAGAGCCTGGATGACTATTCTCCCTAAAGATCCCTCAACTTCAAAGAAAGACAAGTCATCAAATCATGAGCATACAACAGCATCAGGATCAGTTCATATTCAACAAATAGATTAGGATTTAAGTTTTATTTCATCTCTTTAAAGAGAATGTAATTGTAATAAGACATTTTGATGACATGTAATAAGTAGTTTACGAAGTATCAAGTAGTTTGAATAGTTAGGAGTAGTTTCAAAAGTTACAAACTGCTTTGTATGGTATTTAAATAAAAAGACTTGAGAGAAAAAGGTTTCGAGTTTTGGACCTTCAGACTACTGCAAATTTTGTACTCAACTTTCAAATGATTAATGAATGAAGATCAATATTCTTGCATTTGTTGATATTAATATGTTTTCTAGTTTACATTCTGTATTCTATCTATGAATAAAATAAAGTAATGAAGCTGCAAGTCTCCTTTTACATATGTGAATAAGAGTTAAAAATCCTTAATGGGCGCTCCTTCATTTTAACTATTCCAATGTCTTAAAATTCTTTTGAAGTTTAAAGTGATAGATATTGTTTATCAGCATATCTGTTTGGGCTTCCTTCCTTCATCTTATTCTTATCACTCCATTTAATATTAGTAGATAATGGCATTGTGAAGCATTAATTGCATTTGATTCTTGGGGGTTTACTAAAAAATCTCTGAAGGTGATTAAGCAGAGACCATTTGACATAATATTTTTGTGATATATTTATATAAATGTCTTGAGCACTGATTCCTTACAAAAACCAAGGGATTGTTTCTTAAGGGACAACAGGTGTCATGCAATCTACAAAAATAAGTAATTGTGTCTTTATGGCCTCGTGCGGTGCCTGTGATCCTACAACTCATGTGATGGTATGCAACACTACCTTTAGTGCCAAGTCCGGAATAGTTTGAATATCAACGTTTCTGGTCCCCGATCTGTTCCTTGCCCTTGGGCACACCCTCTCAATCACCATACTCATGTTATCCATTGTGGGTTAGGTACCGGTCAGGATTGGTATTGGCCCCCTCCGCGATAGTCTGGTTATGAAGTAAACGTCTAAAACCTCAATCTCGAGTTCTTGGTCATGAATGATGAAATTTTCCTGATCAACGTCCCACACACTAATCAGATACTGCAACAGCTTTGGTTGAGATCTAAAGCATGATGTCATGAATAATTTCTTGAGCCCGCAATCTCTTAGAGCTTCCATGCATCTTTCATTTTCCATGGCAAGCTCATCTTCTTCACTGTGTAATCGTTCTTTCCATTCAATCACCATTTTTCCACTTCACACCTGCAAAAACATTCATATGATTGTCATTAGCTAAATTCAAATCTCTTGGTTGGTTAAAATGGGCATGTTTGTTTACATTTACATGCTAAAAATTTTCACCGCGGTTGGTGCGCCCTAGTTTAAAATTTTGGTCGGTTGGCACGAGTCCATGCCTCATACCCGCGCCAATCGCCACGCCCTAGGTTTTTCCAAATCCCCCCATAAACCTATAAAATTGGGGTTCCAGGTAATGAAAAGGAATCAAAATTCAGGAAAGGATGCTAGCTCTTACCTGGAACGTATGGATTCGAGATTGGTCATCCGGATTGCCGCTATTGCCACTGCAAGATCACAGTGTAAAAAGGGTAACTATTGCTCACAAGAGGTAAAAGTGAAAAGTAATTATTTTTTACTATTTTTGGCATTTTATAACTTTTCAGAACCTTAATTAGGTTTTAAATCATATTTTTCGATTATTTCTCCATGATTTTTCGAGAAATGGGTTTTACGTTTGTCTCTTGTGAAGCGACAGGTTTTTAACGTAACAACGATGAAGTAACGAGTTGTATTTTATACTTTTTCAGACTTGGTAAAAACATTAAAAAGCCACTGTTGGAGTCATCTTTCAGCTCTTTTTTGACTCTCTAAACATGAAAATATTTCTGAGACTCTTGTCATTTTTAACTTGTTAAATGGTTGCGAAACGATATCTACGTAGTATACGTTTACCTCTTTCTCGGGGTGGGATAGATTATTTACGAAAAAGGAATACCTTAGCCTATCGTGACTAAGAGGTTCTCTCAGAAAATTTTCTACCTTTTTAGATTTGTGAGACTATCTATGAAAAAGGTCTGCTGGAGTTTTCTTTTCCTCTTCTTTTCAAACTCTCTAAACATGAAAATATGCCGAGTTATTTCTTTGCCAGACTCATTAAACCCTAAATGACATCGGAAATAGTCACCATGAAGTTCACCGAGTTCCTCCTTCATAAGCTCGTAAAATGTACTAGGATGGATTTGTCTGAAGGAAAAATTTACATGACAAGCATATGTTATCCCCTTCAAGTTTTTTTTTCAAAAATAATTGGGGTAATCGCTAGTAATGGTGGGGGAAAATGGAACCAGTTCTATGTCATGTTGGCAGTATGTCACTCTTGAACATGACACTCATTTGCATTCATGTCAGGTTGGGGACATCTCATTTCGTCATTTTTGCCTCCATGGGTTTGTGTAATCTGTTTTGACCTCTCATCTTCTCTTTACCACGTCATCATGACCTCAGACCCCTTGATGTAAAATACTGCCAAATCCAGAGTAGTGTCGTCATTATGTTCAAGAGAAGTTTCCGATTGTAGTTTTCAACCTCCCTCTGATCCTCTATTTGGTACTGATTCACTATCATCATGATCCTCTATCTCATGTCGATGATGTGGGAAACATTATGGCCCTCCTTCGACCGAGTCACTTTCTGTCAACTTCAACTCATTATCTAGAAAGTTGACCTAGAGGCTCCCTTTCGATACCTTGGAGCTTGCATGCCTAAATGGAAAGTTCTTCGCATTCGACGATAGGTCCACATCATTGGCCTTCCATTGAGTGATTCTACGGGTGTTCAACACCAGATCACTGTTCACATTCCGTGGATTGTACCTATTGTACCTTGAGAGCCATTTTCATTATTGGTGGTTTCTCTCGTGCCTGTTAACAACTAGCATCGTTGGCTGGTAATCAGGTGACTTTCTTGCATGCTCAACTTTAGCTCACATATTCGCATGCTTGAATTTGTACTTGTTCGGGTTGAGATGGAGTGCAAGACCCTGGGGTTTTTTTGATAAGATCTAGGCTGCAGGATATTTTCATTTATCATGATTACATGCATGACTCTTTTGATTGGATGGCTGCAACCATACCTGAGTCTATTTGTTGATCCTTACTGCTGGATTGTTGCGTCCATACCTCAGATCTCAGTTTCTATATATACTCTATTATGGATGGCTACGCCCATGCCACATGTTCATGTATCAGAGACATCAGTTGTATTTTTAATTGCAGGTCTTCTGATAGTGGTGTTTGGTTCGAACATGTTCTTGTAAAGAATTTCACCCCTCCCTCTCTCTCAGACATCATGCTTTATGGGGCATCTGCTACACAACATTTTGTCACTGTCCTTGTAATCCCCGTCCTACACATTGGAGGACCATTCCCGTGACTTATATGAAGTGTCATGCATTGAAAAGACCATCATTGCATCCCTTTCCATGAGGAGAACATTTCCTCTGTTAACTTTTCCTTGAGCAGACCATCAGAAACACATGTTTTTGGGTTGGCGCGGGCAGGCCATTATGTCCTCATGCCAATGAAGGAAGTTAACACTGGGCCCTGCGCCCATTGGGCTCTGTCCCAGTGAGCTACCCGCACCAAGCTATTTTTGGAATGTTTTTTAAATATAGAGGTGAATTTTCCATGCTAACTACTTCGTGAGCGAGTCATCTTGGGTTGTTCGACGGTACTCTTGATATCACCAAAAGGATGCTTGGTTCCCCTCTCCTTTAAGCTGGAATTGGAAGCCACCAATAATGTAGCTGAATATAAGCCTTGTTGTTGGGGTTGCAGACAATGAAAAATATGAACATACAAAACTTCAAGGTGTTTGGAGATTCAGAGCTCATGGTGAGACAATTCAAGGGCCAATGCCAAACTAAATACTTGCGACTCAGAGCCTACATGAGCGAGGTATGGGATTTAGTTGAGAATTTAATTTTTTCATTTAATATTCAGTTCATGCTAAGGGATAGAAATAGAATGGCTGACTTTGTAGCTATGGATGATAGTAATTTTCGCCCCCCATAGAATCTGTTGCTCAGATATGAGGTTGAAGTGTGATGCCACCCTTCCATTCCAGACAACATAAGGCATTGGCGAGTATTCAAATATGGAGAGTAGGTCCAGTGTTTCATGGGAACAGTAGGCAAATTTTCAAATATGGTGATCAATTCAGTCTCTGAGGATGATAGCGAAGAGTCAAAAACCAGGTGGGAAGTGACACTGGTTGGATACTGTGTTCTCAAATAAAAAGGAAATGTCATCCCTAGGGGCCTTGTGCTATTGGAGAGATTGTTTGACAAAAAATGACATCCCAGTAAACCCCAACAAAATGACCCTTGACGATCCTGTCAGTGATGTGAATATTGGGACAGAATAAGATCTGAAGGTGGTGAAGCTGTCACAAGGCGTTCCTGAAGAATACCAAGGTCATTATCTCAGCCTGTTCCAATCATATAAATACGTCTTTTCCTGGTCATACCAGGATTTGAAGACTTTTGACGTAAACATTATACAACACAAGATACCTTTAAAGGAATATGTGAAGCCTCATAAGAAGAAGCTGAGACAGATAAACCCCCTTCTCCTCCCAGCTATTGAGAAGGAAATAAAGAAGATGTTACAAGCCAAGATCATTTTCCCTTTAAGATACTCCGAATGGGTGGTGAACCTGGTGCCGGTAAGAAAGAAGAATGGTGAAATCAGACTCTGCATGGATTTTCACAATCTGAATAGAGCCTCACTCAAGGATAACTATCCCCTCCCAAAGATGGACCACAGCCTACAAAAGGTGGTGGGATCCTCCCGCATGTCCATGATAGATGGCTTCTCAGGATATAACCAAGTGACAGTGCTCTCGAAAGACCAAAATAAAACAACATTCACCACGCCTTGGGGAATATTCATGTACGCTCGAATGCCCTTTGGCCCTATAAACATCGACACTACATTTTAGCATTCGATGGACATTGATTTCATATGAGAGCAAGACAAATTTGTAGTTATTTACCTGGATGAAATCACCGTCTTTTCAAAGAGTGACACTGAACACATTAAGCACCTTCACCGAACCTTTTAAAAATGCAGTAGGTATGGTTTGTCTCTGAATCCTCAGAAATCCATGTCGGCCTTGGAGGAAGGATAGTTACCTAGGAACATAGTAACTAAGGAGGGAGTGACTATAGATCTGAAGAGGGTAGAGGTGATAGATGGAATTCCCCTACCAAGAAACAAGAAGGAGATACAAGTGTTCCTGGGAAGAATAAATTTCCTCAAAAGGTTCATTCCCAACTATGCCAAGATTGTCTGAAACATCACTGGGATGTTGATGAAGAACATGGAAGTTAGATGGACTCCTGGATCCAAGGGCTCATTCATCAGGATCAAATAGGCCTTTTTAGAAGTTCCAGTGCTGGGTGGTCCAGATTATGGGAAGTCGTTCATAATTTTCTCTTTCACATCTCCTCACATAATAGCTGTAGTACCTTTACAGAAAAATGTTGAAGGACATGAGTAGCCCATTTCATTCTTCATCCAAGTCATGTGAGATGTCCAGCTGAAGTATGATATCCTAGAGAATAAAGCTTATGCCCTGGTCAAATCTCTAAATTCATTCCGAGTGTATGTGTTACAGACTGCTATAACCACCTATGTTCCCACAGAAACGATGAAGGATATCTTGATACAGGGCCACAGTGAAGGAAGAAGGGGCAAGTGGATAGCCAAGATTCAAGAGTATGAATTGGAGATAAAGTCTACCAAGCTCATTAAAGGCCAAGGGATGGAAAAAATCTTGTCTGAATCCAACTGTCAAGCTCTGGGGATAAATCTGTCTATGACAAGAGGAGAGGCATAGGAGGACACAGGTGCACATCAAGGAATAGAATCTTCCACTCAAAAAACACATGTGAAATACCTTCTCTCCCCATGGTATAAAGACGTAGTGGAATATATTTTAACGCTGAGATTTCCTCCTAACTATGATAAGGCCAAGTACGGCACCTTAAGGCTGAAGTCTCAAAAGTATATAGTAGCAAATGGGCGAATTTACTAGAAAGAACCAGTAGGGATCCTACTATTGTGTTTAACAACGCAAGAAGTGGACCAAGTGATGGATGAATTCCACAAAGGGATATGTGGTGGATATTATAGCTGGTGATTCACTGCACATAAGATCTTGAGGGCAGGTTTCTTCTGGTCTAAACTATTTGGTAATGTACATGCTCATGTTCGGGCCTGCGAGAAGTGTCAGACGTTCACTAGAAAGAAAAGGTATGCACCTCTCCCATTGATCCCAATACATGTTGAATAACCTTTTAAGAAGTCAGGAATTGATTTCATAGGAGAGATTCGCCTGACCTCTAGCAATCAACATCGATGGATCCTCACTGCTACAGACTACTTCACCAAGTGGGTAGAAGCTATGCCCACAAGAAATGCTACAGACTTAGTGATGATCAAGTTCCTGGAGGAGAATATAATAGCCAGGTTTGGATGCCCAGCTAAAATCATTACATATAATGCCTAGGCTTTCAAGTCGGCTAAATTTGTAATTTTTTTTCAGTGTTACAACATCTTGCTTGGACACTCCACTGCATACTACCCATACTGCAACAGGCTGGCATAATCATCTAACAAGACACTGGTGAGGATTTTGAAGAACACCATAAATGAAAATCAAAAGAGCTAGGATTCTCAGCTTAATTTCGAACTCTGGGAAAATTGCATCACCATTAAAATATCCATAGGAAAGTCCCCTTATGAGCTGGTGTATGGTAAAGCCGTAGTCTTCCCAATTCAACTTGCATTACCTGTGGCTATATTCTTACAAGAAAGTGGGGAGGAGCCAAATGACCGTATTCAAAGAATGAATCAGTTGGTGGAGTTGAATGAAACCTAGGAGCAGGTAAGCCTGAGACTAGTAGAGTATCAAGGAAAAATGAAAGGCTTATTTGAACAAAGAGCTAAAGACAGAGAAATCCAAGTTGGGGATTTGGTGTTGCAATGGGATATTAGGTGAGTAGACAAAGGGAAACATGGGAAGTTCGACCCCCTCTAGTTTGGTCCATTCAAGCTGGAAGAGGACAAAGGCAACAATAATTTTGCATTGGAGAATTTAGAAGGCGACATACTTGAGGCGCCCGTAAATGGGAAGTTCCTCAAGTTTTTCTTTCATCACTGATGAGGGATAATATAGCTCACTATATATATATTTTCCATTGTATATATAATTCCACTGTACTACATTTCGTTTGCATTTCTCCCATTTCATCGTCCATATCATCCCCCATTTCATCTTCCATTTTGTGTCCACATGACTATTGGTATAAAACTTTGTCTAATCAGTGTGCATTTGCGACTCCATATACCCAATAAAGCACTAGAATTCAGGTCTACATGTTCTCAACGTACTAAAGAACAACACGTTGTCCCCAGATGGAGCCAATGTTGGCCTATGACCACACACAAAGGGGAGAAGGAGAAAGGAAGGAAAATCCTGACTGTCAAAGACCTTCAAGGGAGTTGATTTGCATATTAGTTCAATAGAAAGGGGGAAATTTCACTGATAAGGTTTAATGGTGAGAAAACTTCTTTCTAGCCTCCTTCATCTCATTTATCCTCTTTACCTTCATTTACCCTCTCTTACCCTTCACTTTCACTTTTCTAAAGTCTCGTGCTAAATTTCTTCATTTACATCATTGATCCCCACAAGTCTTAACCTTTACATATTTAAGACTCACCAAAACTTATTTTGCGGCCGATGCGACTTGGTGGCACCCATCCAACCATGATACACCACCCAAATCCGCATTCAAACCATCATCTTCTGCATTTTCATTACCTATTTCCTTTTCACACTTTGCAGCGACTAGTGCGTCGCATATCGCATATTGCACAATTTAAAAATTACCTTTTAAGTGCCCGCAAAGCTTTTGTTTAAGTTGTGATGCAGTTGGGTCCCACTTTCCCTCCACGTCACCTCCCCACCATCGCATCAGTCCCCACAGCTTTTAACATTTACCACTCGATGCTCCTAGCTAAATCTTGTGACTTACGATCTGCGGGCGCGGTCCCACCACTGTCTGAGGCACCTCACCTCCACCCCACACTTCGCCCATCATAGGTTTTAACGCTTAACCTCCCCATGCTCGCACATAAACTTTGCGATGTGTGATTTGTGGTCAGGTCCCACTTTCCTCCATGTCACTTCCTTTCTCTCCGCGCTTCGCACTTCGCACCATTTAGGGCTTATCCCTACTACTTCATGGTAAATACTTGCTATTGAGATGCAGTTTGTCCCCACCATAATACCCCACTCACCGCGATTATGCCATTCCTTCACTACCATTACCATTCCATTACTCCCGCCATTCTCATCCATTGGCACGCATCACATTACCGCTAAGCCTCCCGCATCTCTCCATCACTTCCGCTCCACCCCAATACATACGACGGTCCTTAACACATTTCAGACACCCCGGCCTTCGAACTTTAACTATGGTGGGGGGGTCATAAATAGGCGATTTTCATTACCACTCACTCCTCCACGTGCCCTCTTCTCATCATTTCGCAGCCCCCTTATCTGATACCGCTTGCCACTAGAGACCCCCTCTGAAATCCGGATCCTGGTTTTCAAATACAAAAAAAGTCTTTCGTTGGTGGAGCATGCTGTTAGTCATTAGTATTTTTCACCTGTTGATGATGACTAGTTGTTAAAGCCAAATTTTCTAGCAGCTAATCTCAAATTTGTCAAATTTGCCAGCTGGAAAACACCAATAAACATTTTTTCCCTCCTACCTTTTTCAATCAGCCCATGATGAGATAAAATCTAATTTTCAAGCCCTATCCAGCCTCAGTCATACAAACTTGTCCATCAACTCAAAAGAGAATACTCCAAATATGTCCAAAAAGTCTCCCCTAAGTTAGGTAGTGGCGCTATAGGAAATTTTCCCTTGGAAAACTATCCTAAAGCCAAAAGAACCTCTATCTAATATCAACCAATCCTAGAGGACCTTCCTATTCTGCAAATAAAGCTTGATTACACCGTTAGGTCGCGCCACTAACAAGCCTTGAGGTCTCAGAAATACATATGTCACAGGTCAAGCTGATATTAGGTAGATGTATAGTGTTTCAATGTGTTTTTCAAAGAGCAGAAGTGTACTAGTGTTTCAGAAGACAGTATTAAACTTAACATGAGAAGACAGCTGCTTCTCATGTGGTTTTGAGCCTGGGATGCAGCTACAGGACAGAGAGTTATTTCAATAAACTCCTGCAAACACAGTCAAAGTATTACATATCTTAGAGAAATGCCCCTCATGGCATATTTTTAATTTTTCACTTTTATTTTCTTAACTATGAATAGGCAGCAAAAATAAAGATGACACTGCCTGAAAGAAGATGAGATGGCATCACTGAGAAAAACTCCTCCATACATGAGCAGAGGGTTGAAAGACTAAGAAAACCTCCTCCATACATGAGCAGAGGGTTGAAAGACTGAGAAAACCTCCTCCATACATGAGCAGATGTTCAGGTCATTGGTTGAAAACCTCCTTCATTTTACAAGTAGAGGGTTTGGCAATGTGATAAATGCCTCCTTCATCTAATAAGCAGAGGGCCAGGAATAGAGGTATGGCCTCATTTAAAGGGCACAAAGCTAACAATGAGGCAAACTGCCTGAAGAACTTGTTTAACACCTTGTCTCCAATAGATGAAGACCACTAACACAGCAGTGGTGTTTCAAAGATTGACTATAGGTTTCACTTATTGAAAAGTAGGTTTTAAGTGCAATGTGAAAGAAACTGAAGGCTTATGGATAGAAAAATGGTGTTAAAAATGGAGGGAAAGTAGTGGTATTGTAATAATCAAAGAGGTTTGACTTGTCTCCTATCAGAGATCTCCTTAAAAGTAAATCTGGAGCCAAAATGAACAAACCCTGCTGAGGTATGTAATTTCATTAAGAGTTTCCAAAGATCCCTTTCCCTGATCAACAGGCATGAAATCTAGCCATTGTTTTCCTTTAAAAACATATTTGAAATGAGTGGAAATCCATTCAAGGTTTATGAGTTGAGAGCTGGGTTAAACATAAGCCAAAGAGTGATGTTGATGATTCAAAGAAGTTTTTCTCTTCCTGTCCATGAAGATCTTTTTCAAAGAACTCATCAAAATGGACAAGAGGGTAACCTAAGCCTAGTTTCTGAAGGAGGCTTTGCAAATAGACACATAGGTTCATCAATGTGAAGAAAGGATATGGCAAGTGTTTTGTATTCAGAAACAACACTCAAAGCAAATGAAGCATGCCACTGTCACAAACAAAGGCTTTTTCCTTATGAAAACATGTAAAATACCTTGCTGTTGCATTTGATTGTAGGAGGGGTTTTTTTTAAAAGGAGTTCCTTTTGATAAACAGATGATGGTAAAACCTAGGTGAATGAAACTGATTTTTCAACCACAGTCAAAGAGAAATATCATGCAGAGGATGCATCTATAATCATCAACATGGTTTTGAGCAAGTTTTCTTTTAAGGGACAGATATAGGCAAACAGTGAAAAAGAGTTTAGCCTTGAGATGATTTCTTCACTTAGGTTAAAGTCATATTTATGAAAACTTTCAAGCAGCCCCCACAGCAATTTATTATCAACATAAATTGGATATGGGCCCCTTTGGTGTTTTAAAATTCATTTGAGTTTCGTTATAACAAAGGCATTTTTCAAAGAGGCGTTCAAACCCTCACAAAGAAAGTTCAAAGGGTTTGTCGACTTTAAAGGGAGTAATTGACCGTTGCCAAGTCTCATTGTGCATTTCAAAACTCACCAAGTGCTCCCTTGGCTGTTCACCGGACCAAGAAAGAATTTTTGAGCCATTTGCAGAGTTTTTAGAGGCTTAAAGCCTGCACGACATGCCTAGAGAAGCGCGTGGCGCGTTTAGAGAAGAAATTACAAAGTCTTATAACGGTGGCACGGCGTGCCTGTGCACGCGGTCACCACTGCCCGAAGGTCGACCCGACACCTTTTTTACTGCACGATGCTCTTCCATTTGAACGTGCCGTGCCTGTTTGAATGACCAAAACTCCTACAAAGGGTCTTGAGACCTGCTCAACTCATCAAGCAAGGGCCATAAGACATCTTCAAGGTATTTTTTACTACCCCTTGGTGCATTCAAATTTCTAAAGGGGTGATTGATGCCATGTTTTTCAAGACTAAAACAGTGATTGAAGAGTAAAGTGTTTGAGAAAAATCCAAGGTTTTTGTTGCTATGATTGCCCAAGATTGGTATAGTGAAAGGTGGTGTGTTTGTATCAGTTTCAAAAATCCTGAAATTGCCTTCAAACAAAGTGATAAACCTTGTATTAATGACATAGACCATTTCAAGTGATAAAGGGGAGTGTTGAAACAGTTTTAAGATGCCCCTATTTTTTTTCAAAAACAATGATAGTGAAGGAGTATGGTTCTAAAAGATGAAATCTGGGTATATGAATAAAACTTCCTTTTTTATGATATGATACAGCAACTCTATGCATCTGCCATAGTTCAAAAAAAGAAAAATCTGTGTTTGAAGGTCCCAAAGTCAATCTAGAAAGATGTTATTCTTTCTGTGTTGAGAAAAGAGCCTATAATTGCTGAAGGTGTCCTAGCAGTGGTAAAAACAAAATTAACCCCTGTCTGCAAAATCTAAGGTGAAACAATGTTTATAAGGTAAAGCCTTGTCATTTTGAAAAAATCCTCTATATGTGATGAAACAGCCAAATCTGTGCAGCCTCCATTATTCCATAAAACAGAGTGTGGTGAGAGATTTTGCAAGGTCAGTTGAGGGTGTTTTTTGTCTACCTCTGTAAAAATAGTGAATAGCAGAAGAGTGTTGTTTGGGGAAGGGTGACTTTGTTTTTGTCTAAACACAAGGAGATCCTTGTTCTAACAAGAAAACACAAATATCTCTTTTCAATACCTTGCCCAAACACAGTAATAAGTTGACTGTGTGCTTTTTATTTCGACAAATACTTGTTGATTAGAATCAAAGAGGACAAATAGTGACTAACAAGGAGGACAGAGGTGTGGTTGAGAAAAACATCTCAAGGGCCATTTGAGATAGCTTGGTTTTTCAAAGAACATTCAAAACAAAATTCCTCCCAGGAAAGACAGTAGGAGTGGCCTTCACAAGAGGTTTGAGCCTGTTTCCACTGAAGAGGTAAATGCTCATCCATCAGTCCTATTTAACTTCCATGAGTTTGGGTGTCTAGAGTTTTGTCAAAGGGTGTAGGAGGTGAAAAGCTATTCCCCTTTGACACATCTTTGTGCTTTGAGATTTCAAGAGAAGCATTTTCAGCTGGCAGGCTTAGATTTCAAATTCTCTCCAAGGTCCATTTCCAATGCCATAAAAATCCCTTATGTCGGAGAGAAGTGGTTTAAACAAAGCCACCTAGAATCAGAACAATAAAAGCATTTTCTGAAGCCTGAGCATAGAGATTCATGTCCATCCATTTTTCCCTTCTCATATCTATTGACTAGTTATGCCCCCCTCATGAAGATAATCATGAAATACTTCACTTGCGAGGGAAGATTCTCCCGAGTCTATGCTTATCATGTCCGATTGCTCATGCATTTCACAAGAGCCAAATTGTTAAATCTCCATTTCTTCCTACATAGAAGTATTGAGAAAATGGCCTCCACTGTTCAGAAAAAACCTCCTTCTCAGCAGACAACCTACCTCTTCCATCACTCCCTCATCAAGGTTATCATTCTTCATCAACTTGAGAAGAAAGAAATCTCTTGGGATACTTTCATTACACATCTGGATTTCGCCACTGTCCCTTCATTTCATACATCTCCTTCACCTTCCACTCACCATCCTTCGCCTTCTTAAAGCAAGCCCATTCCCAAGAAGCTCAAATTTCCCATTGAACAAGAAAAAGAGCATGATGAGGAAGAAGAGCATGAGCAGGAGGAGGAAGATGATGATGAGCAGCATCATGATGAAACAGGGCAGCAAGGGGAAGAAGAGCACAGTGAGGTAGAGCAGAATGATGAAGAAGGGCATGATGAAGAGGAAGATGATGATGAGCCACATGATGATGAACAACAGCAAGATAAGGAAGGGCAGCATGATAAATATGTGCAGCATAGTGAGGATGAGCAGCCTCATGAAGAAGAAAGGCAACATGATGAATAGGTGCAGCACAGTGAGGAAAGGCAGCCACATGATGATGACCAGTTTTATGGCCTAAATCTACCTCAGGCTGAAAAAGGCAGAGTCTAGGGTAACATCAAACCACGCTTAATTTGGTAGCTAGCCCTACTAGATCGGGAGAGGGCTCTCTCCTGGTCAATCTCAGCCAAAATAATCAGTGAGGCTTGAGATGACTTGAATAAAGGCTGATTTTAGGCTAGGTATATATGTATAAGAGTTTGATTTGATTTGGAGGGTGTTTGTTGGATCAAAAGGGAAGGGCAGAGTTTGGGTCTGGGAAATGAGCAGTTTTGCAGGGATCTGAATGGGGCAAGGTAGGCAACTATTTTGATGCTTCAAATTTGAATGAAATGGATAGCTCAGACCGGTGAGGAGTTGAAGAGGGCAAGAGACTTTCAAGAATCCTCTTCATATAGTTGAAAACATATAAAATTAAACAAACACTAGGTAGAGCACTGCAAATCTAATGAATTCCACCTTTATCCTTGTTTGTTTAACTTAAGAAGAAATAAGAGGGAAGATGATACACATAAAGCACCAGTAAACTTAAATTAAAAAAGAGAAACACATCATCAAAACAAAGAGCCACATGAATCCCAAGGAGTGCTACAAACCCTGGTCTATTCCTTTTCCAAACTGCAGAGATGAAATGTACAATGAAGCTCAAAGCAATCCCAAGTGTCCAACCATGCAAATGACTGAAAAACTTCAAGATATAGACAAGCATAACTCATCCCCATGCCTCTAGGGGTTGAGCGCACTAGTTTAGGAGCTTTTTGAACAAGATCTAATCTAAGAACTGGAAAATAGGCAGTGGAATAGCTTGCCTCTATAAGATAGGAAACTGATTCATTTAGTTGCATTTCACCTTTTGAGGGATGAATCTACCTCCATGAGTAAAAATTTGACAAAATTACATCAAGACCCATCAAATTACATCAATATTTTTACATTTGGAAGTAAGAAAGTCAAACTGGCCAAAACTAGGCGAAAAAAAGAGTTACTGAGTGAAAAATGAGCCAAAATCCCCAATGCGCCGCGCCTGAATTCTCTATGCATCGCGCCAGATTGGAGCTGATTTTGAAGGCCTTCCTGGTGTCAAAATTGAGTGTAGGATAGCTCTTTGGAAATCTATTCCTGTCTACTTTCCAACACAAGTGGAATTTTTGAATTTTGTTGCCATTTTCCCCTCCAAAAATGAGATTTCCCAACACTGTTTCCTGTGTGTCCAAAAAGGGGCAGAAAGGTCATTTTTAGGGTGTTTTTGACACTTCTGGAAGCGCAAAACTCGTCAAAATATCTTGTCCATATGTAGGCATGCATAAATTTTCATGAAAAATCCAAAAATACAAAGTCTTACCCAAGAGGCGCTCCCAATCATAAGCGCGCGCCAAGTGGCGCGACGCGTTGAGCTGAAAAATCTGTGTTTAGGCCAAAAAAATCAAAATTTGCAAAATGTGTCCCAAATTTCTTGAAATTTGGGCCGCGTGTCCTCCATCATGCACTATGCTAGGCCAAGGAAGCTTCGGCCAAAATATGAAGTCTATCTTTCCTTTTCCTACACTTTAATGCCCTCTTCAACTTGGCCTTCAGGATCTTGATTCGTGCCTTGCAAACATGATTTCTTGCCCAATAATGATTCTTCATGTGCCTCAACATGTTATTTTCCTTGTTGGCCTTCTCCAACAACTTCTCCAAATGAATATTGACCCTTTCAAGCCAAGTTTCATGATCAACCTCAATCTCTTGCTCAATGGATGTCATCTCGGTTTGGCTCCTTTGGGCAGCTTGCCAGTTCTCACGTATATTTTGCAACTCCATGATAGTTTTCTGATCTTCCAACTATTTGTTTCACTGCTCAAGGTAGTTAATTATCCATTGGGCTCTTTGCAACTTGACAGACAAAGTGTTTATTTCTGCCTTCTGCTCCTGAACAACCTCTCTCAGCTTAGAGCTAGGAGAGCCCAACTCATCATCAATGAGTATGAAATCAGTATCCTGGCCTCTTGAAGGCCCTTCATCCTACATGGGCCTCTTACCCTTGTCCTGTACCTGTACCTGTGCTACTGATGATGGAAGCGAGACCCCTTCCACCCCGGGTGGAGATAATACTCGCCTGGCTGCTGCAAATAACCCTCTAGTGCCTCTCTGATAAGTGAAAAACACCGGCATACTAGTGGTATGTGTCTCATGACCTTCATGCTGATATGAAGGTTCACCTACTTCATGAAAATCCTCCGAAGGTACCTGAGAAGCTATGAAAAAATCATTAGAAATGAAATCCTCCCATGAAATACCCTGCAAGCCGAGTTGATGCATAACCACAATTTTGATGAGTGCAAAGTGATAGATACTACTGTACTACTGCTCAGGAGTTTTCCTTTGCACGAGAGTGGTCATCTTCTCAATATTCTGGCACATGAAATAAGGGAGGTTCATCATCCTCACCCTGGTGAAATGCATCAGTAACCTAATATGATAGGCATAAAGACGTGAAAACTGGCCCTCACAACTGAAATATTTGATAATAAGTTTCATCAGAGTAGCATATGAATCCTTTAAGAACCGAAAGGGAAAAAATATGCTGAGTTGTCTCACAAAACTAGGTTTGATATATGGCTCATAGTGTACCCTATCAACCTGTTGCCTTTTGTTCCATTGTTCTCCAACATTTGGTATTCCGGTTGCTTGAGAGATAGTTTTAGGTGTTAAAGTGAATGTCACACCTGCAAGGGTGACTTGACCATCATGTAAATGCAACAAAAAAAAACGGGCCAGCTCTTGATGGTGATGGACCCTAGCAACCATTTCACAAAATTGATAACAAGACTGTTGTTGAAAACATGCCATAGCAAGTGGAAAAGCCTGCAATTCAGCCAATGAAGTAGGTTCCTCCCTCACATGTTTTCCACTCTTATGAGGTCTTCTACGTCCATGCAATTTAGTTGTGGAGTCACTGTCTTGGTCATAAGATGTATCGGTCTCCATGATTTCCAAATTCTATGTTGTATTGGATGTATATGAGAAGTTTGATGTCTTTGGTTTTGTTGCCAAATATGTGATAACAAGTGAGGGACTATGGAGGGATAGGGTAGGGGAGATGATGGAATATTGACAAGTGAAATTTGTCAATCGAAGAGTTTAGGGATAGTCACTAGGTTTTTTGGAATAAAATTGGGGTTTGGGAAATTTATAATTGGGATGTGGGGTAATGGGAATGGGATAGGGAATAAGTGCTTTAGGGATATGAGGGAATAGGGAAATGGGATTAATGTAACAAGATTAACAATGATGAGGGAATAACAAGGTGGGGAAGTGGGAATGATAGACACAAAACCAATTTTGAAACCCTAAGGAAACAATCCTTGCACAAACAAATAGGGTTTGATTTTTTGTATTTAAATCCTCATAAATATCACCAAACACATTTTCATTGGCAATGGAGAGGTTGCTTGACTTACTTGAACAAAGAGGGACCGAGAAAATTTGGAGTTTGAAAGGAATGGCAATAGATTTTCTTTCTGGCCCTATGCGTCGCGTAACAAACCCAGTGCGTCGCGCAGTTTCAATGCATCATGCAGGAGAAATTTTACACAGTGGGAGCCGACCCAATGCGTCGCGCTCGCCCAATGCGTCGTGACACCCAGTCAATGTGTCGCGCAACTGAACCTTGCACAAATTATCCTTCAAATTGCTTCTTTGCTCTTCACGGTTTATCCTTGGTTCCTCTTGGCATACAAATGAAATCTTGTAACGGAAAAATGATTTATATACCAAGGATTTTAATTCTTGATTTCAAAAAACCCACTTTGCAATGTTTAAGACTTTGACATTTAAAAAAAAAAAAAAACTCTGTTTTTCTTCATTTGGATTTTTAACTGAATGACGAGCTTTCTGTTTGTCCTGCAGGGAATGGATGGATGGAGCTTTGACAAAGGCGACCAAGCTTACTAGTGAAAGTATTATTACAATTGAAAAAACTTGAAATCACATTACATTTATACATGAAGATGAAAAATACATTATTAAGTATATGATGATGAGATTTTTAGCACTGAAACCTTATTTCAAACTTCCCATGTGCCTTCTGACCATTATTGGGGATTCTGAAGAGCTTATTAATGAAACCCTAGACCTAATGACACTAAAACCCTAAAATTGACTCTTTGCAAAGTATGAGACAAAAAATGACTGTAAATGATTTTAATGAACAAAAATAGGCCAGCAGGTAAAGGACATGAGGGACATGAGGAACAAGCCACTACCGTCAGATGATCCATGCTCCTAATGGAATGCAACTGACTGAATGAGACACCTAATATGCAATGCTACAAGAGAAATTTTATCACCGACAGAGGGATGAAGATAACGACACTAACATTGGCTCCAATGGGGATGGTAGCTCCTTGGAGGTGCCAAGAACTACAGATCTCTAGGAAAGTAGGCAGTGCCTTTGTCCATTGGGCCATGGAATCAATAACTTTAACAAACCAAAACCAGACTCTTGACTCATTTTGAAAACTGAAAACTGACTCAATTTTCAAAACCAAAAATGACTGAAAGACCTGACTCAACAAACCAAACCAAAACTGAGATTAACCTTCAGTCTTATATCCTTCACCTCAGGCCCCAAACTGAAAGAATGATGACAAGACATGCTTGCAATGAAACTTAAACAAACCGGTATGGACAGTGATATGTATCACAATAGAAAACATTTCAAAAATAGTATCATTTGAGTAGCCGACCATTGACTGGCCCTCCTGGACAATATTCTCCATTCATTTCTTTCAAAAGGAAAGCATTTTGGCCTCGATATGCAGCAATCCTGAAAGGTCCTTTCCAAATATTCTCGAACTTGCCATGCTTACCTTTATCTTCGTTTCTTGCATCCCATTTCAGCACCACTTCTTCTAATTGAAACTTGTCTGCCTTTTCCTTTCGATCATATATCTTCTTGATTCTCTCTTGCAGCTTGAAAGTGTTTTGAAAAAACTTGTCTCTAGTCTGCTGTAAATGGATCATTTGATTTATTCTCCATTGCATATGATCATCTTCGCTGCCATCTTCCTGCAGAATTTTAACCACTGGAACTGCGAGAGATTTCGGGAATACTGTGTCAACACCATACACGAGCTCAAAAGGAGACATGCCTATAGATTTATTTTGACTCACTCTATCTGCCCAAAGTGCATTGACCAATTTCTTATGCCAACTTTTATTGTTTATATCCAGCAGCTTTTTGATAATGTGGACCAAGGATTTATTTGAAGAATCGGCCAATCCATTGCCTTGTGGATGATATGCGGTTGAGTGCCCCAAAGTAATTTTATACTTATCAAAAAAGTCAATAATTATTTTAGATTTAAAGGCTGCTGCATTATCAGTGATCAACTTATTTGGACAACCAAAACGAGACAAAATATTGTTTTCAAGAAATGAAATGATTACCAAATCTGTGGCCTGCCTGGTGGGAACTGCCTGAATCCATTTAGTAAAATAGTCTGTCGCTGTAAGAATCCACTTATGCTGCGCTGAAGAAGTAGGATGGATTTCGCCAATGAAATCCAAACCCCACTACTGAAAAGGAGCACTTACTTCAATGGGTTTGAGTGGCAAAGGCTGCAATTTTTTCCTCCCTTCGAAAATCTGACATTCATGGCAAATTTTGATAGTTTTGTACACATTAGAAAAGAGATTCGGCCAATAATATCCTTCTCTCAAAATATTGTTAGCCGTTGTTTTCCAGAAAAGGTGACCTTCGCAATCCCCCTTATGAAAATCTTCCATAACCTATTTTGCCTCTTCTTCAACCAAACAATTTAGCAAGACACCACCGGGATCTTTCCAATAAAGTGAATTATTGATAATACAAAACTTGGCAGCCTTTAATTTCAGTTTCCTGCTTTTGTTTTTAGCCATTCCTGGCGGTGGTGACAGATTTTGGAGCACATAAACAATGTCTGAGTACCAAGGAGAAAGAACAAAGATTTCTGATACTTGAATTAGCGAATTTTCTTCATTTTCCTCGGACATAGCAGCAATAATATTAATGTCCAAGGCATGCAAATTTGACTCAGCCATTAGCTTAGCCAGCCCCTGTCCTTTGATAAGATTTGTAGGCTTTATCTCCACGTCATATTCCAACAAGGCTGCAATCCATTTGCCTCGTCTCTCTTCTGGATCTGTTTGCACTAAGACATCCTTAACAATAGCATTAGGAACATAAGCAAGAATGTGAGAATGCAGAATATATACTCGGAAATATTTCAATGCTTTTATTAAGGCAAGAGCTTTCTTTTCAATAATATTATACTTTAAGGCTGCATCTCTTATGGTTCGGCTGAAAAAAGCAATTGGTTTCTCAAGCTGATCTCTTTTCTGCATCAAGACTACTGCCATAGTATGATCTGAGGCAAATGAAAACAACATAAAATCCTGAGTATAGTCTGGGCTGATCAAAACCAGAGCTGAAGAAAGAGCCAATTTCACTAAATTGAAAGAATTTACTACCTCCTCAGTCCACTTCACTACAATATCTTTCTTGAGCATGTTTGTGATTTCCCTTAAATGTTCTGCAAGATTGGGCACAAAGCGACGTAATAAATTCATCTTACCATTGAATGATTTGATCTCCTTTTTATTTCAGGGAAGATCAATTTGCTGAATAGCTTCTACTCGAGCTGGATCAATGCGGATGCCATCCTTTGATATAATATGACCAAGAAGCTTGCCCTCATCCATGGCAAACAAACTCTTCTTTGGATTGAGAGATACACCATATTTTCTACACCGCTGAAAAAAAATCTTCAAGTGATAAAGGTGCTCTCCATCTGAATTAGAAAAAACTGTCAAATCATCAAGATACACAACTAGAAAAACATCATTTTCATTTGCAAATGCCATATCCATTGCTCGCTGAAAGGTCGCACCAAAATCCTTCAAACCGAAAGGCATTTTAGCATAATGGAAAGTTCCCCACGGAGTGGTGAACGCTGTTTTATCTCTATCATCCTCATGGACCAGAATTTGGTTATAACCGGAATAACCATCAAGTAGCGACATGTGGGATCCTCCAACTACTCGCTGGAGTATGTGATCCATTTTGGGCAATGGATAGTTATCTTTCAAAGAAACTTTATTCGGATTCCTAAAAGCAATGCATAAGCGAATCTCACCTGTTTTCTTGCGCACAGGCACCAAATTAGAAATCCAATCTGAAAATCTTATGGGGACGATAATACTAGCCTTGTACAACTAATTCACTTCCTTCTCTATTGAGGGCAGCAGCTTTGGATTTATTCTTCTCAATTTTTTCTGAAAGGTCTTTTGATTTGGCTTAATCGGAATGATATGATGAATTATGTTTGTGTCATATGTCTTCAAATCTGAATAATCCCAAGCAAATACATCAGCAAAGGAAGATAATAAACTGATACACTTTTCGTTTACATGTGGGGGCAATGCTTTGGACAATTTCACCATTTTTGGATTTTCTGCTGATCCAGTGTTCACATCCTCAACTCCTTTCTCACATCCTCAACTCCTTTCTCGGTTGGTCGCAAGGTTGGTTTTCGAGCTACATCATCTTGGTTGAAAAGCTCCTCTAAAGGTATGAGACCTTTAGGAATGACATTATCCTTCAGCTGCAAAACTTCCATCTGATTGACTTGCACATCCACATCACCATCATCATGCTCCCCATCAATAGAAGTGTCTTTGAACTTACCTTCATTTTGCAGAAACTCATCAATTTCTTTGTCATCTTGAAACACTTGCTAATACCTTTGATTGTCAGGGACAGTCGGACGATGCTTCACATGAATTTCAAATTTGTTGCTTGAGTTCATCAGAATTTTCAAATTACTTGCTGTTTTTGCAAGTGCATCTACAATGCCATTCTGAATACGAGGGACACATGTCAAAGTATAATCTGAAAACAATCTCAAGATATCTAGTACCACATTTCGGTAGGCCCGCATTCGAGGATGTTTAGCTTGATATTCACCTTTCACTTGCTTTATAACTAACTCGGAGTCGCCATACACTGCAATCCTCTTAGCATTCAACTTTCTAATAATTTTCAGACCAGCAATTAAAGCTTCATATTCAGCCTCATTATTTGAACAATCAAAAGCAAATTTATAAGAATAGACCCTTACATTACTTGGCACTTTGTTTGGGGAAGAAAAAGGGTTGGGTACCCAAATGCCAATTCTAGCACCGTCATTTCCTACCGCACCATCAAAATCCATGGTCCACAAACCATCTTCATCCTCTTCCAAATGCTGAAATTCTGTTTTCTGTCCATCAACATTTTGCTGTTGTCGGAAGGTTGATTTCTCAGTGGTACTATCAAGTCTTTGTCTCTCTTTCTTTAAGACCTCTCTGAAATTCTCAGTGATTTCCAGATTGTCTTTTACTTCAACTAATTGACTATTTACATCATTAAAGCTATCTGAATACAAAACAAATGATTCTAAATCAATATGTACATAATTGATTGGATGATTTACCGGTTTCTCCTTGCTAGTGATCATATACTTCATCTTTTTCTCCCGGTATAATTTCCTCATCTGACCAAACACGGGAATAGTAGCATAGGAGAAATCAAGCTGCAATGTCCCTTTAAGTTTCGCTCCCCAAGATCTGGAAAGAAGAATGCCAAATCTAGGAGGAATATTTGCCACAACCACATCCATCAAAACATTTTTAGTTGGAATCTGATCCAAACTGACCACCAAATCTTTGATAAGCCCAATGCATCTTACTCTACTAGAATAAAAAGAATAAAGGTCATGATACTTTCTAGTGATATCCAATCCCAATTTCTCCATGATTTCCCTAGGCATAAGATTATGAGAGGCTCCGGAATCAAACATAGCATTGTGTAACACATAGTCATGCAATCTAAGGCTGATGTAAAAAGGAGGTACATCACTATCTAGAGACTCACCATCCAATGTTGGACCAAAAATCAACTCAGGTTGATCATCTTCCACGTTCACCATATCAGACAATGGATCTAAACTCAAAATCTTAGACACCTGATCCTTATAGCTGCTATTCTTCATCAATTCAGTCAAAGGAATGGATACTTTTAACTTAGCAATTTCATTTTCTAAGTTAAAAAATGAAGTTTTCTCTACCTCTTTAGCCGGAACATCCTTATTTTTAGTTTTCTCCTTTGATACATTTGGCTGATTGGATCTTTCATTTGCTGATGGTGATTTGCTAGTAGTGGGATCAACTGTCTCTTTCCCCTTCTTCTACACAACAAGTGAATCATTCTTTAGTGCTGTAGCTTCCTTTCTCTTTTGAATTGGATTAATGGGAAAATCTCTACTTCTGAGTGGATATTGTCGCTGCTGGGCGGTCAAGGCATTCATGTACCCTCTTTGATATTCATCAGACTCTTCTTCAAGAGCTGTCTCATTTTCCAAGATGAAATTCTCGTCCTTTTTTACGGCTGAGTTTTCCGAATACTCCCCATCTTTAGTAATAAAAATTGGCATATCATCAGGTGTAAAGAAATGATTCTCTTCTCCGACTACATCCTCCTCATCATCTGATTCTGGACCATGAACAAAATTCTGCTGTAAGGGTGTCTTCACTTGCTATTGTACTGCTGGTTCTTGTGCTCGCTGCTCTCTTTGCTTGATTCTAAAATGCGGTTGCTGCTAGCCACGGAAGTTAGGATTTTTGATCTGTGGTTCAGACTTATCAATTGTTAATCTTTCAAACATCTTTTCCATCTTATGGAGCACTTGATCTGAAGTGGAAACCTCTTCCTTTATTGCTACTTTCTTTTCAGCTTTCATTCTAGCTCTCCTAGCATTCAAATTGGCTTCAACGCTGGCTACAATTTTCTGCATATCTTCTAAAGTGCCCAGATCTATTTCTCTTAATTGATAGGCCATGTCAGGATTGAAACCATCCGGAAACTTAATTAAAGCCGACCCCCTAGGTGGCTTTATATCAGCAGGAATTGCATTGTAAACAGAATTGAATCTAATACAATAATCTTGAACAAACTCACCAATGTTCCGCTTGATATTGTCATATTCAGAAAGGATTGAAAGAGGGTCTTTCTTCACTTCCCATCGATCCAAGAATTGTCTCTGAAGATTAGGCAATGTAGCAATACTTCTGGGCGACAAAGCTCTGAACCACTTTCTTACTTCACCTTCGAAGGTTTGTACAAACAATCTCATTGTCACATTTTCCGCATCAATCTCATGAAGGTCAAAGAAATCTGCCATCCTATCCACATGTTGCTGAGCAGTAACACTTTGTGGAGTGCCATCAAACAATGGAATTTTTCTTTGATAATCAGCGGGCATATCATCCAAGTTTTGAGGTAATGCGAGGGGTGCAAATCGGGCAGCCATTACTCTGGGTGGATTTACAACTGGGTTTGGGGATATAGGAAGAGTCATAGCAGCTAATATATGGGGTGTATGTGGTGTGGATGGAGGTGATACTACTGCAGATTGTTGATTAGAGATAGAAGGTTGCACGGGAATGGTGGGAATGAAAGAAGGCTCGGTAGGGATTCGTGAACTAGATGTAATTGCGGACGACCCAAGAGTTGCAGATACAGACTCTATGAATTCGGGAATGTTCGTTGCCACAATGGAATTCTGAATATTCAATATGTAGTTGTCAATGGATCTATTAGCTTTTTCAATTTCAAGATCTTTGACAAACTCTAGATTTAGGACAGTAGAATCAATAGCACTTTCAAACTTAGTCTCAAACAACGACAACTCAAATTCTTCATCAAACTCTAGATCTTCAAGATACTCAAAATCAGCGAGACATGAATGAGATTTGAACATAGGAATCACAAGACTTTCTCGATGAAGGATTCTTGAAATAAGATTTGGATTTTCATACACAGGAGGTGGATCAGGATCCGGATTTGCTCTGGTATGTCGTCTGAAAGCCAGTGTGTTGAATTATTCCCAAAAATCAAAGGGACAAAATCAACTTGTTCAGCCTATCAAATTCTAGACTCATCACCCAAAAGTCCAGAATTGTCTGATGTACTGGGGAAATTTACAAGTTAGATGTTACGTTTATAAAACTAGACCAGAGATTGACTGAAGCAACATTTATCTACTTTCGCTAATGCAAAGCAAGACCGTTTCGAAGGCTACCTGGCATAACTTCAGGCTCCGTCTGTAGCTTATAAAACAAATAACACTAACAAGCAAACCATTTTGTGCTTCCCCAATATGGTCGCCACTATGTTATGGCCTAAATCTACCTCAGGATGAAAAAGGCAGAGTCTGGGGTAACATAAAACCACGCTTAATCTGGTAGCTAGCCCTACCAGATCAGGAGAGGGCTCTTTCCTGGTCAATCTCAGCAAAAATAATCAATGAGGCTTGAGATGACTTGAATAAAGGCTAATTTTAGGCTAGGTATATATGTAAAAGAGTTTTATTTGATTTGGAGGGTGTTTGTTGGATCAAAAGGGAAGGGCAGAGTTTGGGTCTGGGAAATGAGCAGTTTTGCAGGGATCTGAATGGGGCAAGGTAGGCAACTATTTTGATACTTCAAATTTGAATGAAATGGATAGCTCAGACCGGTGAGGAGTTGAAGAGGGCAAGAGACTTTCAAGAATCATCTTCAGACAGTTGAAAACATAGAAAATTAAACAAACACTAGGTAGAGCACTGCAAATCTAATGAATTCCACCTTTATCCTTGTTTGTTTAACTTAAGAAGAAATAAGAGGGAAGATGATACACATAAAGCACCAGTAAAATTACATTAACAAAGAGAAACACATCATCAAAACAAAGAGCCACATGAATCCCAAGGAGTGTTGCAAACCCTGGTCTATTCCTTTGCCAAACTGCAGAGATGAAATGTACAATGAAGCTCAAAGCAATCCCAAGTGTCCAACCATGCAAATGACTGAAAAACTACAAGATATAGACAAGCATAACTCATCCCCATGCATCTAGGGGTCGAGCTCACTATTTTAGGAGTTTTTTCAACAAGATCTAAACTAAGAATTGGAAAATAGGCAGTGGAACAGCTTGCCTCTATAAGATAGGAAACTGATTCATTTAGTTGCATTTCACCTTTTGAGGGATGAATCTACCTCCATGAGTAAAAATCTGACAAAATTACATCAAGACCCATAAAATTACATCAAATTACATCAATATTTTTACATTTGGAAGTAAGAAAGTCAAACTGGCCAAAACTAGGCGAAAAATAGAGTTACCGAGTGAAAAATGAGCCAAAATCCCCAATGCGCCGCGCCTGAATTCTCTATGCGTCGCGCCAGTTTGGAGCCGATTATGAAGGCCTTCCTGGTGTCCAAATTGAGCACAGGATAGCTCGTTTGAAATATCTACCTGTCTACTTTCCGGCACAAGTGGAATTTCTGAATTTGGTTGCCATTTACCCCTCCAAAAATGAGTTTTCCCAACACTTCTTCCTATGTGTCCAAAAAGGGGCAGAAAGGTCATTTTTAGGGTGTTTTTGACCCTTATGGAAACCCAAAACTCATCAAAATCTCTTTTCCATATGTAGGCATGCATAAATTTTCATGAAAAATCCAAAAATACAAAGTTTTACCCAAGAGGAGCTCCCAATCATAAGCGCGCGCCAAGTGGCGCGACGCGTTGAGCCGAAATCCGTGTTTAGGCCAAAAACTTCAAAATTTGCAAAATGTGTCCCAAATTTCTTGAAATTTGGGCTGAGGTCCTCCATCATGCAATATTCTAGGCCAAGGAAGCTTTGCTTAAAATCTGAAGTCTATCTTTCCTTTTCCTACACTTTAATGCCTCTTCAACTTAGCCTTTCAGGATCTTGATCCGTGCCTTGCAACATGATTTCTCGCCCAATAATGATTCTTCATGTGCCTCAACATGTTATTTTCCTTTGCTGGCCTTCTCCAACAGCTTCTCCAAAGAATATCAATCTTCAAGCCAAGTTTCATGATCAACCTCAATTCCCGCTTCTCAATGGATGTCATCCCTGTCAGTCTTCGCGCCGTCGCCCCTACGTATATTTTGCAACTCCATGATAGTTTTCTGATCTTCCAACTATTTGTTTCACTACTCAAGGTACTTAATTATCCATTGGGCTCTTTGAAAATTGACGGAAAAAGTGTTTATTTTGGCCTTCTTCTCCTGAACAACCTCTCTCAACTTAGAGCTAGGAGAGCCCAAATCATCATCAATGAGTATGAAATCGGTATCCTGGCCTCTTGAAGGCCCTTCATCCTGCATGGGCCTCTTACCCTTGTCCTATACCTGTACCTATGCTACTGATGACGGAAGCGAGACCCCTTCCACCCCGGGTGGAGATAATACTCGCCTGGCTACTACAAATAACCCTCTAGTGCCTCTCTGATAAGTGACAAACACCGGCATACTAGTGGTCTGTGTCTCATGACCTTCATGCTGATATGAAGGTTCACCTACTTCATGAAAAGCCTCCGAAGGTACCTGAGAAGCTGTGAAGAAATCATTAGAAATGAAATCCTCCCATGAAATACCCTGCAAGCTGAGCTGATGCATAACCACAATTTTGATGAGTGCAAAGGGATAGATACTGCTATACTGCTGCTCAGGAGTTTTCCTTTGCACGAGAGTGGTCATCTTCTCAATATTCCGGCACATGAAATAAGGGAGGTTCATCATCCTCACCCTGGTGAAATGCATCAGTAACCTGATATGATAGGCATAAAGACGTGAAAATCGGCCCTCACAACTGAAATATTTGATAATAAGTTTCATCAGAGGAGCATATGAATCCTTTAGGAACCGAAAGGGAAAAACTCTGCTGAGTTGTCTCACAAAACTAGGTTTGATATATGGCTCATAGTGTACCCTGTCAACCTGCTACCTTTTTTTCCATTGTTCTCCAACATTTGGTATTTCGGCTACTTGAGAGATAGTTTCAAGTGTTAAAGTGAATGTCACACCTGCAAGGGTGACTTGACCATCATGTAAATGCAACACAAACAAATGGGCCAGCTCTTGATGGTGATGGACCTTAGCAACCATTTCACAAAATTGATAACAAGACTGCTGTTGAAAACATGCCATAGCAAGTGGAAAAGCCTGCAATTTAGCCAATGAAGTAGGTTCCTCCCTCACATGTCTGCCACTCTTATGAGGTCTTCTACGTCCATGCAATTCAGTTGTGGAGTCACTATCTCTGTCATAAGATGTATCGGTCTCCATGATTTCGAAAGTCTATGTTGTATTGAATGTATATGAGAACTTAGTTTGATGTCTTTGGTTTTGTTGCCAAATATGTGATAACAAGTGAGGGACTATGGAGGGATAGGGTAGGGGAGATGATGGTATATTTCCAAGTGAAAATTTTCAATCGAAGAGTTTAGGGATAGTCACTAGGTTTTTTGGAATAACATTGGGGTTTGGGAAATTTATAATTGGGATGTGGGGTAATGGGAATGGGATAGGGAATAAGTGATTTAGGGATATGAGGGAATAGGGAAATGGGATTAATGTAACAAGATTAACAATGATGAGGGAATAACAAGGTGGGAAAGTGGGAATGATAGACACGAAACCAATTTTGAAACCCTAAGGAAACAATCCTTGCACAAACAAATAGGGTTTTATTTTTTGTATTTAAATCCTCATAAATATCACCAAACACATTTTCATTGGAAATGGAGAGGTTGCTTGACTTACTTGAACAAAGAAGGACTGAGCAGATTTGGAGTTTGAAAGGAATGGAAATAGATTTGCTTTCCGGCCCTATGCGTCGCGTAACAAACCCAATGCATCGCGCAGTTTCAATGCGTCGCGCAGGAGCAATTTTACACCGTGGGAGCCGACCCAATGTGTCGTGCTCGCCCAATGCGTCGCGCAACTGAACCTTGCACAAATTCTCCTTCAAATTGCTTCTTTGCTCTTCACAATTTATCCTTGGTTCCTCTTGGCATACAAATGAACTCTTGTAATAGAAAAATGATTTATATACCAAGGATTTTAATTCTTGATTTCAAAAAACCTACTTTGCAATGTTTTAGACTTTGACATTTTTTTTTAAAATAAACTCTGTTTTGCGTCATTTGGCTTTTTAAATGAATGACGAGCTTTCTGTTTGTCCTGTAGGGAATGGATGGCTGGAGCTTTGACAAAGGAAACTAGGGTTGCTAGTGAAAGTATTATTACAATTGAAAAAACTTGAAATCACATTACATTTATACATAAAGATGAAAAAATCTATTTTTCTTCAAAACAAAGTTTTGAAGAAAAATACATTATTAAGTATATGATGATGAGATTTTTAGCACTGAAACCTTATTTCAAACTTCCCATGTGTCTGCTGACCATTATTGGGGATTCTGAAGAGCTTATTAATGAAACCCTAGACCTAATGACACTAAAACCCTAAAATTGACTCTTTGCAAACTATGAGACAAAAAATGACTGTAAATGATTTTAATGAACAGAAATAGGCCAGCAGGTAAAGGACATGAGGGACATGAGGAACAAGCCGCTACCGTCAGATGATCCATGCTCCTAATGGAATGAAGCTGACTGAATGAGACACCTAATATGTAATGCTACAAGAGAAATTTGATCACTGGCGGAGGGATGAAGATACTGACACTAACAACCAGCAGCTCATGGAAAAGAATAGCAGCATGATGAAGAGGTGCAACGCAGTGAGGAAGGCCGCGCTAAAAAAGAAATGCAAGAGGACAGTCAAGGCATCCATGAAGAAACTCAAGACAGTGGCAAGAATGATGAAGAAAGTAACAAGGGCAGAGGGCCAATAGAGCATGTGCTAGCTGCCTCTCCTAGGCAAGGGGCCATGCTCTCTTCTCCAAAAGTGGCCAAGCCCCAGACATCAAAGAAAAGGGTGCCTAAAGCTGTAACTCCAAACGTTACTAGGGCCCTCCGAAGTAAGGGGAAATTGCCCAAGAATCTCATTGTCGAATTTCCCAAGAGGAGGAAGACTAAAAGAGCCACCCAAAGCAAGGGGAAGGAGAAAGAAGAAAGCAGCCATGAAAAGGAAAGGGAATTCGACATCATTCAAATCCAAAGTGATGATAGTGACAATGAACCCTAGATCCTAGAAAATCTCTTAATCAATAGAGAAAACCAAATTGATGCTTTGAGGATTGATCTAGAGAAGGCTAGAAACTTCAATCACTTTTTGCAAATTCAAAACAAATAAACGAGTGTCCATATGGCGGTATATGAGACACGGGCCATCAAATACAAAAAAGAGGCTTCCAAAGCACAAGTGAGATTGGAAGAACTCATGGGTGAGTTCGATGAGAGCGAAGATGAATATCAACCCAGAAGAAAGAGGCCAAGAACCATGGGGCTCAAAAGAGCCCTTGAGAAACAAAAGGAAGAAGAAGCTGCCCTTCTCCAATCTACCCCTCTCACTACATTGTTCACACAAGAGATAGAGAAAAATCGAGAAGCATGGCTTGAGAGGGTTAATGATCACTTGGAAAAGAAGCTGGAGAAGGAAAATAGAGACTTGGACCTTCAACGGAGGATGACCGGGCATTATAAGAAGCTAAATCAGTTTTCCCAGTGGAAATTGAAGGCCGCACAGGAAAAACTCAAGGAGGCTCAAAAGAGGCGCCCGGCACCAAAATTGAGGAAAGACACCTCAAAGCTCCAAATTTTGGCCTCAACCTCAAAGCATGTTTCTAAAAACCCCTGAGGGTCATGCTCGCCGAAATTGGGCGAAATTCAACAAATTTTGGTTTTTTGTCATTTTTTGGGTTTTTGGCTAAAAATCATGGGCACCGCCATTTCAGTTTGGGGCATCCTCAAAGGATGAAAATGGTATCATTGTATGCCATAATTTCAAGGGAATATACTCAATGATTTTTAGGTCAATTGAAGATAATTTTCTTCCCCAAAATGGCGAAAAACAGTAGCTTTTTCCACACTTTGCCCCGTTTATCAGCATGGCCTATTTTTTTGGGTTTTTACACACAGATCAGTTTTTGGAGGACTTATATTGGTAATTTTGGAGAAAAATAAGCATTTTCAGAAAATAAACATTCAGATCTTTCCAACGAGCCATCACGGGCCTCGTTTAGACATCGGGAAGGCCTCCAAAAGTTGTCGGAAAGTCAGAGGACTTTCTGCTGATGTATTTCTTAAGCATTTTTGAGAAAAATGTACCTTTCAAAAGTGACTTTTCGTCATGTGCGTTTAGCTATTTTTGTGCATGGTTAGTTAGGAAAAGTCAATTTATTTTCCATTTTCAGCATTTTTGATATATTTTATTAGATATTTTGTGCCTTGGGCTTTGCAAATCCTCAAGGACAAAATCAGATATTTTGGATAGGCCAATGAGATTGCAAGTTGAACTAGGAGGTTTTCCCTCATATTGGCCTATATATTCCGAAGGCTTTCATTGTAAACAAGGCTGAACTTGATGAATAAAAGCAATATATGGTTATACAAGCTTGGAAGAAACACTTGTCTCATGTATTTGGAAAGTTTCTTGAATGCTTTTGGATGATGAAAGAGGACTGTTGTTGGATTCCATGACTTGGTAGAATGGTATAGTGTCTCTCTCTCTGTTTTGTTTCTTAGTTTTCATTCATAATTCCAAGTTCTTGCTTGCTATAAGACAATAGAGAATAGATTTGAGACATTCCCTTGAAGGCACCTCAAATTTCCTGTTTCTTTATAGCTTCTATGTTTTCTTCATTCTTAGTCATATTAAAGAATCATTGATTGCTCTTTAATACCTGAAGAATATTGTTTTCTTGTTTCATTTATGGTTTTATGCATGCTAAGTATGATTCAAAATATGCCCTGCTTACTCATGGCTAGCCATAGCTCCATCTATGAAACCTCTCTTTAATTGATTAGATTGTCATTTGTTGAACCAATGAGGTCTTGTACTAATCTTGCCCTTTGCCTAAAACTATGCAATCTTGTTTTCAAAGTGCCCAATAGCTTGAAATAATATGTTTAGGCATTCCTTTATAGTGATTTGAGTTGTTTGTTTGTCTTAAATGTATTTCCCCAAAGTCTGATACCCATTTCCTAAAGTTAGAGAGTCATATAACTCTATGCATGGCTTGAATGTTTATTTCTATGCATTGATCAGTTTATAGTTACATTTCTCATGATTAATGGTTAGCCCTACCATGTTTATGTAAGCCATTAAACTATTTATGCTTGAAAGCCTATGTTATTCACAAATTTAGTGTCTATCTCACTCCATTTTACCCAAAGATCCATTTTACCTCGAATCAAATCGGCCCTTCAACAACCTTGTACTACCATTTGAAAGCTTTCTTGACCTTTTCGACCCCATTGCCCAGTTGATCTGACATATTTTTTACCAATCTTAGTCTTTGATCAGTTCATCCCTCACAACCTAAAAACCAAAAACCTACTTCATAACTAGCCTAAAATCAAGAACACAAGAAGCAAACAAACAGATATCCCTTACACAAATAGAGAGAGCCCTCTCTAAGTCCAGGAAGGCTAGGTCCTTGGGCTCCAAACACTGGTTTGATGTTACACTGTCATTTGGCTTGCCAATTAGCCAAATCACGGGACCCTAACACACGCGGTCACAGTGTATGTAGTCCCTCCAAGAGTTTCATATTAAAGAATTCATTGTACATAAAGCAACTAACAATTACGAAACGACGAGTGGAAATAATGAGAGTTAGAGAGTGGAGGATGTCGAACAGCAGATGGAATTACATGATGAAGTCTAAACCATCCACCACTTCTCACAACCCCTTTGAATATTCTGGGATTTGGCCTCTGTGGCCAACTGTTTTGTTTATTTTTACTGTTAGATAATGATGTTTTGCTGGTAAAATCCCGATTTTACCCATTTTTGTTTTGATTTTTCTATTGCAAGAGTGATTGCTTGAAGCACGCTCTGATAGTTGGTTAGGATATTCTGATTTCACCTGTGTGGTGCGATCATGACAGAATATTCGATCATAAACCCTTAGGGAGAACTCTATATGTAGTGAGTTCTTAGATGAAACAAGGGTTCTGGAATTTTGAAGAATTTTGCTGTAGTTTGTATGATTATGCCCCCTATGCTCTGAGACACATATTTGGGAGAGCTGTTTAAACTTAATATGAATACATAGCTGATATTTGGATTCAAGATGGAGAAATGAGCAGTATGTATTTGTTTTCTTTTATTATCATTAATCTCCTCTTTATGTGTAATCATCTTTCATGTTATTCTTCTTTGATGGTTCGTGTAATGTAGTTGCCGGTGGTCTACAATTTTATTCATGAATTCATGTTTGTATAATGCTCAGGTGTTAACGCTCATATATTAAGCTTGTTGCACTCCCTTAATTCACGCTCCATGAACCTCTGTTGTTGTCCATATCTCATTCATATTATTTTCCTCTGAGTTCATAGGGGACATATTCTTAAATCTCTTAAGCATGTCTCCTGTGGGTTCCTTCTCTGTTCCCTCTCAACACCTCTGCACATTTTAAGACTTTTGTTCATTGTTTTATACTTGGCCCATTTAAAAGCCATCAGTCTCACAGCCTCTTGAGCCCTCTCATAGTATAAGGAATTCACATGAATCGACTCCAAGCTCTTCTCTATCCATGAACCACCAAAACCATTGTCCTCTTATTCCATATTTCGTTAGAGGCATTTTATACCACTGTTCACATTCAACCTTTGATTTTTAAGATGTCCTAGGAACTGGTATTTTGCAACTGCAAGGTTGTCTATAGGAGCTATAAAAAACTTGATCTATGTTTTCTAGAATATTCACACTCTTTTTCATTAATTCCCTTTAATTATTTAATTTCCCTATGTTTAGACTTAGGGTCACCATTAAAATAATTAATTATTTTAATAAAACATGTTCCGAGTGGAATTTCGACAAACGATTTCTGGGTTCTTTTAAATACATATGTTTAAGCCTCCTCACAAAATTTGAGACTTAGAGTACTTCCGATGCTACCAAAAATCAACACCAAGTAGGTCACCAAAAGAGTACTCCATATCACCCCCAGGCGAATGGCACGGTCAAAGCTTTCAACAAAATACTGGAGAATGCACTGACAAAAGTATGCAATGTCAATAGAAATGACTAGCATCTGTGCATTCTTTCTTTTTTATGGGCCTACAGAACTACCTATAAGAAGCTGATAGGTCAGACCCTATTCCGACTAGTGTATGGCCATGAAGCGTGATGCCACTGGAATATAGTGTACCTAGTCTTCGCATTGCAACAGTGAAAAATATGAATGCCATCGACATTGTGGAGTAGAGATTAGCACAACTGCACGAGTTGGAAGAAGATCGATTCATTGTCAGATTTCATCAACAGGTCTAGAAGGAGAGGGAGAAGGCTTGGCATGATCGACTTATTAATCAAAAGACATTCAAAGATGGCGACCCGATGCTTTTATATGACAACAAGTTTGCGAAGTTTCGAGGAAAGATGCAAATGCACTGGTTGCGTCCATATATAGTCCATAATGTGTCAGAGGGAGGCGTAATTCAGCTCACGATGCTGAATAGAGAATTTTTCCCTGGTCTTATTAATGGAAGCAGAGTGAAATAAGTGGCAATTGGCTTCATCTGATCAAGCACATTGGTTCCTCCGGTTCTTCTTCCCAGGTATAGTAGCTCAAGTATATTTTTTTCCCCTATCATCATTTAATTTTTTGAAATTAGGGTTTAAGAATAAAATAAAATAATAGAAACAACAATAAGAATAATTAATATTAATAAATTGATGAATTAATTAAATATTCATCTCAATAATGGAATATTAATACGTTAATAAATAAATAAATAATTAGTATTCATTTTGTTGCACTTAACCCTATTTTACTTAATAATCAATATTTTAATAGGTATTATTATTAAAAAAAATTAATAACTATTGTTAAAATTAAAAAATTGTTATTATCAAAATTAAATAATAAATTCTAATAAATTAAAATTAACTATTTATTCAACAATTAATAATTTTTGAATTAGGGTTTAATAAATATAATCTTCCTAATAACAATAATATTTAATATTGATAAATTATGAATTAATTAAATATATTAATGAATTAATGGATTAATTAAATATATTAATAAATTAATGAATTAATTAAATATTTAGGTATTACTTTTAGAAATTAAAAATTTAATAATTATTATTAAACATAAAAAATACCTAATTAATTTAAAAATTAATTCATTAATTAATAAGCTTTAGGGTTTAATAATAGAAATAATAAAAACAACCATGAATAATAATTAGTATTAAAAAATTAAGGAATCAATTAAATATTTATTCATCACAATAATTGAATATTAATAGGTTAATAAATAAGTAAATAAATAATATTCATTATGTAACTTTATTTTACTTAGTAATTAATAACATTAACAATATTGTTACTTCTAAGTTTAAAGAAAAAGTGTGGCCCGAGAAATATTTAGAGGCTAAAAGAAAATTAAGATATTATAAGGAAGTCATCAACCCTACTCTAGAAGATCAAAAGTATCTATCTGTTTTAACTAGCTCAAAGAAACAGATTAATATAGTCAAGATAAGAACGAACTCTCATGAGCTTCAAAGTGAAATAGGTCATTGGGCAGTTCCTAAAACACCATGGGTCGAAAGGATCTGTCATCTCTATGAGAATATGAACATTGAGGATGAAAATCACTTCCTCTTAGAGTGCCCTTTGTACACCTACATTAGATCTCAGTTTCATAAGCTTTGTTACAATACCGACCTTCCTAGCCTTTTAACATGTCAAAATTATAGTGAGCTCGAGACGCTTCTCTCCAAGCTCTTTGAACATAGGAGTACAATTTTAAAAAAATATAAATAATTTGTTTCTTTAGGTCCGATAGACCAAATTTTGGTCTCAATGTTCATTAACCATCATCATCATCATCATCATCATCATCATCATCATCAATAATTTAATAAGTATTATTATAAAAATAAAAATTTGATAATAAAAATATCTAATTAATTTAAAAATTAATTATTTATTCATTATTAATAAATCTTCCCGAAAATCACATAAGAAATTATAGAGCTGACACATATAATCAGTAGTTCGAAATGCGTGGGCTCTATAATTTCTTATGTGATTTTCCGGAAGGTTTATTAATAATGACGATGATGATAATGATGGTTACCGCCCGTTAAGATTACACTCTCAAATATTTATTCATTAATTAATAATTAGAATAATAATTATTATTATTAATTATTATTAATTATCACTAATAATTATTATTAGTAAAGAATAACTATCATTAATAATTATTGTTAATAATAAATTATTTCTTTAAATAATTAATTGATTAAAAATTCTCTCTGCATAATTTAGGCACAATTTTTGGTAGGCTCTCTTTTATTTTTCTCCCCTTCCATATCACTATTCATCCCTCATATGCACCCTCTTTCAATCATTCATTCAAAAATAGTCCCGAAGATAGATCCCCATTGGGATTCGAAAAGTCCACAGATTTCTTATAACACTATCGATAATCCGGATCATTCTTCTCCAAATGGTAACCATAAAAGCTTAAAAACCAACATCTTGAATTTTCTGAGATGTAAGGTCTCCTCCTTCACCTATGAAATATTATAGATGTAAGAGATCCTGAATTGCAGCTTCATAATTCCCATAATATGATTGTGAAACATCACCCTCATGTGGATGATTGTAATCAACACAAGCAGGATAAATATCAAAATGATTTGCAGAAACCGCTAGTGTAGTAGACTCATGAAACAAATCAGGGTGTAATGGATGAAACAATTTAGATAAAGGGGAATCAATCATACCGAGACTCTCATCTTGCATGTTAGTGTCATCCATAACAAGCAATAAATCCACATGCATGTCATGATTTGTGGATTTTATAGGAAAACCAAATTTATCTTAGACAAGACCCAAGTCAATGCCAATAGGTGAATGAAATTGAGGAATAGACTGAGGCATATTTTCAATGGACTCGAGCTTGGTTTCATCAATAGGGAGAGATTGTATATGAACTCGATCTTCAGGTTTGAATTCAATAGGATGTATGAGAGCTTAGAAGGGGATAAAAGTTGGTTCATTTCCTTGCAACCATTTTTCATCATATAAACTATTTGTGACCAAAACTCTATTAGGTAAAAAAGTAGGAGGAGGATGGGAAATTTCACAGGCAGTCACATTTCCTCCTTGGAGGCTTGAAGTTGTTCCCGACTTAGAGATATAGGCAAGACAAGATTGGGGGTAAGATCTAGACAATTTTTAACTTGAAGATTATCATGATGCTCATAAGAATCAAGATTTGTTTCAAATTGAAGGTGTTGCTGACAAATGCGAACCAAACATTGAAATGTTTCTCTTAAATACACCCAATTAGCATCTCTTTCAGGAAATTCAGAACAAATATGAGCAACCCTAGCATTAAAATCATCTAATGACTCTTTATGCTTCATCCTAAGCTGATTTATCCTTTGAGAAACATTTTGAAAATCGTACCCATCAAAGGATTGTCATAGCTTAATGATGAGTTGCTCAGATGAATGGATGGAAGTTGTAGGTAATTTGTAGAGCCATTGCTTAACATGACCTTTGAGCGTGAGGGTAAACAACCTGTCAATAACATCTTTACAATGTATTCTGTTAGAGTAACAAAAATGAAGAACTTGAATCAGGTGTCCCAAAACTGTTGTTCGACCCTGGTCATCAAACTTTCACTATGACAAGTTATACATTATTTTCCCGGGGACCAAAAGGTTAATGTCTTCGGCAAAACAACCTGGGATAAAGATTTGAGACAGAGCCATTTACAGTTATGAGACTAAACTGCAAGCTCTGGAGGCCCATCTTGTCATTTACCCTCCTTCTAGTGCCAATTTGTTTACGGGATTGAATGTACCGGCAACAACAAGGGGGTCTCCCTGGTGTGAAGTCCCAATTGTACCTCACATTTTTTCAGATAGGATCCCCATCTGGTATATGGGCCCAGAACCCACCATGAATTTTTTCTCTCTTGGTTGTCAAATGAAAAGGTGTCAGAGTGAGGACAAGAATGGAATGCTCAGACAATGAAACAAAATTAGCCCAATATTGGCAAACTACATAAAGAGGTACAAGAAATTCACAACACCAATAAGAAAGAGTATGTCTTGAGAAGGATCAGTGAGGTAAAACCAAATCATACATACATGAAGAAGAACATGTCAGAGGTTAATTGTGTTCACAATAGATCATAGCCATCATGCGAAATAAGTGAGCATAGCTTCGAAGGCAAGAATACATGCAGCAACTATGAATCAGACCATAAAATATTGTGTATACGAAAGCGCACATACGAATATAGTGAAAATATCAGAAAACCAATACAACCACCATGAGAAAGCATGGGAATCAGTGCCAAACATGAAGAACATATTATTAATGTTTTTGCTGCAAATTCAAGTACATATCTTGCAATTGGTCAAAGCCAAATAGTGGAACATGGGCTACTCATACCATTTCCTAAAGCCAAACCCTAGCCTCACTACAACTCACTCTACTAGATGCCAATAGATGAGTGCCTTTAGCTCTCAAACACAAATCAACTATCTAATCCTAACCTAGACTCAAGTGCTAAAATTCATCCTCTCCCACAATGAGGCAAGATGGCACATTTATAGAGATGAGATGACTCTTCACCTAACATGACCCTTGACCTCCTCTCATGACTCTTGAACTTCCTCATTGATCTCTCATTCCTATTCTTTATTACATGATGAATTGATCTCAACATAACTCTGACATCACGATGAGAATATTTTCACTCTCATAGAAGAGAGAGGAGAAAAAAGAATTTTCAAGAAACCCTAGGGTTGGTTCTTATTTCCAACATTGTACTGAAACCATGAATACCTACATGAATGGTTGAAATTATTTTCATCGTGCCTAGCTTGCATCCAATCATATTATGCCATTATGTTCCTAACATTTCCATGACATTTTAGGAGCCTGAATGGTTCCTCTTTAGTTCTCGCTGAAACCCTTATTCTATAGCTTTTGCATAAATCCTAGCTCCCTTTTCTCGGTCAACGTTCTCATTTTTCCGTGCTATCTGCCATTGAGATTGACATAATGTCTAGGCAACCACACATATCCAGTAAGAAGTCTTGTTTCTTCCCATAGATAGCATTCTCATCCCTTCTCTGTACTTGCAGGTGAATAACATTGGTCAAACATATTTATAAACAAAGAATGATACTAGAAATACAATCAAATGATTGAAAGAAAAACATTAAAACAAATAACGTTAGTTTAGACCCATTATCTATGTAGGATCTATGGCCTTATTCAAGAGGTACTTTAACAAGTGGTGCAAAAGATCTAAGGATTTTCCACCATCCATATATGTGAAAGGGACCTTTTGGACAATGCCTCTTTGGTTTATAATCCGAGACCTTTTGTAATGGCCACAAGTGTTTTCCCATTAAGATGTGCACCAACAAGTGAACTTTAGGTACCATATGCTTGGAAAGATTTTTTTTATCCATTTCCCATGTCTTCATATTTTGTCATTAATAATAAAATAACATTCTTACGATATGATAATTTGAGAATGAATAATTTTTCTTGTGGACAAAACATTGATCTTCTCGAATCTTAATGACGTCTTTGTTACGTTCTTGGATTTCCTTTTCCATCACCTTAAGCTTAAAAACCAACATCTTGAATTTTCTGAGATGCAAGGTGTCCTCCTTCACCTATGAAATATTACGGATGTAAGAGATCATGAATTGCAGTTTCATAATTCCCATTAGCCCAATATTGGCAAACTACATAAAGAGGTACAAGAAATTCACAACACCAATAAGAAAGAGTATGTCTTGAGAAGGATCAGTGAGGTAAAACCAAATCATACATACATGAAGAAGAACATGTCAGAGGTTAATTATGTTCACAACAGATCATAGCCATCGTGAGAAATAAGTGAGCATAGATTTGAAGGAAAGAATACATGCAACAACTATGAATCAGACCATAACATATTGTGTATACGAAAGCGCACATACGAATATAGTGAAAATATCAGAAAACCAATACAGCCACCATGAGAAAGCATGGGAATTAGTGCCAAACATGAAGAACATATTATTAATGTTGCTGCTGCAAATTCAAGAACATATCTTGCAATTGGTCAAAGCCCAATAGTGGAACATGGGCTACTCATACCATTTCCTAATGCCAAACCCTAGCCTCACTACAACTCACTCTACTAGATGCCAATAGATGAGTGCCTTTAGCTCTCAAATACAAATCAACTATCTAATCCTAACCTAGACTCAAGTGCTAAAATTCATCCTCTCCCACAATGAGGCAAGATGGCACATTTATAGAGATGAGATGACTCTTCACCTAACATGACCCTTGACCTCCTCTCATGACTCTTGAACTTCCTCATTGCTCTCTCATTCCTATTCTTTATTACATGATGAATTGATCTCAACATAAATCTGACATCACGATGAGAATATTTTCACACTCATAGAAGAGAGAGGAGAAAAAAGAATTTTCAAGAAACCCTAGGGTTGGTTCTTATTTCCAACATTGTACTGAAACCATGAATACCTACATGAATGGTTGAAATTCTTTTCATCGTGCCTAGCTTGCATCCAGTCATATTATGCCATTATGTTCCTAACATTTCCATTACATTTTAGGAGCCTGAATGGTTCCAGTTTAGTTCTCGTTGAAACCCTTATTCTATAGCTTTTGCAAAAATCCTAGCTCCCTTTTCTTGGCCAACGTTCTCATTTTTCCATGTGATCTTCCATTGAGATTGACATAACGTCTAGGCAACCACACATATCGAGTAAGAATTCTTGCTTCTTCCCATAGATAAGCAGTCTCATCCCTTCTCTCTACCTGCAGGTGAATAACATTGGTCAAACATATTTATAAACAAAAAATGATACTAGAAATACAATCAAATGATTGAAAGAAAAACATTAAAACAAATAACGTTAGTTTAAACCCATTACCTGTGTAGGATCTATGGCCTTATTCAAGAGGTACTTTAACAATTGGTGCAAAAGATCTAAGGATTTTCCACCATCCATATACATGAAAAGGACCTTTTGGACAATGCCTCTTTGGTTTATAATCCGAGACCTTTTGTAGTGTTTTCCCATTAAGATGTGCACCAACAAGTGAACTTTAGGTACCATATGCTTGGAAAGAATTTTTTAATCCATTTCCCATGTCTTCATATTTTGTCATTAATAATAAAATAACATTCTTACGATATGATAATTTGACAATGAATAAGTTTTCTTGTGGACAAAATATTGATCTTCACGAATCTTAATGACGTCTTCGTTACGTTCTTGGATTTCCTTTTCCATCACCTTTGGTGGAACATCCACATGCATAAAAATCATCTTCTTCCATATTCAATCCTTTAACATGCCCTTTATGGCACACATGCTCCCTTATAATATACCATTTTCGATTGCTGCCATGGTGTTTTTCGATGTCTTAACTTGCCCTTGCCTTTGAGTACATATCCACATCACTATTGGAACACCATTTCCATTATTGTTGCATATATTGATCCAATGCAACTAATTACCCATAATTTGGATTTTGACACATCCATTTTATAAATATTGTTTCCTAAAGTTGTGACATGTAGCACTCTATGGCCTTACAATCCAATTTATGTAATGCTTGCGCCATGTTTTATCCATTGTGGTTCCTATGACATGGTAGTTCACTCCATTTTATGTGAGAATCACCTTTGTAAATTTTTTGTTCATGCCAAACACTCAGCACCACTTCTTATCCATTAACCTGCCTTCCCACAATACGTTGGTACAAATCGTGAATATTGGTTCGCTCCCATGGTGCAGTTTTAAGGGGTGGGGATGTTGTAAAATGCATACTTTATTATGTTTCATGTGTGCAATGTCGTATTTATTTTTTAGCTATGCAAGTAGGACCGTTGACTAGCATCAGCAGTTGGCAGAAAGGGAGTGGTCACCAGGTCGCAACGAAGGTAGGATCGCAATGATTGCTGAATTTTGCAATTCTGGTTTTTTTGTGACTTTGCTGAATTTTGCAATTGCTGACTTTGGTGATTTTGCAGAGGTCGAATAATCGCATCATAGAACGAGTCTCATCTCCTAGCTGCTTAGCCATGGATAATGATCATGACCTTGCCACCTGATGATCGATTCACAATGTCTCTTCCATGAACAGCAGCTGAACCGCCTCAAACAAATGGATGCAAATTGTTGCTTATCGTGGAATTTCTAATAAACTGTCCGGAGATGTACTCAAATGTTCTGAATGGGCATGAAAGTAATAGTCTTCCATTTGGGTCCCAATCCCTGAACATAATGGCATGACTAGCCTTCTAACATTTAGCACCAATTTTCTTACACCATTGACTCGTGAGCAGGTTACACAGCATGGGGCTGCATGATGGTCATTCTCTAAATTATGAAATCACAACACTATTTCTTGACAAGGAAATAACTCGAGCGTAGCTTCATATTACTTTACAGGATTGAAAGTTCCACTTTAGCTACCGTACAACATGGCTTTATTTAACTTGGAACGGGGACGTATAAACTCAAAATAATTTCATAGACTTATTAAACGACCATGAAGCATCAGTTTGGAATTCATGATGTGCGTTGAGCGCAAAAAATGTGTGCTGAGTGCATCGTCTGGTAATGGGTTTTGCGCCATCTTCCCATGATAAGGCTACGAAGAAATCGAATGATAAACCACTCTTGGTCGCATACGGAAATCATGCGTGGAATAATGGATTGGTGAATCACAATGCATCTCTCTAAGGCTACGAAGAAATACTTAACAGACTTCGCAGTCAGATGAGAATGTAGAGAGAGAAATGCACAGCATCGCTTTTGGGATGTGAACATACACATTCACAAAGCTTTGTGTATAGAACTTTCTTTTTACGAGAGTAAATGATGTATATATAATGCTACTCTTTACGAAAGGACTGGTTGAATTTGTAATTTGTATTAGATAGGCCTGACATGATTTACCATTATGTATCCAAGGAAGCCTTGTTTAAATCTTGATGCGACCTCATATAATTCTGACATTAAACCATTTATCCTGCCATTTGTGCTTTTTTTTTTGCATAACTTGACTGTGGGGTGGTCATTACGACGACACCATATGTGCTTTACGAGGGCTTTGGATTAAGGTATTGTCTCCAACATGGGAGTGCCATAAAAAATCAAATATCATGTCTCCATAGCACGATTGCCGAAAGATAACACCCATTTGTGCTTGTTTGGTTATATTCTTAAGCAAATTCACTTTATGCTCACAACATCCCTCACACATCTACAATAGCATACATTAGTGGGACTATCAAAAGGTTGCTTCATATATCTATCATTATGGTATAGTCTCCTTGCACATAGGAGTTGTGACCCTTTAACTATGCTTCGCTATGAAAGAGAAAGTGTTGCCTCACTTGCCGTACAAAGCACAATAATGCATGTGTTATATATATATATGGTAATGCTTTACAACTCAACAGAAACTAGAGCCTAAGGTGCATGAATGTGTGTATAAGTGCTTAATGCTCTTTCGAAATTGTCACATTGTGGCTTTTGGTCCTTTTATACAAGTTTATTTAGTTCTGAACACATGCATTAACTTAATGGCCAATGTGGGGTTAACATGTCAAGGGGTTCTTATAATGACGCAAAGCTATGGAAATATGATGCTAATGAAAGGGAGCATTGGGGGCAGATAGGTGAGGTCAAGACATGAACGGGACTCCCATTCTAACAAGCTAGGGTTTTAAGGATGCACAAGATTAGTATAAAAATACATCAACCCCAATGAATTTGGAATGGATGAGGATGATGGGGAGGTGAAGTCATTGAAAATAGGTACTCCCATAAACACTAATGCTACTTGTGTGATCATGCTTCAAGATAAGATGAGAGGGTGAAGATGATAAGCACCCTAGAGGGTAAGAATTAATTCAAAGCAAGGTTGGACCTTCAATCAAAGACATCTAGGGTTTCAAGGATGCAAGGGAAATATATAATTCTCGCAAACCCTAATGTGCATGCTAAGGTGTAGGACGAGTCAAGCGCCTAGGGGAATATGTTATGTAATTACTTCCTCCATGGTGGCGTGCGATTCCCATGAGAATGTGCCCCTAGAGGCATGCGACTTAGGTTAAAACACGAAGGGGATCACTCTTTTTCCAATTGATGGTTTCTCCCAAACCATAGTATGGTCAATATAAAAAAATCCAGATTGATGTCTTGTATTTCTATGCATAGTGCCTCCACTAATTGGCCATGAGTACTATGAAAGTTAAGATTTGAATTCATGGGAGACTCTTAACACATCAATGAAGCGACAAAACTTCAAAACCCTAATGCAATCATAAGGTCAGTATATGAGAGAAAACATTATGTGTGGATTCAATACGTGAAGCATGAATGGGCATGCCAACAGAGTTTGATAGGAAGGGTGGCAGGGAGAGTAACTAGGTGAGAAATATGATCAAAACCTTAATGGCTCCGGACGAGTATAGGGGTGTTGGGGTTCCCATGTTTTGGCCAGATTGGCAAGACCAAAAGATGAGACAACATCAAACCACTTTCAGACCTCAGGATCTAGCCCTCCTGGGTCCAGAGAGGGATCTCTCTATATAAGCAAAGGTTTTATGTCTTTGAAGCTCAAAGGGTTAAGATATTAGGCTAGTTATAGGCACGGGGTTTGTTTGTTTGATTGTATGTTTGGTTTCTGGTCATCAGGAAAGAAGGGTTCAATGTAAGACAAGGATGAGCAAAGAGGATTTAGGCATAGGTGAAGTATTCCAGGGAGCATTCAAAACCATTGGGCAATGGAGTCAGGAAAGGGTTTACTTGCTATTCAATATGCAGGCTTTCAGTTGGGCTAGTCATCTAAAGTATTGAATCTTAAAGATGATAGGGTGGTATGGAATGGTAAGGGAGGAGGAAACAATAAAGGTTTAGAACACAAAGTTAAAGACCTGAGATCAGAGAGAGACTTTGAACTCTCAATGCTTCGGCCTCCAACTTGAGGGATCTTAGAAAGGCCAGCTAGTCATACAAGGATCCTAGTGGATAGGGCTAACTCTAATCCCCAGTGTTCCCAAATCTTCCAGCTAAATCCTAACAAGAACATCTAAGAACAGATTCATTTAATTCATACATCAGCTAGCAGGAAATAACATCCACTACACTGGTTAAATTAACTGAAATCAACTCTTAGATAACACATTTAGTAGAAAACATCAAAGACACGGAGAGCGGAAACATAGGGTACCTAACAAGGGTAAATCCTATGCCAGATTTCTGATGCAAGCCAGTAGAAATGAAATGAAACGGAATGCAAGTTAAACACAAATACAAAGATAGAAAAACAACACTGCTGCTTTAGATCAGGATCCAAAGAAATGTGCTTGTCATATCAAAAAGCAACACCAGTCAAGTACAACATTGCCAATAGTTGGATACTCAGTCAGAAAACATCTTCCTTAGCCTATCTTACAACTCTACACAGAGACTATGTCTCAAAAGAAACTGCTTGCAATTCTCTGATAACTGATCAACAACTTTTACAATGAGTTCCTTCACAAATTTATAGCTCAAGTGGAGCAGAGGAAGTAGGTGAAAACTAAATGTAGCATTAAAACTCAGGAAAGGAAGAGGGCCGAGGCTCATTCTATTTAAATTTTGTGCATTTATCCATGTCACTCTTTGGGTGAAAGAGTGGTCTTCTCCAGGCTTCCATTTACTCCGGTATGTCTCTGATGTACTTTGGCTGTAGTACTCTATAGTACCTCTGGTGAATAAACAAAAAGTGAATAAATGATGCTAGGGTCTGCCATACTGTATAACAAATGCTTCTGACAGCGTAGGACTATTGTTAGGGCAGAAAACCCCTCAAGAACACGTCATAGAATAAAAACTGCATGGGAACTTTGTCCTTTCACGGGAAAGAACATTCTGCTGATGTGAAACCCTAATAGTATCATTTTCTGTGCCTTGGACCTTCTGAGCGATCCATGGGGTCTTTAATTCTGGTACCTTGCCTTTGAATAATTGGATTAAGGCTTATAATTTGCAATTACAAGCCATAAATACTCTATTTTCCCACTGATACTCTTTGCCACTTTCACGATTTCCTCTGACTACGAAATCTGTGCTTTAATGGCACTGGAGAGGTTTTGCAGAGCTTGAATTCTGTCCTTCGATGAAATTTACATTGCAGACACCTTTCCGGACATTTCCCTGTAATATCAGGCTCTAAATTCAGCTTCTTCTGCGCACTGTACCACCACAATAGTGAATATGAATCATGGCGGTTTTTCGCCGCCTATAACCCTGCAAAACATGAAAAAACGTTAAGAAAAACATGCATGGGAGGGTGGCGTGGATTACTGCAAGAAATGGCAACGTGGCATGGGTGGAGACGATGAACGTAGAGGATTTACTGGAGGAACACGGTGGACCAGCGGGAGATGCTTTGGAGGACGACGAGGTGGAAAATTAACGCAAACATTAAAATTTTCCCTTTGAATGAATTATGTAGGGGGACAGATGAAAAATACAATAAAACACATGGACAGATGACTTGGCGGGACGGGGTTAATGGCGGGCACGCATTAAATCTAGACTGTCCGATCACAGGAGGGGATCAACAGCTGAAAATGCATCGGGGGGCGATGGACAATGGGCCAGGGGTACGAATGCCTTAGGTTATCTTCCACGCATCTTCGGGGTGCGATGACTGTTGGATGGAGGGCTTCAGATCAGACGGTTGATATGCATATCGCACCAGGTCAAATGTCGAACGTTAATGCGCGATTGGGGGGGGGGGGGGGGGTTTCAACGCCTTCGAGCCACGTGTCGAGCGGTGAGTGGAATCACTCCAAAAATAAAAATACCGCCCACCTCCGAAAGGCGGTGGGATAGAAACCAGTGGTTTTCGAACGGGCGCGGCTGCGGGGACCACCGGGCGGATGAACTACGGACCGTTGATCTGTGGACTGAATGGACGGTTGTGATGAGATCGAAAGGGCGAACGGTGGAGCGATGGGCGCATTGCGAAAAAGCGCTGACCATCAGATCTTACATAGATCGACGGTTGAGATTATTTCAAGGGCCGACAGACAAGTTCACCATCGCATCGGAACTTTTGCATTTACAAAGGATAAGGGTGCATGTGAAACCCCCGATTGCGATAAGCGCTTTATGACTAGCGCTTGGTCTTAGCGCTCGGGTGCATGGAGGGGAAGTGGTTAGGGGCTGGGCCGAAGGGGGCTAGGCCTTAATATAAAGTGAAAAGTGGGGTTTTTCCCCTTTTAATGCATTTTGAGGTTGGGAAAGGGTAACGGTAGGGGGGAAAAGGGGAAATTGGGCCAAATAAGGGGAACTTGTAGGATTTAGAGGGGATTTTGGGAGGATTTAGAAGGTGCAAAGGGGAACTTTAACAAAGGGAAAAAAGGGTTGAAAAGGGACATTTTGCAAGGATACAAGGGATAAATATAGGCCTTTTGTAGCACAATTTTTTGCAATCAGAGAGGCTTTATAATGGGAATCAGCAGAGGGGATTTTATCAAAGGCAAAGGCACAGGAGACTTCAAGGATGATGTGTCTTCAGGGGAGATGCATTCCTTGAAGGCTCAAAAACAATTTAGCCCCTTACTTTGCTTGTCAAAAAATTTATAGGGGGCTAACAAGGGGGAACCCAAAATCTTGAATATAACTCAAATTTTCAGTGTTGTTGTAGGGGCTACAACAATTAGTGGACCATGGGAATATTCCAATATCTCTTCCAACATCGCTATAATAGCTCGAGTCTAGATAGTAATGCAAGGAAATATTGAACAATCACCATGGGTACCTCTTCCATTACCTTGACATTGATAGATATTCCTTCCCTCCGTGTCTCAGCTAGGTCGTGTGAGTGAGTAAACAACTAGTTAGAAGTTGACACATTCCAATAGTTGATGATGGTGCAAAGAATGAGGAAGAAGGCTTATTATATTTAGAGTTTTTTTTTAAATATGTTTTTGGTGTTCCTCCACTGCTAGGAGGCCTAGATAGTACCACAATAGAGTCACTTCAAAAATCACATACATTTCTCTGTTTCCAGCAAGCCTTGTCAGCACCCTGTTGGAGTCATGACATTACCTCTCTGTGCAAGAATACTTTCTCGATCCTTTACCCTTTATTTAATTTCATTTTATTTATGTGAACATTAGAACTTATTATTGGGTGTTCATTGCGCCAGGGAGGATGAGGGATCCTGACTTATTTTTCAGGAAAGCGAGGTTGTTTCTTGTTTGAAAAAAACTAAAAGATATTCTAGTTTGGTTTGTCCTCATGGCAAGTTTCCACATATCATCTCCAGTTAACAAGTTAAAAATGAAAACAAGTCATTGAAATATTCAAGACCATGCTGAGTAGAAGGTTTAGGTTATGGGTATAGGTCATTTGAGTTGATTAGAGTTCCCCATAAGCAACCACCTCGTATTTTCCTTGCTAATGAGTTAGACTCATAGGAAAGATGTTGAGGATGTAACTTTGATGAATAGTTCTAAGAGAAGCTACTTGTTGGAGTAACCATCGTAGCCACACAAAATTGTTAGGTTATGGTTTTTATATTATGGAAAGGTGACTAGGGAGGCTCTTCTAGGGTTTCAACATGTGCGAAGAGGTCAAAGAAATCCATTTAATGTTTGAGCATGCGCAAAAATGTGTGAGAAATCTAGTCATGACACCAAAGGGTCGAAGGCTCTAGGTTCATGAAGGCTTGTGCAGCGGCATGAAACCTAGAGAATACAAGGCTAGGTCCATGACCAGTGCATGCTTTGAAAAAATATGAATGAATGATGTAATGCAACATGAAGAGCTTATGATGCAATGCAATGATATGTTATGTAAATGTGCCGAAGAAATTAGATAAGTGTAGATAACAGAACCATGCAAAGATGTCATGCACGTTATGTAGCAATGAGCAGTGGAATAATATGAATGCAAGCTAGTGGAAAATCACATTACAAAAAACTAAATACCTATAGTAAGGAAACATAATCCTATATATTTTAAACCATAAATCCAATCCTAGGAAATAAACCCTAATTAGTAAACTTTGACAAGTAGAATTTAATGAACAAAATCCTAGCTGGCCTAAACCTAAAACCCTTATTTAACCAAAGAAGCGATCAAGCCAGGTGAAATCAAAATTCCAATGCAACCACCGAAGTTGTTCCCGGCCTACAAAGAGAAATATGTTCACAATTAACGCTGACGTAAAGAGTTGTGAAAAAACCATAATGCTTAATTGTGAAACATGGAAAATAGCAAGAAGGTCATGTATACTTAGAGGAAAATGTGTTATGTAAGACTTTTAAATCTATACTACAATCCAATCATGGTAAAAATATATATATACTTGAAATATATGATCATCCAGCCATGACACACATTCATTTGTGCTTAACCCTAAATTCAACATAAGCAAGGCAAGATGTTGCCTCATTGTAAAGGAATTTTTTAGATAAGATCCTTCAAGGCAGCTAGCAATCCCATCATCATTCTCAAGATGATAAAGTTGATGACATGGAAAATATGGGCATTCATTAGGTGTAGATGAGACACCAAAGGATTCAAGTGCAGAATCCCTAATTTTGGAAACTCTAGTTTGAAGTTGTCCACGGGTTTTGTCGAGGATGTGAGGATGTGACATAACCATCTGTTGGAGTTAAATGCTTCACTGCCCTGGAAAATATATAAACTTTCAAATGACAAGCCATCGAATATCGATGGTTTTGTGAGACTAACAGGTGAATGCATATGGTCATCATTAGCGGTGACAATATTACTATCTGTGAGCATATTGTTAATTTGATCAGATGTTCGAACACTCGTAGATTGGAAATTAAACATATCAAATGATTTAGTTTCCCAAGTAAGAGTTGAATCAACTAGAAGAGACTCAGGAAAGAGAGAGGTTAGGGGATTGGTACCCCCAAATGTAATGTCTTGCAAGACCTCACATGCTTTTCCCTACTCACAATATGCATCGGCTTGGTGACAGTAAAAAAGATTGAGACCATGGCTAGTGTACACTCTTGAGCAAACAAATTAGGGTATATAGGTTGATTCATATTAGCTGATAGAGGATGGAAATATGTGCTCGGAAGAACATTAATCAAATAAGAGGTTTTCCAATATGAGCTTGCATTTGGAAGATGACAGTGAGAGGAGCGTGGTGTGTGGAAGCCCTAATTTCATAAACCCTAATTTGAATTAGCTCGGGGGTCTCCTCAGGATTGTGATAACTTGACATAACCATCAACAAAATTTGAAGTGCCTCAAATTCCTAATGAGCCCCCCAAGCCTTCGAAAGGTGAGCCATAAAATTCCACTAGTTTCATAGGATAGACAGATGGATAGCAATGACGATCATGAGAGGTGTGAGAAAAAATGTTTTCGATAGAATGATACTCGTTGAATCCACCAACTTGATTAGGTTGTCTAACTGGAACATAAGGCTCTTCTTAGATTAAAAGTGAATATGGAATTGTGAGAGAACCATCTTGAATTTTCCGACATGCAAGGTATCCTCCTTCACCTATGAAAGACTATAGATAAAAGAGATCAGGAACTTGAGATTCATAATTCCCATAATGTGATTGTGAAACATCACCCTCATGTGGATGATTGCAATCAACACTAGTGGGATAAAGATCAGATTGATTTTTGTAAAACAACCATAATGTGATTGTGAAACATCACCCTCATGTGGACGATTGCAATCAACACTAGTGGGATAAAGATCAGATTGATTTTTGTAAAAGAATGGTGTAGTAGACTCAAGAAACAAATCAGGGTCTAATGGATGAAACGATTCAGATAAAGGGGAATCAATCATACCAGTACTCTCATCCTACACATTATTGTCAACCAGAGGGAGCAATGAATCTCCATGCATGTCATGGTCCATGGATTTTATAGAACAAAAAACTTTATCTTAGAAAAGACCCAAGTAACCAGCTGAAAAACATGATCAAAACCTTAATGGCTTAGGGCAAGCAGAGGGGGAACCAAATTTTTTTAATATACTCGAAATTTTAGGTGTTGTTGTAACAACTACAACACAGAGTTATAATTGGTTCAATAGACCACCCATTTTAATGTTATGTTTGTTGTATATAATAAACATTTTTTATGATATATAAAAAATAGATCCATTGAATATTAAGCATAATGGTGTATGGTTATGACAATAAAAAAAATTTAATATTCATTGGTCTTTTTTTTTTGGATTTTAATATATAACCCATAGATATGGTAAACATTTTTTTATGGTTGGTTTTATTATATTTTTAATATATGTTTGCATGGAAAAGTAGTCAATGATTGAGCGCAAGTGTCAATCACGTATTGGCCTGTTTGCTTCCCTATATGGCTTGTGGGTCCCAGTTTTCCTACTTAACTTGTAAGCTTATGACTGCGATAATTTGGTCAGACGAACTAAGATTGAGGCATCGTCAATATCATTGGAAAGCTTATGAAAACCTCTTGGATATGACACTGGTTTTGTTAAGATTCAACGACTTTGATTTTTGAACCTTTAAGGATCCACCTGGATCACTTAGTTATGATATCTTCGTAACATATTATTGCACATATTGAACCTTCTTCATATTAATATCCTTGAGTTGATCCTTCAAGGAGAGGATATGATTCAAATTTTTGACCTCATACATCCCAACCAACTTATCATATATATTTTTGGACTTCTTCAAATTTCCAACATAAGTAAGAAAATGATCTTTCAATGACTCAATAATAATTTTCTTGGCTTTGAGCTCACCTTTATTATATTTGGACTTGGTAGCAACGAGATAATTTTTTGGAGTGCCACGTACTTTTCCTTCCACATCTTCCAAAACATGGTTTTCATCTGGTATGACTTCCAATTTGAGCTTCCAAGTAACAAAGTTAGATGAATCACCTTGATTCTCGTTACCCTTGAAGAAATAGGTACACAACTTGGCCAAGTCAAATAGGATCCTTTATCTTCTTCCAAAGAAGATTGCTCTTGTCTCTTGATTCCTTGGGCTTGTCTTCACCTCGGCTCTGATACCATGTTAATTTTCCATTGTTATATGTTGCTAAAATCACATTAGACCAATTATTTTCTTCAATTAGAAATCAGTTTCAAATCAATTTATTCTTCTAGTGACAAATAAAAATTGTACATAGAATAGTAAATGCAATTAAAAATAGAAGGAAATCAAGAGAAATAAGAAACACAATATTTGGTAGAAGACTAGGGGAAATTCCCATAAGGGGGAACACCCTTTCAAATTATTCTTCTTATTAGATTCTCATAAGATGTTCAATAGAGAGATACAATTATTCCATTCATCGACAAAGGAGAAAGTCAATTCTTTTACTATCCAATAGATTAACCAACTAATATCCAATAGATGAGCCTTAAAGTCAAATATGGTCAACAAGTCAAAGTCTGATGTTATTGCAAAAAATAGGTCCTTTGACCATTTCTAATTAGATGGATCGAAGTACATCATGGAAGACAAATTTTACCATAGTAAAATTCCCATCACTATAAGAAATAATTTAATAAACCATATTTTATTAATTTATTTCTACTTAAAACAAGAAACCCCATGAGGAATAATTAAATAAATCATTATTTATTTGATTTTTCTCTAGGAATAATTAACCAAACCATTGTTTAATGAGTATCACTAGTCATATTTAACCCAATTATGAGAAATAATTAGATAAATCATTCTTTTCCTTATTTTTCTCTAGGAATAATTAATTAAATAATTATTTAGGTATTATTCCTTGTTAAATTTGACTAAATCACCTAGGAATAATTAAACAAATTATTATTTGTTTATTATTCATTAACCACATTCTTGAAATGATAAATAGATCATTTATTTGTTTATTATTTATAAATAAATGCATTTAACTAGTTTAAATACTTTTTTCCCTCCAACAAACTATAATAAAATATTCCAAGCGGTTAAATCTAGATCTTGGTTAATAATATTTTATTATTTTCCATTATCGAGGATAACTCAAATTTTTTTTATAAATAGGAGAGGTTTTCTATTCATTCTTCACTTTGATCATTCTCATTGTCGCTATTATTTTCTTTTGCCATTTGAGGCCCCACTTGAGTTCAACACATGCTTTGGGTTTTCTACACCATTGACAGAGAGAAACTTTTGAAGTTGAAGGATTGAGGACAACCAAGAACCCATCCCATTGAGGGGGACTGGTAACATCTAATTGTTTCCTTCACCAAGCACTATAATATAAAAAATCATTCTTTAATATCGTCTTCTGTATTGGATACTTGGAGTTATTTTTGCATTAGTTACTATTTTTTTTTTTTTAACTACTTTCACTACATAGATTTGGGTTTTTGCAGGATTTGTTCTAATTGTCTATTGCAGATATAAAGAGTTATGCAGTCACTTCTATTGTTATGGTTATTCATCACACACAACTAAAGTAATATATTTTCGTACACCTTTGATAAGATTTTACACCAACAAATGGCTACTGCACTATTGTGAACAAGGAAAATTTTAAGAAACACCCCAGATTTATATGTATAATAAATTGGCGAATCCCCATGGTATATAGAAAAATGTATAGGCTATTTTTCATTAATATAATATACATATATAATGTTTTGGCGAATATTTCGCTAAATTATAATTTTTTCTTAAATATTGGTGAATTTTTCACTATGTTATAAAGTATTGAAAATCCTTGGTTAGTATTCTAAAAAATTAGAAAACATTGTAAAATATTAGTGATTTGTTACCAATGTATAGAAACATATGTAATAATAAGAAAAATATTTAGTTAAAAGCTATGATATACAATTTTCCATGTTTTGGAAAAGAAAAATCACAGGTAATGTTGCTCTAGGTTCTTATTATACACTATTGCAAATATTTTTGCATGTTTTTATTATGTTTTACCAAAAATGTCTTATCACATCCCAAGGGGAAATTAATTGGAAAGACACCCCCAAAGGCATGTGATGTTGAATCAAATAAATTATTTTTCTCAAAATTGGTCTTTACGCATCTAGATAACCCTGCCATATTCTATGTAATTCATATTCTATAGGCTTCACATGAAAATAAGGTCTATAAATAGCTATATCAAAATTATGAATATTTACATAAAATTCTTTTGTTTTCTTATACATCAATTTTCTAAAAGGTAGATATTTCTCCAATTCCTCAAGTTCAAATAAACCAACAACTTTAAAATATGGTGTTTCACCATAATATGTAGGTTTTTCACCTACTTTTGGATCATAACTATTGTAGTCCTTGTTGCAATTTATTCTACAGTTAAGAACACCAGTAATGTTGACTTGGTAGAGAGGCAATGATTCATGTACTCTTAGAGTCATGTATGTTAATAGTTGTAGGGAAGAAGGAATGATTCATTAATGGTCATTCTTGTACTAATACAAGAAACATAGTCCAATATATTGCTCACCTAAATGACATAATCAATTTTGGTTCTAAGGTGATTAGTGGAGCCCATTATGTATTCACATGAATGGTGTGTGACCATTATGAACTCATGCAAAGAACATTGAAGAGAGATGCATGGGGCTAGACATAGTAGAGAAGGAAAATCAAATGGAAGAGAAGTAAGTTATAAGAGAGAAATAAATAGAGGGAGAGGTAAAGTCATTCTCTCTTGGTTGATGCTAGCATCCACGAAAGTAGTTGTAGAGGTGTTGGTTCCTACTAGGAGGGTGATCAAGGAATGATAGAGGAAATTTTGAATTCATGTGATGAGAACTACATAAATATGTAAAGATTCTGAAAATAGATAAGGAAGAGATTCAAATGGATAAAATATAATTTCTGTGAAAATAAGTGAATTCTATAGAGGGAGAACATAGATAGATTCAAAAATAGGGTTGGAAAGGGATCTAGGAAAGATATAAAGTTATGTTATGGAGAATCCATGGATAGAATCTAAGGAGTAAACCATAGTGTGGGTTGAACAACCAAGCAAGGAAGCCTTTAAAACATGAAAAAGGTCAAGAACTAAGTAACTGTTGTTGGAGTTAATGGATAATATCTAGACCCTCTATGCACACATAGAGGGAGAGCTTAGAGACTTTTGAGGGACTATTGAGTAGATGAGGAAGGTATTCTCCTTATTCTATGTAATGAAAGAAATGTGTGGCACCAAAATAGTTGTGTTGTTCCAAGAAAAAAACGAGTAATGAGACAATGGGATAGGTAATTTTTTTATCCTAAGAATGATTTCCATAAGAGTCGCCAAGTGGATGTTTTTAGTTGTTTTTAAGATATGTGTCTATGGTCCACCACCAATACTGACAATTACCAATCTAGGGCTGTTTTTGGGGTTTTCTGCATTTCCTTTATGTAGCCCTAAGGTTTTTATGAGTTTCCTGTAGTTGAGTCATCATTTCTCTAGGATGGCGAAACAACCAGATTCTACTCTTTCGCTGACAGTGTTGAGTTTTCTATGATTTGACTGAGATTTGAGAGTTCCTAAGGGATACCTAGGATGTTTTTGACTCAAAGTCCCACTGTGATCGCCATTATGTTAGTGTCTCGTGATTTGGAAGATTGGAAAACCAAATGACAGGGTAACATCAGACCAGTCTTTGGAGTCCTAGGACCTAGCCTTCCTGGACTCAGAGAGGGCTCTCTCTATAATGTGAAGGATGTGAACTTGTTTTCTTTGGGTGATTGATTTTAGGCTAGTTTGTTAAGTGTAGGTTTGTTTTTTTGTTTTGGGTTGGGGTAAGATGACTAAGTAGGATAGGTGGAGTGAGAGATTATCAAATCAGTTGGGCAATGGAGTCTATGAAGTTATTGATATCTTCGTAGAGAATCGGGGTACATCACAGGGAAAATCTAGTGTATTCAATGGATATTTTAAGTTTATGTGTGAGGTGATATGGAGAATAAGTTTGGGAATGAAGGTAGGGCAAAGGGCAGTTAAGAATCCTTTGTCAAATACCTATGAACATGTAGAAATTTGAATAAATGATATGTTATCCACCTAGATTCTCCTGATCACACACTATTTTATCTTCATGCACAATACATAATCTCTTCTACCATTGATCATCACATGCAGAAATAAAATCAATTGCATGCACTCATTAAAGCCATAAAAATTCACACATATGAACACAGTATGGCATGGGAAAGCTTAAAGCTGAAAGCCCCCAACTATCTGTATATTATATATGTCATAGAGATCATGTAACAATCATTGTAAAAATCTCCTCACAAGCTCTCATGCACACCCTCAATTGCTACACACTATCAAGCTAGATCTAGCAAAACACATGCTCCAATCCTTAGCCACTTGATAGCCAGCCTCTGTTGCGTTTTTTATGCTATGGAATGGCTTCATTAAATAGATAAACCACCTGGCTTGTACTACGCAATCCTCATGGGATTCTCCACCTATCTGTGTGTTGCAAATAGCAACTGTATAGTCACAATTGATAGTTAACCTACTCTTTCACCTATTTCTTCTCTGGTCTCCACTGAAACTGTCCATGCAATGAAATTAACTGATGCATTTTTTAGTTGATTAATGATTTTATAATTAGTGAATTAAATAATAATTAATTCACACCACTCTCACTAATTGTATCAATTAGTTAAACTGAATACAAATTGCTCAACTATGTTTAGATTAGTTAAACTGAATACAACTCCACTAACTTCCTCAATCAACTCCACCAAACTCTGTCACATGAGTTCTAACTGAAGTATCCATGCAATAGCTCCACTTAACCCTCAGGAATAGCGTAATTCCTTCTGTCAGCTCCTGTGCCACATTTGTGCACTTAACTGAAGTGCTCCAAGAGAATAGGATAATGTTTATAGTCCAAATATTATTAAGAGCTAATAATATTCGACATATCTATTTTTAGACTGGCAATCTAAAAATAGATTCCGCCTAATATGTCTAAAAATAGAAGTCCATCTATTTTTTCCGACTTGACCAACCATCCACAAATAGCATCCTGCAACTCATAGAACATGATCCATATGTCTAAAAATAGACATAGTCTAAAAATAGACTTTGCGCCAAAAATAGCCTGTAGGACCACTTAGTGAAGGTGACTCTTTTCACTAAGCTCATCATCTTGTTGCAATCTCAACACTCCCTCTCAGCAAGATAAGGATTATCTGCAACCCCTATCCTGCCCCTGTGGTATTCAAATTTTCTCCTGGTGAGCGCCTTCATCAAGATATCAGCATATTGATCCTTCGTGGGAATGTATGAAAGTAACATGATCTTCCGCTGCACACAATCTCTGATATGATGATACCGAATGTCAATGTGTTTAGATCTATCATGAAATACTGGATTAACCAAGATTTTGATGCAACTCTTATTATCACAATAAATCACAGTAGGCTCTAAGTGTGAACCGAACAACCCGACCAGGATCTTCCTCATCCATATAGCTTCGCATGCAGCCAAAATCGCTGCCATATACTCGACCTCTGCTGAACTAAGTGCCATGGATCTCTGCTTCCTGCTGTACCAAGAAACTGTTGTCGACCCAATACTGAAAATCCCTCCAGATGTGCTCTTTCTGTCCATTGGGCTCCCTGCCCAATCTGCATCCATGAAGCCACATAGCCTCACCTCATCCGACTGTCTGTACCATAATCCATATCCCGATGTGCCTCTGAGATATCTCAATACATGCTTGCTTACCTTCCAGAAGAGATTGGTTGGCTTAACCATAGCTTGTGAAAGTTGGTTAACAACATAGCATATGTCGGGTCGTGTATTGACCAGATACATAAGCGACCCCACCAACTATTGATAAATAGTGGCATCCACTACCTCCGCTGAAGTAGCATCCTCCTTCCTCCATCCACTAGAAAGAGGAGTATCAACAGGCTTGCAGCCATGCATGTTGAACTTCTCCAGTATCTCCCGGGCATACTTGCCTTGATAAACAAACATTCCATCACTGCGCTGCCAAATTTCCAATCCCATGAAATAATGAAGGAGGCCCAAATCCTTCATCTCAAACTTCTTTGCAAGATCATCCTTGCATGAGTGTATCAATAGCTCATCACCTGTCAAAATCAAATCATCTACATAAAGTACAATGATCAGCAACTTACCCTCCACCACAATCTGGTATAGGTTAGGATCCGCCTCACTCTTGGAGAATCCAAGTTTGGTGAAATAACTGTCTATCCGTGTGTACCAAGCACGAGGTGCTTGTTTCAACCCATACAACGCTCTCTTGAGCCTGCACACATGTGACTCGCTACTGAAGATCTCAAAACCTTCGGGCTTCTCTATGTACACCTCATCCTCAATGACTCCATTGAGGAACGCAGTCTTCACATCCATCTGATGAATGTGCCACCCCATCTGCTCTGAGGGAGCAAGAATCGTCCGTATGGAAGAATACCTTGTGATAGGTGCAAAGGTCTCCTCATAATCGATCCCCTCAATCTGTGAAAAGCCTCGGGCAAAAAATCTTGCCTTATACTTCTCCACACTCCCGTCAGCTGCCTGCTTCACTTTGTAGATCCATCTCTAACCCACCACTGATTTCCCCTCCGGTCTCGGGACAATCTCCCATGCACTGTTTCTGACAATTGAATCATACTCTTCCACCATGGCATCTACCCATGCGGGGTCCTCCACAGCTTCCTCGAAAGAGGATGGCTCTATCACAATACACTTGCTCATAAGAGCCATGTATCCAGTATACCGGTCAGGTGACTGTCTCTGTCTGCGTTGTGATGTAGGGGCTCCTACAACCTTCTCTGCATCTTGAGCCAGTCGCTCAGCTTCTGTAGTGCGCTTACAACCTCTGATGGTTGGCACAACTTGAGTGGTCTCTTCCACTCCATCAACCTAATCTTGTGGCTGATCCACATCCTAAGACTCATCCTTAGGAACTAATAGCTCCTCATCTACATGCAAGTGTGGCTCCCTCTCAAGCGAACACTTCATGGCTTTCTCCTCATGAAATTTGATATCCCGTCGCACAACAGTCTTGCGAATGTCTGGAAAATACACACGATAGTTGTGGGGTGTATTAGTGTACCCCAAAAATATCCCAACCTCCGCAGACGGCTCCAGCTTATTCCTGGAATCCTTCGTCACATGAATGTAAACAGGTGAACCAAAAATCATCAAATGGGAAATATCAGGCCTCTTACCAGAAAACGCCTCCTCGGGTGTACTCATGCCAAGTATCCTGTGAGGACAACGGTTCTGCACATATACTGAAGTATTGCATGCCTCCGCCCACAAGTCTATGGGTAGGCCCTGATCATGCAACATTTCCCGTGCAACACCCACGATCGTTCTGTTCTTCCGCTCAGCAACCCCGTTCGGCTGTGGGTTATGAGGTGCTATGAGCTCTCTTCGAATTCCTTCTGTGTTGCAAAACTCCTTGAATTCTCTAGATATGAATTCACCACCATTGTCGCTCCTAAGAGCCTTCACCTGCTTCCCCGATTCTTTCTCAACCAGTGCCTTGAACTCACAGAACTTTGAGTATGTCTCGCTCTTCTTCTGCATGAATAAGATCCAGCACTTATGAGAAAAATCATCAACAAATATCACATAATACTTGTGCTTTGTTGTCAAAGCTACTGAGAAAGGTCCACACATGTCTGTGTGAATTCTCTCAAGGATCGTCGTGGCGCAACTATCCTTCTCGTGAAAGGTGGCTTTCACAAATTTTCCCAAGGTACACCCCTTGCATTGATCTAATTGCACAAGAGTACCCTTAGGAAGCCCAGTAGAAATCTGCTGCAGTATCTTCAAAGCTCCATGGTGAAGGTGGCCCAATCTCCGGTGCCACAACTCACCATCATCCCAGCTCACCACTCCTTCTGCCTTGCCTGCCATTGCTGCACTGCCATCTACCTACAATTGATAAAGGTTCTTAACTCGAACCCCTATCCTCCGGGTCTCACCAGTTGCCTTACTGTGCAGGAAAGCCTTTCCCTCGCTAAAGACAACATCATATCCCTTGTCTTCTAACATCGCCACAGAGATAAGATTATTCTTCAATCCTGGAACATCCATCACTTCCTTCAATACGAAGGGTTTACCAGACTCCCTCTCAAAGGAAATGGTACTGATACCGGTCACACTGTATCTACCATCATCACCCATCTCGATGTGCACTCCAAGATCTTTCTCATCCAGATCAGTAAACAAATCTCGATCTCCTGTCATGTGAAAAGATGCACCACTGTAAATAAACCACACTGACCCCGTCATACTTGAGACCAAGCATGCGATCAGTGAAAAATACAACTCAAACTGTGAGGCTAAGGCCTCTCCAACTGCAGTCCCAGCAGCCTGCTTATTTTTCTTCTTCTGTGGACAATTAGTGGTGTAATGTCCGTGTTGGTGACAGTGAAAGCACTTCACCTTGGACATGTCCTGCTTCTTGCCTTTCGCACCGGAATGAGAAGCTTTCTTTCTCTTCCATTTCTTTGCTTTGGCAGCCAAAGTGAAATTCTCTTCATCAGAGTTCTTTGATGAAGATCCGTCCCTGGTACTCCGCCTTATCTCCTCTTGCACAAGATCCAACCAAAGTCGCTCCCATCCTGGCAATTTCTCCCGACCATTGACAGAGTCCTGATAGGAATGCCAACTCTTCGGAAGCCCAAGGAGAGCCAAGCTCACCAAGTCCTCATCATCAACAATCACCCCCACACTTCCCAGCTCATCCCTGCATTGGATGAACTTCGTGAGGTACTTGGGCATACTGTCGCCTTTCTCCATCTTTATGTTTCTGAGTCTATCCTTGAGCGCCAACTTCCTCTGGTCGCTCTTGCTTTGGAATAAATCTTTCAAGGCTTTCCACATCAAGAATGGAGAAGCCTTACCATGAAGGTTGGACACTATGTGATCCTTCACACCTTCCAACAGAATCCTTCGACACTTTGCTGTCTTCTTTTGCCATGTGTCAAGTACGGCAGCATCACTAGAAGTAGGTTTTGGAATTTCTGCATCTATGAAATCCTTCAACCCATTGTCATCCAGCACCACCTCCATCCCGTCCTTCCATGAAATATAATTCGAGCTGCCCTCAAGGGCATACTCCAATCGCAATCCGTTGAAAGACATCTCAACTTCGACACCAAGAAAACACTGCTGCAAATTTGAATTCCACCAGCACAAAACTCAACCGCTTCAATGTTTTGCAATTTCTCCAATGATCAATATCGCTCTGATACCATGTAGAAATTTGAATAACTGATATGTTATCCACCGAGATTCTCCTGAACACACACTATTTTATATTCATGCACAATACAAAATCTCTTCTACCATTGATCATCACATGCGGAAATAAAATCAATTGCATGCACTCATTAAAGCCATAAAAATTCACACATATGAACACAATATGTAATGGGAAAGCTTAAAGCTGAAAACCCCCAACTATCTGTATATTATATATGTCATAGATATCATGTAACAATAATTGCACAAAGCTCCTCACAAGCTCTCATGCACACCCCCAATTGCTACACACTATCAAGATAGATCTAGCAAAACACATGCTCCAATCCTTAGCCACTTGATAGCCAACCTCTATTGCATTTTTTAATGCTATGGAATGGCTTCATTAAATAGATAAACCACTTGGCTTGTACTGCGCAATCCTCACGGGCTTCTCCACCTATCTGTGTGTTGCAAATAGAAACTGTATAGTCACAACTGATAGTTAACTTGCTCTTTCACCTATTTCTACACTGGTCTCCACTAAAACTGTCCATGCACTGAAGTTAACTGATGCATTATTTAGTTGATTAATGAGTTTATAATTAGTGAATTAATTAATAATTAGTGAATTAATTAATAATTAATTCACACCACTCTCACTAATTGTATCAATTAGTTAAATTGAATACAAATAGCTCAACTATGTTTAGATTAGTTAAACTGAATACAACTCCACTAACTTCCTCAATCAACTCCACCAAACTCTGTCACATGAGTTCTAACTGAAGTATCCATGCAATAGCTCCACTTAACCCCTAGGAATAGCGTAATTCCTTCTATCAGCTCCTGTGCCAAATCTGTGCACTTAACTGAAGTGCTCCAAGAGAATAAGATAATGTTTAGAGTCTAAATATTATTAAGAGCTAATAATATTTGACATATCTATTTTTAGACTGGCAATCTAAAAATAGATTCCACCCAATATGTCTAAAAATAGAAGTCCATCTATTTTTTATGACTTGACCAACCATCCACAAATAGCATCCTGCAACTCATAGACCATGATCCATATGTTTAAAAATAGACATAGTCTAAAAATAGACTTTGCACTAAAAATAGCCTGCGGGCCCACTTAGTGAAGGCGACTCTTTTCACTAAGCTCATCATCTTGTTGCAATCTCAACAGAACAGGGAGGTCTTTAATATTGATAAGAAAAGATACTAATCATGAGATAGGGTGCACCATTTAATCAGTGAAAATACCTTTAAACAAATAAACATTGAAGATAAATAATCTAGTAGAATACGAAAGCAAGACAACTTATCTAACTTCATTGATTCAACTTTCAATATTTGAAAACATATAAGAAACAAATAGCATCAATACATGAAGAGGGAATGCCTAAAAATCACTCATTAAACTATAAAGAACTTCGAGGCAAACTGATAAGCATATTCAAAGGGCAAGATCGAAACAAGACCTCTTTGACTTAACCGAATAATCAATACATCAAAGAGATATTTCAAGACAGAGTTTAGATAGCAGTAAACAAGCAGGGCTTACCATGAATCATGTTTATAAACTATCGTATTAATCCAATAATGAAATATACAATCTTAGGTGGGTCTAAAGAGCAATGAAGAATTCTTTAAGCTAACCCAGCAGAAGAAAACATGAAAACAATAGCTAACAGGAGGACTGAGGTGCCTCAAACAACATTTCTCATCCTATACTTTTCTGAGCTATTGAAAAATAGAAGTATGGACATATGGAAAAAAATAAAAAACATGAACATATGAGAGATACGTCACTATTAACTAAACTCAGGGATCCTACAAGCAAGCCTTCATCACCATCAATTAAGGCAATCCATCCACAAGCTCCACAACACTAAATTGTTCTTAAACTTTCAAAAGCCATGTATTTATCTTAACACATCAAGTCCCAAATATTTACAATGAATCCTCATGCCTTATATAACAAACAAGGAAGAGGAAAACCAAAGAGAGTATCTAGAAGTCTATTGGCCAAAAATAAATATCCTAAGTTGTCCTTAAGGCTTTGCAAAGCCCAAGGCACAAAAATATCTAACAAATATCTTTTCCGACTATAAATGGAAATTAAATTGAATTTTAGGCCTGACATGACTTTGAAAACTTGCTAAACTCACATTCTATCCAGTCACCCACAGGAGCGCAGCACACTGTGTCAAACTCTGAAATTATTCCAGGAGCGCAGCACAAAAGTAGGCCTTTTTGCAGCAGTGTTTTAGAGGCCTTCTCGATGTTGGAAAAATCTCCATGGTGGCTCGTTGGAAAGCCATTGAAGTCTAATTTCTAGATTTACCTTTATTTTTTCAATCGGACCTCCACAAGTTTCCCAAAATGTGAAAATTCCAAGACTGACAGCAGCGCAACACGTGCTCAGAAAAGTGGGCAAAAAGGTGAAAATTTGAGTGTTTTTGACGCTTTTTGGGGGTCAAAACAACTCCAATTGAGCTAAAATTTTGGTGAGAATACTCCTCCAATGATGAGGAATCCAAAAATGTAAACCTCTCCTCCTGAAGATGCCCTGGGAAAAGGTGCAGCAAAGGCTGTGCTCTGATCCTAGCCTCAAATTTTGGACAAAAAAAGAAAGTTGTTCAATTTCTCTCAAAATTGGTAGGTAGGTGCCTCATGGCTCCCTGGAGACTTGTAGAGAAGATTGGGCCCAAATATCAAGCCTAGCTTGGTATTTTCATCTTTTGGTTCCGGGCCCTCATTTTGGGAAGTTTTGAGTTTTTTCCTTGCAAAGTGGTTTCTTCGTTTATGGTGCTCATTCATTCTTCTTTGTAAGTTCAAATATCTGTTGGCCTTCTCCAGTTTTGTCTCAAGATGTATGTTGGCATTTTCAAGCCATGATTCTTTGTTATGCTCAATTTCCATGGCAAGGATTTCAGTGAGGGGAAATTGTTATGCTTGGGCTGATTCTTGCTCCCTTTGCTTTGCCAAGGATTTCCTAAGACCCATAGTCCTAGGCCTCTTTCTAGATTGTCCCTCCTCATCCTCACTTTCTTCATAGGCACCCATGTACTCCTCCAACTTCACCTGTGCTCTTTGAGCTGCTTTCCAGTATTTGAGTGCCCTTGCTTCATATATGGCCCGCTGGCCACTCATTTGTTTGTTCTGCATTTGTAAGAAATGAATGACATCCTTAACTCTCTCTAATTCAGCTTCCAAATACCTGATTTGTGCACTCCTGTCTTGTAGGAGAGAGTTTGCAATTATTGTTTCATTTTCCTCATCACTGTCTCTGTGAATGAGCTAAAATTCTCTCTCCTCTTCATGACTGTCTTGTTCCTCTTTTACTTGTTCTTTACCTTTGTCAATTATTTGAGATGAGGAGGATGGCATGGCCCCTTGCCCTTTGGAGGCAGAAAACACATGCCTCTCTCCTATTTTATAGGTAATGGTGAAAGTTGGAATAAGTTTTACTTGCAAAGCTTGATCACTAGTGACCTTAGGACTGTTTTTCTCCTCATGGATGATCTATGTGTGTGCATCTTCCTTACCTTGTTCTTGGATGCCCCTTTGATAAACATCCTCACTATATTTTATGCCATATTCATTGTCAAGACCCTTAGGACTATCATCCTCTATTTTTGCAATTCTAGAAGTGTCTTCATTATTGCTTGGTACATCTTTGTCTTCATGAATGTCCTCTTCTTTATCATTTGACCCACTATTTTCACTGTCTTGCCTTATGGTATTTACCTTTAATTTTAACCTCTGTTTCATAACTTGTATCATTTTAAATTTTTCTATGTTCACTGCCTTCAGAATTTGCCCCTTCACCATTATGCATAATGTCCTTTTGGCTAAGTTCTTCTTCACTGTTTGGTCCATTATTTACTCATTTTCCTTGATTGTCACTAGTTTGTTGACTGTCATTAGTTTGTTGATTGTCACTAGTGTGTTGACTGTCTCTAGGCTCACTGTTTTCATCCCTATTTTCTTCTTCATCAATACTTTCTTCTTGGTCACTACCTTCATTAATTTCTTCTTGGCCATCATTGCTTTCTTCATTTTCCTTGTCCTCTTTTCCATATTCCTCTTCTTCACTATTTTCTTTGTTTTCATTATACTCCCCCTCACTGCTTTCTTCATTTTTATCATCCTCTTCCTTACTGCTTTCTTCATTTGCATTATCTTCTTCCTTACTGCTTTCTTCATTTTCTGATTTCTTAGGGGAAGGTGAATGAGGAAGGTCTATTTGAGGAAATGATTCATGTGAAGAAGATGAACCAAGGTCAGTGGAGGGTGATGGAGGTGTGTGAGGAGGATTTTGAGATGATGATGGTAGACTTTGTAGAGGGATGGGCTGTGGAGTTGTGAAATCATGATGGGCGATGAAAACCTCCCAGGGGATGCCTTGTTGTTCTAGTTGGTGTGAGACAATCACTTTGATGAGGGAATGATGAAAAAGGCTTGACATTTGTTGGGATGGAGACCTCTTTTGCATGATGGAAGACATTTTCTCAATACTTTGCAAAGGTAGTAAGGCATATGTAGCAACTTGGTTTTGGTGAAGTGCATGAGGAGTCTTATGTGGTAGGAATAGACTTTGGAGAACCTACCCTCGCAGGTGAAGTATTTCATAATGATTTTTATTAGGAGAGCATATATGTCCAATAGATGAGAGAAGGGGAACATGGTTTTGCAATCAACTTCACAACTTGGTTTCAAGAATGGGCGATAGTGGCTTGGGTCCAGATGCTTTTGTTTGAACCACCTTTATCCTATGCAAGGTATTCCAGTGGCCCTAGAGATGGCATAGGCGGTCAACTCAAATTTTACCCCGGCTAGGTGTACTTGATGATTATGAAGGTTTAGGGAAAATATCTTGGTCAATTGAGGGTGACTCTGGATATTTTGTACCTTTTTACAGATTTCATAGCATCCCAATTCTTGAAAATAGGACAAAATAGTAAGGGAGGTTATTAGCTCTTCAGTGCTTATAGGTTCAAACCTATTTGGCATCCCTCCCTTCCTTGGCTGCTTTTTAGGTCTTTGACCTGCCTCATCAATGTCAACATTCTCTTCTTTAAACATTTTTCTTATTTTACCCCTGCCTCAAAATATTTAAAGAGAATTGGCACTGCTTGTAAAATGATGTGACAATGTTGAATGAGATGGTGAGGTTTCTAATTAGCTCAAGGCATCAGCAGTGTGTAGGCCAAGTGTTTCTTTAGGATTTCACTGCCTACTCCAAAAAAACTTTCAAAATTTCTTTGTGACCTTATCTTTAGAAAAATATGCACATGAAGGAAAAGTTCAAAATACCTCTTCAAAATGCCTCCACAGTAGGAAAACTAGCTCAAAAAAACCTTGTCGGGCGGCTTGGGTCACCTCTTGAACATATTTTTGTGCAGAGGCTGCATGCTGTGGCAAGAGCACAACACAAAACTGGTCAGGAGGCTCAGTTCACCCTCTGAACGAAGAATCGTGTAGAGCCTGAACGCTGCGGTAGGAGCGCAACACAGTGTTGGTTGGGTGGCTCGGGTCACCCTCTAACAGAGAATCGTGTAGAGGCTGCACGTTGTGGCAAAAGTGCAACACAATGCTGGTCGGGTGGCTTAGGTCACCTTATAAATGGAGAATCGTGCGGAGGCTACATGTTAGGCAAGAGCACAACACAACGATGGTCGGGCAGCTCAAGCCACCTCTGAACGGAGAATCGTGTGCACTCTTGCATGCTAGGAAACTCCTGCACACGGGCAGGCTGCTGAACGGCGTCGGGTCGTGTAGCTCGGAAAGATACCTCGTGCAACCTTTGGGCAGCCATAAATATGGTGTCGTGCCACCCCTCTGAATGCTAGGAAAATAGCAGCAGCGTAGTGTCGTTCTGCAGGCAGGCAACGCGTAGTGGAAAATTTCATAGGGAGACGCTACAGGAGCGTAGCGTAGCTACTCAGGAACACAACGTCCAGAAAAATTGCCCGAGGACTCTGTTGGAAATTTTGAAAAGCCCTCAATCCTTCTGAAAAATATCCAAATGGTGAATGGGAGATGCTTTGCTGGAGTTTTTTTATACCGTTTGATAAAAATCAAAACTAAAAACCCCACTTTATAAGGTTTTTTTCTTATCACTTTTTCTCACTATGCCTTTTGACTGTTTTTGGTCTTGTAGGTGGTATTTTGACAGGAACTTTGTTCTTTTCACTGCTGTAAGCCTCTTGAGTTTCTTTTCAAATTTATAACCTTGTTGAAGAAGCCAAGACTATGCCTTTCTCCTATATTTGGAAAATGAACCTATTCTATGACTTTTAACACCTATACACAAAAAACTTATCATTTTTTCAATTTCTCCCTACGACTGATATTCTGCCATGTTTTTTTATTTAAGTAAAGAAGAAAAAACCTTTTGGTGGGAGAAATACCCTAGCAGTAATTAAAAACAACAGTTTGGTCATTTGAGATGTGCCACCTTCATTTGAAACATTTCTTGCCTTAGGCTTATCAATTTTCTTGTAAGAAAACACTTTTGACAGTCTTGTAAAGTGTCATTCATGTTCATCTATCTTTTGCATAATAGACATTTGATAAGGAGGCCCTTGTTGGGAGTTTCACTGCTCTGCTGTAAACCAAGGGTATATCTGTTTCTCAGGCCACTTGAAATATGCCTCTAACTATTCTTTAGAAAAAAGACCCTTGAACTGAAATTTCTTGCCTCTTTTTGCTGATACTCTTCAACAATTTTCTACCTTTGGTGTAGTGGAGTATTGATTTTCATGTCTGCCCTTCTTGATCTTCTTAAAAACCTATAATTTTACCTTTTGACAAAGTGAATTTAGTGCTTGTCTACCAAACCCTAGAAGGTAGTTTGAAAACCCTTTGAAACCATCTGTTGTGATGAAGGAGGATTCTTTATCACTATTTGACCATCTTTGTCCATCTTCCCAAACTTCTCAGTTTTTGGGGATGTTTAGAAAAAGAAAACAATGTTATCTTCTAAGTTCTCAAATAAATACTTATCAAACTCATTACTTATGTCTAAAAAGTCTTCAATAATCATTTAAAAGGGTTGAGGTGTCCTTTGCCTTTGTAACCCTAGTATTGCTTTATTTCTTGATCAGAACAGTCATAAACCCATATTTCCATCAAACCCAGATTTCCATCAAACCCATACCTTGTTTCTTTCTTCTTGGTTGTGAGTGGTTTTCTGGTGATGGTGCCTCTCATTAATTTACCTCTTGCTAGGTTGGTAGCCTTTTGAGTCTTTTGCAGAAATGTAAGCAAGGGGCAGTTGTCCCCTTACAAAACTTGTGCTTCAGGCCAAATACCTTTTGAATGATCTCTTTGATGAGTTTAAGACAAGATCACCAGTCCTTTCTTTCTTTGAATGCAACTTCTTCATATAGGAAAAATAGTGTTTGTAGGGCACCAAATCCATCCTATGACTTTGTGAAACTCCCGGTGACCTAGTGAAGGCTTTCTGGGACTTGGCCTTTTGGACTGAAACCTAGAACCTGGGATTTATCAAGTGTGAGATAGAGTTCATGATAAACTAATGTATTGAAGACTTCAAACCCAATGTACTTGATTTATTAAAGAGTCTACAGAGATAGTTTGAGACTATCAGTGTTTTAGGAGTAGTTTGGTGGACACAACAAGCAGATTGATTCGTGATCTTCGGTAGCAGTGGGATTTTTAGGTGAAACAACTCTTAATGGGTATTCTAAGACTGGTAGGCAAAGCTAGATAGGATGAAATGATGAAAATAGTGAAAAATTATCTTAAGGATAATGAAGACAATGAGATTTATAGAAATCACAATGTCTATGAACTTTGTTTCTCGAAATTTTGGGATAATCGTTTAGTCATCTAAACAGGTAAAAATTACTAATGAATAACAGTGGCTCCACTTGGGGAGGGTAGCTCCTTTTCAAGAGGTGTCCAGAATTTCAGATTTCTTGGTTTATGAAGACCAATGCCTCATCCATTGGGCGGATTTTCTTCTTTTCTTTTGTTGTTGCTTTCCTGACGTAGTGATTTTGATAATCTGAAAGCATGGTTATCTCAACTTCACTTCTACTTACCCAACCTACTTTCCTAACATTTTCTCTTCCTTGGGTGCACTTGAACTGGCAAACCCATTGACGTCTTTTATTTTTGAAAGAAAAGAAATAAAATATCTAATTATACACTTATTTATTCCAAGAGTTCAGATTATGCTAGTGAACTCTACTTATTCTCTACCTAGTCTATTTGACTGTCAAGATTAAGAAGTATGACATACTTCATTCGCTAAGCTAAAAACATGAAATTGAAAACATGAATAAATCAGGATTAGACAATCTGGTTTGTCATGGGTTTGTGGCATAAAAACAAGCTGCACACAAAGGTTATTTTGTACAAAATAAGACTTAGAAAAATCAGGGCTAGGATACATAGTTTGCTATTCATCCCTTTTTTTCTCCTTGGTTTTGTTTTGAGCATGTGGAACCAGTATCTTTCTTTCCTAATCTATTTTCTTCGATAACTCAAGCTTCAATGATTTGATCAACATTATTTTCATTAACTTATCAACAATAAATTTAAAACATTTTCAGCTATGATTAGTCTAGATAACTGAACAAGACCTTCTTTCAGAACAAGTAGTGGAATTTAGGCGTGCACACTTTTAGTATCACTATTTTTTGGGTATGGGGTTGTACCTTCTTTTCAAATTTTCCCTCTTTTTCCATTTCTATGTGTTTTTTTGTTTTCATTTTTCTCAAAACAATCTGAAACTAAAAATATGCTCATAGGGTTGAGCTTATTTTGCATGCCTATCTATCCTAATCTAACCTATACATGATAGACATTTATTTGGTGAACACTATTCTCCAATATAACCAGTCAAGTAGATGATTGCATGAGTGATCTTGGTTCAACTCTTTGAGGATGCTCAAGAAATCAAAGGGCCACTTGCACCTCACTTGTGCTTGAACAGTAGTGCCTAAAATTTTCTTTAAACCTTGCATCAAACTGTTCTCGGAAAAAAACACTCCTCTTTTATATTTCTCAAGGAAAACAACAAATGGATCTTGGAATGATACCTGATCTTGAGGACTTGAGACATAAGCTTCATTTAAGACTACTCCTTCTTCTACTTGGGTATGCTTGAGGCTCTTTTAGGAAAGAAAATTTACCTCTTCCTCATGCTCATATGAACTGGTAGACTCATCATATATTCCAATGTTATCCTCTAGCAAACTTGATATGCTCTGATTGAGTGGGCTGAATTCAATGTGAAGGCCATCATGCTGATTAGTAGGAGTATTTATTGGTAGTAAATCTTCTTCAGAAAGAAGTGAAGCAAATCTTATGAGATTGTAAACTTCCAAGCCTTCATCTACAATTTGAAATTTAATGGGACTTGGTGGTTGAAAATCTAAAGCTGAAGAGGATTCCGTTTCCCATATGATTTCCTTATCCCTCTTAGGAAAAGGCTTTTTATTAACAACTGGTTCAAGAAACTCATTAGCTTTCCCAACCTCATCATAAAAACTGAAATACTGTTGATTTCCAATCACATGAAAACTATTTCTGATGGACTGAAGTGATGTAGAGCAAAGAGTCAGATACTCCTCACTTACTTCTAAACTTTCAAGGCTTTCCTCATCGGTGTCACAGGTGACTTGTATTGGCTGATTAATTTTTTCAAGTTGATGATATTGATCTTCTTCCCACAAACCAACTAATAATGGCTCTACGAGGTTAGCTTCTGTTTGGACAGCATCATCATCATCAGACTAATCAAAATTTGGAGAATCATCAACATAAATAATCTCACCAATCAAACATATTGGGTTCCGAGTTTGTTCTTCTTTGAACTATTCTACAAGTTTATTTTCTGATTTATGGTAGATGGCATTAGTAGGAGGAGGAACATAAATGTTTTGTTCACATGAAGGTTTAGAGGCTGGCTATGTGTTTATCATCTAATTTATTTCCTCTTCAGTTACAGGAGGAGGCATTTTTCTCTTCCTCTGGATAATACTACAACAGTTCTCTCTCTTGTGAAGGCTGGTTTTGAGGCTGAATGTCTTCTTGAGCCTCACCTAGAAGAGATGGTGAACCATCACTTGTGCCTTCAGAGAGATCCTATGGGTTTTCCTCTATTTCTTGATTGGGTTCTTCCTCAACTAACTCCTCTAGGCTGTCATGATAGCTACCTTGAGAATGAAATGCGTGGAGTTCTTCTAATAAATCTTCAGGATGCCAATTTCCTAAATCTTTATGAATGTTCACAAGGTATTGTATGGGGTCTTCAGATTGATCACAACAATTTTCAGCTAATGATAAAGATGGACAATACCATATATAGTGTTTATAAAATACCTTGTGGAAATCCTTCAAAGAAAACAATATGCCAGGTTCTAGCCATTCATACCAATTTCTTGCCTTACCTTATAATGTTTCCATAAACATTTTCATGAGGTAGCCCTCGTGCCATTCAACCTTTAACCTCCATATGTGTATATGAAATTTGATGAGATGTAACCAGGGGTCATCAAATTTTTTATCTTGAAATATAGGTAGGTTTTTTATCCAATTTATTTCAGGCATTTTGTGTGGGAATCCAGGGATATGATCTCTAATCATTGAAGCATATCTCCTTTGTATCCTTGGATTCATGTTTTTAAATCAGAAAGGGTTACTGAATCCTTTCAACTAGTCTAGAGTTCTCTACTAGTGGAGTCTTTAGGTCTATTGAGAGTTGTGGAGTCTCCAGGTGGATGATTTCAACTTTGTTGTCCACCATCAACATGATTTGGATTGCTTAATGCATTCCTAGGGGAATTTATAAGAACTAATGGAGTAATAGGCCTACTGGAGGCTAGTGGAGTCCCTAGGTGGATGTTTTTAGTTGTTTTGAAGATATTTTTCTATGGTCCACCACCATTATTGAAAAAAACCAATCTAGGGATGTTTTTGGGGTTTTCTGAGTTTCCTTTATGTAGCCCTAAGGTTTTTATGAGTTTCCTGCAGTTGAGTCATCATTTCGTTAGGATGGTGAAACAACCAGATTCTACTCCTTGGCTGACAGTTTTGAGTTTTCTATGATTTGACTAAGATTTGAGAGTTCCTAAGGGATACCTAGGATGTTTTTGACTCAAAGTCCCACCATGATCGCCATTATGTTAGTGTCTCGTGATTTGGCAGATTGGCTAACCAAATGACAGGGTAACGTCAGACCAGTATTTAGAGTCCTAGGACCTGGCCTTCCTGGACTCAGAGAGGGCTCTCTCTATAATGCGAAGGATGTGAACTTCTTCATTTTGGGTAATTGATTTTAGGCTAGTTGTTAAGTGTAGGTTTGTTTGTTTGTTTTGGGTTGGGGTAAGATGACTAAGTAGGATAGGTGGAGTGAGAGATTATAAAATCAATGGGGCAATGGAGTCTATGAAGTTATTGATATCTTCGTAGCAAATCAGGGTACATCACAGGGCAAATATAGTGTAGTCAATGGATCTTTTAAGTTTATGTGTGAGGTGAAATGGACGATAAGTTTGGGAACCAAGGTAGGGCAAAGGGCGGTAAAGAATACTTTGTCAAATACCTATGAACAGGGAGGTCTTTAATATTTATAAGCAAATATACTAATCATGAGATAGGGAACACCATTTACTCAATGACAATACATTTAAACAAATAAACATTGAAGATAAAAAATCCAGTAGAACACGGAAGCAAAACAACTTATCTAACTTCAATGATTCAACTTTAAAGATTTGAAAACATATAAGAAAAAAATAGTGTCAATAAATGAAGAGGGAGATCCTAAACATCATTCATTAAACTATAAAGAACTTCGAGGAAAACTGATAAGCATATTCAAAGGGCAAGATAGAAACAAGACCTCGTTGACTTAACCTAACAATCAATACATCAAAGAGAGATTTCAAGACAGAGTTTAGATAGCAGTAAACAAGGAGGGCTTACCATGAATCATGTTTATAAACTAGCGTATTAATCCAATAATGAAATAGACAAGCTTATTTGGGCCTAAGGAGCAATGAAGAATTCTTTAAGCTAACCTAGCAGAATAAAACATGGAAACAATAGCTAACAGGAGGACGGAGGTGCCTCAAACAACATTTCTCATCCTATACTTTTCTGAGCTATTCCAAAATAGAAATATGGACATATGGGAAAAAATAAAAAACATGAAAATATGAGAGATACATCACCTATAACTAATCTTAGGGATCCTGCAAGAAAGCCTTAATCACCATCAATCAAGGCAATCCATCCACAAGCTCCACAAAACTAATTTGTTCTTCAACTTTCAAAAACCATGTATTGCTCTTAACACATCAAGTCCAAACTATTTACAATGAATCCTCATGCCTTATATAACAAACAAGGAAGAGGAAAAGCAAAGAGAGTATCTAGAAGCCTATTGGGCAAAAATAAATATCCTAAGTTCTCTTTAAGGCTTTGCAAAGCCCAAGGCACAAAAATATCTAACAAATATATTGTCCGACTATAAATGGAAATTAAATTGACTTTTAGGCCTAACATGCCTTTGAAAACTTTCTAAATGCACATTCTGTCTAGTCACCCACAGGAGCGCAGCACACTGTGTCAAACTCTGAAATTATGCCACGAGCGCAGCACACAAATAGGGCTTTTTGCTGCAGTGTTTTGGAGGCCTTCCCGATGTCAGAAAAAGCTCCATGATGGCTCGTTGGAAGTCCATTGAAGTCTAAGTTACATATATACCTTTATTTCTTCAATCTGACCTCTAAATGTTGCCCAAAAAGTGAAAATTCCAACACTACTAGGAGGGCAACACATGCTCATAAAAGTGGGCAGAAAGGTGAAAAATTGAGTGTCATTGACCCTTTTGGGGGGTCAAAACAACTCCAATTGAGATGAAATTTGGTTAGAATACTCCTTTAATGTTGGGGAATCCAAAAATTTAAACCTCTCCTCCTAAGTATGCCCTGGGAAAAAGCGCGACACACGGTGTGCTGTCCTCCTAGCCTCAAATTTTGCAAAAAACAAAAAGATGTTCAATTTCTCTAAAAATTGGTAGGTAGGTGTCTCATAGGTCCCTGGAGACCTGTAGAGAAGCTTGGGCCAAGATACAAAGCCTAGCTTCGTATTTTTCATCTTTTGGTTCATGGCCCTCATTTTGGGCAGTTTTGAGTTTTTTCCTTGCAAAGTGGTTTCTTTGTTTATAATGCTCAGTCATTCCTCTTTGCAAGTTCAAATCTCTATTGGCCTTCTCCAGTTTGGTCTCAAGATATGTGTTGGCCCTTTCAATCCATGATTCTATGTTATGCTCAATTTCCATTGCAAGGAGTTCAGTGAGGGGAAATTGTTGTGCTTGGGCTGATTCTTGCTCCCTTTTCTTTGCCAAAGCTTTCCTAAGACCCATAGTCCTAGGCCTCTTTCTAGACTATCCCTCCTCATCCCCACTTTCTTCATAGGCACCCATGTACTCCTCCAAATTCACCTGTGCTCTTTGAGCCTCTTTCCAGTATTTGAGTGCCCTTGCTTCATAGATGGCCTGCTGGCCATTCATTTGTTTGCTTTGCATTTGTAAGAAATGGATGACATCCTTATCTCTCTCTAATTTAGCTTCCAAATCCCTGATCTGTGCATTCTTGTTTTGTAGGAGAGAGTTTTCAATTCTTGTTTCATTTTCCTCATCACTTTCTATGTGAATGAGCTCAAATTCTCTCTCCTCTTCATGATTGTATTCTTCCTCTTTTACTTGTTCTTTACCTTTTTCAATTATTTGAGATGAAGAGGATGGCATGGCCCCTTTCCCTTTGGAGGTAGCAAACACATGCCTCCCTCCTCTTTGATAGGTAAAGGTGAAAGGTGCAATAAGTTTTACTTGCAAAGCTTGATCACTAATGACCTAAGGACTATTTTTCTCCTCATGGATGATCTTTGTGTGTGCATCTTCCTTACCTTGTTCTTGGCTTCCCCTTTGATAAGAATCCTCACTATCTTTTATGCCATCATCACTGTCAAGACCCTTAGGACTGTCATCCTCTGTTTTTGCAATGCTAGAAGTGTCTTCATTATTGCTTGGTACATATTTGTCTTCATGAATGTCCTCTTCTTCATCATTTGACCCACTTTTTTCACTGTCTTGCCTATGGTATTTACCTTTAATTTCAACCTATGTTTCATAACTTGTATCATTTACACTTTTGCTATGTTCACCGCCTTCAAAATTTGTCCCTTCACCATTATACATACTGTCCTTTTGGCTGAGTTCTTCTTCACTGCTTGGTGCATTATTTACTCCTTTTGCTTGACTATCACTAGTTTGTTGACTGTCATTAGTTTGCTGACTGTCACTAGTGTTTTGACTATCTCTATGCTCACTGTTTTCATCTTTGTTTTCTTCTTCATCAATGCTTTCTTCTTGGTCACTGCCTTCATTAATTTCTTATTGGCCATCACTACTTTCTTCATTTTCCTTGTCCTCTTTTCCATCTTCCTCTTCTTCACTATTTTCTTCATTTTCATTATCCTCCCCCTCACTGCTTTCTTCATTTTTATCATCCTCTTCCTTACTGCTTTCTTCATTTGCATCATCTTCTTCCTTACTTCTTTCTTCTTTTTCTGATTTCTTAGGGGAAAATGATTGAGGAAGGTCTATTTGAGGAAATGATTCATGTGAAAAACATGAACCAAGGTTGGTGGAGGGTGATGGTAGCGTGTGAGGAGGATTTTGAGATGATGATGGTAGATTTTGCAGAGGGATGGGCTGTGGAGTTGTGAATTCATCATGGGCGATGAAAACCTCCAAGGGGATGCCTTGTAGTTCTAGTTGGTGTGAGATAATCTCTTTGATGAGGGAATGATGAAAAAGGCTTGACATTTGTTGGGATGGAGGCCTTTTTTGCATGATGGAAGACATTTTCTCAATACTTTTGCAATGGTAGTAGAGCATATGTAGCAGTGTGGTTTTGGTGAAGTGCATGATGAGTCTTATGTGGTAGGAATAGACTCTCGAGAACCTACCGTCTTAGGTGAAGTATTTCATAATGATTTTCATTAGGAGAGCATATCTGCCCAATATATGAGAGAAGGGGAACATGGTTTTGCAATCAGCTTGATAACTTGGTTTCAAGAATGGGCGATAGTGGCTTAGGTCTAGATGCTTTTGTTTGAACCACCTTTCTCCTATGCAAGGTATTCTAGTGGCCCTAGAGATGGCATAGGTGGTCAACTCAAATTTTACCCTGGCTACGTGTACTTGATGATTATGAAGGTTTAGGGAAAAAATCTTGGTCAGTTAAGGGTGACTCTAGATATTTTGTACTTTTTTACAGAATTCATAGCATCCCAATTCTTGAAAACAGGACAAAATAGTAGGAGAGGTTATCAACACTTCAGTGCTTATAGGTTCAAACCTATTTAGCATCCCTCCCTTCCTTGGCTGGTTTTTAGGCCTTTGACCTGCCTCATCAATGTCAACATTCTCTTCTTCAGACATTTTGATTTTTTACCCCTGCCTCAAAATCTTTAAAGAGGATTGGCACTACTTGTAGAATGATGTGATAATGTTGAGTGAGATGGTGAGGTTTCTAATTAGATCAAGGCATCAGCAGTGTGCGGGCCAAGTGTTTCTTTAGTATTTCACTACCTACTCCAAAATAACTTTCAAATTTTCTTTGTGACTTTATCTTTAGAAAAATATGCACATGAACGAAAAGTTCAAAATACCTCTTCAAAATGCCTCCACAATTGGAAAACTTACTAAAAAAAACCTTGTCGGGTGGCTCGGGTCACCTCCTGAATGTATTTTTGTGTAGAAGTTGCACGCTGTGGTAGGAGTGCAGCACAATGCTGGTCGGGCGGCTCTGGTCACCCTCTGAATGGAGAATCGTGCAGAGGCTGCACGTTGTAGCAGGAGCGCAACACAGTGTTGGTTGGGCGGCTCGAGTCACCCTTTGAACAGAGAATCGTGCAAGGGCTGTTGTGGCAAGAGTGCAACACAATGCTGGTCGGGCAGCTCGGGTCACCCTCTGAATAGAGAATCATGTAGAGGCTGCACACTGGGCAAGAGCGTAGCACAATGCTGGTCGGAAAGCTCGGATCACCCTCTAGACGGAGAATCATGTGCACTCTTGCACGCTAGGCAACTCCTACATGCGGGAAGACTACTGAATGGAGTCAGGTCATACATCTCAGAATGATACCTCGTGCAACCTTTTGGTGGCCCTGAATGTGGTGACGTGCCACCCCTCTGAACACTAGGCAAATAGCAGGAGCGTAGTGCCATTCTACAGGCGAACATCGCGTAGTGGAAACTTACACTGGGAGACGCTAAAGGAGTGCAGCGCTCAGAAAAATTGCTTGAGGACTCTGTCAGAAATTATGAAAAACCCTCAATCCTTCTGCAAAGAATCCAAATGGTGAATGGGAGATGCTCTGCTAGAGTTGCTTTATACCCTTTGATAAACATCAAAAGGAAAAACCCACTTTATAAGGTTTGTTTCTTCTCACTTTTTCTCACTGTGCCTTTTGACTGTTTTTGGTCTTGTAGGTGGTATTTTGACAGGAAATTTGTTCTTTTCACTGCTGTAAGCCTCTTGAGTTTCTTTTAAAATTGATAACCTTACTGAAGAAGCCAAGACTATGCCTTTCTCCTATATTTGGAAAATGAACCCGTTTTATAACTTTTAACACCTATACATAGAAAACTTATCATTTTTGCAATTTCTCCCTGTGACTGATATTTTGCCATGTTTTTGTCTTTAAGTAATGAAGAAAAAACCTCTTGGTGGGAGAAATACCCTAGCAGTAGGTAAAAATAGCAGTTTGGTCTTTTGAGATGTGCCACCTTCATTTGAAACATCGCTTGCCTTGACCTTATCAATTTTCTTGTAAGAAAACACTTTTGACAATCTTGTAAAGTGCCATTCATGTTCATTTACCTTTTGCAGAATAGTCAATTAATAAGGAGGCCCTTGTTGGAAGTTTCACTACTCTACTATAAACCAGGGGTATATCTATTTCTCAGGCCACTTGAAATATTCCTCTAACTGTTCTTCAGAAAAAAGACCCTTGAACTAACATTTCTTGCTTCTTTTTGTTGATACTCTTCATCATTTTTCTACCTTTGCTGTAGTAGAGTATTGATTTTCATGTCTGTCCTTCTTGATTTTCTTAAAAACCTCTGATTTTACCTTTTGATGAAGTGAAGTTAGTGCTTGTCTTCCAAACCCTAGAAGGTAGTTTGAAAACCCTTTGAAACCGTCTACTATGATGAAGGAGGCTTCCTTGTCACTATTTGACCACCTTTGTCCATCTTCCCAAACTTATGAGTTTTTGGGGATGTTTAGAAAAAGCAAACAATGTTGTCTTCTAATTTCTCAAAGAAATACTTATCAAACTCATTACTTATGTCTAAAAAGTCTTCAATGATCATTTGAAAGGGTTGAGATGTCCTTTGCCTTTGTAACCCTAGTATTGCTTTATTTCTTGATCAGAATAGTCATAAACCCTGATTTCCATCAAACCCATACCTTACTTCTTTCTTCTTGGTTGTGAGTGGTTTTTGGTGATGGTGCCTCTCATTACTTTACCTCTTGCTAGGTTGGTAGCCTTTTGAATCTTTTGCAGAAATGTAAGCAAGGGGTAGCCGTACCCTTACAAAACTTGTGCTTCAGGAAAAATACCTTCTGAATGATCTCTTTGATGAGTTTAAGACAACATCATTAGTCCTTTATTTCTTTGAATGCACCTTCTTCATATAGGAAAAATAGAGTTTTTAGGGCACCAAATCCATCCTATGACATTGTGAAACTCTAGGTGACCTAGTGGAGGCTTTCTGGGAATTGGCCTTTTGGACTTAAACCTAGAACCTGGGATTTATCAAGTGTGAGATAGAGTTCATGATAAAATAATGTATTGAAGACTTGAAACCCAATGTAATTTATTTATTAAAGAGTCTACAGAGATATTTTGAGACAATCAGGGTTTTAGGAGTAGTTTGGTGGACATAACAAGTGGATTGATTGGTGAGCTTAGGTAGCAGTGGGGTTTTTAGGTGAAACAAAAACATGGTATTTGGGTCAAAGGTGACAAGATATAGATAAAATGGGTGACATGGGATCTTAATGGGTATTCTGAGACTGGTAGCCAAAGCTAGATAGGATGAAATGATGAAAATAGTGAAAAATCATCTTAAGGATAATGAAGGGAGTGAGATTTCTATAACTCACAACGTCGATGAAATTTGTTTCTAGAAATCTTGGGATAATCATTTAGTAATCTAAAAGGTAAAATTTACTGATGACTGAAATTGGCTCCACTTGGGGAGGATAACTCCTTTTCAGGAGGTGTCCAGAATTTCAGATCTCTTGGTTTATGAAGATCAGTGCCTCATCCATTGGGAAAATTTTATTCTTTTCTTTTATTGTTGCTTTCCTGAAGTAGTGATTTTGATAATCTGAAAGCATGATTAGCTCAATGTTACTTCTACTTACCCAACCTTCTTTCCTAACATTTTCTCTTCATTGGGTGCACTTGAACTAGCAAACCCATTGACGTCTTTTCTTTTTGAAAGCAAAGAAATAAACTATCTACTTATACACTTATTTCTTCCAAGAGTTCAAATTATGCTAGTGAACTCTACTTATTCTCTACCTAGTCTATTTGACTGTCAAGATTAAGTAGTATGAGAGACTTCATTCGCTAAGCTAAAAACATGAAATTGAAAACATGAGTAAATCAGGATTAGACAATCTGATTTGTCATGGGTTTGTGGCATAAAAACAAGCCGCACACAAATGTTATTTTTGTACAAAATAAGGCTTGGAAAAATCAGGGCTAGGATACATAATTTTCTGTTCATCTCTTTTTTTCTCCTTGGTTCTGTTTTGAGCATGTTGAACCAGTATCTTCCTTTCCTAATCTATTTTCTTCAACAAGTCAAGCTTTAATGATTTGACTAGGATTCTTTTCACTAACTTATCAATAATAAATTTAAAATATGTTCATCCATGATTAGGCTAGATAGCTAAACAAGACCTTCTTTCAGAACAAGTAGTGGCATTTAGGCTTGCACACTTTCAGTATCACTATTTTTTGGGTATGGGGCTATACCTTCTTTTCAAATCTGTCCTCTTTATCCATTTCTATGTGTTTTTGTGTTTTCATTTTTCTCAAAATAATCTAAAACTAAAAATATGCTCATAGGGTTGAGCTTATTTTGCATGCATATCTATCCTAATCTAACCTATACATGATATAAATTTATTTGGTGAACTCTCTTTTCCAATATAACCAGTCAATTAGATGATTGCATGGGTGATCTTGATTCAACTCTTTAAAGATGCTGAAGAAATAAAAAGGCCACCTGCACCTCATTTTTGCTTGAACAGTAGTGCCTAAAATTTTCTTTAAAGATTGCATCAAATTGTTCTTGGCAGAAAACTTTCCTCTTTTATATTTCTCAAGGAAAACAACAAATGGATCTTGGAATGATACCTAATCTTGAGGACTTGAGACATAAGATTCATTCAGGACTACTCCTTCTTCTACTTGGGTATGCTTGAGGCTCTTTTGGGAAAGAAAATTCGCCTCTTCCTCATGCTCATCTAAACTAGTAGACTCATCATATATTTTAATGTTATCCTATAGAAAACCTTATATGCTATGATTGAGTGGGTTGAATTCAGTGTGAAGGTCATCATGCTAATTAGTAGGAGTATTTATTGGCAGTAAGTATTCTTGAGAAAGAATTGCAACAACTCTTATGAGATTCTAAACTTCCAATCCTTCATCTGCAATTTGAAATTCAATGGGACTTGGTGGTTGCAAATCTGAAGCTGAAGAGGATTACGTGTCCCAAATTATTTCCTCATCCCTTTCAGGGAATGTCTTTTTACTAACAACTGGTTCAAGAAACTCATTAGCTTTCCCAACCTCATCATCAAAACTGAAAGACTGTTGATTTCCAATCACATGAATACTATTTTTGATGGACTGAAGTGAAGTAGAGCAAAGAGTCAAAGACTCCTCACATACTTCTAAACTTTCAAGGCTTTCCTCATCAGTGTCATAGGTGACTTGTATTGGCTAATTACTTTTTTCAAGCTGATGATATTTATCTTCTTCCCATAAACCAACTACTGATGGATCTGCGAGGTTAGCTTCTGTTTGGACAACATCATCATCATTAGACTGTCAAAATTTGGAGAATCATCAACATAAATAATCTCACCAATCAAACATATTGGGTTGCTAGTTTGTTCTTCTTTGAACTGATCTACAATTTTACTTTATGATTTATGGTAGATGGCATTAGTAGGAGGAGGAACATAGATGTTTTGTTCACATGAAGGTTTAGAGGTTAGCTGTGTGTTTATCATCTTATTTATTTCCTCTTCAGTTAAAGGAGGAGGCATTTTTATCTTCCTCTGGATAATACTACAACAGTTCCCTCTCTCTTGTGAAGGTTGCTTTTGAGGTTGAATGTCTTCTTGAGCCTCACCTAGAAGAGATGGCGAACTATCACTTGTGCCTTCAGAGAGATCCTGTGTGTTTTCCTCTATTTATTGATTGGGTTCTTCCTCAACTAACTCCTCTAGGCTTTCATGATAGCTACCTTGAGAATGAAATGCATGGAGTTCTTCTAATAAATCTTCAGAATGCCAATTTCCTAAATCTTTATCAATGTTCACAAGGTATTGTATGAGGTCTTCAGATTGATCACAACAATTTTCAGCTAATGATAGAGATGGACAATACCCTATATAGTGTTTATAAAATACCTTGTGGAAATACTTCAAAGAAAACATGATGCCAGGTTCTCGCCATTCATACCAATTTCTTTCCTTACCTTATAATGTTTCCATAAACATTTTCTTGAGGCAGTCCTCATGCCATTCAACCCTTAACCTCCATATGTGTATATGAAATTTGATGAGATGTAACAAGGGGTCATCAACTTTTTCATCTTGAAATATAGGTAGGTTTTTTTATCCAATTTATTTCAGGAATTTTGTGTGGGAATCCAGGGATATGATCTCTACTCGTTGGAGCATATCTCCTTTGTATCCTTGGATCCATGTTTGTAAATCAGAAAGGGTTACTTAATCTTTTCAACCAGTCTAGATTTCTCTACCAGTGGAGTCTTGAGGTCTATTGAGAGTTGTGGAGTCACCAGGTGGATGATTTCAACTTTGATGTCCACCATCAACATTATTTGAATTGCTTAATGCATTCCCAGGGGAGTTTATAATAACTAGTGGAGTAATAGGCCTACTGGAGGCTAGTGGAGTCGCCAGGTGGATGTTTTTAGTTGTTTTGAAGATATGTGTCTATGGTCCACTACCAATACTGAAAAAAACCAATCTAGGGATGTTTTTGGGGTTTTCTAAGTTTCCTTTATGTAGCCCTAAGGTTTGTATGATTTTCCTGCAGCTAAGTCATCATTTTGCTAGGATGGTGAAACAACCATATTCTACTCTTTGGCTGAAAGTTTTGAGTTTTCTATGATTTGACTGAGATTTGAGAGTTCCTAAGGGATACCTAGGATGTTTTTGACTCAAATTCCCACCGTGATTTCCATTATGTTAGTGTCCCATGATTTGACAGATTGGCAAACCAAATGACAGGGTAACATTAGACCAGTCTTTGGAGTCCTAGGACCTAGCCTTCCTAGACTTAGAGATGGATCTTTCTATAATGCGAAGGGTGTGAAATTATTCTCTTTGGGTGATTGATTTTAGGCTACTTGTTAAGTGTAGGTTTGTTTGTTTGTTTTGGGTTGGGGTAAGATGACTAAGTAGGATAGGTGGAGTGAGAGATTATCAAATCAATTAGGAAAGGGAGTCTATGAAGTTATTGATATCTTGGTAGCGAATTGGGGTACATCACAAGGGATATCTAGTGTAGTCAATGGATCTTTTAAGTTTATTTGTGAGGTGAAATGGACAATAAGTTTGGGAACCAAGGTAGGGCAAAGGGCAGTTAAGAATCCTTTGTCAAATACCTATGAACAGGGAGGTATTTAATATCGATAAGAAAAGATACTAATCAGGAGGTAGGGCACACCATTTACTCAGTGAAAATACCTTTAAACAAATAAACATTGAATATAAACAATCCAGTAGAACATGGAAGTAAGACAACTTATCTAACTTCAATGTTCAAATTGCAAGATTTGAAAACATATAAGAAACAAATAGCATCAATACATGAAGAGGGAATTCCTAAACATCATACATTAAACTATAAAGAACTTCGAGGCAAACTGACAAGCAAATTCAAAGGGAAAGATTGAAACAAGACCTCTTTGACTTAACCTAACAATCAATACATCAAAGAGATATTTCAAGACAGAGTTTAGATAGCAGTAAACAAGGAGGGCTTACCATGAATCATGTTTATAAACTAGCATATTAATCCAATAATGAAATAGAAAAGCTTAGGTGGGCCTAAGGAGGAATGAAGGATTCTTTAAGCTAACCCAGCAGAGGAAAACATGAAAACAATAGCTAACAGGAAGACTGAGGTTCCTCAAACAACATTTCTCATCCTATACTTTTCTGAGCTATTGCAAAATAGAAATATGGACATATGGAAGACAAGAAAAAACATGAACATATGAGAGATACGTCACCATTAACTAAACTCAGGTATCCTGAAGCAAGCCTTCATCACCATCAACCAAGGCAATCCATCCACAAGCTCCACAACACTAAATTGTTCTTCAACTTTCGAAAACTGTAAGAAAATTAAATATTACAGAGCAATGAAACACATAAAATATGTGGAAAAAACAAGCACACAAAACACATAAAACTAGAGAGACACAGATATATGTGGTTCACCCAGTTTGGGCTATGTCCACCCCGAATAGCCAATCCTTCCTTTCTATTATCCAGCAAAATGAAGAGACACAACCTACAGTAGATCCACTGTAATGTCCTATGTTCTCTCTCACAGTATCCCTATATGTTTCTCGCTCCGAGAATACACATAAAATACACAGCCGCAATACAATACCCTCATACAAGTGAGGGGTTGCCTTCTAGGGCAAAAAAACCCTAAGCTAAACATAACTTCTACCATCAGATCATTCGCCTAATGAACAGCCCAGATTGACTAGAAATTACTATACTTTTATAATGCAATGTTACATCTATTTTTAGCTTCGGGGAGCGCAGCCCCCGAAACCCCCCACCAGGGGTGGGCTCCACAAAGTCACAGTCGCCCCCCTAGACCCCCCAGGAAGTGTTTAATTACGGGTGGCATTGCCGCCCCATTAAGGTACAGGGTTCCAACGTTGTGATACAAAATAAACAAGATAATTAGGCTCCACACCCAATAATCTCCCACTTGGAGACTGATTGTAGCAACTCCACTGCTGCTTCATTTGCTGGACAATGACTCCTCTCTGGACCTGGTTGTTTCTCATCTTCATTGCCATCCTTGAAGACCAATTTAAACTGAGCATAATCTCATTTTCTCCCTAGTTACAACTTTTGTTAGCATATCTGTAGGATTCTGGCTAGTGTGTATCTTTTCCAGCTTCAACTGTCCATCTTCCAATACTGACCGTATGAAATGGTACTTGAGCATTATGTGTTTAGTCCTAGAATGAAATGTTGAGTTCTTTGCAATATTAATGGAACTTTGGCTATCACTATATAACATGCCCATATCATGCTTCTTACCCAATTCATCCATAAAACTTTGTAACCAAATCATTTCTTTACTAACCTCTGTAGCAACAACATATTATACTTCTATTGTTGAAAGTGCAACAACACTTTGGATTTTTTAAACCCAACTGAAAGTTGTTCCACCTACAGTAAATACATATCCTGTAGTGCTCCTCTTGTTATCTCTGTCACCTACCATATCTGTATCAACATATCCCTGTAGAGAAATGTTTGAACCACAAAAGCCTAATGCTTGATTTGTGGTACCTCTCAAATATCTGAGAATCCATTTTACTACCATCCAATGTTCTTTTCCTAGATTGTTCATGTACTTGATTACAACTCCCACAACATGTGCAATATCAGGCCTTGTGCAAACCATTGCATACATTAAGCTTCCAACTGCTGATGTATATGGAACTTTAGACATATAGTCCATTTCTTCTTGGGTCTTGGGGCACATTTCCTTACTAAGTTTGAAATGGCTAGAAAAAGGTGTACTAACTGGTTTTTCATTCTTCATATTAAATCTTTTCAACACCTTTTGTATGTACTCATTCTGAGATAGTGTTAATTTGCAATTTTTCCTGTCTCTAGTTATTCTCATACCAAGGATTTGTTTTGCAGCTCCCAAATCCTTCATTGCAAATGAATTTGTCAATTTTCTTTTGAGCACATTTATTTCCTGCATGTTAGACCCTGCAACAAGCATGTCATCTACATACAATAACAATATAATGTAGCTTCCATCATTTTTCTTTTTCAGATAAACACAATGATCAGAGTGACATCTAGTATAACCTTGTTTAGACATAAAATTGTCAAATTTTAGATACCACTGCCTTGGAGCCTGTTTTAAGCCAGACAAGCTCTTCTTTCACTTGCACACTAATTTTTCCTTCCCTTTGACCTCATATCCTTCTGGTTGCTCCATATAGATCTCTTCCTCCAAATCTCCATGGAGAAATGTTGTCTTTACATCTAACTGTTCAAGATGTAAATCTTCCACTGCTACAAGACTTAAAATAGTTCTGATTGAAGTCATATTACCAACAAGAGAAAATATTTGATCAAAATAAATGCCTTTCTTCTGTGCAAACCCCTTCACCACAAGTCTATCTTTATGTCTCTGTTTTCCTCCATCTTCTTCCTTCAGCCTGTAAACCCATTTACTCTGTAGTGTAGTTCTACCTGTAGGCAACTTGACTAAGTCCCAAGTATGGTTATGCATTAAGGAGTCCATCTCTTCTTCCATGGCTAGCTCCCACTTCTTCTTGCATTCAACTTGCATTACTTCTTCATAACATTCATGTTCACTAGAATTAGTCAATAATAAATAATATAATGAAGGACAGTATTGTTCAGGGGGTCTACTTATCTTGGTAGATCTTCTGACACCACTTTCAGGTGTTTGAGGTGCCTGTTGCTATTGTGGTGGTTGTTGTTGTTGTGGCTGTTGATTATTATTATTTTCAGGAACCTTTACCTTTTCTGTGATCTCATCAAGAACTGTGTATTCTTTGTTTTCTTTTTCCTGTTTCTTTTCCTCCAACTAATTATTATACAATACCTTTTCATTGAATATTACATATCTGCTCCTAATGATTTTGTGATTTTCATAATCATATAAGAAATAACCAAAATAATTAACACTATATCCAATAAAGGTACATTTCTTTGATTTTGCTTCAAGATTTTTTCTATTTTCTTTATTAGTATGGACAAAGGCCTCACAACAAAAAGGATTTAAAAAAGATTAGTTTACCTTTTTACCTGACCATGCTTCCTTTGGAATACCACCATCCAAGTAACTTGAAGGCCCTCTGTTTATTAGATAAACAATAGTATCTACAACATCTGCCCAAAATTTTAAAGGCAATCTTGCATGTAATCTCATGCACCTTGCATGCTCCATGATTGTTTTGTTCATCCTTTTTGACACACCATTTTCTTGTGGTGTTCTTGGAACTGTCTTCTCTCTTCGAATTCCATGCTCTGAACGGTACATATCAAACTCTTTGCTACAATATTCACCTCCATTGTTTGAACTGAGACACTTCAACTTATTTCCTGTCCCAATCTCAACCAAAGCTTTCCATTTCTTTAAAGTATCAAATACATCAGATTTATTATGAATACAATAAATCCAAGTTTTTCTAGTTGCATCATCAATAAAAATAACATAATAACGAGAGCCACTGAGAGATGATACCTGAGTAGGTCCCCATACATCTGTATGCACAAGCTCTAATTTTTCAGTCTTCTTTTCTCTCCCAACTTTGAGAAATATGACTCTCTTCTGTTTTCCATAAATACGATTTTCATAGAAATCCAAATCAACATTCTTCAAAGCCGGTAAAAAATTTCTTGAGTGAAGAATTTTCATCCCTTCTCACTCATGTGTCCGAGCCTATGATGCCATAATGCTGCGTCTGCTCCTTTGGAAATTAAAGCATTAAAAAAGTTAGAAATACCATTGCATAAATACAATGTACCAACCTTTTTGCCTTTTGCTATTACCAGGGCTCCTTTGGTGACCTTCCAAGTTTTATCTGTGAAATTTGTCACACAACCTTCACCGCCTAACTGCCCTATTCAAATCATATTTTTCTTTAGATCTGGAACATACCTTACCTCCTTTAATAGCCATTGGTTTCCATTCTAATATTTTACAAGAACTTTACCCATTCCAATAATTTTACAGGGTTTATCATCACCCAAATGGACTTGTCCAAAATCTCCTTGAACATAGTCATGAAAATATTTCTTATCAGGTGTGGCATGGAATGAAGCCCCTGAATCTACTACCCAAGAATCAGTAACATTTTCGAAACAAAAAATCAAGGCATCTTGTAACACATCACCTGTCACATTTGATTCATGATTGTTTTCGTGTTGTGCGTCTCCTTCTTTACCCTTCCGAGATCTACAGTCTTTCTTCAGGTGTCCTTTCTTTCCACATTTCCAGCACACTATCCCTGATATGGACTTGGATCTACCTTTCCTTGATTTACTACGATATCCGAAGCTCTTTCCTCTTTCCATTTTTCTTCCCCTAGACTCTTGTTGGAACAGGGTCTCCTATGAGCTACGAAACTGGTCCAATTTTGAATACTTTTGATTATATTTAGTCTAGTGCAGGGGTTTTGTGGTGAGTCAAAGCCCCGAAAGCATTGTAATGGGAAAAAGGGTAAACCAGGGGTCTGAAAACCATGGTTTGCATACCATAGGAAAGTTTAGGCTAGATTATTATAAATAGAGGAAAATTTTGAATTGTAAGGTAGAAAATGAAGAGCTATTGATGCAAATTGTGGTTTAAGATATCTGTTTTGGTTTTGGGGAAAGGACTCCTGCTGGCTGTGTGCGCGGAGATCTAGAGTCCAGCTGTGTGCGGACCCTGCTGCTGTGTGCACAGGCTAGGATGGGTATTGTAAGAAGGAATTGATGAATAAGAAAGGTTGCTTGAGAACTGAATCTATGTGTACTATTTTTGAAAATCATTGATAATTACTGCATTATGTGCATTCTGTATTCAAGCTGCGAAATATCTATGTAAGTGTGTTTGCTGTATTTGGATCTGTTATTTTCTATTTTTATGAAATATTGTGCCACTGTCATAGAAGTGTATAATTCTATATCTAGCGCATGTGGATGCGACAAGAGACCTATCGACCCTGTGCAGAAAGAGGCGATTTGGGTATCATAGGGCTGGACGCAGCTCTACTTGCCTTACCCTTTCTCAAGGTGCAGAAACCTAGTTCTAGCACCCAGCCATACTACTTCGAGTGAGACTTTGACCTGCGCAAGCAGGTCACTGCCGAAAGATCCAGTAGTATAGGGGTTTCTTGGGAAACCTTGAAACTCCAAACGTGGGTCAGGACCCCTCAAGCCAAAAAAATTTCACTGAAAGCATTACCCGATGTCTCACCAGAGCTTTTTCGTCACATTTCCTTGCTAAGGATAGCACCGCCAACATCATCAAACTTTACATTACTAGATCCAGAGACAGAGTTACTAATGGCCATAACTAAACCATTCCAGCTTTTTGGAAATGAGCACAGAAATAAAAGAGCCCTAACTTCATCATCAAAGTTTACCCCTACAGAAATTAACTGACTGGTAATTGTATTAAAATCATTTAAATGTTCTGCAACAGATCCACCTTCTGACATCTTAATATTAAATAAAAGTTTCATAAGAAATACCTTGTTAGAGGTCGAGGGTTTTTCATATAGTTTCACCAATTCCTTAATCAAACCCTCTGTTGTTGTTTCCTTCGATATATTGAAGGCTACCGACGCCACGAGGCACAACCGTACTATTCTGAGTGCTTTTCTATCGATAATCTCCCATTTTGCGTCTGTCATAGCTGTTGGCTTCTTTGTTTTTCCGCTCAATGGTAGGTACAGATCTTTTTGATACAGATAATCTTCCATCTGCATCTTCCACAACGGGAAGTTTTGGCCATTAAATTTCTCGACCCTAAACTTACCATCTTCCGCCATTGCTCCCACTCAAACCAAGAACCCTTCTTTCCTACGAGTTTATCAGCCAAATAGACCTTCGGCCCTGATACCAGTTGTTAGAAAATTAAATATTACAGAGCAATGAAACACATAAAATATGTGGAAAACACATACACACAAAAAACATAAAACTAGAGAGACACAGATATATGTAGTTCACCCAGTTTGGGCTACATCCACCCCGAACAGCTAGTCCTTTCTTTTTATTATCCAACAAAATGAAGAGACAGAACCTACAGTAGATCCACTGTAATATCCTCTGTTCTCTCTCACAGTCTCCCTATCTGTTTCTCGCTCCGAGAATACACATACAATACACAACCGAAATACAATACCCTCATACAAGCGAGGGGTTTCCTTCTAGGAAAAAAAAACCCTAAACTAAAATTAACTTCTACTGTCAGATAATCCGCCTAATGAATGGCCCAGATTGACTAGAAATTACTATACTTTTACAAGGCAATTTGACATCTGTTTTTAGCTTCGGGGGAAACTGCCCCTGAAACACCCCACCAGCAGGGGCTCCATAAATTCGTAGCGGCCACCCCTGGACCCCCCAGGTAGTGTTTAATTACGGGTGGCATTTCCTCCCCGTTAAGGTACAGGGGTCCGACAATGTGATACAAAATAAACAAGATAATCAGGCTCCACACCCAACAAAAACCATGTATTTCTCTTAACACGTCAAGTCCCAACTGTTTACAATGAATCCTCATGCCTTATTTAACAAACAAGGAAGAGGAAAACCAAAGAGAGAATCTAGAAGCCTATTGGCAAAAAATAAATATCCTAAGTTGTCCTTGAGGCTTTGCAAAGCCCAAGGCACAAAAATATCTAACAAATATCTTTTCTGAATATAAATGGAAATTAAATTGAATTTTAGGCCTGACATGCTTTTGAAATCTTGCTAAATGCACATTCTGTCCAATCACCCACAGGAGCACAGCACACTGTGTCAAACTCTGAAATTATGTCAGGGGCGCAGCACAAAAATAGGCCTTTTTTCAACAGTGTTTTGGAGGCCTTCCCGATGTCAGAAAAAGCTTCGTGATGGCTCGTTGGAAAGCCATTGAAGTCTACGTTCTAGATATACCTTTATTTATTCAATATTACCTTTGCAAGTTTCCAAAAAAGTGAAAATTCCAAGACTTCCAGGAGCACAGCACATGCTCAGAAAAGTGGGCAGAAAGCTGAAAATTTGAGTGTTTTTTACCCTTTTGGGGGGTCAAAACAACTCCAATTAAGCAGAAATTTGGTGATAATACTCCTAAAATGATGGGGAATCCAAAAAATTAAACCTCTCCTCCTGCAGATGCCTTGGGAAAAAGCACAGCACACTGTGTGCTGCGCTCCTAGCCTCAAAGTTTGCAAAAAACAAAAAGCTGATCAGTTTCTCTCAAAATTTGTAGGTAGGTGCCTCATGGGTCCCTGGAGACTTGTAGAGAAGCTTGGGAGTAAATACCAAGCCTAGATTTGTCTTTTCCATATTTTGGTTCCAGGCCCTCATTTTGGGCACTTTTGAGTTTTTTCCTTGCAAAGTGGTTTCTTCGTTTATAGTGCTCAATCATTCTTCTTTGCAAGTTCAAATCTCTGTTGGCCTTCTCTAGTTTTGTCTCAAGATGTATGTTGGCCCTTTCAAGCCATGATTCTCTATTATGCTCAATTTCCATGGCAAGGAGTTCAGTGAGGGGAAATTGTTGCGCTTGGGCTGATTCTTGCTCCCTTTGCTTTGCCAAGGCTTTCCTAAGACCCATAGTCCTAGGCCTCTTTCTATATTGTCCCTCCTCATCCTCACTTTCTTCATAGGCACCCATGTACTCCTCCAACTTCACCTGTGCTCTTTGAGCCTCTTTTTAGTATTTCAGCACCCTTGCTTCATAGATGGTCTGCTGGCCACTCATTTTTTTTCTCTGCATTTGTAAGAAATGAATGACATCCTTAGCTCTCTTTAATTCAGCTTCCAAATCCATGATCTGCGCATTCTTGTCTTGTAGGAGAGAGTTTGCAATTCTTGTTTCATTTTCCTCATCATTGTCTATGTGAATGAGCTCAAATTCTCTCTCCTCTTCATGATTGTCTTCTTCCTCTTTTACTTGTTCTTTACCTTTGTCAATTATTTGAGATGAGGAGGATGGAATGGCCCCTTGCCCTATGGAGGCAGCAAACACATGCTTCTCTCCTCTTTGATAGGTAATAGTGAAAGGTGCAATAAGTTTTACTTGCAAAGTTTGATCACTAGTGACCTTAGGATTTTTTTTCTCCTCATGGATGATCTATGTGTGTGCATCTTCCTTAGCTTGTTCTGGCCGCCCCTTTGATAAGCATCCTCAGTATATTTTATGTCGTCATCACTGTCAAGACCCTTAGGACTGTCATCCTCTATTTTTTCAATGCTAGAAGTGTCTTCATTATTGCTTGGTACATCTTTTTCTTCATGAATGTCCTCTTCTTTATCATTTGACCCACTGTTTTCATTGTCTTGCCTATGGTCTTTAATTGTAATTTCAACCTTTGTTTCATAACTTGTATCATTTGTACTTTTTCTAGGTTCAGTGCCTTCAGAATTTGTCCCTTCACCATTATGCATATTGTCCTTTTGGCTGAGTTCTTCTTCATTGTTTGGTCCATTATTTACTCCTTTTCCTTGACTGTCACTAGTTTGTTGACTGTCACTAGTTTTTTGACTGTAACTAGTGTATTGACTGTCTCTAGGCTCACTGTTTTCATCTCTGTTTTCTTCTTCATCAATAATTTCTTCTTGGTCACTGCTTTCATTAATTTCTTCTTATCCATCACTGATTTCTTCATTTTCCTTGTCCTCTTTGCCATCTTCCTCTTCTTCACTATTTTCTTCATTTTCTCTATCCTCCCCCTCACTGCTTTCTTCATTTTAATCATCCTCTTCCTTATTGCTTTCTTCATTTGCATCATCTTCTTCCTTACTGCTTTCTTCATTTTCTGATTTCTTAGGGGAAGGTGAATGAGGAAGGTCTATTTGAGGAAATGATTCATGTGAAGAAGATGAACCAAGGTTGGTGGAGGGTGATGGAGGTGTGTGAGGAGGATTTTGAGATGATGATGGCAGACTTTGTAGAGGGATGGGCTGTGGAGTTGTGAAATCATCATGGGCGATGAAAACCTCCTAAGGGATGCCTTGTTTTTCTAGTTGGTGTGAGACAAACACTTTGATGAGGGAATGGTGAAAAAGGCTTGACATTTGTTGGGATGGAGGCCTCTTTTGCATGATGGAAGACATTTTCTCAAAACTTTTACAAAGGTAGTAGGGCATATGTAGTAGCTTGGTTTTGGTGAAGTGCATGAGGAGTATTATGTAGTAGGAATAGACTCTAGAGAACCTACCCTCGCAGGTGAAGTATTTCATAATGATTTTCATTAGGAGAGCATATATGTCCAATAGATGAAAGAATGGGAACATGGTTTTGCAATTAGCTTGACAACTTGGTTTCAGGAATGGGAAATAGTGGCTTAGGTCCAGATGCTTTTGTTTGAACCAAATTTCTCCTATGAAAGGTATTCTAGTGGTGCTAGATATGGCTTAGGTGGTGAACTCAAATTTTACCTTGGCTAGGTGTACTTGATGATTATGAAGGTTTAGGGCAAAGAGCTTGGTCAATTGAGGGTGACTCTGGATCTTTTGTACTTTTTTACAGAATTCATAGCATCCCAATTCTTGAAAATAGGACAAAATAGTAGGGGAGGTTATCAGCTCTTCAGTGCTTATAGGTTCAAACCTATTTGGCATCCCTCCTTTCCTTGGCTACTTTTTAGGCCTTTGACCTGCCTCATCAATGTCAACATTCTCTTCTTCAAACATTTTGTTTTTTTTCCCCTGCCTCAAAATATTTAAAGAGGATTAGCACTGCTTATAGAATGATGTGACAATGTTAAATGAGATGGTGAGGTTTCTAATTAGATCAAGGCATCAGTAGTGTGTAGGCCAAGTGTTTCTTTAGGATTTCACTGCCTACTCCAAAACAAATTTCAAATTTTCTTTGTGAGCTTATCTTTATAAAAATATTCACATGAAGGAAAATTTCAAAATACCTCTTCAAAATGCCTCTACAGTAGGAAAACTAGCTCAAAATAACGTTATCGGGAAGCTCGGGTCACCTCCTAAACGTATTTTCATGTAGAGGCTGCATGCTGTGGCAGGAGCGCAACACAACAATGGTGGGGCGGCTCGGGTCACCCTTTGAATGAAGAATCGTGTAGAGGCTACACACTGCGGCAAGAGCGCAACACAGTGCTGATCGGACGTCTCGGGTCACCCTATGAACAGAGAATCGTGTAGAGGCTACACACTGTGGCAGGAGCGTAGCACAACTTTGGTCGAGCAGCTCGAGTCACCCTCTGAATGGAGAATCATGTAGAGGCTGCAGGTTGAGCAAGAGTGCACCACAACGCTGGTCGGGCAGCTCGGGTCACCCTCTAAACGGAGAATTGTGTGCACTCTTGCACACTAGGAAACTCGTGCACGTGGGTATACTGCTGAATGGAGTTAGGTCGTGCAGCTCGGAATGATACCTCGTGCAACCCTTGAGAAACCCTGAATGTGGTTTCATGCCACCCCTTTGAACGTCAAGCAAGCAGCAGGAGCACGATGTCATTCTATAGGCGCACAACGTGTAGTGGAAAATTGCACAGGGAGACGTTATAGGAGCGCAACGCCTGGAAATATTACCCGACGACTCTGTCGGAAATTTTGAAAAACCCTCACTCCTTTTGCAAAAAATCCAAATGGTGAATGGGAGATGCTTTGTTGGAGTTTCTTTATACCCTTTTATAAAAATCAAAATAAAAAACACACTTTATAAGCTTTGTTTCTTCTCACTTTTTCTCACTGTGCCTTTTGACTGTTTTGGTCTTGTAGGTGGTATTTTGACAGGAACTTTGTTCTTTTCACTTTTGTAAGACTCTTGAGTTTCTTTTCAAATTGATAACCTTGTTGAAGAAGCCAAGACTATGCATTTCTCCTATATTTGGAAAATGAACTTGTTTTATGACTTTTAACACCTATACACAACAAACTTATCATTTTTGAAATTTCTCCCCGTGACTGATATTCTGCCATGTTTTTGTCTTTAAGTAATGAAGAAAAAACCTCTTGGTGGAAGAATTCCTTAGCAGTAAGTAAAAATAGCAGTCTGGTATTTTGAGATGTGCCACCTTCATTTGAAACATTGCTTTCATTGACCTTATCAATTTTCTTGTAAGAAAACACTTTTGACAGTCTTGTAAAGTGTCATTCATGTTCATCTATCTTTTGTAGAATAGTCATTTGATAAGGAGGCCCTTGTTGGGAGTTTCATTGCTCTGCTGTAAACCAGGGGTATATCTATTTCTCAGACCACTTGAAATATGCCTCTAACTGTTCTTCATAAAAAATACCCTTGAACTGACATTTCTTGTCTCTTTTGGTTGATACTCTTCATCATTTTTCTACCTTTGGTGTAGTGGAGTATTGATTTTTATGTCTGCCCTTCTTGATCTTCTTAAAAACCTCTGATTTTACCTTTTGATGAAGTGAAGTTAGTGCTTGTCTGCCAAACCCTAGAAGGTAGTTTGAAAACCCTTTGAAACCATTTGCTTTAATGAAGGAGGATTCTTTATCACTATTTGACCATCTTTGTCCATATTCTAAAACTTTTGAGTTTTTGGGGATGTTTAGAAAAAGAAAACAATGTTTTCTTCTAAGTTCTCAAAGAAATACTTATCAAACTCATTAATTATGTCTAAAAAGTCATCAATGATCATTTGAAAGGGTTGAGGTGTCCTTTGCCTTTGTAACCCTAGTATTGCTTTATTTCTTGATCAGAACAATCATAAACCCCGATTTCCATCAAACCCATACCTTGTTGCTTTATTCTTGGTTGTGAGTGGATTTCTGGTGATGGTGCCTCTCATTACTTTACCTCTTGCTAGGTTGGTAGCGTTTTGAGTCTTTTGCAGAAATGTAAGCAAGGGGCAGCTGTCCCCTTACAAAACTTATGCTTCAAGCAAAATACCATTTGAATGATCTCTTTGATGAGTTTAAAACAAGATCACCAGTCCTTTATTTCTTTGATTGCAAATTCTTCATATAGGAAAAATAGAGTTTGTAGGGCACCAAATCCATCCTATGACTTTGTGAAACTGTAAGTGACCTAGTGGAGGCTTTTTGGGACTTGGCCTTTTGGAATGAAACCTATAAACTGGGATTTATCAAGTGTGAGACAAATTTCATGATAAACTAATGTATTGAAGACCTGAAACCCAATGTACTTGATTTATTAAAGAGTCTACAGAGATATTTTGAGACTATCAGTGTTTAAGGAGTAGGTTGGTGGACATAACAAGTGGATTGATTCGTGAGCTTAGGTAGCAGTGGGGTTTTTAGGTGAAACAAAAACAAGGGATTTGGGTCAAAGGTGACAAGATATAGATAAAATGGGTGACATGGGCTCTTAATGGGTATTCTGAGACTGGTAGGCAAAGCTAGATAGGATGAAATGATGAAAATAGTGAAAAATTATCTTAAGGATAATGAAGGCAGTGAGATTTCTAGAACTCACAATGTCTATGAACTTTGTTTCTAGAAATCTTGGGATAATCATTTAGTCATCTAAATAGGTAAAAATTACTAATGACTAACAGAAATATTTTTAGAAAGTATAAGAATTATACAATTTCTTGTACTAAAAAGTAGACCATTTTTTTATTACTTTTAGTTACTTTATTTCTCTGTGAAATTGGTATAAGATTATCATAGTTTATATGGCAATTGAAATATTTATTTATGGTTGAGAGTAAGAATATAACAATATATTCAATTTTTTTAATGTTATAGCCCACATTTTGTGTTTACAGTGAAAGTTTTAAATAAAAATTTTGAACACAACACATTTAATCCTCTCGAAACCTAATATATCTATAATTAAAATTGATATATCTATATATATATATATATATATATATATATATATATATATATATATATATATATATATATATATATATATATATATATATATATATATACTAGTTGTAAATTTCCATTGTTTAAATTATATTTTTATAGATGTACAAAATGGATCCAATGTCTTCAAAATTTATAGTAGAAAAATTTTGTTGAAGATTACATAGAAGATTTAATCTCTATGAGGAACTAATAATCTAATTGTTATATATATATATATATATATATATATATATATATATATATATATATATATATATATATATATATATATATATATATATATATATATATATATATATATATATACCACGTGTAATATTTTAATGTCTTCAAATTTTTTTTTAATGTCTTCAAAATGTTAAATCTCTCTCCTCTTCATGGCTACCATATATATGAAGAGGATATTGATAATCATTTTTTTTTTCTCGTTTAGACTAATCCTAATTTTTCCATTTTTTCTCCTCCCATGCCACCCACGGGTTTCGAACCGGTGACCTTACAGAACGGAGTGCCTTAACAGTGCACCCCATCACCGACTGTTCTACACCACGTGGGCCAGGATATTGATAATCATTGATGTCTATGGGCAACCAATAAATAAAATTGCATTGCATATCTAGTGATGTAGATTGCATATAGAATTTCTCAAAATATCTCCTCCATCTTCATCTTGCTAATGAAATATATTTGAATTAAATAGTTTCAAATTTATTATTCATTTTCTTAAATTCTCATTTTAATATAACCTCTTTAGTTTCAATCTTGAAATTTTGGATGACATTCTTTATTTCAATAATACATCGGTTTTGAATATAGTTGGTTAATTTTTTTTAAATAATATGTCTTCAAGAATCCATTCAATTGTGTTCTAGCCGAATTTTTTGAACAACCAACACCTTATTATTCCAAGAATAACAACAACAAATTTATTAATTCCTCGTAAAAACATAATGGTGAAATTTATTTTTAATAGGATGTCCTCCAGCAATAATAATATGTCTTCAGGAATCCATTCAATTTTGTTCCAGCTGAATTTTTTGAACAACCAACACCTTACTATTCCAAGAATAACAAAAACAACTTTATCAATTCTTGGTAGAAACGTAATGGTGAAATTTGTTTCTTAACAGGGTGTCTTCTAGAAAACATTCTTCTGATAGAGTTTTTCAAATTGTCAGCACCTTTGTATTCAAATAGAAACAACTACTTTATCATTTCTTTGTAGAAACGTAATTTGCATAAAGTGTACATTGAAAATAAAGGGTAAGTAACAAAATAAACGATGGAATTTGGGTTGTATTGGTTTTGGAACCTGAGGGATCATGTTTTTCAAATGAATTTTGTTGTGATCCTGTGATTTAGCAGATTGGTAGACCAAATGCACAGGGCAACATCAGACCAGTATTTGGAGACCTAGGACCTAGCCTTCCTGGACTCAGAGAGGGCTCTCTCTATTTTTTTGCAAAGGATATGAGCTTGTTTGCTTTAGATGGTTGGTTTTAGGCTAGTTAATAAGTGTGGGGTTTGTTTGATTGTTTTGGCTGGGTATGATGATCAAGAAACATAGATGGAATGATGAAATATCTAAGTCATTGGGCAATGAAGTCTATGAAACTCATGAAAATTTCATCAATGGATCGGGGAGCATCACACTGCAAATCTAACTTGGTCAATGGATCTTCAAGGTTTTTATGGGTAATGAGATGGACATCAATTGTGAGAATAAAAAGTAGTACAAAGGGAAATTAAGAATCCTTTATCATATGTATTTTTTAACAAAGGGAGTTAAATATAATAAACATGAAGAGGCAATCAATAGACAAGGAAAACCATAAATCCTTTGACTCAACTAATGTAGATAATTATTCAAGACAAACATTTCCAATGAAATATAGAAGGCAAGAAACTCATTTAACTTCTAGTGATTTCACCTTCAAGGACAGAAAACACTTAAGACACACATATAACTATAATCAGAGAAGAGGGAATGCCTAAACATCCTTGATTATAGCTATGAATATCTCTAAGAAAAGTATTTAAGCAAGTACAAAGGATATGATCGAAACAAAACCTCTTTGGTAGAATTTAACTAATGGTACTTTAGAGAGAGACTTCAGAAATCGTGTTTTAGTGACATCAAGTAAGCAGGGCTAGCCATAAATCATTCTTGATACCAACTATATTAAACTATTCATGAAATAAACAAGCTTAGGGGGTCTAGAGAGCAATTAAGAATTCTTTAAAATGTCCTACCAGAAGAAAACATTAAGGCAATGAAGAACAAATGGAACTAAGGTGTCTTTAGAAAAATTTCTTAGTCTAAATATTTTATTATACTACAACTTAGAAAGATGGAAACATAATGAAACATGAAATAACACTAACAGATTAGAAGCACTTCACTAACAACCAGGCTTAGGGATCCTGCAATCTAGCCTCCTCCATCAACAAACAAATCAGGGCATCCACAAGTTCCAAGACATCAATTTCTTTTCAACTTCGAAGAGACTATGTATTACTTCAAAAAGTCATCAAATGCCAACCAGATAATGGGTTCATATGAAATATTTATCTGCAAATGAGGAGGTGAAGCTATGGTAGGGTTTGAGTGTCATTTATTACAACATTAATGAATTCCTAACCTTGAATACCATGCAATTCTCAAGGTAGGAATATCTGCAGATATTTCTCTGAATAATAACTTCTATCTTAACTTCTAAGGGAATATAGGTGAAATTTTTGACTTTAAGGCCTATTCATAACTTTTACAATAGCTGTTTGGCAGATATAAATATCTCTGACTAGGCTTAATAATTGCCTAAATGCTTTATTGAAGGAAACAAAGCACTAGGTGGCAAAAATATCTTTTGAGAAGAGTAACTGCCACAGGCTGAGTCATTTGGATTTTCTTTGGGTTAATTTTCCCTTTGTTTTATCTTTAATCTCTGTTATGAGGCCTTAAAATTTGTCTTTAAGCTCTGACTGTTTGTTTTTATCATATTTTTCTTTAATCTGTTTGATCTTTGTTTTGTTCATTCAATCCCTTTGTTTTATCCTTCTGATATTTTTCCTTTATCCTTCAATCCTTGACTTTCATCTGTCTACCCGCTTTCTGTAATCTCCTGCATTGACTGGCTAATCCTTTTTGTTTTGGATTTTAATTAATAGCTCTATGATCTTTCTGATTCCTTCTCTTCACTGTTATTTTGACTGTATCTATTTTATGTGTGCAGGGGAAGCTTTCTTCTGTGGCTGGAGGGTTCATTTCATCCATCGATGATCATGTTTCATCAGTGGATAATATAGGCACAAGCCCTCTGGACATTGTTGTCCTGATTTAAGCTTCTGGATCATCATCCATAGGCTCATTTGATTTTATTTGGCCCTATGGGATAGAGTTCATAAATTTCTGTCATTAAAACCTTCATAAAACAAACCTTTTCTTAGTTAAAAACTTGTGGGGAGGGCTATGACTGTGATTTTTACAGTTTCGGGCTGTCAGAATGCTTTTGTAGAGGAGGAGGTGGTGTACGAGGTAGGGTTCGAGAGGTTGAACTAGGAGGAATTTGAATGGGAGTGGGAAGGTTTGAAAAATGGTGCAAAGGTCAGGCAGTATTTGAAAAACCCGAAGTGGTTTATTGCGTGAGGAATGGGCGGTAAGCGATTTTAGGTAGGAGGTGCACGATATGCCTTGGGATGAGACACGTGGTAGGGAAAAACCACCTATTTTGCATGGGTCACGAAACGCTAATCCCATCGGATCTCGGGATGGGAGATCGACGGCTATCGCACATTCAGGAGGCTGTAAACAATTGGTCGGGTCGGCAGAAGTGGAGGATAGGTGGAAAGGTCTGGTTGGATGGTGGGTTTAAATGGACAATGGGGCCCGGGGCCTTAAATATTAAGGGAATGCATAAATTTGTAAGGTTTATGGAGGGTGTCAGATATAGTGGGAGGCAGGGCACGCTTTTAATTTTTCAAAGGTTTAAGGGCCCTCTTATAAGGTTTGGGGGTTTATGAAATGAAAGGGGTGGAGGATTTATTTACATAGGGGAAGGGCTTAGGATAAGCGGGGGTCGAGGTCTTATGAGTGTGAGGGGGCTGGGGCTTAGAAGAAAAGGGGCTTTAAGGCCTATTTCATATAATAGGGCGGGTTTTAAACATAAAATAGGGTTTTACATAAAATTTGAAAGATCCAATAGGCTGAAAACTTGGTTTAAAACAACGTAAAAGGGAAATTTTACATTATTTAATGCTTTAGAGGAAAAATGATGAATGGGGGGTGTTTCATGGGGTTTTTAGGAAAGAGGAAAAATGGGTTTTTCAGAGGGATAAAAGGCAATGAATGAGAGCGAGGGTAAGGTAGTGAAATGAGGTTAATATGCCCAATAATTGAAGTCCTTTTGGAACAGTGAGGTGAAACTTAGAGGGCAGACGGGGAGAAATTTTAGTGAAATATTTTGACTTAGGATAATGAAGGCAGTGAGTGTTACACCATTTTTTGGTCATCTAACCTATTATCATTAGATGGACCCAAGTATACCATGTAAGACCAATTTTACCCTAAGTAAAATTGCTTTCACTATGTAAAATAACTTAATAAAACACATTTATTAGGTTGTTTATGGTCTAAACAGGAAACCCCAAAGGGAAATATTAAACAAATCTATATTTGTTTTATTTTCCTCATGGAATAATTAATTAAACAATAATTTAATTATTATTCTTGGTCATATTTAACCCAAAACAAGGAAATTAATTAGATAAATCCTTATTTATCTTATTGTTTTCTAGGAATAATTATTTAAATCTTATTTAAATAATATTCCTTGTTAAATATGACTAAATCATTTATAAATAATTAAATAAATCATTATTTATTTAATTATCATTCAACCACTTCCTTAAAATAATAAATAAATCATTTATTTATTTATTATTTACAAATAAAGGGATTTGACCCAAGTCAAATTCCTTTTACCTCCAATAGATATAATAAAATATTCCATAAAAGGTGGATCTAGATTTGGTTAATATTATTTTAATCATGCACCAAGATCTAGAATGACCCAATATTTTGTTATAAATAGGAAGGTTTTTCCTACCATTCTTCACCTTTTGTTGCCTATTAGATCACTTTGGATCTATGCTCTTGGTCTGACTTTAAGCCATTATCATTGTCAAATTTTATATTATTTCACTTTGTGAGCTCCCTTTGAGTTATATGTTTGTCTGGGTTTTCTACACCAACAAGAGAGAGAAATGCTAGATCTGAAGCGCTGAGGACTTTCGAGAACCCATCCCATTGAGGAGAATTAGAAACACCTTTCTTGTTTTCCTCTCAGGTGCCCTTAATATAAAATTCTTTCAAAAACATTGTTCTTGTCTTGTCTATTGGATGTATGGAGCAAAACCTTATTTTCACTGCTTAATTTCTTTTTATGCATAGATCTAGATTTGTGCAGCATTTTTCTTGATCAACTAACTACAGATCTGAAGATATTGGTAGCCATATTTGATGTTAGGGCTATAAGTTATGTGTAGCTAAAGTGGTATTTTTTCGTACACTTCGAAAAAAGATTCATACTAACAATTGGCGACTCCGCACAGGTTTTCAATTACGACCGTTGTTGTTTTTCATATTCCTGCATATCTAGCTGCTTTAGACCCTATGGTTTCTTTTAAAATTTTTGTTTTTTCTATTTTTATGTTGTTTTTAACCTATAAAACCCTCAAACATTAAAATTTCTAACTTCTGTGTGTTTCTGGCCCTATTGTGCAGGTAACCGACATTAGCCGCAACTGAGATGGCAACTTTTTCTGAAATATGCCGTCGAGACACCTGGAGCTACAGGTCACACTTTTTTGCCTAGAACCTACGACCTGGACTGCAGGACACACTTTTCAGCCCAGAATCTACAACCTGGACAAAAAACAGGTCAGAACCTGCGACCTGCATTTTTTTCTGCAATTTTTCTGCAATTTTTCTAGGTTTGTCTGAAGCTTCTGTTAGGGTTTTCCAGCCTCTGTCTCCACCCATTTAGACCTGTTTGTGATCTTTTTTACTCATTTAAGTGGGAATCTAGCCCCCTAGGGCTTTAGCACCCTCCAATTTTTGTGGAAGAGTTTTAGCTGTTTCAGACGTCTAAATTTTCAGAGTTTGAGCCTTTTTCTTTTCAGATTTGATACCTCACCTTCAGATCCCTTTTACATCAGCTCTTCTCCCTTTCAAATCACCTCATATAGTTTTTTTTGGGTTTGCCTCTATGGTCACCTCCTTGTCCCTTCTACTTTTAGCTGATTTCCTCCTTTTTTGCAGCAACCTTACCTATGCCTCTTTGCTGTTTGCTGCACCTCTTTCTAGTAGATTTCTCCTTTAGATCCCTGTACCTCCTGACCTTAGATCTATTGGCCACTTTTAGTCTGTTTTGACTATATTTTTTCCCTCTTTTATACTAGTTTTGGGAGACCCGCCTTCTTGGGTTAGATCAATGCATTGTTAGCTGTTAATTTTATGTTATTTCAGCATTATATATTTTTCTCTGCAGATTTATTTTCAATTACGCAGCACACTTTTTCTTTTACTCTCAAAATGTCTGGGTTTAAAAATTAAAATTAACACACACCACACATGGAACCTAAGTGAAGAAGAGCCTGGTTAACACCGCCAAGCAAAGACTTTAAAATCAATTGACACTGCACCTCTCTGCCCTTGTTTCGACATTATAATCACTTGATTCTGCACCTCCCTACCCTTGTTGGTCATTCTTCTTCCCTTTGTGCTGTCATCATTGCGCCCCCAAGGTGTATATCCCGGAGACTTCTTGGCCTTCACCCTCAGTTTCTGGTTGATCGACTTGCTCCTTCCCACCGTCGTCGAGTTAGTCCTCCCCCGAGTCTGCACTCTGACTCCTCTTATGATTCTTTGGGTTCTCCCCTACTTCTGGTTCTCCCCCTGTTACCTTCACCATGTCTGGTCTAGGGCCTAACGCTAGCGGCAACCCTGGCCCTAATGTTGGGAATGTTACTAGCGGAACCACCACATGAACTACCTCGACTATCCCTTTGCTCCCCTATATGGCAGGTCTCAGTCTCCCCAATTTCAATCAGTTGATCAATGATCTTATCCGCCATGATGTTGGTTGGCCTGCTATGCCAACCAAGCTCCCCTCCAACATTCACAAGTTAGAAGGCCTTGCTGGAGAAGATCCCTCCAACCATATCCGATCTTTCCACATGTGGTGTTCATCCAATTCCATTACTGATGATTCCATCTGTCTTAGATTGTTCCAACGCAAGCTTACCGGCGAAGATTCTAAGTGGTATGTTGATTAGACTGCCTCTTCCCATACCACCTTTGTGACTGTTGCCCAAGCCTTCTTATCTTATTTCCAGCTCCCTCTCTGATACGACACTGGTACCGAACTCTTGACTTCTTTCTGTCAATCATCTATGACCCGCATTTCCGCTCATGTCCAGGAATGGCGGAGAAGAAGGAGCTTATGCCGAGCTCCTACCTTTGAAGATCGGGTCTACATGGACTAGTTCCTTAGATCTCTCTTACCTACCATCGGCAAAGATGTCGCATCCCAGTTCCCTCAAACCAAGGAAGCCGCCCTCCAAATAGCCTTGAAATATGACCTCATCTATGCTCAGTTTGGTTATGTTTATACCATCCTCCCTGACCTCCCCAGTCCTGGTGGTGCTAACGCCTTAGGGGCATCTCATTCTACCGACGGTATCATTGGAGCTCTTTCACATTCGTATGCTCAACCTCCTATGGGCTATGGTCTCCCTTCGGGAGGGGCCAACACCTCCAGCACTTTTCCCCCTCCAGGTAGCATGTATCCAGGATACAGCATGCCTCCTCCTTTTTCCCAACCTCCTGCTTACCTCAATGTTACCCAACCTAACCATTATTGCTATCCACAGCCTGGTACCCCAGCCCCTTCAGCATTTGCACCTCCACCTCCCTTGCCTTCTCAACCCCAGCAACAACAACTACCACCCCCCGGGGCAAGTATTTGCACAGAAGGGCGTGAATAATCCTCCTTCTTCTCAAAGAAAGTAGAAAGGAAATCAAAATAAATCTGCCCCTGGTAATCATGGACCCAATCCCTCAGGTATTGACTCTAACACTGCTAACCAGCAACAGGGCCCTCAGCCCAAGCCAGACAAGCCTCTTCGTACAAATAAGCCTTGTTTGTGTTGTGGTGTTTACGGTCATTACACTCACGATTGTCCCCTATTACCACAGATGCGACAGATGTGGGAGTCTCAGGCTACATTGCGAGGACAGCATGCCTCCCCTATTGTTCCCCCCAATGCGGCTACTTCTCAACCGGCTGTGTTTACCAATCCCTTCCCTCAGTAAGGATTTGTGGCTACCCAACCACCTCACACACCGGTAGGCACTCAACCTTCCCCTTCTGGTTCCTCCAATTACCAGATCCTCATGATGAACTCTGATCACCCTCTAACCATCGACCTTAATCTTCAAACTCAGTCTTGTCAGTACCCCCAGCCTCCCGCTACATCTGTCCCCGAGTCATCTTCTTCAGGTTCTACCGAGTTTCTTTTGACATCTTTTGGTCCCTTGCATATCCCTCGGCCCAAAGTTGAGGTTCATACCAAGATTCCTAAGGGACCATTACGCCGAAATGCTACTTCTGGTCAACTGCTCATTCGTATAGCATAGTAGATGATTTGGCACAATCTCCTGCTTCCATTTCAACACTAGAACTCCTCCAGTCATTTCCTTCTCAAAATAAGGCTCTACTATCCGCCATGGGCGCTGTAGATCTTGCTGATGACCAATTTATTGTTTTCCACGCCTGTCAATCAGAACATCCTCCCCGTCCTGCTTCTGTAGCTTTCCAAATCCCAGTCAAAATCTAGAATGCTAATGTGTCTCAGTGTATTATTGATGAGGGGGCATCCACCTGTGTGATGTCTGCTTCGGTTTGGAAAAAACTTGGATCTCCTGAGTTGGCCCCTTCCACAATCACCCTTCGTGCGTGGGATGGCCATGCCTCCCAACCCATTGGCCTCTTCCATAATTGTCCTATCACTCTTGCAGGCAAGAATGTTTGCATTGACATTGAAGTCATCGATGCCCCTCTTGATTATAACACTCTTTTAGGGCATAGCTACACTTATTCCATGTCTGTTGTCCCATCCGTGGTCCACTGCAAGATGTTTTTCCCTCATAATGGAAAGATAGTCACCATTGACCAGTTGACATATCATGAGCCAAAATCTCAGACCTCCCCCGAGTTGACCATCTCTTCTGTAGCCAACAAGAAAACCATCAATTCTTTTACCAGTGTCTCTCCCGGCATCTACAAAGACTCCTCCTTACTTGGAACCTTCCCGAGTCTTCCTCCTCCTCTTGTCTCTGATCCTAGCTTAGCGAATGTTTGCATGATTCAATCATCTTAGGCTAACCTTAAGCAGCCCGCTTTGGCTAGTCAGAAACCTCAACCCCAACCTCGCCCACTGCAACCTACTCCTCGCCCTTCGCCCCAGCCAGCCGGACCACTTCCTTCTAGCCCTTCCCCTACAGCTAGTACCCATTAGCCTGTCTATCCTCCTGGGTCGGTTCCACCGGGTCTCAACCATCTTGGAGCCGTTCCTCTTGGTCATTACCCCACTGGTCAGATACCTTTCCTTGCTCCCCCTCCCGAAGTTTATTTGGTTCCCATCATGGCCACTCTCTCCCTCCCGAATTTGACCTTGGGTATACCCGTCTGGTGTCTTGATCCTCCAGCTGCTACCCCGCTTGGTCACCCCAAACCTTACCTTTCTTTGACACTGGTTCAACTAGTTCCCCTAGCTTCTTCCATTGCTACCATGCCACCAGCACCTCAATAGGACCCTTCTCCTATTGTGACAGCTCCAGGAAATAAATTCAAAACTCGCAAGGGGGCATCCAAAGACAAGACCACCCCGACGGACCCTACCCCTCCCCTGCCCATAAAGCCCTGTGCCTTGTGTGATGTCATCGGTCATGCCACTCATACTTGTCCCGAGTTACCCCATATTAAACCCATGGTTAAAGTCGCGTTCCCTGGTTCTATGGTCTCTGAACCCTTTGTTTCTTCCTCGTCCACAGCCAAGAACCCCAAGACTATTTGCATCAACAAACCCTGTGCTCTGTGTGGTGTCCATGGCCATTATTCCCACCATTGTCCTCACCTGCCACATTACCGCGCCTCTTTAGAGGTAATTCGAGAGTATGAGGTTGAAAAAAATCAATCTGCCTCTCCCATTCTCGTGCAGTATGCGTCCAGCCAGTTCGAGGATTTACCCGCACACATTGACATTCCCCCTCCTGATGTCAAGATGACGGAGCCTGCTACCACCATTCTCTACCTATCATCATCTGTAAGACCCTCGGAGAATATTCTCGTTGAATCCTCCCCTCTTGTTTCGCTTGAACCCTCTTAAGCGACCACCTTGGGCTCAACATCCTTTGCCCACCTATTTACTTGTTCGTCTTTTTTCCCCATGACAATCTGTATGCAAGCCTTTCTTCTCATGCTGATGAGTTTGGTAGCTTCGCCGCATCATTTATTTTGCCTTCCCATCGTCATCCCCTCTTTTCCCATCATGATGTCCTTATGGAAGCCTTCTCCACCCCTGACCTTTTCTTTCCCGCCCATAAACGGGATGATACCATCCGTATCTATGATTTTCTTCGCAGCATGAGCACCGGCTATCCCTCCCGTCGCCCTCATACATCACCCTTTAGTCGGTTTATGAGTCATAGCCATCCTATCTAGACTACTCCCTCCCGTAGTTGTCATTTGATGTCTACTCTGCACTCACACTGCCATCATTGTTCTTCCCCCTACCATTTATTGTCTTCTGACACTATTCCGCAGGACCTCCCGTCCACACCCTATATCGGCTACACCGATGGTGCAAGTCGCTATTCCCAGAATCTAGCCACTGCAAAGGCCATCTTTACCCCATTGCAGGCCCTTGTTCTCTCGTACGGGGTCTGCATTGGTCCTGCCACCAAAAATCAAGCCGAATATGATGCAGTGCGTGGTATCTTACCCAATGCCCTCTCTCATTGCATCCTCTATCTGCATGTTCGTTTAGATTCCTTGCTTATTGTCATGCAACTCAATGGTGTCTATCGTGTGCATAATCCTATCCTTTTTAGACGATATTTATGAGTGAAACTTTTGATACGTGAATTTAGAGTCATTACTTTCAGTCATGTACCTAGAGAACAAAATCACTACATAGATAGCATTGCAAACCATGTTCTAGTTTGGAATTTATCACACACATTTCCTACAAGACAATAACATTCAAAATCATCAAAACGATGCATATCCATAATATGTGTCATATAGCATGTTTTTAGAGTCCATCTACTATGATACATATGACATGCCCATAGCATGTTAACAAAAAAAAAACTCAAAACTGTGGGGCACCACTTGCCCCTACATACACACTAGGGGGAACCACCTGCCCCCACATATAATTGCTATCTGGAGGATCCCGAGCCAATGGCTCTGCTCCCGCAGCTCGTAGATCACGCATATTCTGACCAGCCATCGCCATGCGTCGCATGACACCTCGCCATTCTGAGGGTAGACCAATACATAGCTCTATGTATTGGTCTTCTAAGTCTTTCCAACCTCGCTCTGAAACACCGGTCAGCAACCCCTCACATATACGACGGATGTCCTCCAGGAGGGTAGTCATATCCTCATTCTATGCCGTTCTTGATCCACTAGCACCTGCAGCTCCTAATACTGCAGGTCGTCCCATATATCCAGCCAGTTTTACCGGAGCTATATCTGCATTCCAAAAGTATAAGAATCAGTACCATATATACTATTCACAAACTTTAACATGCACATAAAATATTAGTCACTTGTCACTTATCGTCAGGCCCCTATACTCGACCAGGCGGAAGTGGCAAGTCTGGATCTCCACAATAACTCATCCCACTATAAGGATAGTCATCTATGTACAACGACATCTGATCCCAATGGGCAAAGAACTTCGGTCGAAACACCTTTCCGACCATCCCTCCTCCTCCTCTACATAGTAGTCGCCCCCACCGGCGCATCCTGGGTTCTCTCAAACCCCCATCTGGTAGTTGTACACGAGGTCACAAGGTCGAGATCTTCTCAAAAAATAAGGAGCACAATATGGTCCCATACGAGCAATCATGGTTCACTTGCCGCTTGCAAAGCGACAACTGTCGTTTCAATGACACCAACATCATCTAGGCCCACCCATAGTAGATCCCACTCAACACTTTCTCCACGATCATCATCTGCCCCCCAGTGATGTGGTGGAGTGCCTGGCTACCCAGGATCACCGCTGCGGCTATTTCACGGGTCTCTAATCTCTCTAGGTCCCCAATCAGTATCCGAGTCCCTTTGACTTGGAGGCCTGGTCAGCACCGTTGCTCTATAAACTCCATAATGCCATGCCCCCGTGGTAACACTGGCTGCGTATTTCCCACCATCCCAAGTGGCGGGAGACCAGTCAGGAAATATAGATCTTGGACTGTCAACTCGATCTTGTGCCCCCGCGCTATAAAGACCTCATGATCTGGATCCCAATAACTGACAATCCGGGCCAATAAGGGCTCCCTAGCTCTCATCAAAGGGTTCTCCACAAAATTTAGAACCCCAAACCTGGCCAATGCATGATGGACACCCTGATCCCCTTGGATCTCCACCCGTAATGTGCCGAAGTCCCTCTCTCTCCAGTTGATCCGTATCTCTACCATAGCTGCACAAAAACATCTTATTTTTCAGTATAATGATAGGAAAAACTATATCCAACCACAAAAACCCAAATCTCAGCCCACAACAGCAATGAAATCATCTCCATCTGACAGGTCACACTTTTTGGCCAAATCCTGGGACAGGTCGCACTTTTTAGGCCAAAAACTGCTTCCCAGGTCGCAGTTTTTGGCCCAAATAGTGCGACCTGGCCGTGAAGATGAGGGAGGGTCTGTTCCTGAGATTTAGGACCCTAATATAAACTTTCAATCCATCAAAAAGAAAGAGTAGGATTAGGCCTCTTACCTGCAACTGACGGATCTCGATTCCAACAGTCGGTTTTTCCACTACGATCACCGCAAGCTTTAGGGCCTTCTCTCCTCTCTACATTCACCACAGCTACACAAGAAAATGAATGCATTTGGAGGGAAAATTCCCTATTAGAAGAGAAACCCTGAATTTTTCTTTCACCTGCTGTGGCCAAACCGTAGCTCTATTTTACAAACCATCTGCACCGTTGGAAATATTTCACTGAGCACTAAAACGGGTATCTGTTAGTTTTTCGTGATTTGATACTTCACCACGACACATTTTGTCCATGAAGGGTCTTGTTTGGGCTCAACCTAGTCTCCTAAATTGAGTTCATTTAATTGTCAACCAGGGTTGGTAAACTCCTGAAGTGAGGTGCACTGTATGTGCCTAGGTGTTTGTTTCTTACTACGTTGTGTCTAGTGTTTTATGATGTTTTTGGTCTTTTTATGGTTTTATGTTCACAAGGGAAAGAACTAAATGCTGGTGGAAAGAAACTACTGGTTAAAAATAGAGTGAAGCCTAAATTGATGATGGAAAATGACAAATGAAAATACTAAGACAGAACCAAACCCTAAACTATGACTAAGCAGAATACAAAGCTTGATAATGACTTCAAGAAAATAATTCACAACATGAACTTAACTTGTCCAATTCTTTCATTAAAGGTATTTTGGAAGAGCTTTGAGAAATGGGCAGCTAAGTGTAGAAATTTTCCTAACTAAACAATTAAACAATCAAATTGTAATGATACAACATCTCATCCATGATTAAAGGTTTGTGAAATATATATGGAAAAGAACATTTGTAACATCAAAAGATCTCTACTCTAAAACTAGCTCCTAATTCTATTCTGCAACTTAGTTTAACACCACTAAACCTTACTCAAAAGTTATAGATTTCCTCTTAGAATAGTCTTGAGGAAAGGCTTGTTTGTGAAATGGTAAAAAGGTTGCAAAAGTATTCCAGGCCTTGGAATGATACTGTCTTTTGTTCAGATGATTATGAGTTAATATAGGTTTGGAACAAAAGAAGTTTTGTAAATAATGAAGGCCGTGGTGTTTAAGTTTAACAACTAATGTAATTTAATATGCAATGGATGACAACTAAATGTGGAATGTAAATATAGTGGGCTAAGCTAGAACTGAACTAGAGTGCTACCAGTCTACAATAAACAGTGCTAAACTAACAAGTCATTATCAAACTTAAAACGAAATAACAGAGCATGAATTGCATGCAATTTGACTCCGGAGTACTCTAACTAGATTATCATGCAATTAATCTATGGGATTCTACAGCCTATTTCGTTTATCATGGTGGTATTTTGGAAGAGCTTGTTAGAACAATCATGGCTGTACAATTCAATGCAAATGCAAACATAAAGACTGAAAGAAATTACAATTAAAAACTAAGACATCACAGCTATTTCCTACCCATTGTTATGATATTTTGGAAGATCTTTTTAAGAGGAAGATCAGCTATGCTACTTAGTGTAAACAAGCAATTGAAACCTTCAGTATCACAGTCATGCCTTAGTCATCATAATGATTTTTTGGAAGAGTTTACTAGAATAAGTTCAACTGTGATAATGAACAAAAGAAATTGCAATTAAAATCTATAACACTACAGCCATTTCTCATTCATTATAATGATCTTTTGGAAGAGTTTCTTAGAACAAGTATAGCTATAGTGACTTAATGAAATTAACTATGAACTCAAACTTCAAAAATGTGAAAACAAACTAAGATACTTATCTAAATTACGAAAGTAAAGTCGTTCAGGAGGCAGGGGCCCTCTACCACCAGACGGAATCTAACTCAAAATCAACTCAACGCGTTCAAAGCAATGTTGTCTTCTTCATTAAAGGAAAATAACTTAAAACATAGTATTTTCAGTCTTCAGAAATATAGCAGTCAATCCATGAAATCTAATCAAAATCTAGAGCTTGTCTATCGGTTTCCCGAGTACATTTATAATAAATCTTCATAACAAAACTTGCAACAATACAGGGATCATTGTCTTTTCATATCAAAATCGTACTAGAACTCTAAATATGGCAGCGTAAACGGACAAAGGACATCTGGACTATCCTTGTCCTATTAGGAGTCTGCCTCCTTGCATGAGTTCCCACGTACAAAACCACGTCCAGAATTCAGTTCATTCTTCATGGTGAGCAACAAACGTTGAGGACATGATGTGGAATAAACCCATCTGTGGATTTTCCTGAGAGGACACCTGGAACATGCTTGAACGTGAAGACAGCTGCAGAATTGGTGGTTAGCTACGGAATGTCTGCATTCTGTAGTTAGTTTCAGTTCAAAATGCATTACAATGACAAAATCACAAAACTTAGCAAGTTAGCCATGATACTCATTCTTAAAGTAATTTTAACTAATTTCATTGATCATTTGGGCCTGGGATAAAAATGGAAAAAGGAAAATGGAGTGAAGTAAGATGAAAAAAAGAACAATCTTGGGTCTCAACATACCCCCACTGCTGACTTTTTGCATGTCCTCATGCAACTTATTCCATAAACTCAGAGACTTCTGCAAGAACATCCAACCCTCTTCTTCTTCTTTGCCTGGAAGTTAAAGGTCTTCTGGGCTTCCTGATGACTAACTTGAACCTTAAATTGGTAAGTGCCCTGATTAACTTCTTGTTCCTCTTTTTCAACTTTTCATTAGCCTTTTCCACTTTGTCCATTTGTAGAGATAAGGTTGAGTTCATACTGGTTTTGAGTTTGACTTGTTCCTTGAGAATATCATTCTCAGTTCTGATATGTCTATTAAGTACTTCCAGCTCATACCTATCTCTTCTTAACACATCTATTTCGGACAGTGGAGGACTAGGGGTTCTATCTCTACTCTCTGAAGTTTTCCTTTCCAATGTTTCAACATAGTCATAAACTTCTTGCTGTGCAGGGTCAATTTCAGGGGTTTCTTCATCAAAATCTTCTTCAACATCTTCTTCAATAGATGTTTCCTCATATTCTATGTTTATCACCCCAGTTTGTTTGATCTGTGTTTTCCTTAGTTTCCCCCTGAGTCTATGGCTTCTTCTCGGCTGGGATGGTCCCTCTCCTTTTTCTGTGGCAAACTTTCTGATTACCCTCTCTTCCTTAAGCTGTCTCTTAATCTGAGTCAACTTCTCAGAGATTATTTCTTCACTACTTTCTTGAATTGCTTTATCAGTTTCAATTTTAGAGGCTCTCCATTTTCTACTTCTCTTTGTAGGCTGATGTTCAGGTGAAGGCTCTTTTGGTTCCTCAAAGTGATTTCTCACCAAGAAATTATCCCAAGTATCTTTTGTTTTGGCTAAATGGTGTTCAATTAAAATCTTAACCAAGCCATGATGATATAGAGTTGTCTCTAGGAATTGGACTCTCCTTTGAACACTTGAAGTCATCTTTTTTAAACTTTGAAGCAAGAAATAGGGAAAATTTAGCTCTTCCTCTAAGAAATGCATTATCGACCTAATATGGTAAACATAGAAAGTACCATATCTACCTTCACAAGTGATAAATTTTTGTAGAATAAGCAATATGTTTCTCCATTTATTCTTTAATGCAGAGCTTGGAATTCCTTTTTTAAACACAGTGACATCCATACCTGGTGATTTGAGGATTTGCTTCCATGATTCATTATGAAATTCTCTGTTCTTAAACCATCTTTCTCCATGTCTAAGCAATCCTGTTGCTTCTGCAATAAAAACCTCTGTGACAGTGAATTTAACATCTCCAACTTCAACCTTAGCTCCTTTGAATGACCTTGCAAATGTTTTAGTAACTTCTTTGTGGAAGCCATTAAATTTCTCAAGGAATTGTAGCCATCCTGCCTGTTGCAACATTTCTCTGCTTTGAGGGTATCCTTCCAGGTATTTTGTGCCCACTGGTTCAGTTCTCACGATGAGGCCCATAGTTTCTTCTTCAATCTTCGGATTAGTACTCTTTCTGCTCACAGAGACAATGGCTTCAACCTTCAAACTGATATTCCTCTGCTTCACGGTGATAGTGCTTCAATCCTCAAACTGATATACCTCTGCTTCACGGTGATAGTGCTTCAATCCTCAAACTGATATACCTCTGCTTCACGGTGATAGTGGCTTCAAATTTCAAACTGATATACCTCTGCTTAACGGTGACAGTGGCTTCAACTTTCAAACTAATATACCTCAAACTGATATACTTTTGCTTCACAGTGACAGTGGCTTCAACTTTCAAGCTAATATACCTTTGTTCACGGTGATAGAGATACCTCTGTTTTACAGAATGAAATGATGAAGGGTTGGCTACAGGATGGAGTAATAGGGAGTGGTTACGGAACGAGTTAATGAAGTGAGGTGAAGAAAACAAGTCAATGAGTGAAAATACTGCGGAGATTTTTTTACAACGGATTCAAAAATCATGATTAAATGATTTGGCTGGGTGACGTAAGAAAATCAAACACTTCAGCCTTTTAACCGCTTAAATGATGATCAGGTATAGAATTTGAAATGAAGGATTTTTATCCAAAGTTTTGCGGAGGGTATATTTTGCATGATCAATAAAAATAATCAAAACAACTTTTTGAATGATTCATAACTAGACTATACTAAATTTTTTCATGAAATGCCATTATAATCAGAACTTTTTACCTTTGCTTTTCATCTGCTTTTTGTGGTATTTGTATACTTTGTTCTCCTCTGGACACCATTACTTTGTGAGTCTTTATAATCCTTCTTGATTCTTCTTGTTCATGGATATACTAGATCATCTTGTTGCAATTCAAATGTCCATTGATCAGTGCCTTCAGGATCTGTAGCTGCGGAATGACTGTCTGGCTGCGGAAAGTCTGATTAGCTGCAGAATGTCTGTTTAGCTGCAGAATGTGCCTGTAGAGAATTTTAATCATGGAATGGAGTGGTTTGGAATATACATGGAATATTATATGGAATGGGTGAAGATAGATGATGAAACATGGTATAATGGGATATGTATGAAGTGAATGATGGAATGGGATGGATTACAATTTATGAAATGGAGTGGAAGAATATAAGAAATGGCCTGCAATCCATGACATGTGTTATTCATTTGCAGAAAAACATCAACTTTAAATTTTGATATGGAAATGAGGTGGATGAAGTATGGAATGAGATGAATGAAATATGGAATGAAGTGAAATATAAATGAATGAAATGGAGTATGGATGGATAAGTAAATGGAATGAAATGAAATGAGATGGATCATAAGTGCAATGGATCTGAACTTATGATTTTGTAACAGCTGCTTGTAGAAACAAAATGGAAAAGTTAGAGTGTCAGAAAGATTATGATTTTCACCCTATCCTTTCTGTATAAACATGCCAATCAGTGATTGGTTTTCATGTTTATACTTTTTTTTTTTAATCTTTTTTTTTAAGAAATGCTTTAGAAAATTCAATCAAGTTGATGAAGAAGAAAGATTTTTCTTCATTAACTTCACATCACTGTTTTCCTGGAACTTCTTGACAAATTCTTCTCTTGAGAGTGGTTTGTGATACAGCTTCAATCTATGACCATTCACAAGAAAAATGACCTCTTCTTCATCTATTGTCCTGATTTTTACTGCTCCATTGTCAAAAATTTCAACAATTTCATATGGCCCAAGCCAATGTGTTTGAAATTTACCTTGAAAATCCTTGAATTTTGAATCAAACAAGAGAGCCCAGTCACCTTCTTTAAACTTCTTCTCTTTGATGTACTTGTCATGCCATCTAGTCCTTTTCTGTTGGACTAGACTTGTTTTCTGAACTGCATCTTGTCTGATCTCATCCAATTCATTAATCTGCTCCAATCTATGCTTTTGTGCCTCCGTTAAATCAAGTCCTAGCTGAACTGCCATTTTGAAAGTTTGAATCTGGAACTCTATGGAAAACAAAACTTGCTTTCCATAAACAAGTTCATAAGGAGTATGGCCTGTTGTGCTTCTCCATGTAGTTCTATAGGCCCACAAGGCTTCAGGAAGCCTATCTACCCAATCTCTTCTATGTAAATGAACAGTCTTTGTTAGGATCCCTTCAATGACCTTATTAGTAGATTCCACTTGACCATTTGCTTGTGGCTGATAGGGAGTAGATTTTATGTGTCTGATTCTGTACCTTTGCATCATTTGTTCCACTAGCCTTGATGTGAATTGAGCTCCTTGATCTGTAACAATTTCCCTTGGGACACCAAAACGAGTAAAAATATCCTCAAAACGAAAATTAACTACAGATGCTTCAGTAGCAAAAAGTAATGGCTTGGCCTCTACCCATTTGGTAACATAATCAGTGCAAACTAATATATATCTCTTTTGTCTTGATGGAGGACTAATAGGTCCTACAAAATCCAAAGCCCATTTTTCAAAAGGTTCAATATGTACCCGAGGTTGTAATGGCATCTCACCTGAAGGAGAAGGTTTCCCTACCCTTTGGCAACTGTCACACCTTTTGACATACTCTTTAGCATCTTTAAACAAGGATGGCCAATAATATCCTAAATGAAGGATCTTATAAGCTGTCCTTTCATCAGCAAAGTGTTCGCCACAAGGTTCATCATGACATGCTTTGAGAATCTCAGGCATCTCATCTTCCCAAACACATCTTCTAATGATCAAATCTGGATCTGTCTTGTACAACTCATTAACAACCCATGAATATTTTGACTTGTCAAAAATGATTTTTCTTTTATCTCTTGCATTCATTATTGAAGGAAATTTTCCTGAAACTAAATAATTAGCAATGTCAGCAAACCAAGGAGTTTGAGTAGAAATTGCAAAAAGATATTCATCAAGAAATTGATCTTCAACTAGAGTGTCATCTTTGATGTTTTGGAGTCTAGATAGGAAATCAGCTACTGTGTTTTGTTTTCCAGGCCTATCTAGAATAGTAATGTTGAATTCTTATAAAAGCAATAACCATCTTATGACTCTGCCATTAGTAATTGATTTGTTCATTAAGTATCTAATTGTAGAATGATCAGTGGGAAAAAAAGTTTCATAGCCTATTATATAGTGTCTAAACTTTTTTATGGCATGAACAATAGCTAAAAACTCTTTTTCAGTTACAGTATAGTTTAACTCTGCAGGAGTCAAATTTTTACTGGTATAGTAGATGGCATAAGGAATCAGGTCTTTTTGTCCCAATACTGCTCCTAGAGCTGTATCAGAAGCATCTGTTGAGATATGAAAAGGTAACTTCCAATTAGGTCCCCTTAAAATAGGTGCTTCAGAAATTTTTGTTTTCAGGGTTTCAAAGGCTAACTGGAAATCATAATTCCATTTGAATTCACAATCTTTGGTAAGTAATTTGAAGAGTGGAGATGCTATCTTGGTGAATTTTTCTATAAACCTCCGATAATATCCTGTAAATCCTAGAAAACTCCTAACATCTTTTTGACAACTTGGAATAGATAAGTTAGAGATGAGTTCAACTTTTGACTCATCAACTCTAATCCCATCCCCTGAAATGTGATGTCCTAAATGTGATGCCCCAAAAAGATACCTTCATACCCCAAAAAGATACCTTTTCAGTAAACATCATGAAACATTTTTCATGACTAAGTGAAAGATTTGCTTCCTGACATCTCTTTAAAACTTTTTCCAAGTTTGCTAAAGCTTCTTCAAATGTATTTCCATAAACTGTGAAATCATCCATGTATACCTCTACACAATCATGTATTAGATCTGAAAAAATTCCTAATACTGCCCTTTGGAATGTTGCATGTGCATTGCATAATCCAAATGGCAATACTCGGTAAGCATAGGTACCCCAAGGACAGGTAAATATGGTTTTGTCTTGATCTTCAAGTGCTACTTGGATTTGGTTGTAACCACTAAACCCATCTAGGAATGAGAAGTACTTTTTGCCAGCTAATGTATCTAACACTTGATCTATGAAAGGTAAGGGAAAATGGTCTTTAAGAGTAGCTTTGTTTAATTCCCAGTAGTCAATACATACCCTCCATTTACCATTTTTCTTTGGCACAATTACCAAAGGAGAAACCCACTGACTATCTGAAATGGGATAGATGAAGTTGACATTTAACAATTTTTGCAATTCTTCTTTAACAATCTCCCTAAGATGTGGATTCATCCGTATTTGAGGTTGTCTGATTGGTTTACAATTTTCCTCTATATAGATGTGATGAGTGCAAGTCTTGGGGCTTATCCCTTTCATGTCAGTGTACTCCCATGCATATGCAGAAGAATGTCTCTGTAATATCTTGACTAACTCTTCTTGTTGAGATTTTTCTAGGTTCTTGTTTATATTCAATGTTTTGCCTGGAAATATCTCACTTGTAGAGCTGCCAAATTTATCCATAGAATTAAGAGACATCTGTCTTGATGACAAAAACTCAATGTTGGATCCCTCTTGAAATGGTTCATGTTTGTATTCTGAAGAGGATTCAAAGTTTTCTAGAGTATTCAGAATTTGATTATCTTCACTAATTTCTGAAATTGTGAAGAGAGGTTGTAAATCTTCTTCATCCTATATCCATTGAGTATCATCTAAATCTGTAATTGTCCTAGCTGGAGGATACAAAGTGAATTTCTTAGTTGAACTACCATCAGAGATGTACATATCACCGGATCTAAAACTAATAAAAGCATCAGCTGTAGCCAACCAAGGTCTTCCTAATATAACAGGATGTCCTCCTAGATTATTCTTAGGAGTTAGGATCATGAAATCCATAGGGTACTCCCAAGAATCTAGGGACACTGGAATGTCTTCTATTACCCCATCTGGTTTGATCATAGATCTGTCTGCTAATTGTAATAATGTGGGTGTAAAGAGAAGATTAGGAAGTTTCAGTTTATCCATGATTTGTCTACTCATGATATTGATTGCTGCTCCTAAATCAATGAGTGTGTTTTGGATTTCAATTCCATTGATGTGAATTTTAACAACTAGATTTCCTGGGTCAAGATACTTTGAAATATCAATCTTACCCATCATAATGTCTACTATTTTTTTCTGCCAGTTGAATTTTCTTTGTTTCTCTTATTCTTTTTCTTTTTTTCTTCATGCTCAACTCCTTTATTGTTTTGGCTAAAATTGGAATTTCCTTGATGGCTTGTAATAATGGAATTTTAATGCAAACATTTCTCAGCTCATCTAGGAAATCATAATAAGGCACCATAATTTGTTTTTCTACACCTCTATCAATTTGTAATATTTCTGGAAAGGGAGGTATAGAAGTAGATGTTGATGGCTGCTCTAATACAAGAGTTGAAATTATTGGATCTTTTTGCTTTAATTTTTCAGTGTTTGGGTCTTGAAAGGATGTATCTTCTTCAAGAATTTTATTCACCTGTAGAGAATCTTCCTCAGAGTTATCTTGTTCTTGTATGATCACAGAAGGTTTCCTCTTTTCAAGTATTCTTCCAGACCTAAGTTGAACATCACTAAGGTCTAGAGGAGTAATTAAATAAGTTGGAAACTATTGGCCTTCTATCATGTATGTGTTCTGAGGATTTTTATTATTGGGGTTTGGTATGGGTTGAGCAGGTAACTGATTTGATTTTTGAGGAAATGGTAATGGAAGTGGTTGATTTTGATGTGGTAGGTTCTGATGATGTTGTTGAGGATTTTGTTGAAAATTTTGTTGAGGATTTTGAGGATAAAAATGTGGGTATGCTGGATACTGATAGTACTGAGAGTATCTTCCATAGGGATTTTGTGCCCCTTATGCCCAAGCTTGAGATTGATTTTGAAATTGAGGCCAAGGTTGCTACCAAGAATTCCAAGGTGGAGGTTGGTTATACATTTGATCATGGAATCCTTGTGTTTGAGGTCCTTGCCAAGGCCTTCTAGAGACAAAATTGAGAGATTCTATGGAATTTGTAGGAGTTTCCTCTTGAAAGACAACTTTGAGACCAGGAAGGGAAGGACAATTCTTGGTCTCATGTTTTTTAGAACAAATGACACAGGTCTCTACAACTTTTACATCCAAAGGGCATTCTCTCAAGGCATGTTTCTTTCTACATTTGGGACAGAAGATTGCTAAGGCATCAGATTCAGCTTTTTGCTTGTTTTGTATCTTAAGGGTGTCTATTTTTTCACTAAGACTCCCTAAGATGTCAAATTTGAAATCATCAAGCATATGTCCTATTTCTGACCTACTTACTGTCCCAGAAGCAGACTTACTTGCCCTTGCAAGAGCAAGATCTCTTGGACCTTTTACAGTTTTAGATTTCCCTCTTGAAAGGTTGATACATAACTAAGATATTTCAGGTAATGTGAGCTGTGATATATCCCCTTTTCCCATAATTTTAAGGATATCCAACCATTCATCCCTAATTGTTTTCAAAAAAAGAGCTTTTAAGGTGTCTTGATCTAAGTTTTCCATTTTTTCTCTTTTGATGTTGTAATGAAATCTCTCCAACAAATCTTCCAAGTTTTCATCTTCTTTTTGTAACATCTTAAACACTTCTTCCTTATGATTGACCGGCATAAAATAATCCAAATACCTCTCTAGAAATTCTTGTTTCATGTCTTCCCATGTCCTAATAGAACTATTGATCAAACTCATAAACCACTTCAATGCTGCTCCTTTCAATGTTGAAGGAAATAGTTTAAGTTTTTGAGCATCTTGTAAGTAGTCATAAGTTCTACACAGGATTTCAAATTCAAATAGGAAGGTTTCAGGATCTTCATTTTTAAGTCCATAGAAGTTTGGAAGGACAGAGGGTGAAATTTTTTTCATGGTTGTGTTGGTTTCTTCATCTATTATAGGAAACCCAAAAGAGCTTCCCATTTCTCTTCTACCTCTTCCTCCTTCTGCACCTCTACCTCCTTCTCCTCTACCTCTACCTCTACCTCCAAATAATGTGTGTTCTCCATTAAAAACTCCTCCTCCCCCTTCTTCTGCCATGGTTGATTCTCCTGTGGAAGTGGAAAAGTTTGTGTCCCTAACAGAAGTCTTTGGATCTTCTTCTCAGGCAGGTTCAGTGGATGAAGTGGAAGGTTTCTCTAATGGAATATCTGATCTTAGGTCTTCTAGAAGTCCAGGATCAGTAAAGGATGGAATGTGGGTTTGAGTTGAAGGTGTACTATCTCTTGGTCTAGGTGAAACAAGTGGTGTTCTAGGAATCAAACTTCTGCTTCTGTTGCTTATGAATCTACCCCTTGAGTCTCTCTCTCTATGCATATAATTGTTTTTGGGAGTTAAGAAACAAAGGTTACCTAGTTTTCACTTCCCCGGCAACGGCGCCAAAATGTTTGGGCTCAACCTAGTCTCCTAAATTGAGTTCATTTAATTGTCAACCAGGGTTGGTAAACTGTTGAAGTGAGGTGCACTGTATGTGCCTAGGTGTTTGTTTCTTAATGCGTTGTGTCTAGTGTTTTATGATGTTTTTGGTCTTTTTATGGTTTTATGTTCACAAGGGAAAGAACTAAATGCTGGTGGAAAGAAACTACTGGTTAAAAACAAAGTGAAGCCTAAATTGATGATGGAAAATGACAAATGAAAATACTAAGACAGAACCAAACCCTAAACTATGACTAAGCAGAATACAAAGCTTGATAATGACTTCAAGAAAATAATTCACAACATGAACTTAACTTGTCCAATTCTTTCATTAAAGGTATTTTGGAAGAGATTTGAGAAATGGGCAGCTAAGTGTAGAAATTCTCCTAACTAAACAATTAAACAATCAACTTGTAATGATACAACATCTCATCCATGATTAAAGGTTTGTGAAATATATCTGGAGAAGAACATTTGTAACATCAAAAGATCTCTACTCTAAAACTAGCTCCTAATTCTATTTTGCAACTTAGTTTAACACCACTAAACCTTACTCAAAAGTTATAGATTTCCTTTTAGAATAGTCTTGAGGAAAGGCTTGTTTGTGAAATGGTAAAAAGGTTGCAAAAGTATTCCAGGCCTTGGACTGATACTGTCTTCTGTTCATATGATTATGAGTTAATATAGGTTTGGAACAAAAGAAGTTTTGTAAATAATGAAGGCTGTGGTGTTTAAGTTTAACAACTAATGTAATTTAATATGCAATGGATGACAACTAAATGTGGAATGTAAATACAGTGGGCTAAGCTAGAACTGAACTAGAGTGCTACCAGTCTACAATAAATAGTGCTAAACTAACAAGTCATTATCAAACTTAAAACGAAATAACAGAGCATGAATTGAATGCAATTTGACTCCGGAGTACTCTAACTAGATTATCATGCAATTAATCTATGGGATTCTACAGCCTATTCATTCATCATGAATGGTATTTTGGAAGAGCTTGTTAGAACAATCCTGGCTGTACAATTCAATGCAAATGCAAACATAAAGATTGAAAGCAATTAGAATTAAAAACTAAGACATCACAGCTATTTCCTACCCATTGTTATGATATTTTGGAAGAGCTTTTTAAGAGTAAGATCAACTATGCTACTTAGTGTAAACAAGCAATTAAAACCTTCAGTATCACAGTCATGCCTTAGTCATCATAATGATTTTTTGGAAGAGTTTACTAGAATAAGTTCAACTGTGATAATGAACAAAAGAAATTGCAATTAAAATCTATAACACTACAACCATTTCTCATTCATTATAATGATATTTTGGAAGATTTTCTTAGAACAAGTATCGCTATAGTGACTAATGAAATTAACTATGAACTCAAACTTCAAAAACGTGAAAAAAAACTAAGATACTTATCTAAATTACGAAAGTAAAGCCGTTCAGGAGGCAGGGGCCCTCTACCACCAGACGGAATCTAATTTAAAATCAACTCAACGCGTTCAAAGCAATGCTGTCTTCTTCATTGAAGGAAAATAACTTAAAACAGAGTATTTTCGGTCTTCAAAAATATAGCAGTCAATCCATGAAATCTAATCAAAATCTAGAGCTTGTCTCTCGATTTCCCGAGTACATTTATAACAAATCTTCATAACAGAACTTGCAACAATACGGGGATCATTGTCTTTTCATATCAAAATCGTACTAGAACTCTAAAGATGGCAGCATAAAGGGACAAAGGACATCTGGACTGTCCTTGTCCTATTAGGAGTCTGCCTCCTTGTATGAGTTCCCACGTTCAAAACCACGTCCAGAATTCAGTTCATTCTTCATGGTGAGCAACAAACATTGAGGACATGATGTGGAATAAACCAATGTGTGGCTTTTCCTGAGAGGACACCTGGAACATGCTTGAACATGAAGACAGCTGCAGAATTGGTGGTTAGCGACAAAATCTCTGCATTCTGTAGCTAGTTTCAGTTCAAAATGCATTACAATGACAAAATCACAAAACTTAGCAAGTTAGCCATGATACTCATTCTTAAAGTAATTTTAACTAATTTCATTGATCATTTGGGCCTGGGATAACAATGGAAAAAGGAAAATGGAGTGAAGTAAGATGAAAGAAAGAACAATCTTGGGGCTCAACAAGTCTATTAACCTCTCCTCCAAATCGGATTTCCTCACTTACAACATTTGTACTAGGGGCACCACTTTGCCTCCTTATTTGTCCTTGTTCATGTTGATTTTCGTCATGAGATACCCTCTTGTACTCATGTTTTTATGGTCCCCCATTGGACCTTTACTGTGTGGCAGCACCATCGAGTCGCCCTTGTTTAGAGCATCCAAGTTGAGTCATCATCAAATTCATGGAGTCTATCCCGCGTCCCTTTGTATCCCGCTATAGTCCTTCATCCTTCATTGATTGGTCCCTCTCTCATGTTGCACATTATGGCCTTCAGCCCCACTGGCCCCTATCCCTCTTAATATTGTGTTAGTCGCTACCAAGTCATCCATTCCCTTTATGCTCTAACAAGGGAAGTCATCCATTTGCTACTCAGTATTCCCCACTTCATCATCATCATTACTGTTAGTCTCTCAGTCACTCTACTATTTTCTCTCATGCCTTGGTTGAGGATTCCTTATTGCCTCACCTATGGCGGACCTACTTATGTCGACATCAGCTCATTCATTCTAGAAGACAGGTCTAGAGGGCGGTGTACCTTGGTTCCAGCTTCCACACTTGTTCAGTGCCTCGGATCAAGCAAAGGGATTTCTCATTACCCTTTGACTTGATTGTTTCTCAGCTCCAGCTCCTTTCAGCATGATCGAGATCCATATACTTGATGGTCCTATTGGCCGGATAAATCGTTGTTGTGGACAAGACCGATCTCCCTAGTGTCAGAAGACAATCTAGCAACAAACGAACAACTAAGTTTGTCTTTCTCTAAATATATTCGTTTTACAAATAAATGCTATGAAGGTGTCGATCCTACCTTAGATCCAAATGCTTATTTGCGGTCATAATCCTTCTGTCGCAACAAGAGTTCTTTCGTCGCAAGAAAGTGTTGTCTTTTGTCGACCTGCAATCACAAACAAGCAAATATTAAATAGCACCTGTATAACAAATAATCATAAAACATACCTATCATAGTGATCAAGGAATCTATGAAATAAACGATCAAACGACAACTTAATGAAATAAACAATCGAACGACAATTTATTGAGAAAAACAAAACTTGATTGTATTAATCTTAAAATATACAGAAGAACCTTACAACCTTAGCCTTGATGTTCGAAAGGCCTTCTCGGGGTCCGAAGCAGGAGTCTCCTCTATTCTGATAAGTCTTGCACTTCTTCTTCCAGAAGCATAAAAGGTATGTGATCTTTCCTCTCAAAAGCTCAGCAGAAAGAATACTAAATCTCAACAGCACTTCAACTCTATCACACATAAAGCTGAACTCCAATTCTCAATCTCCAAAATCTCAATCTCCAGAAACTTAACCCAAAAATCTTAACCCCTTGAGGCTACCCAATGCCTTCTTTTATAGAGCAGATGAGGAGGTTAGGGTTCCACCTTTAAAGGGATAGAATCCTCCTTCAAAGGGATAGGCTCCTCACATCAAGGGATTAGTTCCTTAAGGTGTGGGATACATGCACCTTACTAAAGCGTACTCATCCCCAAAAAATCTCATCTAGAACCTTCTAGAATTGACCAAAATTCAACTTTTTCACTTTAATTTTTTGCTTTTTTTATCTTTACAGGGGTACGCAGGCATAACACTAGAAAACTACGTTCTAGAATGCATTTCCTCTTCACATTACTTGCGTACCCTAGCCAGGAACGCAGGTAGGCTTCATGTTACCTGTGTACCCAAGGTTTTTGAGCTTTTTAGGGTTTTTTTCTCCAGTTTTAGGGCTTGGAATGAGGAACAAAGGTTGTAAGACTTGCAGAGGCAGTAAGTATGAGTGTCAATGAGCTCATACAGTCAGCAGAATGTCAGGGTGACATTTTTTAGTGTAACAGGTCCAATGATGCCGCAGCAGATATTGGTGATTCCCAGGTGTGTGTGAGATGTTTCAACCCTCATGAGGGGGTGGCCCCCCACATACCTGGATGCCCTCTTCATTGCAGCGTTCGATGCAGCTCCATATATTTGATGATGTCAGCCTTAGTTTCTTGCAGTGCCTCTTTGATTTGCATGTATCAGTCAGATTTTGCGAGCCCTTCCCTGTTTATAGGGGGCATTTGGGTTGTATTTGTATCTCATGTACTCAGATATTATTGTATAAGTCTTGGCTGTTATCCCAGGCACATCATGTATGTGGGATTTGTCATTCTATCTTTTATATGGCTCATGTTTATGCCAGCATGTACTTTATAGTTCAGTCCCTTGTTTACTGGACGCACTATTCTTTTGTACTTTGTCTCGGCAGGCATAGGTATGCCTCCCCCGCTGCCTCTAGCACAAGTACCCTCTCATAAAAAGAGACTTGTTGCACCTGTAAGTCTCATCTCCTCAGGGTCTAGTTCTTTAGCACATTAGACTACCTTACATTTCTCTCTCTGACTTCCCTTTTGATGCCTAGTGATTGAGTTCTTACAACGTACTTTGGTCATACGATTTTCTCCTAACACTCACATGCTAGGGGGCAATCTGTTACACCATTTTTTTGTCATCTAACCTATTATCATTAGATGGACCCAAGTACACCATGTAAGACCAATTTTACCCTAAGTAAAATTGCTTTCACTATGTAAATTAACTTAATAAAACACATTTATTAGGTTGTTTATGGTCTAAACAGGAAACCCCAAAGGGAAATATTAAACAAATCTATATTTGTTTGATTTCCCTTATGGAATAATTAATTAAACAATAATTTAATTATTATTCCTGGTCATATTTAACCCAAAACAAGGAAATTAATTAGATAAATCCTTATTTATCTTATTATTTTCTAGGAATAATATTTAAATCTTATTTAAATAATATTCCTGTTAAATATGACTAAATCATTTATAAATAATTAAATAAATCATTATTTATTTAATTATCATGCAACCACTTCCTTAAAATAATAAATAAATCATTTATTTATTTATTATGTACAAATAAAAGGATTTGACCCAAGTCAAATTCCTTTTCCCTCCAACAAATATAATAAAATATTCCATAAAAGGTGGATCTAGATTTGGTTGATATTATTTTAACCATGCACCAAGATCTAGAATGACCCAATATTTTGTTATAAATAGGAGGGTTTTTCCTACCATTCTTCACCTTTTGTTTCCTATTAGATCACTCTGGATCTATGCTCTTGGTCTGACTTTGAGTCATTATCATTGTCAAATTTTCTATTATTTCACTTTGTGAGCTCCCTTTTGGTTCTATGTTTGTCTGAGTTTTCTATACCAACAAGAGAGAGAAATGCTAGATCTGAAGCGCTGAGGACTTTCAAGAACCCATCCCATTGAGGAGAACTGGAAACACCTTTCTAGTTTTCCTCTCAGGTGCCCTTAATATAAAATTCTTTCAAAAATATTGTTCTTGTCTTGTCTATTGGATGTATGGATCAAAACCTTATTTTCAGTGCTTAATGTCTTTTTATGCATAGATCTGGATTTGTGTAGCATTTGTATTAATAAACTAACTGCAGAACTGAAGATACTGGCAGCCATATTTGATGTTAGGGCTATAAGTTATGCGTAGCTAAAGTGGTATTTTTTCGTACACTTCACAAAAGAACTGTTTCAATGTTGAGATTTCTAAAACTCACAATATTTCTCAAATTTTGTTTTTATAAATATAGGACCATTACTTGGTCATCCTTTGATATCAACAAAAATTTATGATGACTAACAGTGGCTCCACTTGGGGGGGGAAATCCTTTTTAGAGGTGTCCAAAACTTTCATTTTATCAAATCTCTGAGTTTTTGAAGACTAGTGCCTCTTCCATTGGGAATTTTTTTCCTGTCTTTTCACTTGCTGATATTTATTTTTGAAGTGATGATATTAATAATCTGCAACATAGGATTCTTTCAACAACATATCTACCTACCCAACCTACTTGTCCTAACATTTTTTCTTCTTTAAGTGCATTTGAACTAGCAAACTCATGACATTTTTATTTTGAAAACATAAATAAACTATCTACTTCTATCCTTATTGCTTCCAAGAGTTCAAATTAAGTTGGAGAACTATTTTTATTCTCTACTTAGACTATTTGGCTGCCAATATTAAGTTGTTTAGCATTCTTGATTCTCTAAACTATTGACATGAAATTGAAATCATGGTTCAAATCAGGATTAGGCAGTCTGAATTACCATGGTTTGTTGCATTGGAACAAGTTGCACACAAACATTTTTTTGCATAAAAGTAAATAGAAAGATAAGGGCGTGATCTATAATTTTTTATGCATCCTCATCTTTCTCTTTGGTTCTATTTTGAGCATGTGGAACTAGTATCTTTATTCCCTAATCTATCCTTTCGGATAAGTCAAGCTTGAATAATTTTGACAATTATTTTTACACTAATTTATCAACATAAATTTAAACATGTTTCGGCCATGATTAGGCTAGATGATTGAGCAAGATCTTCTTTTTGAACCAGTAGTGGCATTTAAGCTTGCATATTTTCAGCAACACTGTTTTTTGGGTATGGGAATGTACCTCTTTTCAAATCTACCCTCTTTTTTCATTCTTTCTATGTTTTTGAGTTTTTTCTCTCTTTTTGGTCAAAACAATCTAAAACTAAAGGTAGAAATATTCTCATAGTGTTGAGCTTATTTGCTTGCCTATCTATCCTAATCTAACCTATACATGACATACATTCAGCTGGTGAAATCTCTTTTCAAATACAGCCAATCAAGCAGATGATTCAATGAGGGATCTTAGTTTTTCTCCTTGAGTATGCTGGAAAAATAGAAGGGCCACTCCCATCTTACTTTCTTTTGAACAGTGGCGCCTAAAATTATCTTTAAACCTTGCATCAAACCGCTCTTAACATATTTCACTCCCTCTTCAAATTTCTCTAATAAATCAGCAAAGGGATCTTGAAATAATACCTAAATGTGAGGATTTGGAAAATAAGCTTGATCTAGGACTGCTTCTTCCTCCACTTGACTAAGCTTTGGATTATTTTGGGAAATAAAACCTTCCTCTTCCTCGTGATCATCTAAACTGGTAGACTCATCATAGATTGCAATGTTTCCCTCTAGCACACTTGATATGTTCTGATTGAGTGGGTTGAATTCTATGGGGAGGCCATCATGTTGATGAGCAGGAGTATTTTTTGGAAACAAATATTCTTGAGGAAGCAGTATAAAAACTTTCCTATGATTATCCATTCCTAAGCCTTCATCTGCAATCTAAAATTCAAGGGAATTTGGTGGCTGTAAATTTGGAGCTAAGGAAGTTCCTATGTCATCAATGATTTCCTTAACCATTTCAGGAAAAAGGCTTCTTATTGACAATTTTCTCAAGAATTTCATCATCCTCCTCAACCTCAACATCAAAGCTGAAAGACTGTTGATTTCCAATTATGTAAAATTTATTTCTAATGGACTGAAGTGAAGCAGAGAAAAGAGTCAGAGACTCTTCACTTACTTCTAAACTTTCAAGGCTTTCCTCATCAGTGTCATAGGTGACCTGTCTTGGCTTATTACTGCTTTCAATTTGATGATAGTGTACTTCATCCCACAAATCAACTGTTGATGGCTCTACAAGGTTAGCTTATGTTTGGAGGACATCATCATCAGACTAATCAAACTTTGGAAAATCATCAAAACAAATAGTGTTACCAATCAAACATATTGGATTATCAGATGGTTTTTCTTTGAATTGATCTACAAGTTCACTTCTTGATTTATGGTAGATGGGATTAGTAGGAGAAGGAATAGAAAAGTTTTGTTCACATGAAGGTTTAGAGGCTGGCTGCATGTTTAACATCTGATTTATTTCCTCTTCAGTCAAAAGAGGAGGCATTTTTCTGTTTATTTGGATAGAAGTACAACAGTTCACTTTCTCTTGTGAAGGCTGATTTTGGGGCTGAATGTTTTCTTGAGCCTCACCTGGAAGAGATGGTGAATCATCACATATGTCTCTAGAAAGATCCTATGGGTTTTCTTCTATCTCTTGATTGGGTTCTTCCTCAACTAACTCCTTTAGGCTATCATGATAGCTACCTTTGGAATGAAATTGATGAATGGCTTCTAATACATCCTCAAGATGCTAGTTTCCTAAATCTTCATCAATGTTTACAAGGTATTGTATGAGATCTTTAGATTGATCACAACAATTTTCAGCTAATGATAAATATGAACAATTTTCTTTATAATGCTTATAAAATACCTTGTGGAAGTCTTTTAAATAAAACAAACTACCAGGCTTTAGCCATTCATACCATTCTCTTGCCTTACCCTCTAATGTTTCCATAAACATTTTCATGAGGCAGTCCTCATGCCATTCAACCTTTAACCTCCATACATGTATATGAAATTTGATGAGATGTAACAAGGGGTCATCAAAATTTTCATTAGGTTTTTAATCCAATTTACCTGAGGAATTTTATGTGGAAATCCAGGGATATGGTCTCTGTTCATCGGAGCATATTTGGTTTGTATCATTGGATCCATGTTTTTAAATCAGAAAGGGTCACTGTATCTTTTCAACTAGTCTAGAGTTCTCTACCAGTGGAGTCTTTAGGTTTATTGAGGGTTGTGGAATCACCAGGTGGAAGATTTGAACTTTTCTGTCCACCATCAACATGATTGGGATTGCTCAATGCATTCCTAGGAGAGTTTATTAGAACTATTGGGGTCAATAGGCTAATGAAGACCATTGGAGTCGCCAAAGTTGATGATGTTTATTGTTTTAAGGATGTTCTTTGTCATTCACCATCAAAACTAAATGCCGCCTAAGGAAGATTATGGTTTTATGAGGTCTTAAGGATGTCTAAGATATCATTTACTCAAAAGGTCCCATCGTGATTGCTAGAATGTTAGTGTGGCGATGAGGTGGTAGATTCACCGGATTTTCTAATTCTAATCGAGGGTCTAATGAGTCCTAAGAGGTATTGAAGAAACTATGTACTCATAAGGTCCCACCATGATTGCCATTATGATATGATCCCGTGATTTAGCAAATTGCAGACCAAATGGACAGGAAACACTGCACTTGCATTTTGGAGTCCTAGGACCTAACCTTCTTGGACTCAGAGAGAGCTCTCTCTATTTGTTTGCAAAGGATATGAACTTTCTTTCTTTAGATGGTTGATTTTAGGCTAGTTATTAAGTGTGGGGTTTGTTTGATTATTTTGGTTGAGTATGATGATCAAGAAAAATAGATAGAATGAGGAAATATTTAAGTCATTCAGTAATGGAGTCTAATAAAAGTCATGAAAATTTCATCAATGGATTAGGGAGCATCATAGAGAAAATCTAACTTGGTCAATGGATCTTCAAGGTTTTTAGGGGTAATGAGATGGACATCAATTGTGAGAATAAAAGTAGGACAAAGGGAAATTAAGAATCCTTTATCATATGTAATTTTAACAAAGGGACTTAAATATCATAATTATAAAGAGGAAATCAGTAGACAAGGCAAACCATAAATTCTTTGATTCAACTAAAGAAAATAATTATTCAAGACAAACATTTCCGATGAAATATAGAAGGCAAGAAACTCATTTAACTTCTAGTGATTTCACTTTCAAGGACAGAAAGCATTCAAGACACACATATAACTATAATCAGAGAGGAGGGAATGCCTAAACATCTTTGATTATAGCTATGAAGATCTCTAAAACTATTATTTAAGCAAGTACAAGGGTATGATTGAAACAAAACCTCTTTGGTAGACTTTAACTAATGGTACTTTAGAGAGAGACTTCAGCAACATTGTTTTAGTGACATCAAATAAGCAGGGCTAGCCATAAATCATTCTTGATACCAACTATATTAAACTATTCATGAAATAAACAAGCTTATGGGGTCTAGAGAGCAATTAAGAATTCTCTAAAATGTCCTAGCAGAAGAAAACATTAAGGCAGTAAAGAAAAAACAGAACTAAGGTGCCTTTAGAAACATTTCTGAGTCTAAATCTTTTACTCTATTGCAATATAATAATATGGAAAGATAATGAAACAGGAAATAACAATAACAGATTAGAAGCATTTCACCAACAACTAGGCTCAGGGATCCTGCAATCTAGCCTCCTCCATCAACAAACAAATCAGGGCATCCACAAGTTCCAAGACATCAATTTCTTTTCAACTTCCAAGAGACTATGTATTACTTCAAAGAGTCATCAAATGCCAACAAGATAATGAGTTCAGATGAAGTATTTATCTGCAAATGAGGAGGTGAAGCTAAGATAGGGTTTGAGTGTCATTTATTACAGAGTTAATGAATTCCTTATCTTGAAGACCATGCAAAGCTCAAGGTAGGAATATCTGCAAATATTTCTTTGAATAATAACTTCTATCTTAACTCCTAAGGGAATATAGGTGAAAAATTTCACTTTAAGGCCTATTCATAACTTTACAATAACTACCTGGCAGATAGAAAATGTCTCTAACTTGGTTCAATAACTGAGTGATGTTGTATTGAAGGAAACAAAGCACTAGGTGGCAAATATCTTTGGAAAGAGTAACTGCCATAGGCTTAGTCATTTGAAAAATTTTCTGGGATAATCTGCCTCTATCTTATCTTTAATCTCTATGTTTTAGGCCTTAAACTATGTGCTTAAGCTCTGATTTTTTTTTTTTATCACATTTTTCTTTAATCTGTTTGATCTTTTTTTTGTTTATTTTAATCCTTTTCTTTATCCATCTAATCTTTTTCCTTTATCCTTTAATTGAATTTCATCTGTCTGCCCACTTTCTGTAATCTCCTGCTTTGACTGGATAATCTTTTCTATTTTGGATTTTAATTAAGATTAGCCTTGTAATCTTTCTAATTCCTTCTCTTCACTGTTATTTTGATTGTATCTGTAAACTGTGTGCAGGGGAAGCTTTCTTCTATTGTTGGAGGGTTGATTTGATCCATCGATGATCATATTTCATCGGTAGCTAATATAGGAACAAGCCCTCTGGCCATCGTTGTCCTGATTTAAGGTTCTGGATCATCATCCAGAGGCTCATTTGATTTAATTTGACCCTGTGGGCTAGAGTTCATATATGTCCGTCATTAAAACCTGCACAAAACACACCTTTTTTTAGTTAAAAACTTGTGGGGAGGGCAATGACTGCGATTTCTATGGTTTCGGGCTGTCAGAATGCTTTTTTGGAGGAGGAGGTGGTGTAGGAGGTAGGGTTCCAAAGGTGGAACTAGGAGGAATTTGAATGGGAGCGAGAAGGTTTGAAAAATGGCACGGAGTTCAGGTGGTATTTGAAAAACTGGGAGTGGTTTATCGTGTGAGGAATGGGCGGTAAGAGGTTTTAGGTAGGAGGTGCATGATATGCCTCAGGATGAGACACATGGTGGGGAAAAATTGCCTATTTCGTGTGGGTTGCGAAATGCTAATCCCATCACAATTTTATTTGAAATATGTGATGTTGGTCGTCGGTTCTTGGGATGGGAGATCGACGGCTATCGTACATCTGGGAGGCGGTAAATAGTTGGTCGGTTTGGTGGAAGTGGAGGAAAGGTGTCAAGGTTTGGTTGGATGGTGTGTTTAAATGGATGATGGGGCCCGAGGCCTTAAATATTAACGAAATGCATAAATTTGTAAGGTTTATGGGGTTTGTTGAGTATAGTGGGAGGCGGGGCCCGCTTTAAATTTTTCAAAGGTTTAAGGGCCCTCTTATAAGGTTTGGGGGTTTATGAAATGAAAGGGGTGGAGTCTTTATTTACATAGGGGAAGGGCCTAGGATAAGCAGGGGTTGAGGTCTTATGAGTGTGAGGGGGCTAGGGCTTAGAAGAAAAGGGGATTTAAGGCCTATTTCATATAATAGGGTGGGTTTTAAACATAAAACAGGGTTTTGCATAAAATTTGAAAGACTCGATAGACTAAAAACTTGGTTTAAAACAATGTGAAATGGAGCTTTTACATTGTTTAATGTTTTAGAGGAAAAATGACTAATGGGGATGTTTCATGGGGTTTTTAGGAAAGAGGAAAAATGGGTTTTTCAGAGGGAGAAAAGGAAATGAATGAGAGTGAGGGTAAGGTAGTGAAATGAGGTTAATAGGCCCAATAATTGATGTCCTTTTGGAACAGTGAGGTGAAACTTAGAGGGCAGAGGGGGAGAAATTTTAGTGAAATAGTTTTGATCAGATAATGAAGGCAACGAGATTTCTAAAACTCACAATATTTCTCAAATTTTGTTTTTAGAAATCTAGGACCATTACTTAGTCATCTCTTGATATCAGCAAAAATTACCGATGACTAACAAATTTTTTTAAATTTTTTCGTAGATTTTGACTTAACGATGAGTCAAAGTTAAAAAAAAGAATCAGACATTAATTATTTTAACGAGAATTAAAAATAAAAAACCTATTATCTAAATAATATTTGAAAATGACAAGTATATATCAGAAAATTATAATTATATATACCAAAAATTCATTATCTAAGGGAAAATAGAATGAGATTCTCAGGTTCTGTAATGGACACACATAATTAATGATACTTATTTTATGAATATTTTTAATTTTTTCATAGATTTTAACTTAAAGATAACTTGAAGTTAAAAATAAAGAATCATACATCAATTATTTTAATGAGATTGAAATATCAAAAACCTATTATCTAAATAATATTTGAAAATGACAAGTATATATGAAAAATTTATAATTATATATACCAAAAATTCATTATTAAAGGAAAACAAGAATGAGGTTTTCATGTTCTGTAATGGACAGATATATTTAATGATACTTATTTTATTACGAAAACTCAATACATTTCTAAGAAAAAATTATTATGGTTCCCAAAACTCAAAAAAAGAAAAGAAGAAGAAGTAAAAGATAGAACATGCAAGAGGAATTGCAACTTAGAACAAATACATAGAATTACTTGTACCATTGTACATTGGTTCCTAACTTCTTCATTCAAATTACATTACTTTGCGAACAACCCTGTACCACATTCAAATTACAATACTTTCCTAACAACCCTGTACCACTGTGTGCTCAATTCTTTACTTCTTAATTCAAATTCTACAACTTTGTGAACAACCCTTGTGCATTAGATATGATTGTGACTAAACATATGAAACAAACTCGGAAGATGAAAAAAACACTAATCAATTATTTAAATAGACATGAAAATAAGACTCTTGAATTTTTAGATAAAGGTGAATAATTATTTTACTACCATTTGTTCCAAAAAATGAGTGTCATTTTCTCCAAATTAATCCCAATACCATGAAATACGAGCAAATGAAAGAAAGAAACCTTTTTTACACCAAATGGGGAGGGTGAAATAACTATCATAATTACATATTCTTGTAAATTAGGGTGAGTGCAAGGTTGTACCTCCTAATTTCAAGGGATAATTTTTTTTTACACTCTCCCTTAAAATAAGGTGGCCTAACTTCTAGACCTAATTATTTTATAAAATAAATTTGGGGCGATTTGAAATATAAATTTATTTTTTTTACCCTCTCCCTTAAAATAAGGTGGGCTAACCTCTAGACCTAATTTTTTTATAAAATAAATTTGGGGTGATTTGAAATAATATACTATGATACAAAAAAATAGCCCAATAAAAATTTAAAACCCTTTAATTTTCGCCCCTAAAATTTCTCTATGGTTGTTATTCGCATTAGTATCCGACTAGTAACGCCAAGAACAAGGGTTTTTCTTTTCGATCGTTTTCGCTCTTTGATGTTGTTTTTAAAATTTTTTGCCCCAATTCGGCCAAAAATTCTAACCTCTAGATGCTTTTTGGCATTTTTCACAAGTAATAGGTATCATTGCGCTTAGAGACGAAAAAATTTTCTACAACCTTCCGCCTAAGAACCAAGGATCGTAAATTACGCTTTTCGGCCTAAATAGTGAAATGCACCGAAATTGCACTTATCTAGTTAAAAAGTCTAAGTTCACCTATTCACAAGCCGAACTGCGATCTTGAATATTTTTCTCGAGTCTCTTCTGAAATTGTCGTAGTTTTAGGGTTTGTCGAGAGCAATGTTTTGGGTTGTCTCTGCCGCCTTAGGCTTGGATATGCCTGGCTTTTTCTCCTTGAAGTAGAACTAAGCCCCCTAGGGTTTAAGTACACTTCCACCTTTTTAGGAGGGGTTAAGCTAAATAGGTAGTCTCAGATTTACAGCGCTTTTAGCCATTGTTTCAGGGTCTGATCCATCCTTTTTGACAGATCCTTTCCGATAGGTTATTGTTACATCCAAAACCATCTCCTGAGTTTTTTTTGGTCTTTGAATTAGGGTCTCTTTGTTTTCCCTAGGTTTTTCACCTTTAGCCTTATATTTTGCAACAATTTTCCCCTCTCATTTATTGATGTTTTTTGCATCATTTCTAGCAATATAGAGTCATTATATCCCTGTCCCTTCGACATTAGATCTCTTGGCCATTTTAGTGTGTTTTGAGTCAATTTTGCCCCCTTTTCGTTTGGTTGTTTTAGAGCCTTATTTGGGTTGGGATTTATGCATGATTAGCTATTTATTTTACTGTCATTTCAATTTCATTTACAAATTTTCAACATTTTTTCTTTTTTCTTTAAATAATTGTATGGGCTTAATTAAAATAAACACACGGCTTGAACACACTCGCACCTAAAGCGAAGAGCGCTTGATTTACACCGCCAAGCCAAGACATAAACATCATAATTAATGAATCTTCCTCCCGGATCCTTTGTTTATCACTCTTCAACCTTTTTATGTCATCTGTGACTTGCCATCATTGCTCCCCCAAGGCGTTTATCATAGAGAATCTAAGGTCTTCACCCTCAGTTTCCATTAGGACATCTTACTCCCCCCTGTAAGATTTGAGTTAGTCCTCCCCCGAGTCCCCATATTGACTCTGATTCTGGTACATCAGGTTCTCCCTCTGTTTCCGACCCCGGTTCCTCTCACCCTCATACTGTAACCATGTCAGGCACCAATGCAGGTGCTGGTCCTCAAGTCGGTGGTGGCCCTGGCCCTAATTTTGTAGCTACTACTAGTGGAACCGCTACTGGAACCGTTCCGGCTACTCCTTTGCTACCTTTTATGGTAGGTTTAAGCCTTCCCGATTTCAGCTAGTTAATCAATGACCCCATACTCCACGATGCAGGTCAGCGTCTATTCCAACTAATATTCCTCTCCGACATTCATAAGTTTGAAGGAAACACTAGAGAGGACCCCACTAATCACATCCACTCCTTTCATATGCAATGTTTGTCTAATTGCATTGGCGATGATTCCATTCTCCTTCCTAAGGACCTAACGTACGCTCATTGGAGAAGCTATAAAGTGTTATTTCGATCAAATTCTATTTTATCTCATACCACTTTTTCAACTCTTTTCTAAAGTTTTTCTCGTCATGTTTCCAATTACCCCCCCATTATGATATCGGTATCAAGTTGTTGACCACATTATTTCACCTTCCGCCACTCCGCCTTTCTCGACCATGTCCAAGAATGGCATTGTATTGGTGTGTTTAGTACGAGGGTGTACGAAATGCACCGGTGCTTGATAGGGGTTATTTCTATCCTACAAGCAATGTCATAGGGAAAAATTTTGTTGTTAGATGGTTAGTGAAGCATCATAACATGTAGAAAAACTAGTTATAAAACATAGCATACTACAAAAGAGGAGGAAACAAGAAACAAAAAATACAAGTATAACACAAGCTCAATATCGAGTTTAAACAAACTAATAATACCAATGGAGAACGAATCCCCTTTTATTAGCTGCTGGTGGTAAAAAAGAGGTAGAACGCTAATACACTCACAGTGAATCCTTAGAGCTATGGAGCTCTAATATTCAAAGCAAGGAGGGCTCTTCCCTTAAGCTACTTGCAATCATCTCTCTTCTCCTCGACCCAGTTCCCTTTGACTTAATTGTTTCTCTTCCGCTTGGCCTCAGCTCATTATTGCATGTTTGAGATTAATATACTTGATGGTCCAGTGATCTAGTAGATTGTACCAGTGATTTACGGGTGTGTGTGATATGTTTTAGACCTCATGAGGGTGTAGCCCTTCTGGTAGCCCCCCACATGCCCGATGACCTCAGATTATGCTACAGCCTCAGATGCAGCTCCACAAATTTTATCAGTTCGGTTTCAGTCACTTGCAGTGCCCATAGCATGCATGTATCATTCATATTTTTAGATCCCTTTCCTATTCAACAATTATTATTCGGTTATGATTATGTATCATGTACTCAAATATTATTGTATTCAGTCCTGGCTCATGTCTCCCCAGGCACAGTATGTATGTGGGATCCATCATATTTTTTTGTCGTGCCCATTTATGCCAATATGTCATGTACCATTTATCATGTACTTTATTGGTAAATCTCATATTTCTCAGCCAATTATCATTATTTGTACTTTTTCATCTCGATGGGCATAGAGATGCCTCCCCCGCCTCATTAAGAATAGGTACTCCAACATAAATGGAGAATTATATCACTTTGTAGGTCTCGACCGCTCATTTACTGTCCTCCCTCACTTCACTTTATCTATGCCTCTCTCTCTCTGACTCCCCTTTGGTGTCTAATGATTGTATTCTTACAATGTACTTTGGTCATACAATCAGCTCCTAATGCTCACACATTGGGGCGCAATATGTTATCACCAAAAATTGGTCATCTAACCATTTACAATCATATGGATTTAAGTACACCATGTAAGATGAATTTTACCATAGTAAAATTTCTTTCACTATAACAAATAATTTAAGAAACCATATTTTATTAAGTTATTTATGGTTTAAACAAGAAACCCGATGAGGGATAATTAAATAAATATTTATTTATTTGATTTTTCTCTGAGAATAATTAATTAAACCATTGTTTAAATAATATTCTTGGTCATATTGGATTAACCTTGGTATTGCACCAAGAGTGCTAAAACTCCCAGGGGCTGCCCTACTTTACTTTATCAACTTGGGGTTCGTAAAAACTTGGAGGTGATAGTGCTATATACAGAGAAGATGCATTCTTCGCATGTCATCCTCTTTTGCTTTATGAAAGGGTGCCATTTCTTAAACTATGATAAGAACTAGAAAATAAATTGCTGGAAGGAAATGACAGAAAGGAAACTAAACTAAATTGCTGAAAAGAAATGACAAGAATGAAACTAATTTAATTTGCAGAAAAGAAATGACAGAAATGAAACTAATTTAACTTGCTGAAAATAAATGGCAATAAGAAAACTAATTATAAACCACACTTAACTTGGAAAAATGGCTAAATGCACTCTACTTATCCTATGATCTATCTACCATGCTTCTACCCATGCAACTAAGCTATCCATGACTTAATTCTAATTGAAAAAGTATTGATTTGCAGCTTGGAGGAAATTAAAGGGCTAAAGTGGCTAATGGAGGGCTTAAACACGTGAAACAAGGCTTAGAAGTGGAAAGAGCGGGGTTAAACCTTATAAAACCTTAGTATAGACCAGAAATGGCTTTGGAGCAGAATGAATTGAAAAGTGCGATGGCGGAGACACAATGGAGGTAAAATTTGTGATATGCGATATCACAATTGCAATATCACAAAATTAGAGCAGTAATGGCTAACAAGGAAATATTAAAAAGTGTGATTCGCGATGTGCGTTGCAACAAAGTTATCACATCTGTGGAACGATCGGTAAGTGTTAAAATAAAAAGGTAAATGGTGCAATTTGTGATTTTTCAATCCACAGAAACAAGTGGCAAGTCTTGAAGCAAAAGGGAAAAGGTTGCGAAGTGTGGTTTGCGATCAGCGATGTGGCGGTGGGAATGTCAATGGAGCGTGATTGCAATATCAAAATCCACAAAGATGAGTGGTAAGTGCTAAAGCAACCAAATAAAAATTTCGATTTGTGATTTGCGATTTCGCAATATTGCAATATCGCATGATTGGCGGAGAAGCAATAATGAAGTCGGGAAAAAGGTGCGAAGTGTGAAATACGATAGCGGGAAGTTGGAGGAGCAAGGGTGGAGGTCGCGTTCCAATGGTTTTCAAGCATTTTTGTGTTAAAACGAGTAAGGCAACCTTAACCAATAGAAATAAAGGAATAAGGTGGGCTGAAGGGTTTAAGTGATTTTTGGGGAAAAAGGTGGGTGCAACATTTGAAAATAAGAGGAAAAGGAGGGGAATGGAGGTGTAAAAAAAATGTTCAGGCTATGAAGACAAAGATGGAAAATGAAGCGGGAAGGCACCACAGAGATGCTCTGGGGTTTTATTATTAATTCCTACAAACAACTCTGCTGGTCTATGCACAAAAAACAGGAAAATGCGTGAAAATGAAATACGAAAAGGAAGTTTTAAAATGGTAATGAAAATATACTTTTAATCTCAGAAAAAGTGAACATAAACCAGTTTTTGGGTTTGTGGGAAGGTTCACCCTCCTCGAGCTCTATTGACAAAGATGAGAAGGGGGTCTTGATCCAAAACTTTTTTGGTTTTTCCCCTCTATTCTATTACTCACAAGCAAATGAAAAACTACAACATCAAATTGAAAGAAAAACTAAACAGAATTTTGAAACATGAATGAAATTATCATAGCAGATCTAATGCAATGATAGAAAGCAGAGAACAAATACAATAGAGAGGTTGAGGCACGTGGATTGGGCCCTAACCCACAAGCCTAGCTCTTTGAAACTTAAATCAGTAAAATGGAACTAGTATGCTCATTTCATAAAAGAATAACCTCATTTCTGAAAGTTTGATCACTAAGTAACTAATTAAAAGCTCAATAGCTTGCAACAAAGTTCCAACTAGAATCGACTCGAATTGACTAAATCTTCCTAGCTCTAGCTCTGCTCTATTTATTCTATAGGGAAACTACCAACAACTCTCTAGAAAAATGGTGATTGAGTCCACTTTAATCCAAGTAAACAAATATTGGGTGCACTCCTCTTTGAGTTGTTTGGCTGCCTCTGGAATTTGAATTGCTGGGGAGAATCCTTGGGGATCCTTTAGCTGCCTTTTTAATTCAAATTGCGGAGAGAATATTTGGGATCCTTCTGCTACCTTTGAAAGTTAAGGAGGGTGAAAAATCCTCCTATAATTTCTCTTTGTTGTCTCCTCCAAGTCTTTATGATAAAATCCTTATAAAAATGCTAATAATTCATGATTTTTTGCACCCAACCTCATATTAGGCACTCAGAGTATGTTAGCCTTAACCACCACCTATACTAGCGTCATAAAACATAATAATAATAAAAATGAAAGAAAAAGAGATCTAAGAAGGAAAAAGGGTGACTATTAACCCCTCCAAATATGTTTAATGATGGAGCTCATCAATTTTTACCCCAATTATGACAAATAATTAGATAAATCATTATTTTTCTCTAGGAATAATTAATTAAATCATTATTTAGTTATTATTCCTTGTTAAATATGACTAAATCACCTATGAGTAATTAAACAAATTATTATTTGTTTATGATTCTTTAACCACATTCTTGACATGATAAATAAATCATTTATTTTATTATTTTTTCTAAATAAAGGTATTTAACCAATTTAAATACATTTTCCCTCCAACAAAATATAATAAAATATTCCAAGCGCTTAGATTTAGATCTTGGTTAATAATATTTTATTATTTTCCACCATTGAGATTAACTCAATATTTTGTTATAAATAGGAGGGTTTTTCCATTCATTCTTCACTTTGATCCTTTTCATTGTCGCACTTTGATCATTCTCATTGTTGCTACTATTTTCTTTTGCTTCTTGAGCTCCCATAGAGTTCAATACATTTTGGGTTTTCTGCACCATTGAGAGAGAGAAACTTCTGGAACTTAAATGTTGAGGAAAACCAAGAACCGATCCCATTCAGGGGGACTAGTAACACTTATTTGTTCCCTTCACCAGGTGTAATGATATACAGAACATTCTTTAAATCTTGTCTTATCCGTTGGATGCATGGAGAAATTACTATTTCTTTTCACTATTTAATTACTTTTTTTGCATAGATATGGTTTTTTGTAGCATTTGTTCTACCTATTCCTTGGAGATCTAAAGAGTTAAACAATCATTTCTATTGTTAGGGTTGTTCATCACACAGCTAAAGTAGGCTATTTTCATACACTGTTGTTAAGAATTTACGCTAACACCAACAGAGCTAAACCCAGACCACATGGAATGGGAAACAACTAATAAGATCATTGACACATAGATAAAAACACTCGCGAGAAGGATCTAGCTATGTCAAGTTTTCAAGGTAGGCCAACTCATTTTGTAATATCCCAAAATGGGAGAAATAGGAATATAAAACATTTATAGCATTTCAATCATGGCAATAACCAGAATGTAAGCACAAAACTGTAAAATGCTGGAAATATAGGAATATAACATCAATACATTAAAACATTAGCAGAAATAGTTGAGCCATATCATTATGTATCAACAGCAATGTGAGTACATAGTGCTCCAAAAGGAATACACTCAAGCTATAAGATGGCTGAAATACACTACTCAAACCTCGCACTAGAAAGTATAAATTGCATCTACTGGAAACTATTGTTGCTGGGAAGACGATCTGATGTAGGAGCATGAGGCTAGAGACAAAAGAATTCATTAATTATTCCAAAAATCCAAAAAAACTACAAGCAAAGGTGTTGGTACATTTAGCTATCAATTTATAGTTTTACTAGATAGGGTTGAACTAGTATCTAGGAAGATTGAACTGTTTTAGATTAGATTCAGTATATTTAGTCTTCGGTTGATAGATTTAGGGAATATATTATGTAATTATGATTTTATCTAAGTTAGGAGAATTCGATCCTGAAGAAGAGGTCACCTGTTATGTAAAACACTATAAAATTTAACCTGTGAGAAGGAGAAAATCGAACTGGGTCGTAGAAGAATTGATTGAGAGGATTTTTCCTCTGATTTAATAAAATTGCAGAATTTATTTATCTGTTGTATGCTTGGAAAATTCCCAGGGGGTTTCATCTCTCCGAAAATACATTGGATTTATACATTCTGTGTAGAATTTGAGTGTGATTAGCTTTTGTGCAAAGGATTTGGAAGGATTTAAAGAGATTCTGGTTTCTTGCTTGAGATCGGACAGTCGATAATTGATTTATATTTGTTGAGTTAAAGAGTGGGAAAGGAGGTTTCCAGAGAAAGTAAAGTGAGAAGGGTAAACCAACAAGAAATTGTTGGGAAAAATACTAAGAGGGGGGGTGAATCAGTGTTTACAGCATAATCAAAACTTTTTACTTTTCTTTACTTCAAAACCCATACGCTACTTTCCTGAAGAAGACTCGCGTATATACGCGGATACCCTTTATTAAAATCGCGTATACACAGAGAACTAATAATGTCATTAATTCTTCACTTAAACCATTCCATCATTTATTCATCAGATATTCAATGAACAGTAAACATGTGCAGTAAGAACAGAATAAACCATCACACAAAGCATCACACATGAACACCAGGATTTTTAGGTGGAAACCCAAGTCGGGAGAAAACCACCGCTGCAGTTGCTCAGCCTTCAATATTTTATTATAGAGAAAACATCTTACAACATATGTCCTGGCGCAGACTTGACCAGCACGCAGGCACCCACCTGCGCTCGTTTACCAGCCTCTCCTGGAAGGGAGCTACGACCCCCTGACTCGTTTACCAGCCTCTCCTGGAAGGGAGCTACGACCCCCTGCTCTCGTTTAACAGCCTCACCTGGAAGGGAGCTACAACCCCCTGACTGAAGGCTACAACCCTCAGCACCTCTTCGGACCACGTTTCATCAATTTTCACACTGGATCCAACAACTTCAATAGAAAAATACTTGTAGGCCATGTTTCATCATATTTTCAGACTGGACCCTCTTCATACATTTAAGCTCAATCATAAAACCAAACTGATACAGACAACTCAGAACTGTAGAATACAGATAGTAGTAACACAGCAGAACAGATCAGACATTTCTTACCACAGACTTCAGCAAACCCTAGTTTGCATACGCGCTTTCCTTTCACTGATGTCGCGTATATACGCGCTTCCGTTCACATAAACCCGCGTATACTTCAGTACAAATTACAGAGCTAATTTTATTACGCATACGCGCTTTCTCTTCAGAAAAGCCGCGTATATATGCGCTTCCTCTGCGGCAAACTAGCGTATAGATCTTCAACTATTATAGAGCAGCATACTTCTTCAGATCAGATATTCAGTTCAGATTTACCCTTTTGCTTCAGACAGATGTTCGCCTCATCTCAGATCTAAGCCTTCCATGAACAGATCTAGCAGATACAAGTACAATACAGATCTAGATCCCCTTCTTCATCACTCCTTCATCGGTGCATCATACATTCAGATATTTCATTCAACTGTAACCCTTTCCATTCAGATATACTTCAGAGAGAAGTATTCATTCAAGCTCAGACATCTTGCACCCACACTCATGATTTGCACAATGAATTTCTTCTCTTTATATAGATTTACCCTTTTCCAATACCATGAGCCAAAACCACATTACTTCCGATGGTATTCCTGGACGGGGTCATTTAGACGAATCATTACCCAATACAATGGGTCAATACCATGGTGGTTACCCCTGGTTTTGCACTTTTTGAGCGCTTTTGCCCATACGCGACTTATCACGTTGATCCCCGCGTGCATACGCGACTTCCCCTAGGCAAATCCGCGTATGCCTAGAGACATACTTTTTTCATCAATATTTAGCACATGCTGAAATCCTTTCTACATTGCCTTCTGTACACACTGTAGATACATCAGATTTACTCCATCAAGAACATATTCTATCAAGCACAGCTTCATCAAGTAGATTTCCATCAAGGACAACACATGTCAACAGTCGTATGTCTTCATCTTCATTTAGTGAGTTGCCATCAAGGACAACACATTGCATCATATTGCCAACAATCTCCCCCTTTGGACTTGATGGAAACCATGATGGTGTTTGATCACCACAACAGATAGATACATTGATTATAACCATTATTCAAACACCATGATACTCTCCCCCTTTGACATCAAGGTCAAAGGGCGGACCAAAACAAGGTTTTTCTTCTCTTGTAGAAAGAAGAGCTCTGTAGATCTGATGTGCACTGAAGTTACCATGCTCCCCCTGAGTTCACGCTGAATCTTCAAACATATTTTTCAATGAAGTACATGACTCTATGACCTTTCCTATCACCAAGGACTCATACTTACATCAATTATCCAACCAAGTGGATTTACATATGTGACTCAAGTACCCAACCAAGTGGGTTTACACATTTTGACTCAACTACCCAACCAAGTGGGTTTACAAATTTGATCAAGTCCTTACATGACTGAATATTACAATTTTACATCATAGGTCTCAACATGACCTTTTCATCAAAATACAAATATGACTTTTTATGACCAATATCAGAAAGACCTCAAGAGAGAGATCATATTTCAGAACCATCATAATGCCAACAATGCATTGTCCTAAATAAACTAAAGATCTAGTCTGTGCATCAAGCATCCTTTCCATATGACTAAGGCTCCCCCTTAATTTGTGCATCCTGAACACTTTCACCAACAAATCATCAAGGCATCTTTATCAAAACATTAGAAAAGAATTATGAGAACTGAAACACCACCAGAGATACCAAACAGTATCAGAGATACAAAACAGCACTGCAGCTGTGCTGAAGAGAGTTGAATCCAAACAGAAAATTGTCAGCAATCAGACATACGCGGTTTTCTGTGCATGAACTCGTGTATATACGCGACTGTGTTTCAGGAAATCCGCGTATCCAGTGCCATATTCTAAATTTATGCAGATTTGTTCTTTTGACTGGCAGAGAACACTCCCATCTTTAGTCTTAGATACTCGAACGCTTCCCTGGGCAGAGGTTTGGTAAAGATATCAGCAACTTGTTCCTTGGAGGGAACATACTCCAACTTCACCTTTTTCTCAAGTACTTGTTCACGTAAGAAGTGATACTTGATGGGAATGGCAGACTTTGAATGCATACTTGAGGATTCTTTGAAATAATGATGGCACTTGTGTTGTCACACTTAATGGGGACGAGGAGAATTACATTTGATTTGAAAGAAATCTTGTAAGGTTGCATCATCCAGAGTTGAGTGCGACAAAATGCGGCGACCACATATTACCTTACTGCTTGTAGATAAGGCAATAAATTTTCTTCTTGCTGAACCAAGATACTAACCGGGGCCCCATATAGAATGCACCACCACTAGTGCTTTTCTGATCATCAAAATTTCCAGCCCAATCTGCATCAGTGGAAGCATGAAGAGTAAGATCAGCATTCTTTGGATACCATGGTCCAAAGTCTTGAGTTCCTTGTAGATATTTGAATATTCTTTTGACAACCTGAAGGTGAGACTCTTTTGTATTAGCTTGGAATCATCCAACAATCCCAACTGCATCCATAATGACCGGTCTAGTCCTAGTGAGATAAAGTAGGCTTCCAATCATAGATCTGTATTCTGGTTGATTCACCGTGGGAGAATCATCATGAGAACTGAGATTACATTTGGTTATTATTGGTGTACTTACAGGTTTGCACTCTTCCATGCCATACATTTTCAGAATTTGCTTAAGGTATTTTGCTTGTAATAAGAATATACCATCTGTAGTTTGATGCTCTTTCAAGCCAAGGAAGAATGTTAGTTCCCCAAGTAAAGACATTTCAAATTCTTGCTGTATGACAGAAGCAAATTTCTGACTCATAGATTCTTCATTACTTCCAAAAATGATATCATCAACATAAACAACCACAATCAACAGTTTATCATTTTCAACATTTTATGGTTACTGTCTAATGGAACCCTTTTGAAAATCCTTGTTGATGAAGATGTTTGTCGAGGCGATAATACCCATGCCCTTGGAGCTTGTTTGAGACAATATAGAGCCTTTTTAAGTCTACAAACAAGTTTTTCATCATTTCCCAAAATGAATCCTTCTGGTGGTTCTATATAAACTTATTCTTCTATATCACCATTGAGAAAAGGAGATTTAACATCCATTTGATAAGCTTTGATTTGTTGGAAGCTTGAAAAGGCAAGAAACATTGATATTAGTCTAGCTACAGGGAGCAAAAGTTTCTTCAAAGATCTATACCTTCTTGTTGAGTATACCCTTTGCAAACTAGTCTAGCTTTGTTCCTTACAACATCCCCATTCTCATTTAACTTGTTCTTGAAGATCCATTTAGTTCCAATGACATTTTTATCATGTGGTCTTGGTACCAATTCCCAAGTGTCATTCTTTTCAATTTGACCAAGTTCTTCATCCATGGCTTGCCTCCAACATTCATCTCTGCTAGCTTGATTGACATTGAGTGGTTCAATTGTGGATAGAAGTGCCTGATGACTAGAAGATCCCACAAGAGTTCTCCTTGTACGAACACCTGATTCCTTGTCTCCCAAAATTTGAGATTCAGGATGATTCTTTTGAACATATCTAGATGGAGCTTTTTCAGATAGATTAGTTTCAGGTTCTTCATTGGATTCACTGTCTATATCATTTCTATTTAATGTAGAAGGCCATAAGTCATCATCATCTTCTTTTTTTGTTTGTTTTTATTCTTTAGGAGCTGCAGGAGACTCATCAATAACAACATCAATACATTCAACAATATTTTGAAGCCTTTCATTATAACATTTGTATGCTTTGCTTGAAGATGAGTAACCAAGGAAAATTCCTTTATCTGATCTAGGTTCAAACTTGCCAATTTTTTCATCATTATTTTTGATAAAGCATTTGCTTCCAAAAACTCTAAAATGCTTTACGGAGAGAGATTTACCATACCAGAGTTCATATGGAGTTTTATCGGTGTTTACCCGAACATGTGCTTTGTTGAGAATGTTTGCTGCTATATGTGTTGCTTCTCCCCAGAAAGTGTGAGGTATTCCAGAATCATCAATCATAGCTCTAGCCATTTTTTGAATTATTCTATTCATTCTTTCTGCTACGCCATTTTGTTGTGGAGTGCCAGCTACAGAGAATTGTCTTTTTATGCCATGTTGTTCACAAAATTCAAGGAATTCATTTGATGTATATTCTCCTCCTCGATCAGATATGAGACACTTGATTTTTAGATCAATTCATTTACGACGGTGCTTTGAAGCTCGGAGAATTTTTCAAATGCTTCATCTTTGTGTTTAAGCAGCCCAATCCAACACATTCTAGAGAAATCATCAATAAATAAGATATAGTATTGTTCACCACGTGGTGACTTTTTCTTCACAGGTCCACATATGTCGGTATGAATGAGTTCAAGAGGCTTACTTGATGATCCTTCCTTGGCATTAAATTATACTCTGGTTTTCTTACCGAATTGGAAAGATTTGCATATGATATTTTCAGGTAGAGTAATATTGGGAAGATCACGAATAGCTTTAAGTCTGCTTGATTTGTTGGTTTGAGAGAAGCTCGGATGCCCCAACTTTCTATGCCATAGCCAATTTTACGAAGATTTTTCTGAAGATTTTCTCAGGTAACATTGATCTTTGTAGCCCTTTAGTATATACAGGTTTCTTGGATTTCTTTTTCCTTTTATAATAATTTTACCTGTATCAAGATCACAAACCACACATTCTTTCGAACTAAAAACAACTTTTGTTCCTTGATCACACATTTGACTTACACTTAACAGGTTATGCCTCAATCCATCCACATACATGACATCTTTAGCCTTCACCTTTTCTTTTAGAAACACTGAACCTTTTCCTTTAATTATAGCAGGAGTATCATTTCCAAATGTAACTTTCTTTTCTTTTTCTAGAGCATTATATGAAAGAAGTTTTCTTTTGTCACTTGTCATGTGTCTTGAACACCCACTATCGATGTACCATTGATTTTCTTCACCTTCTGCAAATAATTCTGTCCCACAATTTTCAACCGGCGGTTCTTTCTTTTTCCACACTTTAGAGCTTGAGGGAACATGTTCTTTTGGCTGGATCTTGTTCCTGAATTCAGATTCTTCATGGCCAAAGTTATTGTAATAAGTACATTCAACTTCACTTTGAAGAGGAGAAGAATTGTTATAGGTATTCTTCTTTGGTTCAGTATCCAACCTTTTCTTTCTTGCTTCTCTTGTCATGATGGTTTTATATGCAACACATTGAACATCTTTATGAACAAAATTGTGACATGTGAAACATTGCCCATTGAAGTAGAAATTTCTGCGATCATGGAATCTTCTATTTGAATTTACCTGTTGGTTGTAGCGTCTTTGAAAGCTATCCCTGTTAGTGTTCCTTGAATTGAGATGGTCCTGCTTTCCCTGTAGAGATCCTTTATTCCCTTGCTGAGTTGCTGAATGTAGTAAACCACCTGTAGCTGCTTTTAGATAGTTTGGTGCTGAAGCTTGAGAAGATTCTCCGGTATATCCGAGACCTGTCTTTATAAGAGGAGAACGTTGTACCTTGATAATCTCATCTAAGGTTTCAGATCCTTTAGCAAATCTAAGATTCAAGGTCTTTGCTTTCTCAAATTCTTTTCTTTGACTTACCACTTCACATTCCAATTTTTCAATATGTTTCTTTGCTTCTTCAAGCTGCTTTTCAATGGTCTCTCTGATTATCTTTTGTTCTTCTAAGAAAATTTTATAATCTTCTAAGCGTAGTTTGAGTTGATTGTTTTCTTCAAGAAAATAATTTTCCTCTAGAGCATCCATAAAAGTATCCTTTTCTTCTTTTTGTTCAAATGCCATGAGAAGTCTAAGATCTTCTTCACATTCTTCCTCACTATTAGATGACCCATCACTGTCTTCATTAGTATAGTAACTTTTCTTAGAGCTAGATCAGTTCTTATTCCTTCTTACTACTTCTTTTTCTTTATAAGGACATTTTGCAGCATAATGACCAACTTTTCCACACTCAAAACATTTGAAAGGAAGCTTATCTTTGAATCTTCCAGTTCCTAGTTGGAGTTTTCTCACGAAATTCGCTTCTTCTTCATCGGATATGTAGCTTGATTCTTTGACAACTTCCTTTTCTTTTCCTCTTGTAGATACCTTAAAAGCAACTTCTCTGATTTGAGAAGGACCTCCTTGTCTCATTTCAAAAGCAGTCAGAATACCATGTAATTGAACAATAGTAAGAGTTTGCAGATCTTGCCTTTCTTCAATAGCGGAGACTTTAGAGTCAAATTTTGAAGTCAAGGATCTTAAGACTTTTTCCACCAGAGTAGTATCAGTTATGGTTTCACCCAAATTTCTCATTCGATTTACAACATCATCTAGATGAAGAAAGAAACTGGCAACAATTTCATCACTATGCATCTTCAAATTTTCATATTCAATTCTAAGAGTTTGGAGTTTTGCATTTTTTACCTTTGTATCTCCTTCATAGCTCAGAATGATTTTGTCCCATATTTCTTTTGCTGAATGTAGCTGCATCACTTTAGCAAATTCTGATTCAGACATGCTTCCTAACAAGACATTTACTTCTTTGGCATTGGTTTCATACTACTTCCTTTCAGCTGCATCAGTAGGAATACTTGCCGGGTATTGATATCCTTCTTCCACGATTGCCCATACATCTGCACCAAGACTTTGCAGATATGCTTTTGTTCGTACCTTCCAGAATATCAGATTGCTTCCATTGAATAGAGGTGGCTTTATAGACATCACTCCTTCTTGACTTCCCATTACGACGGATCTTCTTCAAGCGATCAAGCTTCTGCAGAAGAACCTGCTCTGATACCAATTGTTGGGAAAAATACTGAGAGGGGGGGTGAATCAGTATTTACAGCATATTCAAAACTTTTTACTTTTATTTACTTCAAAACCCATACGCTACTTTCTGCGAAGAAGACTGGCAATGTATCTTTTGAGATACAACTATTAAAAATCACGTATACACGGAAGAACTAATAATCAACATAATTCTTCATCGCTTATTCCATCATTTTATTCATCGAGATATTCAATGAACGATGAACATGTACGAATAAAAATAGAAATAACCATCACCAAAGCATCACATGAACACCGGGATTTTTAGGTGGAAACCCAAGTCGAGAGAAAACGCATTGCGATTTTCGACCTTCAATATTTTATTATAGAGAAAACATCTTACAACATATGTGCGGGCGCAGACTTGACCAACACGCAGGCACCCACCTGCGCTCGTTTACCAGCCTCTCCTGGAAGGGAGCTCCAACCCCCTGACTCGTTTACCAGCCTCTCCTGGAAGGGATCTACAACCCCCTGATCTCGTTTACCAGCCTCACCTGGAAGGGAGATACAACCCCCTGACTGAAGGCTACAACCCTCAACACCTCTTCGAACCACTTTTCATCAATTTTCACACTGGATCCAACAACTTCAATAGAAAAATACTTGTAGGCCACGTTTCATCATATTCTCTTCATACATTTAATCTCAATCATACAACCAAACTGATACAGACAACCTAGCATTGTAAAATACAGATAGCAGTGACACAGCAGATCAGATCAGACATTTCTTACCACAGACTTCAGCAAACCCTAGTTTGCATACGCGCTTTCCTTTGACTGATGTCGCGTATATACGCGCCTTCGTTTACACAAACCCGCGTATACTTCAGTACAAATTACAGAGCCATTTTATTGTGCATACGCGCTTTCTCTTCAGAGAAGCCGCGTATGTACGCGCTTCCTCTGCGGCGAACTAGCGTATAGATCTTCAACTATTATAGAGCAGCATACTTCTTCAGATCAGATATTCAGTTCAGATTTACCCTTTTGCTTCAGACAGATGTTCGCCTCATCTCAGATCTAAGCCTTCCATGAATAGATCTAGCAGATACAAGTCTCAGTCTGGTCCCTTCTTCATCACTCCTTCTTCGATTCCATCATACATTCGGATCTTTCATTCAACGCCAACCCTTTCCATACAGATATACTTCACAGAGAAGTATTCATTCAAGCTCGGACATCTTGCACCCACACTCATGATTTGCACAATGAATTTCTTCTCTTTATATAGGTTTACCCTTTTTCAATACCATGAGCCCATTTTTCAATACCATGAGCCAAAACAATACCATGAGCCCAAAACTACATTACTTCCGATGGTATTCCTGGACGGGGTCATTTAGAGGAATCATTACCCAATACAATGGGTCAATACCATGGTGGTTACCCCTGGTTTTGCACTTTATGAGCGCTTTTGCCCATAAAACACAACGTAGATCCCCCGTGCTCCACGCTTCCTAAATGGAAAATTAACAATACTTCTAGAGACCTTACTCTCATCAAGATTTAGCACATGCTGAAATCCTTTCTTCATTGCCTTTAGATTTACTCTTTTCATGTACACACTGTAGATACATCAGATTTACTCCATCAAGAACATATTCTATCAAGCACAACTTCATCAAGTAGATTGCCATCAAGGACAACACATGTCAACAGTCGTATGTCTTCATCTTCATTCAGTGGGTTGCCATCAAGGACAACACTATGCATCATATTGCCAACAGAAATCTATGTTCAAACACGATTGAAAACAAAAGTTTGCAGACCAAGCGGTTTTTGAAAAAAACCAACCACTTTTGTCACACTGCTTTTGGTGTGCGAGTGGTTTTGTTAAAAAAAAATGCGATCGAATTGAATTGCGACACGTCACGATGGAAATACCGCCAATTTCGCATGACTGTGGGTTGATAAGTCGTCGGGGCTATTGGAATGCTATAGCCGTCTGATCATAAGTGTTGAAGATCTCATGATGTTCGTGTCAGTAGTTGCGTGGATTTTAACAAAAAAGGTATGGACCCGAAAATTTATTCAATAGAGTTTTATTAAATATTTTGAAATCTGAAACCCATTCCGAAAAGGTTTAAACATTGTTTAAAGTGAATTATCATGTTTTCGAAGGATAAGGGGACTTAGCTTCCGTAAGTCATTTTATTAAATTAATCAATCATATTTAATAAAGTTTGATGACCGAGAGTGGAAATAAGGATCAGGAACAGATTCCTCCTGAATTAGAAAACATAGAAACAAAATTTGAACAGCTCTCCTTAACGCCTGCACCCACACTGACATCATTTGTGGTATCAGAGCTAGTATCAAAGCCAACTTTAAAGCAGCCATCAGAGCAGTCTTCAGAGAATTTTCCAGACACTGAAAAAGCTTCCAAAAGTTAGAAAAATAAATCCAGCATGGCTTTCAAACTTGGTAGAGGAGGTGGTGCTGGTAGAAGAAGAGGTAGACTAGTTGCAAATGCTGAAGTACTAGAAACTATGCAGAAAATTCAAGCCAGATTGGAAGTAATGGAAACAGGACAACAGAGATATCTTGAAGATGTCAGTGAACCTGAAGCTAAAGAAGAAGAAGGAGGAAATGTTGGGCTTACTCCTGAGATGATATTATTTAAATCAGTTTTAGGATCTACATCTAAGCCTAGACTTGAAGTATCAACTTTTGCAGGAGGATTGAATCCAGAAGAGTTGATAGACTGGATCAATGAAATGAATAAATGCTTTGATTATGAAGAGATGGGTGAAGAAAAAAGAGTTAAGTTTGCTGTCACAAGGTTAAAAGGACATACAACACTTTGGTGGGATGGAGTGCAAGAAGAAAGAAGGAGATTTGGTAAGCAACCAATCAAGAATTGGAACAGAATGGTAGCAAAGTTGAGAGGTAAGTTTTTGCCTAGTGATTATTAGCTTTCATTATTTAGACAAATGTAGAATCTTAGAGAGAGATTAATGACAGTAAAAGAATACACAGAAGAAATTTACAAAGTGGGCATAAGAGCAGGACAAATTCAAGATACAGCATAGAATATTTCCAAGTACATAAATGGTCTCAGAATGAAGATTCAAGATGAGATAAGTATATTGTCTCCTAAAACAGTGGAAGAGGCTTACCACATGGCCTTAAAAGCTGAAGAAAATATCATAAGGAAGAAATCTTCCAAAGGAAGAGGTACTTTCTGAGGAAGAGGAAGTCAAGCTGGTAGAGGAAGATCTACAACACCAAGAGATGGAGCTAGCAGCAACTCACCTCAGTATGCACCCACAGAAGTTGATACAAGTGGCAGAAGGAGTCCTTACAAAGGAAGAGGAGGCAGAAACAGAGGAAGAGAAGTCAGATGTTATAGATGTAACAAATTAGGACATAAAACCTATGAATGTCTAGAGAATGTGGGGACAAATCAGAGAAATGAAATTGTTTCTCAGACTGAAGAAGAAGCAGCAAAGTTGCCTGTAACAGAGAAAAAAATTGTGCCAGAGAAAGGAGAATCTTTGGTGGTTAACAAAGTTTTGTTAAAACAAACAAAGGAAGTTGCTGGACCAACACAGAGAAATACTTTGTTCAGAAGTGTGTGCAAAGTTCAAGGGAAATGTTGTCAATTGGTAATTGATAGTGGTAGTACAGATAACTTGGTCTCTACAGAGGTGATAGAGAAGTTGAAATTGAAGACAAGGGAACATCCAACACCCTACAAGATGTCATGGCTTCAGAAGGGACATCAAAAGATAGTAAAGGAACAATGTGAAATAGAATTTCAAATGGGAAGTTACAAAGATAAAATCAGGTGTGATGTGATGCCTATGGATGTGTGTCACATATTTTTGGGCAGATCTTGGTAGTATGACAGAGCAGCAGTACATGATGGAAAGAGAAACAATTACAAGTTTTTCAAAGATGGTATGAATCAAACATTGTTACCTATGGAAGAAGAAGATGCATCAAGTAAAAATTCTGATCCAAAGGCTTTATTGTTGAGTGGAAAAGAATACTTGCAGCAGATTGAAGATGATGAGGTAAATTTTGCTTTAGTTTGCAAACCTAAGGTAGTATTTACTTCAAATAAAATTTCTAATTTTCCAATTGAAATTCAAGAAATGTTGGAGAACTATTGTGATATTATTGTGGGTGATTTGCCTGATGAATTACCACCTATAAGAAGAATCAACCATCAGATAGATTTGATTCTAGGATCAAATTTTCCAAACAAATAAGCTTACAGAATGACTCCTACAGAAAATGAAGAAATTAGAAAGCAAGTGTAGGAATTTGTTGATAAAGGTTTGATCAGAGAAAGTTTAAGTCCTTGTGCAGTACCTACAGTATTAAGTCCGAAGAAAGATGGAGGTTGGAGAATGTGTACTAATTCAAGAGCAATTAACAAGATAACAATCAGGTATATATTTCCTTTACCTAGAATTGAAGATTTGATGGATTGTTTGAGTGGAGCAAGATATTTTTCAAAACTAGATTTGAAAAGTGGGTATCATCAAATTAGGATAAGGGAAGGAGGTGAATGGAAAACAACCTTTAAAAAAAATGGGGGATTGTATGAATGGATGGAAATGCCTTTTGGTTTATAAAATGCACCTAAGTACATTTATGAGGCTTATGAATGAATTATTGAAGGAATTTATTGGTAAATTTGCAATAGTATATTTGGATGATATATTAATTTACAGCGAAACAAAGGAAGAACACATGAGACATCTTAATTATGTCTTAAGGAAGTTACATCAAGAAAATTTACTGGTAAATTTAGAGAAATGTTCATTCATGAAAGAAGAATTGGTATATCTAGGTTTTTTTGTTTCCGCTAAAGGATTAAAAATGGATCCAGAGAAGATAAAGGCAATTGTGGAGTGGACTTCACCTAAAAGTGTTTTTGAGGTAAGAAATTTTCATGGTCTTGCTAGTTTTTCTAGAAAATTCATAAGGAATTTTAGTAAGATTAATGCACCTATCATTGAAACCATAAAGAAGGACAAACAACCATTTAATTAGACTGCTGAAGCTGAAAGGAATTTTCAGTTCTTAAAGCAAAAGATAACTGAGAAACCTGTCTTAGTTTTGCCTGATTTTAATAAACCATTTCAAGTAAAATGTGATGCCAGTGGGGAAGCTATTGGAGTTGTATTAAGTCAAGAAGATATACCTGTAGCATATTTCAGTGAGAAGCTGAATGAGACAAGGAGGAAGTACTCTTCTTATGACAAGGAATTTTATGCAATTGTACAGTCATAGAAGAAGTGGAGACATTATTTAATGTCTAAAGAATTTGTGCTATATTAAGATAATCATGCTTTACAGTATATTATGCAACAGCCTAAATTGAACCAAAAACATGCAAAATGGGTTGAATATCTTCAAATTTTTAACTTTGTATTGAAGCATATAAGTGGTCAAGCAAACAAAGTAGTAGATGCCTTGAGTAGAAAAAGCATTCTTGTTCAAGAAAGTAAAATTCAAGTGTTAGGTTTTGATTTTCTTAAAGAAATCTATAAGATAGATTTGGATTTAAAAGAAGCATTTGAAGCATGTTGTAATCCTGTTTTGATAGATAGAAGTTAGTGGTTAGATTATTTCTTGCAAGAGGGTTTATTGTTCAAAAGAAATAAGTTGTGCATACCAAATTGTTCTATGAGAGAAAATTTAATCAGGGAGAAACATAGTGGTGGACTTGCTGGACATTTTGGTGTTGATAAGACTTATGAGCAACTAAGTCATTTTTATTTTTGGCCAAAGATGAGATCTGAAGTGGAAAAGTATGTGAAGAATTGTAAAATTTGTCAATATGCAAAAGGAAAAAGTCAAAATGCAGGTTTGCACATTCCATTACCTATTCCAGACAGACCTTGGGATATGGTAAGTATGGATTTTGTTTTAGGATTGCCTAAGACACAGAGAGGGAATGATGAAATTTATGTTGTAGTTGATAGATTTTCCAAAATGGCACATTTTATTCCATGTTATAAAACCAGTGATGCTACTCATGTTGCCAATTTGTTTTTCAAGGAGATTGTCAGATTACATGGGTTACCTAAAAGTATTGTCTCTGGTAGAGACACCAGATTTGTTGGTCATTTTTGGAGGACATTATGGAAGAAGCTTGGTACTAAACTAAGTTTCAGCTCAGCTTATCAGCCTTAGACTGATGGGCAGACTGAAGTAGTGAACAAGAGTTTGGGTAATCTTATGAGAAGTCTTGCAGGAGAACATCCTAAACAATGGGATCATATTTTACCACAGACAGAATATGCATATAATGATTCACCTAATATAAGTACAGGGCAGAGTCCATTCCATATAGTTTATGGAATGCACCCAAGAGGAGTATCTAAATTGAGGAACTTGGGGAAAGCAGAAATGAGAAGTGCTGAAGGAGAAGAGTTCGCTTCAGAAATTCAAGCAAAACATGAACAGGTAAAGCAATAGCTACAAGACAGCAGCATCAAGTACAATTTGAGAAAAAGAGAAGTTAATTTTGAAGTTGGTGATTTGGTTTTAGCACACTTAAGAAAAGAAAGATTTCCAAAGAGGAAGTATAACAAGTTAAAATTCAAAAAGATAGGACCATGCAGGATATTGAGAAATTTTTCTACAAATGCTTATGAAATTGAATTACCATTTGATATTGGAATATCTCCAATATTCAATGTTGCTAATTTGTATAGATACGAAGATATTGGCATAGATGACATACCAAAAGATAGAGGAAATATTGACTGGGTAAAAAAGTTACCCACAGAAAAGACATTATAGCCAAAGAGGATCTTGGACAAGAAAGTGTTTAAGAAGACCAGAGGAAAGGAATATTTTCAATATTTGATCAAGTGGAGGGATCAACCAATTGAGGATGCTACCTGGATGACAAAAACCATGCTGCAGAAATTGGGCAGTTCTATGGAGGAGCTCATGGACAGAAGCCCATGAATATTTTTATCCTCAGGAGTCTAATGCAGGAGCATGAGGCTTAGAGACAAAAGGCTTCATTAATTATTCCAAAAATCCAAAAAATTACAAGAAAAGGTGTTGGTACCTTTAGTTTTCAATTTACAACTTTACTAGATAGGGTTCAACTAGTATCCAGGAAGATTGAACTGTTTTAGATTAGATTTAGTATATTTAGTCTTCAGTTGATAGATTTAGGGAAGATATTATATAATTAGGATTTTATCTAAGTTAGGAGAATTCAATCCTCAAGAAGAGGTCGACTGTTATGTAAAACACTATAAAATGTAACCTGTGAGAAGGAGAAAATCGAATTGGGCCGTAGAAGAATTGATTGAGAGGATTTTGCCTCTGATTTAATAAAATTGCAAAATTTATTTGTCTGTTGTATGCTTGGAAAATTATCGGGGGGTTTCATCTCTCCGAAAATACATTAGATTTATACATTTTTTGTAGAATTTGAGTGTGATTAGCTTCTGTGTAAAGGATTCAGAAGAATTTAAAGAATTTCTGGTTTCTTGCTAGAGATCGGATAATCGATAATTGATTTATATTTGTTGAGTTAAAGAGTGGGAAAGGAGGTTTCCAAAGAAACTGAAGTGAGAAGGGTAAACCAGCAAGAAATCCGTGTTCAAACGCGATTGAAAAAAAAGGTTTGCAGACCAAGCAGCTTTTGAAAAAAACCAGCCACTGTTGTCGCACTTATTTTGGCGTGCGAGTGGTTTTGTTAAAAACAAACGCGATCAAATCGAATCACAAAACGTCACGATGGAAATAATGCAAATTTCGCGTGATTGTGGGTTGATAAGTCATTGGGGCTATTGGAATGTGATAGTTGTCCGATCATAAGTGTTGAATATCTGACGGTGTTCGCGTCAGTAGTTGCGCGAAGTTTAACAAAAAAGGTATGGACCTGACAGTTTATTCAATAGAGTTTTATTAAAGATTTTGAAATCCGAAACCCATTCTAGAAAGGTTTAAAAATTGTTTAAAGTGAATTATCATGTTTTCGAAGGATAAGGGGACTTAGCTTCTGTAATTCATTTTATTAAATTAATCAATCAGATTTAATAAATTTTGATGACCGAGAGTGGAAATAAGGATCAGGAACAGATTCCTCCTGAATTAGAAAAAATTGTAACAAATTTGAGCGGCTCTCCTTAATGCCTGCACCCACACTGCCATCAGAAATCCTCAAAAAACTTGGCCCAGGAAGGAAGTCCTCAAAACATCACAGAGATGAATCTTCCCAAAAATATATAGCCCTTGGAACTCATCATCCTATAGAATCATTCATTCTAGGGAAAAATAACAAAGAAGTAAGTCAGAATGAGCAAGCAGGGAAGACAGGTTCACATCCTGCATTCCTGAAATGATGAAAGCCCTCTCTTGGAATTGCAGGGGTTTAGGGCACCCTTCAAAAATCTCAGCTCTAAGAGACCTTATGAATCAAGAAAAAAATGATATCATTCTCCTACAAGAAACTAAACAAGGATACCATGATATGGAAAACATTATCAACATAATGAAAAACTATACGGGCACTCATATGGAATATAGGGGTGCCTCGGGAGGAATTTCCACCATTTGGAAACAAAATGCTTGGGAGAAAAAAAGAGTTGTCAAAACTAAAAAATGGATCAAATTAAACCTCCCAATCAGGTCGGATAGGAAGGCGGGAATTAAACTTAAGGAAAAATAATTTATTGAATGGCTTGATAGCTGTGAAAGACCAACCTTCTTCTTTGATAAAGATTCTAAATCAAATCTGGGTATTTTTGGGGCTAGGGGCTTCATTAGGGATGAAAATGGCTATGTCTTGTTCTCTTTCGAATGGGGTCTCGGCTCTTTTTCAAACAAAAAAGCCGAAGCCTACACTATCCATCAAGGCCTCCGACCGATAAAGCAACACAACATTTCAAATGTAAATGGTGTTTGGGGACTCAACCATTATTATCAGCATGATATTGAAAGAATCTCCAATCCAAAATATAGCTCTAAACATGATCATCAGTAGATGTCATTTTTTTATTAAAGATCTGCATAATATCTCCTTCCATCACATTCTAAGAGCCAACAATAAGCTTGCGGATAGTTTGGCTAATAAAGCCTGTAGAAGACCACCCAGTCAAATCCAGAGTCATGATGGCCTATCCTTCATTCCTTTACCATGATCTTACCTCTACCAAAATATCTAATTTGTTGGATACTCTGCAAGAATATTTCTGAATTTTTCAGACCTCCCCATCCCTTCAACTCCTCCCCTCCCATGACCTTATCTCCTCGATCCTCCAACCACAACTCCCACCTCCTCTCTACCCTTGTTATTTATCCCTCCCTCCTCACTGATTTTCCTCACTACCTCTCGAGTCACTCTCCCCTTATCTTGCTTTGGAAGTGCACCTCTACCTTCACCACGCGAACCTTAGCGCTTGTTGCCATCCTTGCTGTTGTTGCCCTCGAATCTATTTCGCACCAGCTCCACCAATTGTATCTCATCCTCCTCTGCCTTTTATAGCTCATCCCATGTCCGCTTCTCCAACTCTCCCACCATCAAGTTCTCCTCATCGTGCTCACTCCCTGCTCATTTTTATTTCCCTGCACAACTTCATCTGCTCCTTGTTTGACCTCTTTCTACCTGGCGCGCAGTGAATATTACTTCCACTGTGTTGACTTGTAGGCAGAAATGGAATAGATTCATGCTCAACATAGGATCTTGGATGAAAAGTAGCAAGTTGACATGAACCTCCTCCAGCACAGGGCCCGGTCCTTCTAGAATCAACTAAACAATCTCACCAACTGTTGCTTGCATGTGGAAGAATCTCTTCATATTCTAAAGTATATTTTAGAGAAACGTTTAGCTCCTAGCTCCAGCTCAAACAACCTGAGAAATGTCAGTCTTGAAGATAACACTGATGCATCAACCGGATGGCCAATCAGCATCAATTGATCCGCATTCCTCCTCTCTTTTTTGCATATGTCATTTAAATTTTCTTTCCTACTTTCTCAATTTGTTAGAATATATCCTGAAGCTGTAATGCAATATCACATGAATTGTCGACATTCTGGAGGATTAGAATTTTGTATTTGTTTCCTTCCTTGTTTTTCCATAACTACATCGAAATGTAACAAGGAAATCTCTCCTTCCTTTTTTCGAATATAATATAGCACCTGACTTTGTAAAAAAACACACCACTTTAATTCCAAACCATCAACATATTTTGGTGACCATAATGGGGAATGAATAAGTTTTTCTCTCCTTATTTTTTCATTTCTTTTCATAAACCATGTGCAACCATTTCCAAGACTTGGTTGATTACTTTCCTTGGCATATTTTCTTTAGTTTTTCTAGTCTTCCTTCAGATTCCTCCATAACCATGTTAACAAGTTCCTTGAATTTTTTCAATCATCATGAATTTATGACATCCATACTAACTCTTGATGGTTTTGTCTTTAACTTTTCAAAGAGGCATAGGATTGATGTCCTAACCTTGTTGGGCCTACTCTCTTTGAGAAATCAAGAAGTGTTTTTCCTCAATTTTTTCATTTTCAACTCTGGTGTGGTTTTTGTGAAAGTCCTCATGGCCTTGTAACTTGGGATGCACTCTCTAAGACCAAGAGGCACTACAATATTGAGAAGGAAAAGCATGCTACTTCCTATGGATGGGAGTTTCCAGATTTTGAGTTTGTGACTTCTAGTTCATGCAAAGAGATTTTTTTTGATCCCTGTCTCATTAAACACAAAACCCTATTTCTTGTATATCCATTTAATCACATGCTATTTCAAGAAGATTCTAAACCTTTTATATATGATGATGACCTCTAAATTTAACTTTGGCCTTCTTTATCCTAGTGACAATGTTATTTATGACGAGTATGATGAAGATGATTCAAACTTTGATTGCCAGGATTGATTTCATGATATGGAAGATAATATGTACTTTAATGAACTTGTTGAACAAGTCCTTGCTTGTTAAGAGATGAGACTTAATGATGAAAACCCCTGTCATGACATGGAGGATGATGAATTGTTTTTCAGTGAACTTCAAATAGAAGTCTCCTTTTAAAACCTTTAAAATGATTCCTTCTCTCATGATGTAGATGATAAAACATTATTTAATGAAGTTGAGAAGGAATATTTTCTACTGGGTTTTGGTGATGATTCTTTGGTTTGATCATTTGAATGTGAAATATTCAGGTATGAAACATGTCATGCACTCACACACCCTTTGGTTTATAGGGAAAAGTATGACCAATATCACGTCAATACATCTCTTGATATGAGCCTTGAGCTCATAGCACATGAGTCTTTTTGTATGTGAATGTAAGCACACACTTGTGATGCATCCAACAATACTTTTATCTTCTTTTTAAGCCACTGTCAGAGTCAAACATGCTAGTTGGTTGGCATGGTGCTCATCCTTCCTTGATTACCATTCAACAAGCCACAATTCTTGGATGTAATATTCAAGGCTCTTTCCTTTGCATTTAATTTCATCTGATATGATCATTTGGTAGTCTTGAAGCCTTAACCATATACATAATTAAACTTTCATAAGCCACAAATACAAAAATTATAATATACAAAAAACCAAAAAAATGTACTTTATTTTAATTGTTTTCTTTGCTTTCGACATCGTTGCTTAGATCTCCTACAATAATTAATCATCTCTCGCACTCCTCACTGTCATTCATAGTTTCTATGAAGGAAGGTGAACTTTGTCAAGTTTGGATGAGTCACCAGTAAAAGGAAGATATATTTGTGCATTACTTATCACTAACGTACCATTTTTTTATGAGAATAGGAAAAACAAAAAATATTAATTATCTCCCATGCTAATCTTTATAGAGCTCATTGGAATTGAATTTTGATCCACTCATGTGATTTCTCTCATTTGAAAGAAATACCATTCAAACTTTCGGATCTTCTCTACCTCCCCATTTTTCCTTTCACTGAAATGCACTAGTTTTCCCTGTGTGCCCCCTTGAAGATTCATTTTCTGTCATATTGATGATTGTTTTTATCATGCTTGATGTTTCATACTTTGTCCCTCTTCATAAATCCCCTCTACATTCTTGGGTTTGCACCTGTTAAATTTTCATGAAACCTTTCTTGTGCACCCCTGGAAGAGACACACCTTGTTGGTTGTTATATGTTGACCACACTTTCATCAATGTTTAACTATCTAAGCTTTATTAACATCTCTTTCTTCACCACATTTTAAATCTTGCACCTAAATCTCGCAAACCACACTACCATGCCTCATACCGCTCTCACACAATATGTCTCCCTACTCTATTTGTATGAACATCACATGGATGGCCTATAAGCTTCTATGTGATATAAAGAGAAATACTCCCTCCCTTCCTCTAGTGGTGAAAGAAGAAAAGGGGATATGTACATAGGTGTTTGCTGCAAAAGTAAATGCATTTCATTAATCTATTCACCATATGTTATACCATGGAGTCCAATGTATATTCATCCCCTATATCACAATCCTTATGTTACAATTAATTATGGTCCCTTGCAATCACTATAAAGTTCCTAAGAAACTATGCCTCCCTCCCCTCTTTTTATCATTGTGCATTGGTATTTTTATGTTCATTCCATAGCAATAAAATAATAATAATAATAAAATGTGTTCACTCGACCCTTGTTACGTATTGGTGGGACCATGTTCGTGTGTAAGTCTAGCATGGTTATGGAAAAACTAGGTCAAAGACCCATAGACCACCAAAGCACCTCAATATACTATAATGGAAATGGACGCAATATATGTGTATCTTAATGCACTTTTATTCCATTCACGTGGGAAATATATTTATAACATGTTTTTAAAAATAATTACAATTATCCATGGCCCTTAGCTTCTATGTCTAAAGACATTCGATTCAAGGTTGGCATGCTACTTACAAACACATACAGTTGTTCCAAGGCCCACCAACAACAAAGATCGTTCATATCATAGGATTAAAGGAGAGATAACCTTGAATATGAAGAACATATTTAATCTGCACATGGTGCATGTGGGATTTTTTTATTTTTATTTTTTTAATATACATGTATCTAACATTGCAAGGCCTCCCTTTTCTACCAAAAATGCAAACTATGCTAGCTATTATCAAAGTGAATGCTGCAAGGATAAAGGATGGCCATGATATATTTTTCTCATAATGCAACAAAGGCCAAAGGCATAAATAATTTTGCATCTTGGGAAGATAATGGCACCACATGGACAAGAGAATGGATTGATGAGGATTGGGTACAACATTGATGATGCATGGGATAACAATATAATTGTTGATTATAGGTTGACATTACTTCCAGAGATTTATCTAAAGTACAAGATTGTTCTTTTAGGAGTGGATCATAAGGTGGTTTAAAAAGGTAAAATACTTGACCAGTGTTGAATCAATGTCACGCTACCAACCCTATATAACATAATTGAGCAAGGATGGAGGCCCATTTTGATGACTCGTGTTGGAAAACCATATGACAAAAAAAACCTAAGAAAATTACTATACATAAAGGTGAATCATATGATGCAATAGTGGCGTATCTCCAACGCAAGCTCTGAATCAAATTTGTGGTACCCAAATTCAATTACAATGTGAAGGATGGAATTCTAGACATCGATAATTCTATCAACTGAATCAGCTATGATCTTAGGAATACAAATATTGGAGGCCTCTACTTTCCAAACACGTGTTGGTTTGTTGGAGAAGAAGATAAGGGATAAATTTGGAACATTTTGTCATCCGGCTTGTTGTTTTAACATGTGTTTGTGAATGATGCATTTGGGTCATGGAAATATCGTGGATTGAATTGCCATATAACTAAGTATTTTCCATCACATTCATGATGAACTTTGCCATGTTGAAGTAGTTTTGAATCCAACTAGGCCATTTATTGGCATATTTTTTAGGTCAAAGCATGATGCCAAGATTCAACCTTTAAATCAGTTCTACAAGAAAGTTGATCATAATGTGGTTAAAAAAGGTGAAATATTAGACCAGTGTAGAATTGATGTCAGGATACCATCCCTATATAACATAAAGTAGTGAGGAGGGAGGCCCATTTTGATGAATCACATTGGACGGCCATATGACAAAAAAGAACCAAGACAATTACTATCCATAAAGACGAATCAGTGGATGCAGTAATAGCATAACTCCATCGCAACCTTCAAATAAAATTTGTGGTATCCAAATTCAATTATGATGATAAGGATTAAATTCTGTAATTTGATACTTCTCTCAACTCGCTCATCTATTATCTTAGGAAGAAAGAGAATGGAGGAATATACCTTCCAAATACATGCTCGTTTGTTGGAGAAGAAGATAAGGGATAAAATTTGGAATGCTTCTTCATTTGGTTTGTTTTTTTAGTAGACGTGTTTTTGAATGATTCATTTGAGTCATGGAATCCCATGGATCAACTTACGCTATAACAAAGTATTTTTCTTCATATGCAGGGCTTTGCATGTAGGATGAACTTTACAATGTTGAAGTAGTTTTGAATCCAACCAGGTCATTTATTGACATAGTTGATAGGCCAAAGTCTGATATGAAGGTTTTACCTTTAAATAAAATCTACAAGAAAGTTGATAAGATAGTTTTGGGTGGTGTCATTTATAACACTTACCTCTATGCCAAATATGGGGTGAATATTGTTGTTGTTCAGGACTTTGACAATTAACTCACAAAATATCTAGTTGGACAAGATAAAACAAAAGAGGAAGCACAAGAAGAAATGAGATAGGCATCGAAAAACTCATGACATATTGAAAAATATAATTACAATGTCATTGCTTAACAAGTGATTTGCCAGAAATATTTGTAGGACTTGTTGAATAGCTAGAGGAACCTTTGACAAATACAAATTATGGCACAAGTCGTGTTTTCACCAAGTCATCCTTTTGGATTTTCGGTTGATCATGCATGGGTTCTTGTTGTTGTGTAATATATACAAAATCGTTATCACTATTATAAGATGAATAAGGGTTTTTACGTATAAAATCAGTGATGGTATCATGTCTACTGTTACACACTCCAACAATATAGAATTAACAAATTGTGCAACTTTATCATATCTCATTCGAAGACATGAATTTCTCGGTGGAAAAAGATGTCAAAGGAGCCTGTTGAATATTATCACAAGCCCAAATAAAATGAATCTACTCATCCTATAATAATTAATTTCTCACAAAATGTTAGTATTTTAATGTATGTGTTTCTCGAGAGAGCTAGCTAAATCTCACATGGAAAGAAGCAACAATAAACTAAGTTGTATCCAGGTTCATTGAATCTTGATTATAGGAGGGATTAAAATACATTTTATCTAAACAAATGTGAACTAGGCCAAATAATTAAGTTCCTATGTCAATGTAAATGAAAATATCATACATTTACCGAATGGTTTAGTATTACTACTACCCAACACTCATCCTACGACCATGTGAGGAGGATCAAAGCCAACCATCTACATGAATAAATATATAAAATGAGGTATCCTCCTTAGCACAGGGGATTCCTTACTTTTTATACCCAAATTCTACCCAATTTGTGAGTGAGGATATCACCAGTAGTGAGGTTTATCCCTTTTTATCTCAATTTCCTTCATTGTGCATGAATGTTTTCTCATATGACGTTATTGGTAGTTTGTAGGTTGCCTTTATAAGTTCTTTCTAGAATGTGAATGTAGAGTTGTATTGGTTAACATCCAAGAAAAGGTATAGATATTTATTTTGAATTATTTACACTATTATTATCATTATAGTTGGCATTAATTACGTGATTATTTTGCAAGATATGGTCTTTTTGTGCCCTGTTTATTAATTTAAACTTGACTATGTATCATCTTCTCTTTCACATTCATATTCCATATCGCAGAGATGTACTTAGATAATGAAAGCATAATAAAAATAATTCATTTGTTGGTTATATATCACCTAAATTATTATTCTAACCTTTGGGCTTGTTATTCTTCAATAATGTTCAAATATGCTTTTACTCTTCTATGACATGACCTAACCTCCAAGTTCTAATTAAGGATGTGAGGCCTATCTGTGGGAGGCCAGTTAGAGTGGGTAAATGTGGGAGGGGGCTTTCACATACTGGTATTAGAGTGGTTTTCATTCTCTTTGGGTGATATCTGATAACATAGATTGGTATCAGAGCTTCCAGCTTCAAACAATTGGATTGTATGGGCTGGATCCATGTTTTTATGTGTGCATTGTCATGGTTATGGTTATCGTGCATGAGTTCATTGTATGCATTTAGTGTTATCATGCATGATTTCAATATGTTGATATGATTATTCATATACATGTATCATGCTCATCTAGACTAATTTTTGGAGATGTGATAACATCCCCTGAACGTCATTGAGGTATGATTTTGATTATGTTATCTATTTGGTTTAGCTAACATCACATGTTTGCAAGAAAAATAAGATAAGAGATGATAAGAAAAATGGTGGATTATAGTTCATGTGACTCTCCTTATAGATCAGTTGAGTAGCAAGGAGATGAGTATTCTCTTGACATAGTATATACATTGAGGATTTTAAGGGAAAAGATCAAAAGTTGCAAGGAAAAAAATGACAGACTGATTAAGGCATAGGAAATACTTTCAAGGGCTCGGGAAAGGCAGGAAGAGGTTAATGTAGTAATTCTATAGAGTCTTTCAGAGTTGCAAAAACAAGGTAAAATGGGAATAACTTATGGAGATATGCAGGAGGAGAAGAAAAATGGGCAATATGGTAGCATGGATTAGTCAGGACACAGGTTGGATAGAGAGGATATAGTCAGAGGTGGCATATCATTGGAAGCACCTAACATGAGGACTGGTGTGTATGGGTTTCATTCTATTTCTTCATCTAGGATACATCATCATCATCACTCCACCATCCTTATAGGAGGAGTGATTATTTTCCAAAGGAGTTGAAGAACGTTAAGCCTCCTACATTTGATGGAGAGAAGAATACTTGAGAAGATGCAAAAGCATGGTTTCTTGAGATGAAGAAGTTCACCAGATTGTGTAATTATTCATATAACATGAAAGCCAAAATAACCACCTTCAGTCTTAAAGGGAAAGCATGCATCTAGTCAGAATATTTGAATAATGTTAGGGGAATTTGATAAGAGGAATCGATATGGGATAAGTTTGAGAGAATCTTCAAGAAGACGTACTTATATGAGAGGTACTATGATAAAAAGGCTAAGTATTTTTATGAGTTGCAGATGGGTTCAATGATAGATGATGAGTACACTAGAAAGTTCCTTGAGTTGTTGAGGTATGTTCCCTAGCTCAAGGATGAGAAAGAAAATATTCAAAGGTTCATCAATGGATTTCAAGCAACATTTAGAGACCGGATTGATTTTCATGATCCTTGGTCGTTGGAGGAAGTTGTAGGAATTTATAGGGTAACTTCCTTAGATAAAAAACCAAAGGTCACCACTCACAAACAAATCACAAATAAGCACACTAATATATCACGTGGTTAAAACCCTTGAAGAGGGAAATAATCCACAAACTGAGCCAATGTGGCCACTTCAATCAATTATTAATATAAAAAGAAAAGTTACATATGTTTCTCTCATAAACGGTTACCAGAAAAATGGCCATCCATGCTCTTTAAATACAGATCATGGACCAATCAGGTGTACCGTTGGATCACTACAAATCGTGACCATCGAATTATAAGTTACAAATGTACATAGTAAAGAAACACACTTTACCTAAATCTACACTAGACCAAGTTATACTTAACTATTTCCTATGTGTCGGAATATCCTAACATCCTCCCTTCAGAACAACTTGGGATAGGATTGAAGGATTTGCAAAGGTGACACAAAAGGAGCCTATTTCCTATGTGTCGAAATATCCTAACATCCCCCCTAAAAACAACTTGGGATAGGATTGAAGGATTTACAAAGGTGACACAATAGAAGAAGGAAGTTGGCATCAGAGCCCATCCCCCCTTAATGATAACTTTCCTGAACTCCAAGCATGGATCAAATTTTGGTAAACTTCGCTTCTATGAGAGCCTTTGTAAAGATATCAGCTACTTGATCATTGGTTGGACAATACTGCACTTCAAGAACATGATCATGAATGACCTTTCTGATGAAGTGTATGTGGAGCTCAATGTGTTTCATACGTTGATGTTGAACTGGATCTTTACATAGCTGAATGGAACTCGAATTATCACACCAAAGTGTAGTTGGATGTTGCTGATGAAGACCAAATTCAGATAGGATCTGACGAAGCCACATGGCTTCCTTGCCGGCTTCAACTGCACCATGATACTCTGCTTTTGCTGAAGAAAGAGAGATGGCACTTTTTTTCATACAAGACCATGTAATAGGTCCTAAACCAAGAGTGAATACATATCCTGCAGTAGAATTTCGATCATCAGGGTCACCAGCCCAATCAGAATCAGTGAAACCAATCAAAAATGGAGATGCTCATGTGTTGTAATGAATCCTGAACTAAACTGTACCTCGAATATATTGAAGTATTATTTTAGCTGATTTCTAGGGACTTTCATGAGGTTGTTTTCTAAACCGAGCAACAAGACCAACGGAAAAAGAGAGGTCAAGACAGGTATGGGTTAGATACAGAAGTTTACCAACAAGTTGACGGTATAAGGTAGCATCAACTTCAGGGGTAGTACAAGTGACTGAAAGCTTGACTCCAGACTAAAATGGAGAAGGGGTTGGCTTACAGTCTTCCATGTGAAAGTGGTGTAGAATATCACAGGCATACTTGGACTAAGAGAGGGTAATACCTTCTTTGGATTGCAAGACTTGAAGACCAAGGAAATAATGCAAGTTCCCTAATTCTGTCATTTAAAACTTCTTTTTGAGGCTATAATTCACATGGTTTATATGGTTGGGATCAATACCAGTAAGGATAATATCATCAACATAAAGAACAAGGATGGTGAAGGACTTACCCACTTTCCTGGTGTAGATAGTGTTGTCAGAATGACACCTAGAAAAGCCATTATCTAATAGAAATCTATCCATTTTGGCATACCAAGCCCAAGGAGCTTGTTTGAGACCATAGAGAGACTTCCTATGGTGACAAACAAGGCTAGAGTCATTTTTCATAAAGCCAAGGGGGTTGTTCCATGTAGATTTCTTCATGCAAATCTCCATGTAAGAAGGCGGATTTAACATCCATCTGGTGGACTTCCCATTTAAAGGAGGCAACAAGGGAAAGAACAAGGCGGATAAAATTCATTTTGGAAACAGGGGAGAAGGTTTCAGTATAGTCAATGCATTCAACTTGTGAAAATTATTTAGCAACAAGACGAGCTTTATGTCTATCCATTTTTCCATCTAGTCCAAACTTTATTTTGTAAACCCATCTGCATCTGATAAGTTTTCTTCCTTTTGGAAGACAAACAATATCCCAAGTATCGTTTACCAATAAGGAAAAATATTCTTCATTCATAGCTTCATCCCAATTTGGATGACCAGAAGCTTCTTCAAAGGTGTCTGGATCAATATTTTATGGAACTTGAGCCAATAAGGAAGAGGCTCTTTCAAACTGAGAACATGTATGTCGTCGATCTACAGGGTCACCTGCAAGAGAACCTACTGCATCCCGAGTAGAGCAGACCCATCTTGGAAGCTGTGGAGCGGAAGGAATATCTTCAAGAGGTAATGCTATGAAAAATAGAAGAGATGGAGAGAGGTGGCACATATGTCGAATCAGGCTCGCAGGCCAAAGGCGGCACACCCGCCGAAATAGGCTCACAGGTAGATATATTTTCATCAAATTTTACATCTCTTATAATGATTATATTTTTTAATTTTGGTTGAATAATTCTATATCCTTTGACATCTTCAGAATATCCAACAAAAATGCATTTTTCACTCTTAGGTTCTAAGGCTTTATGTTTCGCATCTGGAATATGGGCCCAAGCATCACTTCCAAAAACATGAAAGTGACTTGCGTCTAGTTTGATTAAACTCAAAGATTCCTCTGGAGTTATATTCTTTAAAACCTTAGTAGGAGTGTGATTTACTATGTAATTTGCACAGTTAATTGCTTCTTCCCAAAAATTAAGACCAACTCTTTTAGATTGAAACATACAATTAGCCATTTCTTTTAAGGTGTGATTCTTCCTATCAGCTAGACCATTTTCTTGTGGAGTAAATGGAACAATATTTTGTAATTGAATGCCATGCTCAGTGCAAAATTTGATAAATTTGATGTTAACATATTCTCCTCCATTGTCTGATCTTAACTTAAGAATTTGATGTCCAGATTGTTTCTCAACAAAGGCCTTAAAGGCCAAAAACATGTTAAAAACTTCACTCTTGAGTTTTAAGAAGTATACCCAAGTGCATCTGGAAAAATCATCAATGAGAGTTAAGAAGTACTTGCAACCAGAGAAAGAAATAATAGGAAGTGGACCACATAAATCACTGTGCACGAGCTGTAAAGGGGTTGAAGTGTGCCAAGAGGCCCGTTTGTCAAAACTATCCCGATGATGTTTTCCGAGTACACATCCGAATAAAACACCATCTCAGAAAGATGCCATAGGAAGACATGTCACCATATTTTATTTACATAGAGTTTGAAGAGAGTGATAGTTTAAGTGACCAAATCACTCATGCCAAAGTTTGCTCACTTCATCATTATGAGCAACAAAAACGGAGGGAAGACATGATGACCCAAAGTTTTCAAACTTATACAACCTTGTGGAATCATCAGCAATTCCAACACCTAAAATATGTCTAGGATCTTTTAGGTCCTTGATTACAACATCATGAGGTGAGAATTCTCCTATTTTCGCTTCACCTGAATGAGTTATCTGATAAACAGGTAGAAGGTTGCATGACAAGGTAGGAACACATAGTACATCATTAAACTGACCATTATCTAGATGAATGGTTCCATATCCTGCAACACTAAGAGATTAATAAGTCCTTATATTACTAGTGTAGTCCCTTATTATTTTAGTGTAGCCCCCCTTATTGTTATTGTTGTACCCCTGTAACCCCCATATTTTTATTATTGCACCCTTACATTATTATTGTTAGGTCGGCTAGGATTACATTGTGGCCCCACTAGGATTACATTGTGATCCCATGGACTCCTATATATAGAAAGGAGGTTTTGTCATTTGTATAATTCAAGAATTGTTCATTCATGTAATGTATTGGAGGTTGCCCCCTCGAAGTGGATTATTTCTAAGGCATTGATATCTATTTTCTTCTATTTTTGGAGCTGGTTTCATAACATATGGCATCAGAGCTTTGGATTCTAGGGTTTCGCTACTCAAAACAGGTCATCGTGGCATTTTTGCTATAAAATTTTTTCTACGAAGGTTCAGAAGCTGAAATTTTGAGAGCGCGAAGCCGAAATCCTGAGGAAAATTGTCACAAAATTTCAGAGCTTTGGATTCTAGGGTTTCGCTGCTCCAAACAAATCATCATGGAATTTTTGTTATAATTTTTTTTATACAAAGGTACAAAAGTTAAATTTTTAGAGCGCGAAGATGAAAGCTAGAGGAACATTGTCACAAAATTTCAAAGTTTTTTTCGCAATATGTTTGGAGATATGGTCTGTGGAAGTTAGGTCTTTTTGCAAACTCCTGAATTTAACCTAAACAGGTCATCGTGTAATTTTCACTATAAATTTTTTTCTACGAAGGTTCAGAAGCTGAAATCTGGAGAGCACAAATTTGAAATCCTGAGGAACCTCGTTGCAAAATTTTAGAGCTTGGTTCGCAACATTTTCGGAGATATGGTCTGTGGAAGTTAGGACTTTTTCAGGTTCCCTAATTTCATCTCAAAGAGGCGATCATGAGAAAATATTTATAACTCTCTCTCTAAGCATCGAATTGGAATTCTCTAAAAAGTAGCCACAAGTACACAGACTGTAGTTTTTTTCAAATCAATTTCAAAGCCAAAGAAGGAAACAATGACATGTGGAAAGTCGTACAATTTCGCTCTACTGAACCAATCCATAATTAGGTCATTGTGGGATATTGGGCATAACTTTGCCTTGAAGAATCCAAATCAGGTAATACCTGTGGAATTTGAAAGAAGATTCAGAGGGCTACCGTAGGGCCAAATTTCAGCTATTAATGATCCTTAATCACATAGATAATTCAGTTTCAATATCGAGCTCCTCAAAATAAAGAAAAAGGTGTGTATTTGTTTTTTAAAATTGCATAACGTTTATTTGAAAAAGTAGTTTGAAGTGATTCCAAGGGCATATTGAAATTTTTTTATCAATATTGGGTTCTATAATGCCTCCAAACAATAATTCCATACCCATTAAGCCATCAAAAATCTATACTATGACGCATGAAGAGGAAGAATTGCAGTATGAGATATCAAAATTACGGTACCAAGTGCAACAAATTTCAATCTTATGAAGAGCAACTGAAGATGACATAGATGGTTTAAAAGTAGAAATGGAGGCTAAGTTGGATGGTTTGAAGGATCAAATAATAGCTAATGTGGATGATAAATTAGTGGAAGATGACATCGAGCATCAACAACAAGTTCTCCAACTCTCAAAGGATAGCCTAACTTTGGTACAAAATCTAATGAAACAACAGGAAGATCAACATCACATCGAATGAAGTTCTGAAGCAGTCACAGAAACAAGAACTCGACAAGTACGATCAATTTTAGAGTACCTCAACAAGCGGAATAACTTTCCTGTAGAACATTCCACATGGGAGGATGAGAATTTTATATAGAAGCATCAAGAAATAATCAAACATTGAGGACAACACTTGTTTGAAGGAGAGGGGCATGTTAAGTCCTTATATTACTAGTGTACTCCCTTATTATGTTAGTGTAGCCCCTTTATTGTTATTTCTGTACCCCTGTAACCCACATATTGATATTATTGTGCCCTTAAATTATTATTATTGGGTCGGCTAGGATTACATTGTGGCCCCACTAGGGTTACATTATGGCCCCATGGACTCCTATATATAGAAAGGAGGTTTTGTCATTTGTATAATTCAAGAATTATTCATTCATGTAATGCATTGGAGTTTGCCCCCTCGAAGTGGCTTATATCTAAGGCGTTGATATCTCTTTTCTTCTATTTTTGAAGCTGGTTTCATAATAGAGATCTATCATCTTCAACATAAATATGTTTGTTGTTATAATCATTTAAATAAGAAAACATGGCTTCATTTTTGGCCATGTGGTAAGAGGCTCTAGAATCTATGAACCACTCATGAGAATGAGAAGAATAAGATACATTTAATGCATAACCAAATGCTTGACAACTACAAGCAGAAAGTGCCATTCCTAAAGATGAAAGTGAAGAGTTCTCCAAATTGATGTTGTGCTTCTTCATTGTTGCTTCTAAGGCTTCCATATTATTAAAAAATTTGGACTCTATATGGCCATCACGATTACAAAAGTTGCAATGTCTATCAGCCTTCTTCCCTTTTTTTTATTTTCCTTATAATTTTGGTGAGTTTCTTTTTCAGTTTGCGGCTGAAATTTCTTAGGACCCTTGTTTGGTTTAGGACCATATTTTTTAGGATGCTTCTTCTTGGGATTATTTTGATATGGTTGTTGTTGGGATACTAAGGCTTTCTTAGAAGCATTTCCAGAAGTGATAAGACCAAGGTGTAAGAGCTTTTCTTGTTCTCTTATCAAAGAATCACAAAAGGCATCAAAAGAGGGGTTCTTGTAGGCAGTTCCTGAAGAAATTATGGCTTCTCTAGTGGAATAGAAGGTGGAAACAAATATAGAGTATGCAGGGCCAAGCTTAGCAAGAATGAAATAGATGAGGCTATCATCTTCTTTTTTGACCTTACAACCTTTTAAAAGAAATCTAAGGGCCTTGAATTTGGACAAAACATCTTCAATAGAGGAGAAATTATTGGGGTCCAAACTAAGCAACTCATTTTCAAGCTGGTAGGCCCTGTTTTGATTTTGAATGGAAAAAAACAGTATTTAGCGTCTTCAGGGCTTCATCAGGGGTGTCAATGTTAAGGATATGAAATCGAAGATCTTAAGCAATGGACATTCCTATCAACCCTCGTGCTTGATCTTGTTTAGTTTCTTGTCTTGTGGCTATTCTATAAATCCCTTTACTTCTAAGTAAATCTACCATGTGAGGTAGCCATTGGAAATAATTGGTGTTGTTAAGAATAACCGGGCATGCACTTTCCATTTTTTTTAAAATATTGAAGCTGAAAAGAGCTAAAAATAACTGCTCCAATGGAAATATCTCAAAAAATTGGGCCGATTAAAAAAAAACGGCTCGAAAAACAGCTTCTGGATGAAGAATTTATGTGTTTTTAAAAAAAAGGAGTTGTATAAGTCGAATAGTTACGGGAACGGTTTGAAATTTGATGATGAAGTTCTACTTTTCAAAAAAATATCCTGCCCCTTTAACAAAAACTTTTTAGAAAAAGGAGCTTGAGAAAGAGACTTGAACCTAAGACCTATATTCTCATAAACTAACTTCTCAACAAGTGAGCTCGTAAAAGGATTCTATAATTGCTTGAAAAGAGGAAGGGTTTTTTTTTTTTAGTCTTCGGTGTGCATGCTTTTTCCTACACAAAAAACACAAAAATACGAGCAAAAAAAAAACCAAATGCAAGCCTTATGGAAAAACCTTATATTTTTGGTTAGCCTTACCGACAACTATCTAATTTTTCACTATTTCTAATTTCCCGAGATCACACAAAGACGCAAGGAAAGAGCATACATAGGAAAAAAAAATCTCGCCTTCCCGATTCTGATTTGCTAAGATTGCACACAATGCAGAGAAAAGAGCATACACAAAGAAGAGGGTATAGATCTGGCAATAAAAAATATAAACCGAAAATAAACACAGGGAACCGAAATAAACAAAATGATTAATAAATATAACTGCAAAACAAATACTTTATACCTCCAGATCTAAAATGACATAACTTGGGCAGCCAGAAACATTTTTGCATGAAACGAAAAGGGTTCCTCACTATAATAGACACTCCAGGAAAAATAGATCAGTTCTCCAGGCCCAAAAAAGTTCCGAAAGAGTAGATCTAGAAAACGGAAGTTGCATGCAGTCAAACCGGCTTCGGATTTGGATCAACAATGGATGCGGCCCTCAAAATAGATCCAATACCATGTAGGAATTTATAGGGTAAGTTCCTTAGATCAAAAACCAAAGGTCACCGCTCACAAATAGATCACAAATTAGTACACCAATATATCACGTGGTTAAAACCCTCGAAGAGGGAAATAGTCTACAGCCTAAGCCAACTCGACCACTTCAGGAAATTTATTAATATAAAAAGAAAAGTTACATATTTTTCTCTCATAAATGTTTACCATACAAATGACCCTCCATGCTATTTAAATAGAGATCATGGACCAATCGAGTGTTAAGCCACGGATCAAGTGTCGTTAATAACGAGGAGAGAGTGAACCGTCAGATCACTACAAATCGTGACCATCGGATTATGAGTTACAAATGTACATAGTAAAGAAACACACTTTACCTAACTCTACACTAGACCAATTTATACTTAACCATTTCCTATGTGTCGTAATATCCTAACATCCCCCCTTAAGAACAAATTGGGATAGGATTGAAGTATTTACAAAGGTGACACAAAAGGAGCATATTTCCTATGTGTCGAAATATCCTAACAGAAGTCATCATGAAATTGAATCATTGTTATGAGGAGTCGAAGAAAAAATCTAAGCCTAAGCGTGATTTGAAGGGGAATGATAAAGCTAAAGGGAAGTGGCCACCAAAGCGAGAAATACCTTAGGATGCAGGGGGGAAAGAGAATGTGGCTCCTTATAATAAGTCTAATGCAATAGATAAGGGACATGGATCTCAACTTGGAGAGAAATAAAATAGAGGTAGTGGTAGAAAACCATTGCAGTGTTGGATTTGTGGCAAATATAATCACAAGAAGGATTGCCCATTAGACTAGGATGGTAGACCTCATATCTATAATTCTCAGGAGGTGCAATTGGTTAGAGATGTTGGTCATAGTATTCCCTAGATTTATGTAGTAGTGGACAACATATAGGATGACCACTAGGAATCCATTATTGAGATGGAAAGTTAGATTTGTGATCAAGTTGTTTATATTTTTATTGATCCTCTATCTAATTATAGTTATATCAGTCCTGGCCTAGTGGATAAGTGTTGCTTGAGAGAAGAAGCAGCATGCAGAATATTGGTTGGTGTTGTTAGCTACAGGGACCAAGAAAGGAGTTCATCATTTGGAGAGAGATTGTGCATTCAAGAAGAATCATATGCCTACATCAAAGCAGATAAATGTGCTTCCTTTGGGATCATACAGTATGCTTTTGGGCATGGACTAGTTGTTCATCCAAAAGACTAAATTGGATTGTTATGGAAAGGCTATTGAGTTCCTGGATGATAATGGAGAAAAGATAATCTTTCAGGGAAAGAATAACCCTACATCAGTGAGGATGGTTACAATTATGCAGGCTAAGTGTAGTTGTAGGAAGGGGTGTGTATTTTTTGCATTGCATATTTCCAGTGACAAAGGTAAATATTTTGAGGATGTAGAAGTCCTCAGGAGGTACCTTGTCTTACGATAGTTTCAGGATGTATTTCCTGTAAATATTCCATGGTTACCACCTCATAGGGAAGTGGATTTCTCTATTGAGTTGGTACCAGGAAAAGCACAAAAATCAAAGGTATCGTACAAGATGAGCACTCTGGAGTTGGTGGAACTAAATTTGTAGCTTAATGCTTAAGGAAATTATTGATAAGGGATACATTAGGCCAAGTGTATCACCTTGGGGTGCACCAATATTTTTTGTAAAGAAGAAGGATGATACTCTCAAATTTTGCATTGATTACAGGCATTTGAACATGTGAATATCAAGAATACGTATCTATTTTCGAATATTGATAACTTGTTTGATTAGTAAAAGGAGTAGCTTTTTTCTCAAAGGTTGATTTGAGATTAAGGTATCATCAGGTGTGCATTAAAGAAGAAGACATTTAACACCATGTATGGGAATTATAAGTTTGTGGTGGTTCCATTTGGTCTTTCTAATGCTCCAACTACTTTCATGTGCTTTAAGAATAACTTGTTACATCCTTACTTTGAAAATTTTATGATAGTGTTCATTGGTGATATATTGATATATTCTAAGAATGAGGAGGAGCATGTAGAGGAATTGGCAACAATGTTGAGATTGCTGAGAGAGCATCAATTGTATGCCAAGCTCAGCAAGTGCAGTTTCTTTTAGACATAAGTTCATTACTTGGGACATGTTGTTTCCAAGGAAGGGATAACAATGGATTAATAAAATATTAGATTTTTCATGGAGTGGCCTACTCCTAGGAATGTGGATGAGGTGAGATCATTCATGGGACTAGCAGGTTACTATAAGAGGTTCATCAGGAACTTGTCAAGGATTTCCTATCCCATTACATCATTGTAGAGAAAATGAAAGAGGTTTGAATTGATAGAGGAATGTGGAATCAGTTTTGAGAAGTTGAAGAAAATTATTACAAATGCTTCGATCTTGAAGATTGGCAATCCTGACAAAGAATTTGTAGTTTGTAGAGATGATTTCAAGAGAGGACTTAGTGGGGTCTTGATGCAAGAAGGACAGGTGGTCTGTTATGAGTCAAGGAAACTGAATGATCACAAGTAGAACTAGGTGACTCATGATCTCGAGTTGGAAACTATTATTCATGCCTTGAAGATGTGGGGGTTTATCTTCTTGACAAGAATTTTATTTTGATGAGTGATCATAGTGGACCGAGGTACTTGTTTGACCAACCCAATCTGAATGCCAGAAAAGATAGATGGTTGGCTACCGTAACTGAGTTTAATTTTGAGATCAAGCACATCAAAGGAAAGGAGAAAAGGGTTTTAGATGATCTTAGTAGGAGAGTGCAGGTAAATAATATTGCAACTGTGAGTTCTTATGGGATAGACTTGCAGAATCGAGTCTTTCCAGAAGGGAAACATGATGACAGGTACCAACACCTAAATAACAAGTTGCAAAAGGGTGAAGGTGATAGGGATGAGGAGTATCACCTCACAATAGATGGCTTGGTCAGATTCAAAAATAATATTTATGTGTCAGATGGAAGTGAGTTGAAGAATATTATCCTGAGGGAGTTTCATGTCAAGCTATATTTAGGCCGAACTTGAAGAAATAGGTAGTTGAGTTTTTTGCTAGATGTTTGGAGTGTCAGTAGGTGAAATATAAATGTAAACATCCAATTGATTTGTTGTAGCCGATTCCAATTCTATAATGGAAATGGGAGATCATTTCCATGGACTTCATTATAGGTTTTCTGAGGACATCGAAGCAACATGATTCCATGATGGTTGTGGTTGATAGGCTGAGCAAGGTAGCTCACTTTGTTGCAGTGAATTCTACGAATTTATCTAGTGAGGTAGCTCAGATATTTTCATCGGGGAGATACTCAGGTTGCATGGTGTTCCCAAGAATATCATATAAGACAAAGATTTAAAATTCACTTCCATGTTTTGGAAGGAGTTGCTTGTAGGCTTGGGGACAGAGTTGGCTTTCAGTACAACTTATCATCCACACACAGATGGGTAGACAAAGAGGTTCAACATGATTTTGGAGGATATGCTGAGGATGTATGTCATGTATCAACAGAGGAGGTGGGATTACCTTCCATTGGTATAGTTTTCTTATAATAATGGGTATCAAGAGACTTTGAGGATGAGTCCATTTGAGGCTCTTTATGGATATATTTTAATACTCATATAAGCTGGAGTGATCCAGTGAATAGGGCATTGATTGGAACATACATTTTGCAGAGATGGAACAAGAAATGTAGGTGTTGTGTCCTTTGTTTTGAGAGCCAATTTTTGACATGTTTGAAGGATGACCACATTTTTACTAGAGGTAACCGTTGGGAAGTAGTAGAGGATACATCGCGGGAAGGAGAAGAAACCCGTCAAAGAATAGCAGTTGCAGAGGAATAACCAAAGAAATCAGGATGCAAGAAGTCACAATCGAGCTAAAAGGGACACTCAGAGCCGAGGAAGAAAACATAACTAAGAAACAGAGGCACTCGAAAAAGGAAAAAGGTGGAGCATCCAAGGGAGAAGTAGTAGTCCAAGCATGTGTATGGTTTAAGAAGGCCGAGGGAAAAATTCAAAGGAAGGAGAGAGGAAATGAGGATACCGAAATGTTGTTGTGGAGCCTTTCGAGACCACACTTCTCTATATCATCTTACTTATGTATTGTTCTATCATGCTAGTTTTATGTTATGTCAATGAGGCCTTCAAGTCATATGTACTATTATAATATTGTGGAAATTAATAGAAGAAAGAGTTCCTAGAATATATGAGAACTTTTGTGTATTAATTTATGCGATGTTTTAATTTTTTTTAATATGATTTTGCATGTGAATTATACGTTCTCACTGAATGCTTGAGTTGTTATGATTGGATTTATAAATTTTCTAGTTCTGGGTTTATTGGGTACTGATAACCTCCATGCGGTTCATCCTGATACCATATTCCAACCCCTTAAATAACTAAGGTCGTGACACACCTCGGGTGAGACACATTATTCTTCTTGAATAAGGTGAAAATACTAGGATTGTGCTAAACTACAACGAAGCCTTTGTTGGCCCCTGTGCTTGAACCTAGGGTCTCAACCCATTCATTATTTTTCTTCCAATAGTAGGTTATTAAGAGGAATTTTAAGACAATATAGGACATATAGAAGCGTTATGCAAATAACCATAGGTTATTAAAGGATTTTCAATTTGGGGAGCATGCATACTTGTGAATCAAACCAAAGAGGAGCTCCTTAATGATCAGATCATGTGCCAGGTTGGCACCTCGGTATTGCAAGCCTTTTGAGATCCTTGAGAGGATTGAACCAATGGCCTACAAAATTTCACTACTGTCAACAGTGAAGTTCCATGATGTTTTCCATGTTTCATTTATTAAGAGATATTTTCAAGATGTTGATAATGTGATTGATTGATATGTATTGTAGGTGGAACTAGAGGGAGAGTTCCATCCAGATCCATATTTCATTATGCATTGGAAACAACGCATGCTCCTGAACCGAGAAATAGAGTAAGTTAAAGTGTAGTGGAAGCACTTCGGGCTGAATGAAGCTACATGGGAGATGGTTGATCAGATGCAGGATATGTATCCTTTATTGTTTTTCAGTTCAGGAATTTTTTTTTTGGTATATGTACATATTTATGTATGATTTATTTTGTAAATATTGCAATTACGTCATTGTAAATACTACTCGAGCTATGTTATAAATCTCCACGGGTAGTATTTTTTAGTTTTCAACGGTTTTGTTGGTCATAGGTGTCATAGAACACCGAGGACAGTGTTCCCCCAAGGGGGAGAGGTTTGTAAAAACCTTGGTTTAAATTTTCATTTAATAAAGGATAGTAAAGGAAAAAAATAAGACCAAGGTCATGGGCCATGTATTCCAAGCTTAATGTTGGGCAAGCACTATAGTGGGCATCACTTATGGTTCATTATGGCTAAGGAAGTTGGCAAAGGCATTGGAAAAGGAAAAGAGGATTTAATTGGCATTTAATTATGAAAATAAGGAAAAATAAGATAAAAGGGAGATGAAGAGACAAAAATTTGCATGTGGAGAAAATTAGAGGAAAATCAAGAAAAAAGGGAGATCAATGATAAAAATGCATCAAAAAAACAATTCACAACTATTGTTGGTTTTGATTTTGTTAGTTCTAGTTGTGGATCTCTTACACTCTTGCACACTTAGAGAATTCTTGGAGCCCTTGAGCATTCACTTGTTTTTGGAAATATGAAAGCAAGAAAGCAAGCAAAGGAAGGAAAATGGCAAGAAAAAAAAAAGCAAAGAGAAAGCAAAGAAGGGTGGATCAACAACTTCAACAAGGGGATTTTCTAGGCAACAGATTGCATGTGTAATTTCCTAGCTTGGTTGTGAATGCTTGGTAAATGAATTTGTATATTTTTTTCATTTTCTAACATTGGCACAAGTTTTTCCTGGTTTGACAATGATTTTAGTCTTGCCTTTCCATTTCTTGGATAACCAAGGTGTGATGGGATTCATTATTGGTTAATCTTTGGATTTCCGAAAGGTTTTAGATTTGGGTGAGGTGGTCTCAGGAAATTTTCTAAGGGTTGGGGGTGTATATTGTTTTCTCCGTGAAGTCGTCGACATGTGGGTGGATACATGAAAATTCCTCAAGGGATGGTTAAGGAATTCTAATGGATCCAAGCTTGGTTTGGTTTTGTGATCTCAGGACTAGTTTAGGTGAGATCACAGTAGCATGAGGGTGGAGGTGAATTAACCTTCAGAGTCCCTAGTCATTTATGTCTTGGTTTATCCCATGAGATTCAACCTTCATTCTTGGAATATGGCATGAGGGTGATTGGATGAAATAAATAATTGGTTCAACCCAATATATGGTCGAGTGGTACGTGGAAGTCCCTGACTTGGTTAGTTTTTACATATGTTAATACAAGCTATTTTACACTTATGATTTATGAGCACATGTACTGGTTATCTAGTGACCTTATCAATATTCTGTCATGATTCCTATTCTGGTTATATGTTGGTTATTAGCATGGTTCTATGATGTGCTCTAGCTATGACTCTTGTTCATGATTTGATAAGTATTTGAATGGTTAATGAATGCATGGGATAACAAGTGTTATTGCAACTACTTAGAGATGGTATAAAACCTTCTTGGTGATTCTAAGATGAGTAATAACCATTTATCATCATATATGCATTCATGACTTGTAACTCATATGTTTACCATGCATTTGAAGAATTGTATGTTGAGTACTAGGCTTGCTTTGGTTGAAAACTTGGTCAAGGTTTGGGTGATTAGTATTATCATATGTATTTTCATGATCCTAGAAGGTTACAAGAAATTTTGTGTAGTGGTCTGGAGACTAGCCTAGAAAAGTGGCTCAGATCTCTGAACCATAGGCACAAAATTGAATGATTTTGGCCATGACAGCATGGAAGGAAGCCTATGCATGCGGTTGGAGGCCTATAACTGCACCCATGCCTTGGTGTGCATGAGGTTGGGGTTAAGGTGCTAGGTCAGTGAAAAAAGGTTCTAGCTCAGGGATTGGTCACCTGGGGTGGTTGTTTAGATCCTGAGTGGTCTATAGCCCTAAGGAATGTCATTCAAGTCTTCAATTTGTAAGCCTTACTTCATTAATTGAAACTTGGAGTTTCAGTCATGTCATAGTAGTGCTCATCTCATATTTACCCTGGTAGACCAGATAGAGTGGGTAAATGTGTGAGGAGTTGTTTACATAATTATTGCATTAACTGTTAGTTTTTTTTCACATTTTATTTTATTTTATTTTGAAACTATATTTGTAGGATTTTACTTCTTTTAAACTAGTTTTACTTTTGTACATATTTTGTTTATGTTTTGTTTCAATAAATTTGTATTGGCTACAATGTGACTAATGTTTAAAGATATCTTATTCAATATGTACATAATTTCATATCCCATATCATTAATTAAGATTTTAATTTCATAAGATAAATGCATAAGCAACAATTAAACTAAACAATGATCAATTAATATTTGAAATATGCCTCTACTTATTTGTTCAATCATTAAGCATTCAAATATTTGACTTTATATAAGAGAAGGTTTAACATTTATATTCTTCTTGGACAAAGGGCATTGTGGTAAATTATTTTATTTAATTTTTAAGTTAAATGCATTTGAGGCTCTACAGTACTCTAAGGTCAAAACATTAGAGCACCGATTAGTTCGTTACTTTTGTAAATATTTTGGCATTTAGGGTTAGCATAGTTAGTTAGTGTTTTGTTTCTTTTGTCAAGGTTGTGAGTTGCATGATTGTTCCTAGCTAGCTATATTTCCTTTGATAAGTGAGAGGGTTGAGTTGCACCACTCTTGGGGTGGATTAAACCCCTACTTATGTGGATATAAACCGATAGCATTTATGTTACTTCTTGTTAGCCACCGAGAAGTTCAAGATGTTGATGTAGTGTTGGAGTGACACTTTAATTACAAAACATCAGCAATATGGAACATAAGTAGAAAGGTAATTTTATGACATGTTAGGTGGAAACACGAATGTGCAGAAAATTTCTCATGCGAAGGATAGAATGTGTAGGAATAATGGATATATGGAACGACTATATGTGTCTGAAAATGATGCGTGAGAGACTATATGTGTGCAGAATGGTTGATGAATCATTTTGCACACAAGGAAAAAATAATAAGTATTAGAATATGGAAATCATTGTGCAAGTGCAGAAGTGTCTTGAGATGTGAAAAGAGGTAAAGTATGTTTGCACATTTCACTTGAAAAAAGACTAAGTGAGGAAAAAATTGTGAATGGGAAAAATACTATAGGAATGCAAAAATAAATCAACACATATATATAAGTAGTTGAATTTAATTTTATTCAATTTGATTTGAAACTTTCAATTATTTGTGGGATATAGACCTTTCAATATCTGCCTTTTCCTTATTGGGTTAGTCACATGGATTGTTTTAAAGCTTCCTTTGTGGTCATGATATTTTCATTCAAAGTTTTTTTTCCCTAGTCCCTTATTATCTTAATTAAGAAACTTCTCCATTATTTAATGCATGGGAGTTTACTATAATTGTAGTTATTTAATGACATTCAAATCAATTTTTTCTCTCTAAGAAGCCATGAATAGGGAAATTTAATTTGTTAAATACATCTAATATTTTCACTTAGCTCAAATGGATACCATAAGAATATACATGCAACAAGAATGAACTTCATTGGAGAGACTTGAACCCTCATAGGGTGATAACCTCACCCTTCTTTCCCCAACCTGGCAAGCCAATGCTAAGAACTTTCAAAATATTTGGATTTTAAAGAGTTTCATTATCTATTTTCATGTCCTTCTTCACTAATGTGTAACTTGATCTAGCATGATAAAATTCACATTGTTTGAAAGAAAGCTTCCCCATGAATACCTTGATCAATTTCATTAGTGTTGATCAACCACACACACTCTACCTAGAGCTCATTCATATTTCGCACAATAGTCAATAGCAAACTTAGGAATATAGCTATGTAATTTATTTTTATATCCAAGTTGTTATTAATGAGGCCATAAATCAAAATTTCAATCCTTAGTAATGTTAATGCACATCCACAAAATAGTCTCATTCACTTCTCTTATTTCAACTCACAAAATACATGATCAAATTATAGGCACGTGATTTTTCCTTTAGTAGGCTTGAAGTTTACAACATATGAAGATCATGCATGTTACATATAATCATTGTAACTTCATAAGGAAAAAGAATAGTTAGAAAATATGTAATATGATATACACAAATATTTATTCTTTGTTGTACAATTTTTTTGTTAAATGTGACATGGATTAGGAAATGACATAGAAAGGTAGTTCAATGTTATTACCATAAACATTGATAGAATCAATAGATAGGTTTTCCCATGGGGCATAGAGTAGACAATGACAAGGTGTTCTATTAAGGCACTATATGGTGTAAACGAAACTCAATGGGAAAAAATACATCAATGCTAAGGGTTGTTGTGGCTCAGGCAGGGTGCCTAGGCGATTTTGACGGCTTAAATTCCCTTGGGTCGTAGATACTCAAGCCATAGGTTAGTCATGCCAGCCATCTCAGGACTCACATAAAATAACAAAAAAATGGATTCAATAGATATGTTGACTTCTTCTCCCTTTGAGTGGGATATTATTTTTGTAGAGTGTAAGCATATCAATCTCGATTTCTCCCGTTTCAAATGGAAATTTTGACTCTTATCAGTCAACCTCACTTGAAAATGTTCTTAACCACTACCATGTTATTCCCACCTCCTTTTCCACTAGAGCCAACCACAATCATATTTTTTATGTATGCTTGAAACCCAATAAACAAAAATTATTAATCATGTCATAAATAAACATTTCAATCCTTAGTGATGTCAACACACATCCAGAAAATAGTCTCATTCACTTTTCTTATGCCAACCTTACAAAATGCATGATTAAATCATAGGCACATGATTTTTCCTTTAGTAGGTTTGATGTTTACAACATATGAAGATCATGCATGTTACATATAATCATTGTAACTTCATAAGGAAAAGGAATAGATAGAATATCTAGAATATGATACAAAAAAATATTTATTCCTTGTTACACAATTGTTGTGTTGAATGTAACATGTTTAGGAAATGGCCTAGAAAGGTAGTTCACTGCTATTCCCACCAACACTAATGGATTGAATAAACAAGTTTCCCACGGGGTGTAGAGAAAACATTGGTAGGGTGTTTTGTTAATGGTGTAAAAGTCATTGTTAGAAATTCCATGGAAAAAATCCAACCATGCTAGGGATTGGTGTGGCTTAGGCCGAGTGTGATCTTCGGGTGATTTTGATGACTTATGTGTCGCTAAGTCACAGCTACTCAAGCCATAGGTTAGTCGTGCCAATCATCTCAATAATCACATAAACTAGCAAACAAAAGAAATGGATTCAATAGATAGGTTTACTTGTTCTCCCTTTGAGTGGGACATTATTTTTGTAGACTATAAACGTGTAACTTGAGAATGTTCTTAACCACTACAATGTTTGTCCCACCTCATTTTTCACTAGTTCCATTCACAATCATATTTTGTATATATGATTGAAACTCAAGAATGAGACCACCTCCTTTTCCACTAGTGCTATCCACAATCATATTTTGTATATATGATTGAAACCTAAGAATGAGACTTCAGTCACAATTACTCCACTAATTTGATGATGAGCTCCTTCTTCAATAACAATTTTGGAGTATAAATAGCACAAATTCAATCATGCTTTGTCCCATTTATAATAAATGTTTTTTTTGCATTTTTTTATGGTAGATGGAGGAATCAGTAACATAATGGTTCTGGTACTCACTTGACACAGGGTTGATACTCGTCTGCTGCCATTGTAACCCCAGGTGCAACCGCCCTTCCCCAAGAATGGGGCACGAGCAAAGCGAGGATTAAACCTATGATCCACATAATGACATGAACGCCTTTGTAACCCCAAGTACAACCACCCTTCCCCAAGAACGGAACACGAGCAAGAAAAGAGAGGATTAAACCTTTACGACACTAACGCCTTAGCAACACGTTCTTTGGCCAAAAAGTTGCAACCAAAAGAATAATTATGTCGGAGGCGTTTTCTTTATGAGATTGGGTGAGAAAACATTTTTCACATCACCCAATTAGAGAGATTTCTTGTCACCCTTCTGACGAATTATATTCTGACATGTGTTGAAGTTTTTTTTATTTTTAAATTATTTCTTTGTCGGATTGCTCAAAATTCCATGTTGAGATTTTCGTACCATACCAGCGAATAATCACTTGGATGGAAAATATTAAATGAACCACGTGATGAGCATATACGTATATTTCAAAAGTGCATGAATTGCATACTTTTACTATCAAGTTGAAACAATATGGCATGTATGACTGAGTCAAATCAATGTGATTCCAAAAGTTTGAATCTAAAAATTCATTATATCAACAACCAATTTGTCACTCTCTGCCATAAAATTGCGGACAATTTAATATGTACTTTTATGATAGACTGCTGAAAATCTTGAAAGGTGATTCACTTTCTAATTTTGGTCACAACCGTGCCACTTCAGAAATTCGAACGACTATCTTGTTTTTAATCATAGCATTAGGATTTTAGCATCACATAATATTATATTCAGATAATTAATTTTATTAATAAATTAATAAAATGAATTTAGTTTTTAAGGGTAGTTCAATGAGTGATGGCTATATTAGAAGAGATTATAAGTTGTAATTTTATTTTTAATCTCCAAGTTGGCTGTAGCTATTTTTTATTTGTAAAATATTTTTTTATTGACTATCCATCGATGCTTTAGTTTCCCATCATGACGTGAACATATATGTAAATTTTCTTAATATCTTTAATTCTTAATCGTGTGGTTATACACGTTTGCAATCTCGTCGAGCATAGAGATTTTAGTCGCTATCTTGGTTTTAATCATAACATTAGGTTTTTCGCATCACACAATTTTATATTCAAATAATTAATTCTATTAATAAATTAATAAAATGAATTTAGTTTTTAAGGGTAGTTCAATAAGTGATGGCTATATTAGAAGAGGTTATAAGTTGTAATTTTATTTTTAATATTCAAGTTGGCTGTAGCTATTTTTTATTTGTAAAATATATGTTCATTGACTATCCATCGATGTTTTAGTTTGCCATCGTGATGTGAACATATATATAAATTTTCGTAATATCTGTAATTCTTCATCGTGTGGCTATACACGTTTGCATCTCGTCGAGCATAGAGATCAGGAGACAATGCATCAAGAATTTTATTAATGCAAGAGTCCAATGAAGATTTCATTGGACTGAATATGTAACTTATATGTATAGTAATATTAAAGTAGAATTATTTTAACATCAAGTTAGGGTATCATTGACGAATAAATATATGAAAATGTGATATGAATATGTTTATAAGTTAAGGGATTCTAACTCCCAAGTGATATTTCCATGGTAGCTTTGTGATCAAGGTTCTAACTAGGTAACTTTAGGTACTCCATTAGCACCTTTATGTTAATGTTGTGACAAAGAATCAATATATGTGAATGTGAATGATTCCACGACACTGTATCTTTTAATAAAAATGTTGATATGGCATTATGATAAGGACACTTAGCCCTTAGGTGCTACAACTTAGCACCACGTAACAAGGGTCTATGATTAGGAGCCAATATATTGAGAAAAAGATAGAGCATACCTTACAAAATGTCTCAATATGTGGAAGGTTAGTAGAAAAAATGTCAAATGTTGGAAAAATATATGTCACATTAAATTATGAGGATGGCACAAAAACCAAAAGAAATCAACGATTTGACTTTATAATTAAATTTGACAACTTCCAGCGATTTTCGAACAAACTTTGTGCCTTAGATAGTAGAATGTGCATCAAACCTTATGCTTCTAATCTCAAGCTCCAAATTTCCTTATCACCTACTAACTGCTCCTTTATTTGGTTCCTTCAAACTATTCTTCTTCTTGAACCTCAAATCATATTTTTTCACATTGTTACCATCTAAAAATGCACTTACAAACCATACTATTTATATAGCATCAACATTCAAATGCACTCACAAACCATACTATTTGTATAGCATCAAAATTCAAATGACCGCCCCTAGAGTTCACTAGGCCAACAAGAAAGATTGACAGGCTAGAATATAGAAAACGTCTCCCGTAACATACCCCTACTATACCAAACCCTAACTAAGGGTTAGAAAGAGGCATTCACTATGCTAAACCATTCTCCATGGTCTAGTTATGGAAATGGGGTTTGACTTTTTCACCTTTTGTTTACTCTTCTCAAAACTAAAAACAAATGATACCGTCACGTTAGTCTAGCCAAGAAGATTTAGATGATATATTATTATGCCTCAATTGGGATTTGAGTTCACAAATTGTAAACTCATGGATGGAATTCGACAAAATGAAAATGGTTGATATGGCATGATTCCATTGTTGGGTTTACTATTTTCATTATTCTTTTTTTCTTGATTGTATTTTCACTAAACATTACATTTTTTTTTATTCCATGAAATTTAGGGGATATTCATTCCTTTATGAGAATGTTCGTTGGAAAATTAGAGAAAGTGAATGACCCTTAGATTTCGAATTTAAGGTTTCTTGAAAAAATTATTTTCCTTAAAACATTTAGTAAATTTAAATTTTCTTTCTTTATATTATATTAGTGTTTTTATTTAAATTAATTTTTCCATTAAATTTATATTAAAATCTTACTTTCCTTTTTAATTATTTTAATATATTAAAATAACAAATAATTTTGGTTTTATATAGTTTATGTTTACATTGCTCTAAATTTATCTACAATTTTATTGAAACTGCACCCAATGTTCAATCCTATTTTTTACTGTGCTGAAACCCCAAACCCAATGTTCTATCCTAGTTTTAACTGTGTTAAAAAAATATCCCATGTATAACATAAACTAATACACTGAGTAGTGATATAATAATTGAATGAATTATACTTCACAATTTTACTGTAACTATTCAAACAATATATTTACCCTTTCTATAAAACTGATCTTGAATGAAATTAGTTCAGATAAATACTTGAACCATTTATTTACGTTTTAATCATTTTAAAAAATATAAGTTAGAATTATAAGATTTTTCTTTATTTAGTTACTTTATTTTTTTGTAAAATTAATATAATTTACTTTACTTATATGAATATTAATTTTTTTTACTTATGGTTAAGAGCGATAGTGAAATAATTTTACTTCTCTTTCACATCAAAAATGTTTATGTTTGCTCTTCTCTCCTTGATTCCATTTGTGTTGTGTTTAGTTATTTTCTTCTAGTAGTAGAAGAATGACAATATCAAGGTGTGGTTGTCTTGATATTTGTTTTTTTTTCTGAAATTTATTTAATGTTATTTTTAAAAAACTTAAATAAATTAAACTTATTTGGCACGTATATTGATTCCCATTGTTGTGAGAGATTTATTTAACCCCTTGCTATATTTTTTAACAAATATAGAAACCCAAATTTTGTTAGTATTTTACTGTCAATCTATTTCACTTCTTTGTTACTTTCTACATTCCTTGACTCCTTCTTCGAGTGTTCCTTTGCACCTTTTGATGCAATTGCTAATACATATTATTTATAAAAAAAAATTAATATTCAAAATTAAAATTGGAAAATGATTTGCTTCATGACTCTACAAAATTCAAATAAATTTAAAAACATAATAATAATAATTTAAAAAAAAAAAAAAAATATATATATATATATATATATATATATATATATATATATATATATATTTATATTTCTCTTAAGATAAAATTATATAAAAATATAATATTGAATTTCAACTCAAACAACTAAAACAAAACTCAAATGATTGAATTTATATAGACTGAACAAAATTCCAATAATAGCCGGAATTTCAGGTCTCCACTCTGCTCATTTCTTTGTTTTCCCCCGTATTTGTAGTATTGAATTTCAGCTAAGTTCCGCAAAATTTTCGGATTCAAACGTTAACTCTTTTTTACGGGTCAATTCAAGAGCCCCTTTTTCCCTTTTTTTCAAATACATAGAATTGGAATTTTATATGAATTACACAAAATTCCCAAATATGTAGAATTAGATTTTTATATGAATTACAGTTAATTTCATTTAACTTTTGAAAGATTTTCGGCCCCTTTCTTCACTCCGTTATCTCCATTTTCCATTTCCCTGAATCTCTTTGTTGCATTACAATTTTCCAACTCAAATGATTTTATTTTTTTTCATAACGATGATATATTATAGGAGTTGTCTTCCAATGCAATAGAATAGTCTGGACTGCATTTTTTTTTGTCAGAATCAAGTAAATTTTTTTTTTCAAAAAATCAGATAGTTAGTGTTTGAATTGTATAACAGCAGTTCTTTTGCCGAAATTTGGTAAAAAAAAATTTGGTAATTAAAGTGCTTGAATTGCATTTTTTATAGTGAAAATAGATTCAACATCATCAAAAGTTCTTAGAACACCTAAAATACTAAAGTTTAACAACTGTATCTCAGATTTTTAAATATCTTTACAGAAATTTTTCATAATCTTACCAGAATTTCTAAATTATTCTATAAATTTTTTTAGCCTATAAAATTATATATATATAACTACTGTGGTATCGACTATCCTTTTATCTTTAGCCATTTTTTTGTTTTTTCCGCATTTACAGAATTGAAGGTCCACAATTTGCGGTTTCCTGTTCTTTTCTTCCCAATCAAGTTAATAAATTCATTTTTTTACTCTTGTATTTTTTTTCCCCAGATCTACAGCATTATATATATTGCAGAAGATTTCTTTGATATCTGGAATATTTTCCGATCCCATTTTTCTTCTCTTTTTTCCATTATATATACTGCGCATGATTTCCTTTGATATCTGGAATATTTTCCCGGGCCCATTTCTCTTCCCTTTTTCCAACTTTTATTTCGACTTCCTACTTTCTTTTTTTTCTCCGAAATCAAATCAATCAATCCATCCATTTCCTTCGCGGTCTGCACGATTAAATTTCTATCAATATCTCGAAGATTTTTCGGTCTCCATTCTCCTTTTCCGAGTCAAGATCAATAGCCCCATTTTTCTCTGATTTTTTTTTTTCCAAGTATGCACTAACATCATAATTTCACTGAAGTCCGAATGATTTAACATTTTGTACTTTCCCAATTTTCTCTGAATTTTCTCATTGCATTACAGTTTTCACATATGCCTACTGCTGCTGTGAATATAAATATATGGTGAATAACAACAAAACTCACAGCCTTTGCCTTTGAAAGAAGTTGGAGTAGTTGCTGTGAGAGAGAGAAATGGATCATAAATGTATTGTTGTGCTCATCGTGTTTGTGTGTTTTGTTTAACAGATGGGACGTGGATTCACTTCTGCTCAACGTCTTCCCTTCAATGGACAGAATATGATGGGGAACCCTCTTCTTCCATGGACGCGCTTCACACAATTTTCCACATTCAGTGTATCATTATTTCAAAGGAATAAATGCTTATATGGGTGTCCTTTCGATTCATGTAATGGAAATGAAAACCCATGAAGAGAAACTCAAAATAATAGTATCAGTGCCCATATTAAAATGAGATGGCTAGACCATCTAGATGACAGGATGTCATTAATGGCATTGGGGATTGGATTTGGGGAGTAGTTGGTGTGTTAATCTTTTGCAAGAGAGCCAAACTGTGGGCGTTGGGTCTACCCCCTAACAAACCACAACTCTTCTATGGAGTGTATAGATTCCCTACATAGGAATCCAAACAATGATTGTTGGCTCTATTATGTGATGGATTAAATGATCTTGTAAATGTTAAATGATATTTTTATGGTGTGTTATCTTCTCACATATAAAATTTTTAGCATGATCATTATCTATGATTGCATCTTCAAATTAGGCTTAATTTTATTTATAGTTCTTATTCATTTTCTATCACATTGAATTAATTTCCAATCAAATGACATAAATATTACATTATATAAAACAAATGTTGTCACTTATGTGGATGTTTTATTTTTTGAAAAATTGCAAATTGATATATGGGGTGGAAAAGTTAATTTCCTACTAAGGGATAAGGACTTACATAAATAAAATTTTGGTGGGTAGTAAACACTACTAAGTTTGCACATTTATACTTTTACTCCACGTTGAAGAAAACATAAATAATAATATGCTCCTGATAGGTATATTTGCTTCCATCTTGTTCCTATTCATATTTTATGCAAATACTTGCTTATATCATCGTGAGAAATAACTAATGGTAAATAGGTTATTTACCTGAGTATGAGCTATTTTCAGGGATGCTTAAATTATGGCTGGAAATAACTTATAGTAAATAGGTTATTTACGTGAGTATGAGCTATTTTCAAGGATGCTTAAATTATGGCAGAAAATAATTGATGGTATGATTATGAGCTATTTTCAAGGATTTTAATTGTAGGTGGTTTTTTTATGAAGTTTAACAATGAAAATTCATGGCACAAATATTTAAAAAATCATGGCATAAATATTGCAACTATATCAAAAATTTATAACAAAAAAATCTAAGGCAATTATCCACATGGCACAAAGGCTACAATAAGACATTCAAAGTTATGATCCATCAAATATTTGAAAAATAATTTTTTCAATAATATTAATAAATAAATATTTATTTTTCAAAGTTAAACAATATAACGTGCATAGGCAAATGCTAAATTAATAGTAGTGAATAGGTAAATCTATTGTTAAAATGATCATTTAACCTAATTATAAGTATATAATTATTTCTATTTATTTTTAAATAATTATAATTAAATATTTATAATTATAAATAAATAATTAATATTTAATCTAAATATAAATATATAACGCTTCTACTTATTTTTAAATAATTAAATATTTATAATTATAAAAAATATTTAATATTTAATCTAAATATAAATATATAACACTTTTACTTATTTTTAAATAATTGTAATTAAATATTAATTATTATCTTTCTTTTAAAAACATAAATTCAAAATTCTTATTATTATCTTAATATTATTATATTTATTTATTGAATTATGATAATTATAAATAAAGTTAAAACTTAAATGGTGTAATTGCAATGTTCCTCTCTTTTTCGTGGTTTTACATTATTTTTTTGTAATTTAAAATTTAAAGAAATAAGTGACATTATAATGGTGGATGTTTATGGATTATGATAAGTTATAAAACCTACAACTAGGATTATGGAAGCAGTTAAATCCGCAACTATCTTTCCTTACACTGTCTAACGAAACATGCTAACATGGATCTTTCGCAGCTAAACAATTAGTCTCTTCTTATCATCATGCTAACATGGATCTTTGATACTGGTATTAACATATGATACCATTGCCTTTTGTACTACTGTATTCGACAACCTCTTTGGATATGGATAAGAATTTTGCAAGATGTAAGTCAAAATTATAGTTGTTTGAATTCCATGTAACACCTAAGTGAAAGTAAATAGTTAATTTATTTTTATTACAATAATTTTTATTTAAATTTTATGATTGATATTGAGCTTTGAGAGTGACAAAGGTGACCAGTGAACATGGGAGTCTAAGAGTGAAAAATTATGTTACTAAAATGAATAAACAATTTGGAAACATATCAATCAATAAATAAGTCAATTATCACATGTGCCATGGTTCTAGTTCAAAATCCATGGTTGTCAGTGATAGTCAATAGTGTAGTACTGATCAGGAGCTCAAGTCCAAGCCATGGAAAAAGACTAAAAAATGAAAGTGCTCAGAATTGCTCCGAAACATATCGACTGGAAAGAGCTCGGCGATACGATCCCAACGCCGCAAACGGCACTCAAATCCGTTGCCGTATGGAGGAGATATTGCAGTTTGAATTTACCCAATAACTTTCAATTTTGAAAGAAAAGTTTTTTAATATTAAGTGTTGGAATAATTTTATTTTTTTTATTAAAGTTTAATGAATTAATTAAATTATATAGTTTTAATATTTTATATGATTTAATTAATCATATATTATATTAATTAATTATATATTTTAATAAATTTTAAAATTTAATTAAACTTTATTAAAATTATATTATTAAAATCCAACTTTATATTAAAAAACCAAAATCTAAATTCATTAAAACCCACAAGTCTAACGTATGTTAAAGTTCAAAGGTTAGTGAGCTGCTTTGGTATACGTGTAATTAAAGGGCACGTGGCTATTTCAAATGTGGTGGAGTCACATTTCAAAGCTTAAAGCTTAAAGGTTTAATACATGGTTTAAAGGTTTCACGTGGGCTGGTATATGTGTTTTAAAACACGTGCAATGGTTTGGAGCGGATTTAAAACAAACGGATAAGTTGACATTTATTAAAGTTGTTTGCGATGTGAACCGAAATTAACCTCCGGCGGGTTTATTTGCCACGGTTTTCAAAAATCGTTTGTTTACAATAAAACGTGGCGGGTTGGCATGTGAACGTGGGGTTTATTCAAACAGTGACATTTATTTTTGCCACCGAATTTGAAGCGCGCCCGTTAAAGTTGGGGACGTTGCCACTTTTAACTGGAGTTAACTCCAGTTCTCCACAGTTAGCGGAGCTTTTGAAGGGCGAACTTCAGTTAGCCATAACTTTGGCTAGGAAAGTCTTTTTTGGACGAATTTTTTTTTTATTCTGGGTCTCTTCGACATTCTAGAGCTTCTGGGAGTGTTTTCAAAGCCATCAGGGTGCTCTAACAGAGATTACCAGCATTTTTGGTCATGGAGCCACTAGGGCCTAAGGGAAGAAGAGCTATTTTGGACTACCTTCATCCAATGGAGGTGATTTTGTAGTCATTTTATACTGATTACAGCCTTCTGAATCTTAATTTGCAGTTTATTGTTCCCTTTGAGGCTTCTATACAGTTGTATTCACATTTTGAGCAATTTAATCAAAGAGGACAAGCTCATTTTGGGAGGCTTGATCCAACGGAGGTAGCCCAAGAGAGGGGTGAACCGCTTAAACAATTATTTGCTGTCATACTGTATAATTTTGCTGCATATTTTCAGATTCTGCTATTTTAAACAGTAAATTTTTATAAGCAAACTTTTCCCAAGCAGGTTTAAACAGAGAACAAAACTTGTTAGTTCATCATCAAACCTCTACACTTCATTTGTAGAATATGTATACTTGTCTATTCACACATTAAAGTTGGATCAATGAATACTTTGTAGTTAAAACAAATACTTTCATTGATCGAATCTCTGTGATTACATTTTATTTCTTTAGGCAGAGTCTGTAGAAGGGCCAGGTAGCCTCCGGATTCATCCTTTTTAGTAAAGGTGAAATATCCGGTGAATGCCCCTACAGTCAATCTCTGTATGAGAAATACTTTGTTCTCACAATTTCAGATCAAGTACCCAAATCAAATTTGTGGTACCCAAATTCAATCAAGCTTCAAATCAAATTTGTGGTACCAAGATTCAGTTATGATGATAAGGATTGAATTATGGAATTTGATACTTATATCAACTGGCTCATCTCTGATCTTAGAAAGAGAGATAATGGAGGAATCTACCTTCCAAACACATGCTTGTTTGTTGGAGAAGAAGATAAGGGAGAGAAGTTGGAATTCTTCTTCATCTGGTTTGTTGGTTTAGCAAATGTGTTTTTGAATGATTCATTTGGGTCATGGCATCCTCATGGATCAACTTACCATATAAAAAGTATTTTTCATCATATACAGGAATTTGCGTGCAGGATGAACTTTACCATGTTGAAGTAGTTTTCAATCCAACCAAGACATTTATTGACATAGTCGTTGGGTCAAAGTATGATACCAAGGTTTGACCTTTAAATAAAATCTACATAAAAGTTGATAAGATAGTTTTGGGTGGTGTTATTTATAACACTTACTATGCAAAATACGTGGTGAAGATTGTTGTTGTTCAGGATTCTGGCATTTAACTCACAAAAGAACTAGTTGAACAAGATAACAAAACACGATGAATCACAAGAAGAAATGAGATAGGCATCGACAAACTCATGACACATTCAAAAATATAATTACGATGTCATTTCTTACCAAGTTATTTGTCAGCGATATTCGTAGGAGTTGTTGGATAGTTAGAAGAACCTTTGACAAATACAAATGATGGCACAAGTTGTGTTTTCATTAGGTCATCTTTTGGGATTTTCGATTGATCATGCATGGATGCTCGTCATTGTGTAAAATCTACAACGTCATTATCACTAGTATGAGACGAATAATGGTTTTTATGAATAAATCAGTGATGGTGTCAAGTCTACTGTTACATACTCCATCAATATTAAATTAACAAGTTGTGCAACTTTATCATATCTCATGCAAAGACATGAATTTATTGGTGGAAAAAGATGTCAGAGGAGCCTCTTGAATCTTATCACAACGACAAAGGAAATGAATATACTCATCCTATAATAATTATTTTCTCACAAAATGTTAGTTATTTAATGTATGTGTTGCTTGAGAGAGATAGCTAAATCTCTTATGGAAAGAAGCAACAACAAACTAACTTGTATCTAGGCTAATTGAATCTTGATTAGAGGAGAGATAAATATATAGTTATCTAAACAAATGTGAACCGGGCCAAATAATTAAATACCAATGTCAACTTAAATGAAAATATCATACAATTACTGAATGGTTTAGTATTACTACTACCCAACACTCATCCTACGACCATTCAAGGAGGATCAAAGCCAACTCTGCCTCTTACTGACTCTTGGCTCTGGGATCAGATCATCCCCTTAGCCAATACTACCCGTCGCTGAAGGAAATTCCTCCAGAAATTCTTAGCAAACCTGCCCTAGAATTCCAGATCTATTCCTAAGCTCTGCAACGATGTGTCTCCTCCAACTGACCCTCAAGCCTTTCTCTTATACTTTTTCATTCATCCCATCAATGAACGAGATTAAAACATTCATCAATTGTTGACATTAAATGACTCCTTGATCCATGTGACTTAAAAAAAATTTCAGCACGTGTTAATTAATTCACTTTAATTATTTAAATTTCCTAAGTTTAGACTTAGGAAATCCATTAAAATAATAAATTATTTGAATAAATTGAACACCAACTGAAATTTCTCAAAACACTTTCTAGGTTTTGGAGATCAAGTGTGTCCTAGCCCCTCCACAAAATTTCAGGGCTAGACCACACCCGATGCTACACCAACTATATACAAAATCTCAACACTCCCTTTTAGCACGGAGTGTGTTGTAGGAAAGTGTACTCTAGCAATGCATCCACACCATGCACTACAAGATCTTGAAGCTGGATTTTGTGCTACTGATGCTTGGCCTTCTACCCTCCATCCACTGCATTGTTGCTCTCTATGCTGCTACCCATGCCACTGCCACTAACACTGCCACATCTATACTGCGACTCCCTCTCAAATTGCTGCATCATGTTGCCCATAACACTGGCACTGTTAAATATTGCGCTGCAACTCAGTTGCTGAGAAGTAAGCAACTGAAATACTTATGCTTACCTGTTTGACAGACAAGTCAAGTTGCTTCCCATTATTGAAGCTCTCTGGATGTTGATTTAAGTTGTCCTCCTGGAGACACTGTCATGCTACAACACTCCATTATGTGAGCACAACTTCTCTGCACTACCGAAGTCCCATCAACCCCTTTGCATTGTTGTTGCCTCTGCATTACGATGCTCCCTCTCAGCTCTTTAGCTCCCTCTTCCGCTTCAATGTGGTCTTTTGCAACCATCTCCCGACTCATCCTGCTACCGACTTAAGGCTCCCGTAGCTCGTATGTGATCCAAGAGTAGGGTTGACTCAAGGATCCTGCCAATTTCTGTAGATGCTCTATAGATCCATGTCACCCCACCTCTTCTCTCGAGGCACAGGAGCACTCATGGATGCATCATCATCAGAGCCATCATCCTTTGCTGTTGCAGCCTTGGAATCAAAAGATCCTGTGTCCTTCTTCTTAGGAAAACTGCTCACGAAATGACCAAGATTGCCACAGTTAAAGCACCGGACCTTGGAAAGGTAATTCTTCTTCTTCCCTTGTTGTTTATTTTCCCTTGATGCAAGGGCTGCATCCTCCTCCTCTTCCTTGACTTTTTCCTTTCCGCTTCCTCCACTGATATTTTGTTGCTTATTGACCCTCCTGATCTCCTCTTGGCGGAGGATAACCCACATGCCAACCCAAGATGGTAACACTTTCCTTCCTAGAATTCTCTGGACAAATGTTTCCCAATCTTATGAGACCGCATTCAAAGAAATCCTCACTAAGAGCCCCTCATCTGGAGTAGCAACAATTCCAAGCAAATGATCTCGGATGGCTTGAAGCCTGAAGAGGAATGTATCTATCTCTTCACCCTTCATCATTTGGAACAACCACATCTAGTTCTGTAGAAGAATTCCTCTTTGTATGGAGTCTCCTTGGTACATTGTGTCCAAGGCTACCCACATGTCATTTGCTGAAGTCCTCCCAACAATATGAGGTATAACGTGGTCCTTAACTCTGTCTATGATCAAACGCTTCGTTCGCGCTTGATTTTCTTCATACTTCTTGAGAGGATCTGCATTGGTTGGTACAGCAAGAACCTTCTCTTCATGATCTTTGAGACCATACTAATCCAAAACTGAAAGGATTTTGGCCTTCTGGTTAACATAGTTGGACATGATGTCCAATCTATCTTGATTCCTCAGTCCATATCGAGCCATCTTGCTCAGATCTGAGAGAAACAATACTTCTCCCTCTGGATCTGGGTTTCTTGGTGACTAGAAACTCTCTAGTAACCGCTTCTAATTAAGAGTGATTTCCATCCTGGAATTATTCCACCAAAACACAAATGGAAAACACTCTACGATCCTCCTCATCGAATCTCAAATTTGTTTGGCTCATATCTGCTGAATAACTATCTTCCTCCTGCCTTTTTTGCCTTAGCTAGGCACAATTCTGCACCTGTAGAATCTCCACCCCATCAGCACTATTGAATATCTGAAGAAATGCTTCCGGATCTTGGCAAAAAAATTCTTGTTGTTTTCGCCTGCTGCTGCTGCTGTTGTCACTTACTGCTGCTGCTGCCTTCTCCTGCGCTGTCTTTCCTGATCTCTTCTTTGTCTCTTGTGTATTCTAGACCCCAGGATCAGATCATCCCCTTAGTCTAAATTCCCCTCTCTGAACTGAAACACTTGAGAATTCTTAGCAACCCCACCCTAGAATCTCAGCTTAGCTTCAGTGCTCTGCATTTGTGTATCTTACAAATGACCTCAAGTCTTTCCTTTATACTTCTCTCGTTGACAAATCAACGACCAAGATTAAATATTTAATCAATGGCTAAGATTAAAAGAAAGCTTGATCTGTGTGACTTAAGACAATTTCATCACATGTTTAATTAAATTCACTTTAATTATTTTATTTTCCTAAGTTTTAACTTAGGAAATACATTAAAATAATTAATTAATTTAATATCTCCTAAACCAGATGAAATTTCCCAAATCCATTTATGGGTTTTGTAGATCAGGTGAACTCTAGTCCTTCCTCAAAATTTGGGACCTAGAGCACAATTAATGCTACCCCAAATACACAAAATCTCAACAGGAGGAGACTTTAACATGATAACCAACCTTCAAGAATAAAAAGGAGGAAGGCCTCAACGAGATATGGATAGCACTGAGTTCAAGAAATTCATCCATGACAATCACCTCATAGATCTCCAAACTTCTAATGGCATCTTCACTTGGAATAACAGAAGAGGGGGAGCTCATCATATCACCTCCAAACTGGACGATTTCCTCATCACAGAAGATTTCATATATCTAGGAGGAGATCTCATAGCTACCATCATGCCAGCCACTGGCTCAGATCACTGGCCAATACAGCTTCAATGGCTCAGACCGAGGGTTCCCACTCCTAAACCCTTTCACTTTGAACACTGTTGGCTCACTCATCCAGGGTTCAAAAACCTTCTCTCATATTGGTGGGCCTCCCTCACTCCACCTTGGAGTACAAAAATGCATCAGTTCCAAATGAAACTGAAGATGCTCAAAGGAAAATTGAAGGTGTGGAACAAGACAACCTTCGACAAAATCTTCAAAGATCAAAGAGATCTGGAAGAGAAAATGAAGTATCTCCAACAAAAAATCATATCTGAAGGATGCTCGATAGACTCAGAGAAAAAGGAAAATTCTTTAACAGCTAAGCTGGAAGAGAGAAGAATCTAGGAAGAGACCTTATGGAAACAGAAATCCCAGATATGCTGGCTTAAAGACGGAGATATAAATACAAATATTTTTCACCGCTCCACCATCTAGCATAGGATGCACAACAAAATCACAGTCCTAAAAAATCATAATGGGGGTGGATAGAAAAACAAGAGGACATCACTAAGGAGTTGCGCAACCACTTCAAGGATATCCTCCAAGAGCCCAATATCCACCGTCAGGAGGCCATAGGAAGAATCACTCAACACATACCCAAATTGGTCACTGAAGATCTTAATAGGATGCTTCTCAAAGCCACCTCATTGGTAGAGGTTGAACAAGTGGTCTTCCAACTAAAGGAAGAGAAAGCTCCGGGCCCGGATAGTTTCATCACCAACTTCTTTCACTTATTCTGGGAAACCATCAAAGAGGAGGTATGGGGCATAGTCAAGGAATCATGCACCACCCACTGGATTCTGTCAGCTCTCAATGCTACCTTCCTCACCCTTGTTCCAATGGAAGACAACGACGCTTATCCAAGTAATTACAGACCTATAGCACTCTCCAACTCGACAACGCATAACTCAGATATGTGTGTTGGTGGAAAGGAATTTCATGCAAACCAAACAAGAAATGAGTAGTTGCAATTTATCTCCCTGCCTGCGGATTGAATGGTACGCTATCCCCGTATATTGGAAACCTCTCTCTATTGAGGGATTTAGATCTTTCCCAAAAATGCTTTCAGTGGAAGAATTCCACCCAAAGTTGGGTAGTTGAAAGCACTGGGAATACTTGACCTCAACACTAATCTACTCCACGACTCTATTCCAAAGGAGACAAACAATTTGAGTGGTCCAATCCCATTGGAATTTGGTATCCTGATCAGGTTGGAAACACTCTCATTTTTTGGCAATGCTCTAAGTGGAAGCATCCCAACTTCTCTCACCAACTGCACTTCACTTACAGAATTATATCTTTACTCTAACAAATTGAGTGGTCCAATCCCTTCCTCAATGGGTTTGATGAAAAGCATAACTAAAATTGATTTATCTTACAACTCACTAAGTGGCTACATCCCTCCCATGCTTTTCAATTCTACTCAGCTATCTTTCTTGGCCCTACACAATAATAACCTTACAGGCACCATTCTGAGTATTCCCGAACCCAATATGTCATTGACCTATCTATATTTATCAAACAACCATTTAACTGGTCCTCTTCCATGTAGCATAGGCAAGCTAAATCCTTTAATTACTTTAGATATATATAATAATAATATTTTTGGCATTATACCCAATAGTATTAGTGGTTTAGTTTCCCTAGTGGTTTTAGATTTATCAAAAAATAACTTTGAAGGATCAATACCTGAAACTATTGGCAATTGCATTTTTTTAAATTATTTTTCTACTCATACTAATAATTTCTCTAAGACTCTTCCAATATCTTTGGCTAATTGCACTGAGTTTAGGTTATTGGATTTGAGGAGAAATATATTGATAGGAAAACTTCCTTACTATTTGAATTTTTTTGTTGACTTGGAATTTTTAAACTTTGGGTACAATAATTTCCATGGTGATATACCAGAATGGGTAACAAATTTCACCAGATTGTCTATCTTGGATTTATCCAACAATAAATTCACTAGAAAAATGCCATTACATTTTGAAAGACTTGCAAGATTTGTAAAAATTTCATTAAGTGATGGTAGTGAGGGTAGCTGACATCAAAGGAATTGAATATACTCTATCATACATGTCAACCAAAAATGCAATATTTGATTTGTCCAACAATAATCTTATAGGACAAATACCTACAAGCATAGGAACTTTGAGGAGCTTGCTATTGCTAAATTTATCTGGCAAGTAGTTGGAAGGGCCAATACCTGCATCTCTCATCAACATATCTACTTTGGAGCAGTTAGACCTGAGCAAGAATAAATTGAGTGGACAGATTCCTGAAGCTCTCTCTAAAATATATAGTTTGGTTGTTCTGGATGTTTCATCTAATAACCTTTGTGGGTCAATACTTGGAGGAACACAATTTTCCACATTCAGTGCACCATCATTTCAAAGGAATAAATGCTTATATGGGTGTCCTTTAGATTCATGTAATGGAAATGAAAACCTAGGGAGAGAACCTCAGAATAATAGTAGCAATGCCCATATTAAAGTGGGATGGCTAGACCATCTAGATGATAGGATGTCATTAATGACATTGGGGATTAGATTTGGGATTGGAATTTTGGGAGTAGTTGGTGTGTTCATCTTTTGCAAGAGAGCCAAATTGTGGGTGTTGGGTCTACCCCCAAACAAACCACAACTCTTCTATGGAGTGTATAGATTCCCTGCATAGGAATCCAAAAAATGGTTGTTGGCTCTATTATGTGATGGACTAAATGATCTTGTAAATGCTAAATGATATTTTTATGGTGTGTTATCTTCTCACATAGAGAATTTTTAGCATGATCATTTTCTATGATTGCACCTTCAAATTAGACTTAATTTTATTTATAGCTCTTATTCATTTTTTATCACATTGAATTAATTTCCAATCAAATGACATAATATTACATTATATAAAACAAATGTTGTCACTTAAGTGGATGTTATATTTTTTGAAAAATTGCAAATTGATATATGGGGCGGAAAAGTTAATTTCCTACTAAGGGATAACGACCTGCATAAATAAATATTTGGTGTGTAGTAAACACTACTAAATTTGCACATTTATACTTTTACTCCATGTTGAAGAAAACATAAATAATCATAGGCTCCCGATAGTTATATTTATTTCCATCTTGTTCCTATTCATCGTTTATGCAAATACATGCTTAAATAATGGTAAGAAATAACTGATGGTAAATAGGTTATTTACGTGAGTATGAGTTATTTTCAAGGATGCTTAAATTATGCTAGGGAATAACTGACGATAAATAGGTTATCTAAGTGAGTATAAGCTATTTTCAAGGATTTTAATTGTAGGTGGTTTTATTATGAAGTTTAACAATGAAAAATCATGGCATAAATATTGCAACTATATCAAAAATTTATGGCAAAAATATCAAAGGAAATTATCCACATGGAACAAAGGCTGCAATAAGACATTCAAAGTTATGATCCATCAAATGTTTGAAAAAAAAAATCAATAATATTAATAAATAAATATTTATTTTTCAAAGTTAAATAATATAACTTGCATTGGCAAATGCTAAACTAATAATGGTGAATAGGCAAATCTATTGTTATTATGTGCCTTCACAGGGACTAATAAATATTGTGAGTTAAAAGATAATATTTTTTCTTTATAAATACATAAGATTTCACCATAATTTAAAAAAAAAAAAATTATAAAAAAATAACTCAAAAAAATATCCTAAGTATATAACTAATTCTATTTATTCTTAAATAATTGTAATTAAATATTTATAATAATAAAAAATAATTATATATATTTTTTAATATTAATCTAAATATAAATATAAATATTTAGTTGTTCTCATACAATTCGTTTGAAAACTTAGAAGCTTATGATTGATACAGTGGAAATCTAAGAATGAAAAATTAAGCTATCCATCTGTTTCATTCCAGTTCAAAAGCCATGGTTGTCAGTGAGAGTCAACATAGTAACAAATGCAAACCCTGATACACAGCCCTATGCATTGTATTCTGTCTAAAACACTAAAACAAAAAGAATTGGTTGCTAATGTGATACCAATAACACTAAAACAAGTGTCCTATTCTAAATTCTTGATCATCTCTTCTAGTTCTTCACTCCCATTTTTTACTATCTCTCTTATATTATCAAAATTTCTTGTATCTTATTTATGTAATCTATCTGACATGAAATTCTTTTGTAACCTATTTGGTCCATAATACTAGGGTTTTGGGGTTCAACTATATGGATTTCTAATTACAGAAATATTGAGATTTTGTAATTAACAATGTTGTAAATTATCATAGTTGTTTTTTTTATAATAGAAAGTCATTTTCCATTGAAAAGAAAAACCAAAAGACTTTTTCACAAGATCACAGACTACTATATTGTAGATTATGGCATTTCTGAATTGGTATGATTGTTAAAAGTAAATATACATAATCTTACATAAAATTATAAAGCATGAAGAATTACTTTGATGTCATTTACAAAGCAACCTTCCGAGTATTCCCGAAGCTATTGTCTCATTGGCCCATTTTTATTTACCAAACAATCATTTAATTTGACCTCTTCCACTTAACATGGGCAAACGAAAATCTTTAGAGTATTTAGATATATCTAGTAATAATATTTTAGGCATTATACCTAGTAGTATTAGTGGTTTATTTTCCCTTAAATTTTTAGACTTATTGAATAATAATTTTGAAGGATCAATCTCTGAAACTATTGGCAATTGCATATCCTTAACATATTTTTCTGCTCACTCTCTTCCAATATATTTGACTAATTGCACTAATATTGAGTTATTAGATTTAAGGTGAAATAAATTAATAGGGAAACTTTGTGACTACACTTTTTTTTTGTTGGTTTAAAATTTTTAAACTTTAATACAATAATTTATATGCTGACATTATTTAAATGGGTAAAAAATTTCACCCAATTGTCTATCTTGGATTTATCCAACAATAAATTCATTGGAAGAATGTCATTACATTTTGAAAGACCATTACATTTTGAAAGACTTGCATATTAACAATGAAAAATCACAACACACATATTTAAAAAATCATGGCATAAATATTGCAACTGTATCAAATGTTTGAAAAATATTTTTTTCAATAATATTAATAAATAAATATTTGTTTTTCAAAGTTAAACAATATAACTTGCATTGGAAAATGCTAAACTAATAGTGGTGAATAGGTAAATCTATTGTGAAAATGTGCGGACAAATAAATATTGTGAGTTATAAAAAATGATATTTTTTCTTTATAAGTAAATAAGATTTCACCATAACTTAAAGAAATAAGTATAAAAAAATAATTCAAAAATACATCTAATAAGTATATAATTATTTCTATTTATTGTTAAATAATTGTAATTAAATATTTATAATTATAAAAAAATTAATATTAATTTAAATATAAATACAAATTTTTAGTTGTTCTCATACAATTCGTTTGAAAAATTAGAAGCCTATGACTGATATTTGAGCAGTGGGAGTGACAAAGGTCAGTGAACAGGGAAGTCTAAGAGTGAAAAATTATGCTATCGGAATGAATAAACGGTTTGGAAACATATCAATCAATAAATTAGTCAATCATCACATGTGTTATCCATCTGTTTAATTATATTTCAAAAGCCATGGTTGTTGGTGAGAGTGCAGTAACTACCCCACTTAGCCAAAGCCTCATATAGAGCCCTATGCATTGCATTCTGTCTAGAACACTAAAAAAAAATATATGGTTGTTCATGTGATATCAGTAACACTAAAGCAACTATCCTATTCAAAATTGTTGATCATCTTTTCTAGTTCTTCACTCCCATTTTGACTATTTCTTTTATGTTATCAAAATTTCTTGTATCTTATTCATGTAACTATCTAACATGAAATTATTTTGTGTTTACCATAGCCCATTTGGTCCGTAATATTAGGGTTGATATTAAGATTTTGTGATTAACAATGTTGTTACTTCACCAGAATAAGTGATGTGTATGTTGTCCTTTGAGATAATTGTGGTCAATAATCATGCCAAAGCATCTAAAATGTTTTGTTGAGTTTTATAATTTTGGAGGACCAATGTATAAGATAAATTTTAACACACAATTATTTATTAAATCTTTCATATAATATTAGTAATTATAAGTAAGTGCTGCTTTTTTATCTCACACAGTGATTAAGATTTTGTAAATTGATTAAGTGGACTTATGTAAGAAGATATTATTATCAAATATTCAGATTGAATTCTTCAATAAATCATAAGCTTGAAAACCTTTAAACAATGTCTAAAATTTCAACAAAATACATTTAACATCACCAAGATGCTGACAATTTATAAATGAAAGGGACTTACATCAACAAAATGTTAAGTAAATCATTTTTTGTTCTTTGTTTTGATAATAACTTCAGTAGGAATTATAAGATCACTGAAACATAGTTAATCTTACCTAATTATATTGATAGCAATTAAACATATGAGTCTTTTATGAATAAGCACCACCGAACTGGCGCGTGCGTCCTCAGCTCCTGCTGCGATTAGGTCTGCGACTGCTGGTCTGCCGCCGTCATGGATACGCCTGGGGGCGGGGAGCCCTCTCCCCCCCCTCCTATCTCTTCTGCTGCGGCCTTTCGGAACCTTCTATCTCTGAAAGGGAAGAAACGCCCTCTTCCTGAAGTCCCAACGTTCATTAAAAAATTAGATGAAATACCTGAGATCGCTTTGCCTGAAGAGCAGACAATCAAAATAGCACTCGCCTTAGCTGACAGAGGTTTGGTCGGGCAGTTTATGGGCCGCTGGCCATCAACAAAAGTGACAGATGAATGGGTCCAACGGAACTGGAGGCCTCTGCTAAAAAACAACGTGATCTGTTACGCTGTTGGTCGAGGTTTCTTTATTTTCGAATTCACTTCCAAGGAAGACCGTGACCTGGTGTTCAGAAATGGTCCTTATTTCATGGGAAACCAGGGCCTTTTCCTCAACAAATGGACCCCTGACTTCGACCCTTCTGTCGATGTCCCGAAGGAGGTTCCTGTTTGGGTCCGGCTCCCCAATCTGCCGATCCACTGTTGGAGCTTCCAAGCCCTGCAGAAGATTGGTAACAAGCTGGGTCGCTTCATAGACAAAGCTGACAATAGGGGCCAATACACCTGCGCCAGAATATGCGTGGAAGTTGACCTAGAAGCTGGTCTCCCGGAAGCCATAAAACTCACAGTCGGAGATTGGCAGCACTTTCAGAAACTGGATTACGAGCAACTGCCCTTTAAGTGCAGAATCTGCCACGAACATGGTCACTTCCAACGAAACTGTCCTAAAGCCCCTGCAAGGGACAAGGTGGAAGAAGAAGGATGGAAAGAGATAAAAAAGGGCAAGGTAGTCTCAAAGCCCTCAGAACAGACAAAATCTGGAACTATAGGGAGACCCAAGCCCACCTCCCAGGCCATTCCAATCACAAAAGAAGGGCCCTCTGTGAGATCTTCCTCCGGTGGGAACGCAGAAACCATTGGAGCCCAAAAAGATCCGGAAGACTTGACGAAGGAAGTAAAAGAAACTGGTGCTGAAACAATCACCCCCCCAGCATCAGGAGGCAATGAAGGAAATATAGACAAGGAAGACCATATCAGCCTGGCTTCCGAATCTGATGAAGACTCAGAAGGAAGAACCTACGAATCAGACAGCTCACATGCCACCCCTATCAAATCAGCCAGAGGTCGAAAATCCAAGAAGAAACAGAGAGAGGAGAAAACTTATCTGGATGTTCTCCAAGGCTCTCAAAAAACTCTCAAGGGAATGATGAATACGAGATCAGGGCGCAAGCACGGCTCGGCTCCAAAAGGAGCCACAAGCTCCCAAGCCGTTAAATAATGAAGTACGTCTCCTGGAATTGCAGAGGATTAGGCAGCAGGTTAAAAGAAGATGCCCTGAAAGATATAGTAAGAATGTATTCGCCTGAAATCCTCCTCATCCAGGAGACAAAGTTGGAGGAAACTCCTCTCCTCCATGCTAGCAAAAACTTCTGGCGCAAAGGATTTGGTTGTGCTGTCAGTGCAAGAGGCGCATCCGGTGGAATCACTACCTTCTGGGATAGCTCTACCTATGACCTGATTCAAAAAGACAACTCCTCCCATTGGCTGCTCACGAAGCTCCTCCATAAAGACTCCGGACAGCAAGTAAGTATGTTCAATATATATGCTCCTGTTCTTCCTTCTGAGAAAAAATTATGTTGGGAATCGATCTTGACCTATCTTTCGCTGCATAATCCTGAAAACATTATCATAGCTGGTGATATGAATGTCACTCTTGCTGTAAATGAGAAAAAGGGTGGCTCCCTGGTCAGGGACCCAGCTAGAGAATGGGTTGAAGACCTCATGTTGGGATGGGAATTGGAGGATATCAAGCCCACAGCAGGGAAGTTCACCTGGTCTAACAAAAGGGTGGGGCCAAATCATATTGCAGCTCGGTTGGACAGATTTCTAGTCCAATCCTCTTTCCTAACTTGCGGTCTAACGGCCTCGTCCAAAATTCTTCCAAACAGCACCTCTGATCACAAACCAATTATTCTCAAGCTGTCCACGGAAGAAAATCTTGGCCCTATCCCCTTCAGATTCAGTTCACTATGGCTTCAGCATGAGGGGTTCCAAGAGATGGTTTCAGATGCCTGGAAAAGATCTGTTCATGGTTCCCCTTTCTACGTGTGGGAAGAAAAAATGAGGGGGCTCAAAAAAAGGCTCAAGGAGTGGGCTAGAAAGCTGAAAACTCCCTCCTCCAAACGTAAGATGGCCTTGGGCAGTCTTGCTGCCCACCAGATATCTTTGGAAAACTCAGTTGTTTCCCAAGATCTTCTTCAGAGAGAAGTTGAGCTGCAAAAAGAGTTCCATAAAGCAAGTAGGGAAGAAGAAGAACTCTGGAGGCAGAAATCCAGAGCTCTCTGGCTTCAAGCCGAGGACAAAAATACTAGCTTCTTCCACAAACATGCTGAAGCTCGCAAGCAATTCAAAGCTGTTAAAGAAATACATCATCAAAATGCAGTAGTTAAGGATTTTGAAGACATCAAGCGGGCAGCTCATTCTCACTTCAAAGATCTCTACTCTGCCCCCGATGATCCACCTATGGATCCCCATGCCTATCCAATGAATTTGATTCCTCAATGTGTTCAAGATGCTGACAATTCTATGCTGACTGCTCCAATCAGTATGAATGAACTTAAAAATACACTGGACAGTATGGAACCAGACAAAGCTCCTGGTCCAGATGGGTTCCCTGTTAGATTTTATCTCTCCTGTTGGGACATAATCAAAAATGACCTCTTGAGAATGATCAGAAAATCTCAATCTTGTACAAAGATCGGAGGCGGAATCAACTCAGCCTTTCTGGCTTTGATTCCGAAAGAGAAAGGTGCTGCTGATTACAGCAGATTCAGGCCAATCTCGTTGTGTAACTCCAGTTACAAGCTGATCACTAAAATTATAGCCAAACGCCTCAAGAAAATCTTACCGGCCATCATCCCTGAAAACCAAGGAGGATTCATCAAAGGGAGAAAGATTCTTGACAACATTGTGCTGGTACAAGAAGCTGTTCATTCAAGCTATCACCGAAAGGAGAAAGGTATGGTGATTAAGCTGGACTTGGCAAATGCATTTGACAGAGTAAAGCATGAATTTCTGTTTATGGTTATGGAGAAAATGGGTTTCTCTTCAGCCATCATTAACTGGATAAAAGCCTGCATTGCCTCTCCTTGGATAGCGCCTTTGGTTAATGGTCGACCTTCAGATTTTTTCCAAGCCTCTCGGGGCCTAAGACAAGGCTGCCCTTTGTCCCCGCTTCTTTATGCCATTCAAGCCTCTGTTCTAAGCTTTCAACTGGACCATAATCAACAGACTCAAAACCTACCTGGTCTTCGTATGGTTCATCAGGTCAAAGATATAAACCATGCCCAATTTTCTGACGACACTTTATTGCTAGGGGGGGCAAGCATAAACTCTGCCAAATCCTTCAAGAAGGAGCTGGACATTTATAGAGAGGTCTCGGGCAGCAAGATCAACTTTCTAAAAAGCACAATATATAGCTGGAACTGTTCGGTTAAGGAATTATCTGATATAGCAAGGATTCTTGATATGGAAGGGTCCTGGGCCTGGGACTCCTTTAAATACCTAGGGGTACCAATTTTCAAGTCCACTCCTAAAGCTGCCCACTGGCTGCCACTTCTGGACAAGATTAAAGGAAGAATCCATGCCTGGGGTGCTTCATGGCTGAATAACGCTGGAAAGATCATTCTGATGAAAGCTGTTCTCTCAAGTCTTCCGCTATATCAGCACTCTATCCTCCTTGCCCCAAAAACCTTCATCAACAAGATGGAAGCTCTCCTAAGGCGTTTTCTGTGGGAAGGGGGAAAAAATAACGAAAGAAGGTTGCATCTTGTTAAATGGGATATTATTAAAAAGCATTTTAAGAAAGGAGGTCTACAAATTCGAGATCTGGCCGCCCAAAATCAGGCTTTGGGAACCAAGCTGCTATGGGACATAGTCTCTGGAAAATTAAGTTGGAGCAAGAAAGTCCTGTGGAGAAAATATTTTCATGGGAAGCGCCTTAGATGTTTGGACCAGCTTCCTAGAACCTCTAAAGGTTCTCCTGTGTTTAAACTCTGCATCAAAGCTCTGGATCATTTCAGTCATAAGCTGTACTGGATTCCAGGCAATGGGCAAAAAATAAGAATCTGGGATGACTCTATCCTGGGTGACCAACCTTTAAATCAGATGGAAAATCTTACCAATATCAAAGACTGGCTCCAAGCTCGCAATTTAAATACCCTCTGGGACATCTCCTCTTGGACGGAGGATAGTCTTTGGGATTGCTGGCACCTGGGGGAGGTCCCTCAGAGGCTGGAAGGTGAGGCTTCAGTTCTCTTGGATAATCTTCAAGGAAAAGCTTCAGCAAAAGACAAACGAGGTTGGGGTTCTGTCTCAGGTTCATATACAGCATCTGAAGGCTACAAAAGCATTATGACCATTCCGAATGTTCCTCCAAATCCTGCCCAATGGAATTTTATTTGGAATTCCCCCTCCCTACCCAAAATAGATTTTTTCTGCTGGACTTTAGCTCACAATAGCATTCTCACCTGTGACAATCTCCGCAAGCGCGGTATGGAAGGTCCATCCTGGTGCAATCTTTGCATGTTGGAAGAAGAAACAACAGATCATCTGTTCCTAACCTGCCCCTTTGCGCTAGAAGTCTGGAAGGGGGTCCTTATGCTAAATTCGGATAATTTCGAGCTCCCTAGGAACATACCAAATCTTTTCCAAACCTAGAGAAAATTATCTCCTTTTGGTCTTTCCAAAAATCTCCTTCTCAAAAATTGTTGGCTGTGGATCCCCAAGATTGTTTGCTGGAAGTTGTGGCTGGAAAGAAACAACAGACTATTCAGAAACGAACGCTGCAAATCACCCAGAGTCATCTCCAAAGTCAAAGCTCTTTTGGGTGAAATTCTAGAAGCCATTTCTGCCAAAAAGTCTGGTAAAGCTCTGAACAGAGAAGAAGAACTCTGGTTGAATGGACTGGTCCCTAACCATAAGGACTGTTCCACCCTTTCTGCAAGTGTCCATTCCACCTGGGAAATCAGACTGGAGGAGCAAGAGTTCATCAAATAGAGGTCGCCTCTGAATGAGCACTGCCTATTTTTTGACGGGGCCTCCAAAGGCAACCCTGGTATCGCAGGAGGCGGTGGGGTTCTCTTGGGCCCTGATGGTTCTGAAGTGTTCCGGTTTTCTTGGGGTCTGGGCAGGCAATCAAACAATAGAGCGGAGGCTCTGGCTCTGTGGCAGGGCCTTCATCAAGTAATCAACGGTAACTACCTCTCCATTTCAGTCTTCGGGGACTCCAGGATCATTATCCAGGCGCTGAACACCAAAAAGTACCCCTCTCAGGTCCATTTATCAGCTATTCTCAGGAAAATTAGACTTATCTTGCCCAAATTCCATAAGATCTCTTTCTATCATATCCCCAGGAATTTAAATGCCCAGGCAGATATGGAAGCCAATCTTGGCGTGCTGCGAAGTAAAAGATCACTATCAGTCAACTATGTCGACTCCTTCTGCAACATTCCTTAAGTCCTGTATTCTCTGGGCCAAATTTCTGCTGGGCTTTCCTCTGTCCCCTTGGCCTTTCCATTTCCCCTGCTATCTGAACCGCAACATCTTTAATGATCATCTGAAAACAATCCTGGTTCACTCTCTTATGAAGCAGTCTGGCCCTTCCTATCATCTTCACGATCCCTGCTATTTCCTTGTTCACTCTGCTGTAAGCATCCGGTTCAGAGGCAGCTGTGTGATCCACTGCGGCATTTTCAACAGAAGCCAAAACGCCCTTTTTATTAGCCATAGCGCACTCAAAGGTAATAGAAAGCAGGGCTCCTATTACGATGCCCTGAAATGCCAAACGAAGGTCCTGAACGATGGCCCGGAGAGATTTCAAGCCACCAGCTCCACTCTGCCAGCGCACATCTGCAGACTTGTCGGCAATCTCAGAGCTTCTCAATTTGATTCCTTCTCCATCGCTCCATCGGATCAAGTCAACACTGAGCGAAGAAATCTGCTGTTTGGTTTTTGCAACCACTGCTACATTGTTTACAGCCTTAAGAGGGAAAATACGCTCTGCGCTATCAGCCAGAGCAGTCATGTAATTGTAAAAGGCCACTGTTTTGGCGCTCTTTAATAAATTTTAACCGTTCCTGTCTAAAAAAAAAACAATTAAACATATGAAGAGACCAAATGTATTGAAAACAGGAAAAACTCACAAAGGGAACAAAATTGTATGAGACAAATTCAAAATCCTTCTTCTATTAATGATGATCGAAAAACTTGTACAATTATGCTTACAAAAATTTGCTTGTCCAAGGGTGCAACCTTCAATAGCTCTAAATGAGAGTTATTTATACTATTTTCTAAAACTTAGAAATATCTTGAACTGATTTACAATAATAGAATAGAGAAGAATAGAAGAAGGAAACAGAAGATGAAGTGTCTCTTCTTTCTTGGAAGTTGTTGATGACTTGTCCTCTTTAGATGGAAGTTGTTGTTGACTGGACCCTTGAAAAATTGATGTGCTCGCATACTGTAAAAATCATCCTTTTACTCGATGGTCTCACAAAATTTCTCCCATTGATCTTGACTTGGGATTTCTACACTCATCGTCTTTTTGAAAAGTTCATCTATTTCTGTATATCTGTCAAAAGTTGGTCTTTGAATGAATAAATGTTTGATTTGATGTTGAATGATCAAATCAAACTACAGAGCTTCAAGAAATGCTTTCCATGTAACCTATCCTTTTATACCTGCAAACTTTGACCTATCTATTACAATTGTGTATAAAATTTTATAGTAATCTTCTAATTTAATCAACTTATCATCTAATCCTACCAATCTTGGCAGTCATTTATGATTCAAAATTTAAAATTAGTATGAAATATTTGAACAACAATATTCAAAGCTTCACATTTGGTTTGCAATTGGTTGATTAAATTTCTTTTCTCCAAAACTTTCTATATCTCCAAAATTGTTGCAGTTTTGTCCAAGATGTTGATTTCTTCCAACTCTTCTCCTCTATTTGAGTTGAGAACCTTGATCATGTCAGTGACTTCACTTGGCTTCTTTTTGAGATGCTCTTTCTTCTCTTCAATGGCTATTTTTCATTTGGTGATGAGCTCCTGTTGTTCAAATATAAATTGTGTGGATGGGCATACCTCTGTCATATATTTACTAATGTCTTCCCAGATGTTCTACTTAGCTTCACCCAAAGTTGTTGCCATTAGAGATTCACTCTCTAGTTCGTTGATCTTAAGTCCTAACTGATGAGTCTTTTTCATTTCCTCTATGTATAAAGTATGATTTTTAATCTTTTGTGACTCAATTTCACTTCAGTTACAAAATAGTATCTTTACTCTAACAATTTGAGTGGTCCAATCCCATCGGAATTTGGTCTCCTGGTCAGGTTGGAAACACACTCGTTGTTTGGAAATGCTTTGAGTGGAATCATCCCAACTTCTCTCACCAACTGCACTTCACTTAGATCATTGAATATGGGAGCCAACAATTTGAGTGGTCCAGTCCCATCGGAATTTGGTCTCCTGGTCAGGTTGGAAATACTCTCGTTGTTTGGCAATGTTCTGATTGAAAGCATCCCAACTTCTCTCACCAACTGCACTTCACTTACAGAATTGTACATTAGCAACAAGTATTTGAGTGGTCCAATCCCATCAGAATTCGGTCTCCTGGTCCACTTGGAATCTCTCAGGTTGACTGACAATTCTCTAAGTGGAAACATCCCAACTTCTCTCACCAACTGCACTTCACTTAGATATTTGGATATCAGCAGTAACAATTTGAGTGTTCCAATCCCATCTGAATTCAGCCTCCTGGTCCACTTGGAATCTCTCTGGTTGAGAGAGAATGCTCTCAGTGGAAACATCCCAACTTCTCTCACCAACTGCACTTCACTTAGATATTTGGATATTGATTACAATAATTTCAGTGGTCCAATCCCATCGGAATTCGGTCTCCTGGTCCACTTGGAATCTCTCTGGTTGAGAGACAATGCTCTCAGTGGAAACATCCCAACTTCTCTCACCAATTGCACTTCACTTAGAGATTTGGATATCAGCAGCAACAATTTGAGTGGTATAATCCCATCGGAATTTGGTCTCCTGGCCAAGTTGGAAACACTCTGGTTGTTTGGCAATGCTTTGAGTGGAAGCATCCTAACTTCTCTCACCAACTTCACTTCACTCCAATAATTATTAGGTGAGGGAAACAAATTGAGTGGTCCAACCCCTTCCTTAATGGGTTTTCTGAAAAGCATAACTAAAATTTATTTATCCTACAACTCACTAAGTGGCTACATCCCTCCCACACTTTTCAATTCTACTTAGCTATCTGAGTTGGCCCTAGACAATAATAACCTTACAGGCACCATTCTGAGTATTCTCGAAGCCAATATTGCATTGACCACTCTATATTTATCAAACAACCATTTAACTGGTCCTCTTCCACGTAGCATAGGCAAACTAAATGGTTTATTTAGGTTAGATATATATAATAATATTATTTTTGGCATTATACCCAATAGTATTAGTGGTTTAGATTCCCTATTATTTTTAGAATTATCAAAAAATAACTTTGAAGGATCAATACCTGAAACTATTGGCAATTCCATTTTTTTTTAATTATTTTTCTGCTCATACTAATAATTTCTCTGGGACTCTTCCAATATCTTTGGCTATTTGCACTAAGCTTTGGTTATTGGATTTGAGGAGAAATAAATTGATATGAAAACTTCCTCACTATTTGACTTTTTTTGTTGACTTGGAATTTTTAAACTTTGGGTACAATAATTTCCATGGTGATATACCTGAATGGGTAACAAATTTCACCAGATTGTCTATCTTGGATTTATCCAACAATAAATTCATTGGAAAAATGTCATTACATTTTGAAAGACTTACAATATTTGTAAACAATTCATTAAGTGATGGTGGTGAGGGTGGAGAAATGCCACTTGACATCAAAGGAATTGAATATACTCTATCATACCTATCAACCAAAAACACAATATTGGATTTGTCCAACAATAATCTTATAGGAAAAATACCTACAAGTATAGGAAATTTGAGGAGCTTGTGATTGCTAAATTTATCTAGCAACCAGTTGGAAGGGCCAATACCTGCATCTCTCAGCAACATATCTACTTTGGAGCAGTTAGACCTGAGCAAGAATAACTTGAGTGGACAGATTCCTGAAGCTCTCTCTAAACTACATAGTTTGGTTGTTCTGGATGTTTCATCTAATAACCTTTGTGGGCCAATACCTAGAGGAACACAATTTTCCACAGTCAGTGCACCATCATTTCAAATGAATAAATACTTATATGGGTGTCCTTTAGATTCATGTAATGGAAATGAAAACCCAGGGAGAGAACCTCAGAATAATAGTAGCAATGCCCATATTAAAGTGGGATGGCTTGACCATCTAGATGACAGGATGTCATTAATGGCATTGGGGATTGGATTTGGGATTGGAATTTGGGGACTAGTTGGTGTGTTCATCTTTTGCAAGAGAGCCAAACTGTGGGTGTTGGGTCTACCCCCAAACAAACCACAACTCTTCTATGGAGTGTATAGATTCCCTGCATAGGAATCCAAAAAATGGTTGTTGGCTCTATTATGTGATGGACTAAATGATCTTGTAAATGCTAAATGATATTTTTATGGTGTGTTATCTTCTCACATATAAAATTTTTAGCGTGATCATTATCTATGATTGTGTCTTCAAATTAGCCTTAATTTTATTTATAGCTCTTATTCATTTTTATCACATTGAATTAATTTCCAATCAAATGACATAAATATTACATTTTATAAAACAAATGTTGTCACTTAAGTGGATGTTCTGT